>OZ025240.1:31940006-32647506 GCA_964019155.1 Osedax fenrisi | reverse complement strand
CGTAACAATAGATAAATAATATATACGATTTACACATTATAGATTATATTATATGTAATATGTACTAGATTAAAAAGAACCATTAATAATATTTATTAGATCACGTCTTTTTCTTCGTATTGTTGATGTGGTTGGTGCCAGATTAAAATTACCATACTTCTCCCATCCGCCGCTTTCTAAATCTACTGTCCACAATAGAGCGGCCGATGTTCCTATAGGATATATAGGATTTTAATAAATTCAAAATAACGAAATGTGACGTGTTTTACTCTAGTATCTAGATAAATATTAATGTCATATTATAATTAATTTAAATAAGTAAAATTTCCTTATTATAATATGTTTAATAATATATTGAATATGTAATTAGTAATATTAAACATATAATTAATAATAAATAGTGTACTCTATGTACATGTATGTACCTGTATATAGCACAATAGTACTACTAAATATCCGGTGTAAATAATATATAAAGTACCGGTTATAGATTGAATTCCTAGAGCTGAAGCATTGACCGACATAACTAGCTGGCCTGTGATCTCTAGAGGTTCACCTGACACGCTGGCAGCTGTTACCGTTGCTACTCCGTATGTTTGAAGCATACGTGAAATACCTGTACGACGTGATCGTTATATAATAGTAAATGCGCTAGAACATTCCACGTTGTCTCTTTTAATCTACATATTATAAACAATACTAGGGGAATTCCCCTATAGGGATTATAATTATAATTCCGTTAGATTTTAACATGCATTTTTTAATTGCTTTTATTAATCTTGTTGATATTTTTGTAAACTTTTATATTTAAATTTCATAATAACACCACAATTTAGATTTTATATTTGAATAATAAAATATCATATAAGACAATACAACATAATAAGTCCCATTACATGGAATACTGTTCCTAATATTCAGTAGATTGTTACTAATACTATTTTAAAAGGTGATTATAATGTAACCAATGAGATTATAATGTTGTTATTGTTTTCATTTCAATTTTAATATATATCGTTTGCTGATTTTATTATTATTAATATTAAAATTGTTAATCAAATTATTTACCTACATAAAGTATTATCATTTTAAATTTATGTTTACAAACTAAACTATTTAAGTCATTCGTTTAGTATATATTTAATTAATTATGTGTATTGATCAATTACAACAAAAATAGTAGTATCAAAGGGATTTGATAGTATTATAATGGTTAACTTTATAATACATAAATAAATGCTTATATGATAACAATATAGATGAATATATGTATATTAGTGAATGGGTATACCTTCATCATCTGCGAAAGTGAATTGAGCTGAGGCAGCAAGTATAGATTGTACATTTCGAGGATCGGCGAAAGAGGCGTATACTAAAGCATTTCCAGTAAACTTTCTACCATCGCGATACTAAGTAACATAATGACATAGAATTATATTACATACATGAATATATGATAAATGAATCTAGGCAACTAATATATATATATATGAACATTAATGATTATGTATTAGTATTATGTATAATAATATTTCAATAATATTTTAATTTGATTTAAAAAAATGAATTATGACTTGCTTTTCTAATAATATAACTTATACTAATATAAAAAGTTATTATACTATATAAATAACTTATAAGTAGCACATGTTAAACCTGGAACGCGTCTCGGGGAAACGAAAGCGAGGCTACGTTAGATAGACCGGCGGGTGATATTATCTGTACTTGACTCGCATTCTGGCTGGCGATTACGAGTTGAGGTGCTGGTTTCAGTATAACTGTGATCTCGATAAAGTATTCATCGACGTCATCTTGTAGATTAACTACGACTAATTTTGTAACTATATTATCAGCGTCCACCTATAGAAATCATTAAGAAATATATAAGAATAGAGTATTATATATATTAAAAAAAAAATCTAATATTATATGTATATATATAATTACTAATAATATTAATACTTTAAATAGGTTTTATATTAGACCGGTTCGTATTTCTTTTCTTAATTGTACAAACCTTCACATCTATGACAATTTAGGCCATGATGAATAAGTGTTTAAAATTGTAGACCTATATCTTAAATAGTTTTCAGGCACGAGACCTTTTTATTTTAACATTGAATTCATATAACATTTAACATGGGGGAGATATAGAAATAAGTTTCATTCAATTTTTATAAAATTGAATGATTTTTTTTAAGCCAACTATGGATATATCCTAGAAACATATATTACAAGTAGTATTAACAATACAAAATAGTTTTCATAACAATCTAGATGCCCAAATTTTATAAAATAATGTTAGTAAAAAAAAATATCTAAAAATCGTATAATTTAATATAAATAAATGATTACAATTTAATTTATAAAATTAAAATATATAATTTATAGATAATAATAATACAATTCAAATTAATTATTAAAAAATTATTTTCAGAAAAAAAATTATCATCATTTGTAAATTTTTTTGGATTTTTATTTGAAATATGAAATACAAAATATATTAAATTTATGTAAAGTAAAATTATATATATTAATTTTAATTGATATGAGTTTTAGGAGACATTAATATTTGTAATTTGTAGATATAAAAATGAAATATAGATATTATATTAATAATAAATATAAATAATGGTATATATTATATTAATTCATTAAATATAATAAAAATACATAATTAATTTTAAATATTTTAATTTTAAATGTAAACATCAAAGATAATAGGATGGTGAATGACTATTATAAATGTAATATTTTAAATTAAATTTTAAAATAATAATTTATATCTCAAACTTTAAATGCTTCGTGACCAATGGCAACTATTTTTTATAAAAAATGTTAATACATATTATACTAAAATATAGATATTTATTATATTTTATATGAAGGATTACAAATTTATTCGAACGAACCGGTCTATTGTATATACAATAATATTATTTATTTTATATTGTATTATAATTATATATATATATGTAAATATATTATTAAATAATATAAATAGTTTATAATTAATTATTATAAATATTCATAGATACTTATACGTATTATAAATCACATTAAATATATTAAATAATACTTTTATTAATATTAATCAATTACCCTTATTTGATAATTAATCAGATATATTATATAATAATGATCACGAATTACATACCCAGAATACAACATTTTCTTTGAATTCTGAGGCAAATGTGAATTTTCCGTTTTGGACATTAATTGATGGTCCGTTGTAACCCCGCACTGTTATTGTGGACTCTCTCTTACCAGCATCAAAATCATCGCCTACTAACTGTGCGTGATGATATCAATGTTAATTATTATATATATATATATATATATACGTTAATTATTAATAAAAGAAATTCATATATAGGGGAAAGTAACCGAATACGGACAGTGCCCGAATATGGACACTCTCGGTATCTCAGAAACCATAAATCCTACAAAAAAATGTTTAATGAATACATATTCAAAATTATATAAATAGCCTAAATAAGTATTTGTTATTTTTTAATATTCAAATATATCCAATTAAATAATTTTGTATTGCGTTTTTAAATTTATGAAACAAAATATCAACTTAAAACCTTCTCAAGTATATATAAAAAATAACAATATATTATGAAAAACTAAACAATTTTAAACATTATATATATATACAATTGCTATATTTGTTATCTAATATCAATTAAGTTGTAAGCATATATTTAGAGGTCATATACTTTCCTAATATATTGATATACGGACACTCTAGATATATTAATACGGACAACCTATAACCAATCAGAGCGCAGCATGTGAACTCTTCTGATGTTCATAAAAATTGCGTGTATTATATTATTAATACCACCAATAAAGCTAAATCTAAAATTTTTATTATTTATATACTTAAATTATATTAAATTATTAATTAAAAAAATAATAAAAATAAATAAATTATAACTAATTAAATTATATTAAATTATTCATAAAATTAATTATAAATAATGTAATTATAATTTATCTGAATGTTTCATCAATAATATATAGTTTATCTATTGGTATATGTGGTGTCCGTATTATAACACAGGGTGTCCGTATTCGGAAATGGGTACAGTTACGGACACCCCCGTTATATATTGAATAAAAAGATTAAATAACATTTTAAAATCATAATAATATCTATAATCAGATAATATTAAAATATTTTAATTTTTGAATACACATATTGAGTCATAAAATGTTAAGAACATGTATTGTTAAAGTGTCCAATTCGATTTTAATAATTTGTATAATTAAAAGGTATTTCAACGTTATCTATATATATATAAATATATATATATATATATATCTATAATTGACTAATTCTTGAAATAAAATGATAAATATAAATTAAAAATATATATTAGTATTTCATTTTAATATATATATATACGTGTACACAAACCAATCCTGTGATGTAGACTTCTCTAATAGAAGAACATACGGAACAGCCGCATTTAGTAATCTTCGTTTGTTGGTACGAGAATCCTTCGCACTTAATGTCCAGCAAAATGTTCTGAACTCCGATACAGCACTTATCTATTTATATCAAATATCGTTAATTTAAGTTATTAATTTATTTAATACATTCATTAATTAAATCACTTAGCGTCATGTCGTCTATTATTGTCATATATGGAAGTTGCAGATCATCAAATATTATCAAATTTTGACTATATTAAATTTTATATTTTTAATATTAAATTATTATTCTCTAAATATCTAACAGTGATGATATTCTAGTGTATGTGTCGAATTCAATGTAAACATTAAAAATATAAATAGTTCGTATAACAATAAGTATTTAAATGAATAATTTAAAATAAAATGTATTTATAAAATTAAACATGATCAATAATTAAATATATTATAATTAATTAATTAAATCTGATTTGTTCCTTATTTGTTATGCATTATATAAATATTATTCGTATATTTATTTAAAAAGTTATAGAAATATAGATTGTAATACTACTAATAAAATATATTTCAACATTGCGTGTATATTTTAATGTATTTAATACGTAGATATTGCACCTACTTTATGTATCCAATTGTTCATTAATTAAGTAGATTTTTCAGTATATTATGTATTTATAAGTAATCAAAATTCTAATTTTATATAGAAATGTAAATATATATGTATATGTTATATATTTATTATAGTTTCAATTTACAATCTATTTTCAAGAAAACAATAATAATTATTATTATAATTAATTAAGTACTATATTATGAATAATGATTATATTCAATATTTTTTTCAAGATTAATATAACATATTTTTTCATATAAAAAAATATATTATTAAAAAATGTAACTTTTAATAGACAACTTCCAATATAAATATTAATATAAATATTTTTTTTAAATGTGTGTATTATTTTTTATAAATATACATAATTATTGGGTATTAAACACTATGTCGTATATTTATTTTGATGCTTTAAGGGCATATTGTATGTATTACACAAATAAAATCGGACAATGTACTATCTATGTGTATAGCGTTATAAACCAGATTGTCCTTTGGTATCATTAGAGATACAAGCCTCCGTACCACAAGTTCCGATATCCACGACGTCAGTAATCACATTATTGGAGTCGGTGTAGGTACAAGATTGTTCCAGAGGTAGCATCTTACTTTTAACGTCGCTACACGTATCGGTAACTTCAGGAGCTATCATTGTAAATATAATATTTAATATTATAATAATATTATTTAATATAATATATAGTTTTTATCCAATTTGACAACATTATATGCAATTATAAAGAATACTTTTATATTAATATTCATATTATATTTAAAAAATAAGTAAGGTTATATATATCGTACTAATTACAATACTGGAAATATAAATTTATTTTAAAAACAAAATGAAAATTATATATATATATATATACGTCAATCCTAATAATATTGATAACACGTATACATAAAACAACCATGTATTTATGTTACTAACAAATAAAAGTAACCACTGCAGTTGTCGAGAATGTTTTTCCAGCCTCAGAGACCGCCCTACATTTATATTCCCCCGCCTCGGTGACCTCTAATGTACTATAACCCAGGTCATCTTGTACCCCAGCTTCCAATAGAACTCCGTTTAAAAACCTATATGAAATTAAAAACATATATATGTATATATATATATATGCATACACGTGTTCAACGGTTAATGGTATGAATATTATATAAATATATCATAATAGTATATATTATATTATCATATACGTTTCGCTAATTATTATTTATGATTAATATATTTGTAATTATATATATATATATATATATATATATATATATATATATTAATATGATTATAAATGTTATTCGTGTATGGATAATAACTTATAATAACTTTAATATTGAACATGAATAGATGGCATATATATATATGTTATTTATTAAATACAATAATTCATCAGGATTTGATATATACACATGGTAAATAATAGAGTATAACGATTGCTAAATAAGGAGTAGATAACATTTATAGACGTTATAAAGGTTATCTGCTCAGTATTTAATCCGTATACTTAATTTAGATACTATACTAAATATTTAAATTGAGATCCCACTTTCCAAATGTATACTCCATTAACAGTATGTATATACATATATTAATATTTGGTATCTAACTAATTCCAAAAATTATAATTAAATTGTATACTACCACATACTAAATGTACATTGTATACTGTACAACTATAGTTAAAACTATATATATATATATAATACTAATATTAATTATATATAATACTAAACTATCAACTATATTTTGTTTTATAGAATTATATATTTTTTAATTTTAATTTGTAATAATATTTAAATTTAAAATAATTATATTTAAAGATAGTAAAACATAAACTATTAGGATTTTGAATATTTTAAATTTAAAGTATATTATTTTTTTTAATTTAAAGTATTAATATAAAATTAATATATATTAATATATATTTTTAATTATATTGAAATATTGAAAAATATTGAAAAATAATGAAATTATTAAGTATAATTTATCATTATAACATAGTATTATATTAGTAATAATATAATAATGATAATAAAACTATAATAATTTAACAATTACTTGTAATATTACATAATAATATACGTAACCATTCGATAGTCATCATATTTGTAGCAGAACAATTCAATGTAACTACGCTTCCTTCGTAAGCTACTTGGTTGGTAGGATTCGATGTAATTGAAGGTCTCTCTAGGTAAATAATATTACTCTTTATACACATATATATGATATCTTTATCTAGTATTATAACTATAGTAATGTTATTGACATACGATATGTAATTAATATTATGATAACTGATGCATAACAATATTTACGAATAATAATTCTTAACTTAAATTACTTATAAATGAATTAGGATTTCTATATTTTTATCTGTAAATCAATTGTTGACAATATATACTAAAATGTTAAAACCAATCATTAGTTTTAATAAAAATACGATGTTGAATATATATAATACACTTATACACTTATACACTTATGTTAAGTAAATGAAATAACTAAGTTTTCATTAACACTACTTAGCATTACCTATGATCGCACGCGTACATTATCACACACACACACACATATCTACTTGCACGACGTAACGCTAACGAAGTTGCGTTCGAAACTACTTATAACCGCGGCCTACATCGCTATCTAACCGAGTTTATACATGGGTATTACGACAGTGGCGGGTGAGGTAGCAGCGTACGAGTACTGTGCGGTAGCGTAGCCTGACTTCACAGCGATCAGCTGTAGGCCTTGCGAACAGTACCCGTTTATCTGGAAGTGTCCTGAAGGATCGGTCACCGTTAGTGAATACGTAAACTTAATGTAATCTCGTCGGTAAGTCAATTATAAACATTTTAAATAACTAATAATTTAATTTAAGTACACGATAATTAATAAGGATACAATAATTAAATACTGTTCATATAATAATTATAAACCTTGACTATTTGTAATGGCGATAGGTGACCATGCTTGATTGACAGCTCTTATTTCAACATCTACTAATCCTAGTTGTCCAACGTTAACGGTTCCATTTATACTATTTTCACATTCACATAATGTGCACAAGGAATTTAGTGTTCCGGATGAGCAAGTTCTTGTGCAGTCTGTTTTTAAATTAAATATTAATGCATTATATAATAGTAAAATATTATAATTCAATACATTTATATATTTATATATATATATATATATATATATATATATATATATATATATATATATATATATATTAATAATTATGAATATTAATGTAAATTAATAATACAGTTACTCACTTATATCATAATATTTATATATTATATTAATATATCATTGACAGGGTAGTTATTAGTGTTGGACATTTTCAGATTTTTCACTCATTCGAAGGTTTCGAATAGTAAATAAATACAATTCGAAGGTTTCAAATAGTATTAATTTTATTAAATTAAGTATTCGAAGGTTTCGAATAGTAAATAAATACACTTCGAAGGTTTCAAATAGTATTATTTTTTATTAAATTAAGTATTCGAAGGTTTCGAATAGTAAATAAATACACTTTGAAGGTTTTAAATAGTATTATTTGTATTAAATTAAATATTCGAAGTTTTCAAATAGTTAATTTATTCATTTCTAAGGGGTAAAATAGTAAATAGATACACTTCGAAGGATTAAAATAGTAAATATATTTATAAAGAGTTATGAATTTTGATTAATGATTATAATCATTGATAATTATCAATAAGTCTAATTTCTCTAGACATAATTGTGAACGTTTTTTTGTTAACATATTTGAAGCCATATAAAATATTCTTCAGAATTCGAGAGCAAGGTTAAAAAGGTTAAAACGGAAGTAAATAGCATAGAGTAAATAGTATTAAATTATTTGTTTATTGTATAATAAAATATATGTAAACAACCAGCACCACTAGCTGTAGTACAACCAGTACCACTAGCTGTAATACAACCAGCACCACTAGCTGTAATACAACCAGCACCACTAGCTGTAATACAACCAGCACCACTAGCTGTAATACAACCATCACCACTAGCTGTAATACAACCAGCACCACTAGCTGTAATACAACCAGCACCACTAGCTATAATACAACCAGCACCACTAGCTGTAATACAACCAGCACCACTAGCTGTAATACAACCAGCACCACTAGCTGTAATACAACCAGCACCACTAGCTGTAATACAACCAGCACCACTAGCTGTAATACAACCAGCACCACTAGCTGTAGTACAACCAGCACCACTAGCTGTAATACAACCAGCACCACTAGCTGTAATACAACCAGCACCACTAGCTGTAATACAACCATCACCACTAGCTGTAATACAACCAGCACCACTAGCTGTAATACAACCAGCACCACTAGCTGTAATACAACCAGCACCACTAGCTGTAGTACAACCAGCACCACTAGCTGTAATACAACCAGCACCACTAGCTGTAGTACAACCAGCACCACTAGCTGTAATACAACCAGCACCACTAGCTGTAATACAACCAGCACCACTAGCTGTAATACAACCAGCACCACTAGCTGTAATACAACCAGCACCACTAGCTGTAATACAACCAGCACCACTAGCTGTAGTACAACCAGCACCACTAGCTGTAATACAACCAGCACCACTAGCTGTAATACAACCAGCACCACTAGCTGTAGTACAACCAGCACCACTAGCTGTAATACAACCAGCACCACTAGCTGTAATACAACCAGCACCACTAGCTGTAATACAACCAGCACCACTAGCTGTAATACAACCAGCACCACTAGCTGTAATACAACCAGCACCACTAGATGTAATACAACCAGCACCACTAGCTGTAATACAACCAGCACCACTAGCTGTAATACAACCAGCACCACTAGCTGTAATACAACCAGCACCACTAGCTGTAATACAACCAGCACCACTAGCTGTAATACAACCAGCACCACTAGCTGTAGTACAACCAGCACCACTAGCTGTAATACAACCAGCACCACTAGCTGTAATACAACCAGCACCACTAGCTGTAATACAACCAGCACCACTAGCTGTAATACAACCATCACCACTAGCTGTAATACAACCAGCACCACTAGCTGTAATACAACCAGCACCACTAGCTGTAATACAACCAGCACCACTAGCTATAATACAACCAGCACCACTAGCTGTAATACAACCAGCACCACTAGCTGTAATACAACCAGCACCACTAGCTGTAGTACAACCAGCACCACTAGCTGTAATACAACCAGCACCACTAGCTGTAATACAACCAGCACCACTAGCTGTAATACAACCAGCACCACTAGCTGTAATACAACCAGCACCACTAGCTGTAGTACAACCAGCACCACTAGCTGTAATACAACCAGCACAACTAGCTGTAATACAACCAGCACCACTAGCTGTAATACAACCAGCACCACTAGCTGTAATACAACCAGCACCACTAGCTGTAATACAACCAGCACCACTAGCTGTAATACAACCAGCACCACTAGCTGTAATACAACCAGCACCACTAGCTGTAATACAACCAGCACCACTAGCTGTAATACAACCAGCACCACTAGCTGTAATACAACCAGCACCACTAGCTGTAGTACAACCAGCACCACTAGCTGTAATACAACCAGCACCACTAGCTTTAATACAACCAGCACCACTAGCTGTAATACAACCAGCACCACTAGCTGTAATACAACCAGCACCACTAGCTGTAATACAACCAGCACCACTAGCTGTAGTACAACCAGCACCACTAGCTGTAATACAACCAGCACCACTAGCTTTAATACAACCAGCACCACTAGCTGTAATACAACCAGCACCACTAGCTGTAATACAACCAGCACCACTAGCTGTAATACAACCAGCACCACTAGCTGTAGTACAACCAGCACCATAGCTGTAATACAACCATCACTACTAGCTGTAATAAAACTAGCACCACTAGCTGTAATACAACCAGCACCACTAGCTGTAATACAACCAGCACCACTAGCTGTAATACAACCAGCACCACTAGCTGTAATACAACCAGCACCACTAGCTGTAGTACAACCAGCACCACTAGCTGTAATACAACCATCACCACTAGCTGTAATAAAACCAGCACCACTAGCTGTAATACAACCAGCACCACTAGCTGTAATACAACCAGCACCACTAGCTGTAATACAACCAGCACCACTATCTGTGATACAACCAGCACCACTAGCTGTAATACAACCAGCACCACTAGCTGTAATACAACCAGCACCACTAGCTGTAATACAACCAGCACCACTAGCTGTAATACAACCAGCACCACTAGCTGTAATACAACCAGCACCACTATCTGTGATACAACCAGCACCACTAGCTGTAATACAACCAGCACCACTAGCTGTAATACAACCAGCACCACTAGCTGCGGATACTGTTGTCACGTGACGCATTGCCGCACAGTTAACTAACCAGGACATGTGACATTTTCATTACAAGACACCACTTGTTCACCGGAACCAGGACAAGGTAAACCGTTCACCTTCGGTGCCGGACTATCACATAATCGTTGTCTACTTTTCACACCTATCAGTATAGTGATTAACTGATATAATATGATATATAACAATATAATGGTAAATTGATATATATATATATATATATATATATATATACAAATAGTATTCATGCCATTATATAAATATATTTATAATATTTTAATTAATAGTAAAGTATTACTAGTATATATTATATAACTATAATAACTATAGTTATATATATATATATATATATATATATATACTAATATTATACTAATGGAGTAAGCCTATAATTTAAAATACGTGTACGTATTATTACTGTGAGAACATTGCTTAGAACATGTTTACTATGAATCATAGTCTATGCTATCGTTGATGACTAACCTCCGAGGCCACATGATCTGGAACATTCCTCAAACGGACCCCACATTCCCCACTCTCCGTTAACGTCTAAACCTTCTAAACCTTCTAAATAAATAGGGTAGTCGTTATCATTGGTGTCGCGTCATATATATGTGTTGTTAAAGGGGGCAAGTTAATCGATAAACTACTCGGAATTATATTCGTATAAATAAATTATATAGTTATTGATATGTTAAATATAAGTCATACATATATATATTCAATATATATATATATATATATATATATATATATATATATCAGTATAATATATACAGTTTAATACATTATTCATTATTAAAAATTCCTAACTAAAACTAAAAGATTAAAATCGATAAAAGCAAATTAACATTATATTATTCGATAATATATATTTATAATCATGGTTATATATAATATAAAGAGTTTTTTTTATAAACTAAAAGTAAATTAATATCTTGTATTTTATTATATTTATATATAATATTTTTCTTAGGAAAATGTAACATTTATGCAAAATGTAATCCGATTTTACGTTATTTATAATATAAATTCGTACCAAAGTATACACTTTTAAAATATAAAATAATATGTTTTTAATTATTATTTATATATAATCATATATGATGAACATCAAATGATCATTACTAATATATAAAAAAGCAATAGGATACATTTGTTTTAAATTGCAATATACATGTATAAATATATGTGGCTAGTAAAAGCTAATTTATATTAGGATGTAATATAAAGGCGTAATTTTACCTACATGTAATTTAAAAGCGCATTTAAAATATTGTTATTTTAAAATCGCGATATCTTAAATCTATTTCAATGATTTCGATACTACTTTAAGTACCGGGGGTGCTTTAAGTATCGGGGGTGATTGCATATTAATACATTTGAGTAGGTAGGGAGTTTTATATATTTGATTCGCAAAATATGTACTTATATATTAAGGGAAAGTCTCTAAAATCAACCTATAATGATTATTTGTAATAACTTATTAAATATTAAATATATTTATTTGAAATTTTGTAATTAGGGTAATATTATTTAAATAAATAATTTGGTTATTTGAAATTTTTGATATAATTATATTGACAAGAATAAACAGAGGAATGCGTAATTTGATATATGTGCATACTACCGACCCACTATCTTATTACAAACCCCCTAATATAATATGTATAGAAATAATTGTAGCATTATAATATTTAATAAAAATAGTAGATAAAAATAGATATAAGCATGCAATATATTTATTATTAAAAGTATGTCTTAATTTTAATATTAAATATAAAATTTAAACTTCATATTTATTATATTAAAATATTGTATATTATTATTTACTATTTATTTATTAATATGTTTATATTTATTAATATGTTTATAATCAACTAGAATCATGAATCTTTAATGTGTATCATTTATAACAAAATAACTTATAATACATTTTAAAGTAAAACACGAATCTATTTTTATTGTATATTATGAATCACATGGGTTTGGTATTAGGGTCATTTATGGGGGTCGGTACTAGGAAAATCATACAGGTTGTTATAATTAAGATATCTTGGTTAATATGTATTAAAATTAATGTTATTATATTTATAAACATGTAATTGATCTACAATATTATGCAGAGAATTACGTTTTCTTTTAGTTAATAAATTATTTACAATGATTAAAAAAAATATATTATTAAAATATTTAAAAAGTAAAACCAGAATATTATATTTTATGAATTAAAATTATTAGATTGAATATTTTGAAAATCAAAATACTTATTCATATTTACAATTAAATTACTAATATTTAAGGTACATTTAATTTTGTAATATCTCTTATAGTTACTCCTATAGGAGTATCAGTATACTGAGATGCGAGGGATTAGGAGGGGTCGGTAATTAGAGACTCTCCACCACACTACTTTATAATATAATTTAGTTACATTAATCATATTATCCATAAAATTAAATATTTATATTTTCAATGTTATATTTAACAGTGATTTATATATAAATATTTAATTATCTAAATACTTTCGTAATTAAATAATATATATATATATATAATTGTATAATTATATATAATTGATAAATGAGATATATCTACAAAATCCTACCTGGACAGATGACATTTCCATTACAAGGTACAACTTCTACACCGTTTCCGGAACAGGGTAAACCGTTTCCTTCCGGTGCTGGATTATTACATAATCGTTGTCTAGTTTTCTCACCTAGTAAGTAATGTACCAATATATGTATATAATATATACAACCAATATATATATATATATATATATATATATATATATATATATATATATATATATTCATACTTCATGTGTGGCTCAGTTGGCTAAGCCGTAATGCCGTATGCAGACACACGAGCAGTAGGATGCGGGTTCGAGTCCCGTTCGGAACATTAATTAATTTGATAAAATGGGTCTTAACATATTATTTATAAGTGATATTATATAATTGTGTATAAATAAATGATCGGATCTAGTAAAAACTATGGATGCCTTAACATGAAAGCGGCTTCGAAGGGACATTAGAGCCATATATGGTTTTAGGTGAAAACTTCATATAAGTTCCTGGACGGGATGAAATGGACTCCACCAAATAAAAATAAAAATAATATATATATATATATATATATATATATATATTTATATATATTTTATGAATAATATTATATATATAAATATTTCATATTAACATAACTTTATAATAATTATCAAAGTATCAATAGTATATATTATAGAATACATATAATAATATTATAACTATAAACTTGTAGTAAAATATTTCGAAAAATATTCATAAATAGTACTATATGCTTGTTAATTAGAACATGTTCGATATCACACTGCAGTAGTGTATATCACACAAACCTCCGGTACCACAAGTTACAGAGCAAGCCCCATAGGAGCCCCATTGTCCCCATTCTCCGTTAACGGTCACACCTCCAGAAGAAATTGTAGTCGTTGTCGTTGAATCAACTATAATACACGTGTTAGAATCAATGGAACGTTTAGGAATATCTTGAATTATATTCAAATTATACCGTAAAATAAATTATATAATTAAAGTATATATATATATATATAATTAATAGAAATATTGTTGTTGTTATTGTTATTAACCTAGCGAGCATTTGCATGTTTCCGATACCGTAGTATTAGTAAACCAAATATTATTTACTATTTATTTATTAATATGTTTATATTTATTAATATGTTTATAATCAACTAGAATCATGAATCTTTAATGTGTATCATTTATAACAAAATAACTTATAATACATTTTAAAGTAAAACACGAATCTATTTTTATTGTATATTATGAATCACATGGGTTTGGTATTAGGGTCATTTATGGGGGTCGGTACTAGGAAAATCATACAGGTTGTTATAATTAAGATATCTTGGTTAATATGTATTAAAATTAATGTTATTATATTTATAAACATGTAATTGATCTACAATATTATGCAGAGAATTACGTTTTCTTT
Source organism: Osedax fenrisi (assembly GCA_964019155.1). NCBI lineage: Eukaryota > Metazoa > Annelida > Polychaeta > Sabellida > Siboglinidae > Osedax > Osedax fenrisi. The sequence goes on along the minus strand of OZ025240.1, from coordinate 32,632,022 downwards.
TAGTTAATAAATTATTTACAATGATTAAAAAAAATATATTATTAAAATATTTAAAAAGTAAAACCAGAATATTATATTTTATGAATTAAAATTATTAGATTGAATATTTTGAAAATCAAAATACTTATTCATATTTACAATTAAATTACTAATATTTAAGGTACATTTAATTTTGTAATATCTCTTATAGTTACTCCTATAGGAGTATCAGTATACTGAGATGCGAGGGATTAGGAGGGGTCGGTAATTAGAGACTCTCCACCACACTACTTTATAATATAATTTAGTTACATTAATCATATTATCCATAAAATTAAATATTTATATTTTCAATGTTATATTTAACAGTGATTTATATATAAATATTTAATTATCTAAATACTTTCGTAATTAAATAATATATATATATATATAATTGTATAATTATATATAATTGATAAATGAGATATATCTACAAAATCCTACCTGGACAGATGACATTTCCATTACAAGGTACAACTTCTACACCGTTTCCGGAACAGGGTAAACCGTTTCCTTCCGGTGCTGGATTATTACATAATCGTTGTCTAGTTTTCTCACCTAGTAAGTAATGTACCAATATATGTATATAATATATACAACCAATATATATATATATATATATATATATATATATATATATTCATACTTCATGTGTGGCTCAGTTGGCTAAGCCGTAATGCCGTATGCAGACACACGAGCAGTAGGATGCGGGTTCGAGTCCCGTTCGGAACATTAATTAATTTGATAAAATGGGTCTTAACATATTATTTATAAGTGATATTATATAATTGTGTATAAATAAATGATCGGATCTAGTAAAAACTATGGATGCCTTAACATGAAAGCGGCTTCGAAGGGACATTAGAGCCATATATGGTTTTAGGTGAAAACTTCATATAAGTTCCTGGACGGGATGAAATGGACTCCACCAAATAAAAATAAAAATAATATATATATATATATATATATATATATATTTATATATATTTTATGAATAATATTATATATATAAATATTTCATATTAACATAACTTTATAATAATTATCAAAGTATCAATAGTATATATTATAGAATACATATAATAATATTATAACTATAAACTTGTAGTAAAATATTTCGAAAAATATTCATAAATAGTACTATATGCTTGTTAATTAGAACATGTTCGATATCACACTGCAGTAGTGTATATCACACAAACCTCCGGTACCACAAGTTACAGAGCAAGCCCCATAGGAGCCCCATTGTCCCCATTCTCCGTTAACGGTCACACCTCCAGAAGAAATTGTAGTCGTTGTCGTTGAATCAACTATAATACACGTGTTAGAATCAATGGAACGTTTAGGAATATCTTGAATTATATTCAAATTATACCGTAAAATAAATTATATAATTAAAGTATATATATATATATATATATATATATATAATTAATAGAAATATTGTTGTTGTTATTGTTATTAACCTAGCGAGCATTTGCATGTTTCCGATACCGTAGCACACCATCCCTTATTATCGTCCCAATAGCTATTCGCAACGCATGGTCTGTTGTCTATCAGACGTCCAAATGAACAACTCGCGTAGATGCCGCAACCTAAGCAAGACTGATAATCTCCATTTTCTTTACCTTCACACGTAGTTATACAAGCACTTCCGGTTGTTTTGCATGTTGTCGATACTAAAATATATGAATTAAATATTATATTTATAATTGTATTATTATTATTATTTTTATTATTAATATTATTAGTAGCAAGAATAAATTGAGGATTATACATTAATTATATATATATATATATTCATATATTATATTTATTATACATTTTATTATAGATTTATTATATGTTGATTATAGATTGCTTGTATATATATATATATATATATATATTATTCTCTGTATACAGAGAGTAACTATATACGCATGCATTATGAACAAGTTCAAATCCAGTCCGTACTAAAATATATTTGTATCTATAGATATTAAAATAATATTTAGAAGTGATCTATATAATGTATACATAATCATAGTATATCGTTAAAATAGGGTGCTTTAACACGCAATATTTTATTATATTTATATCAAAGATTTTTAGAAAGAAAGCTATAACACATGGAACTTAACGTAATCAGATTTTATATTTTTTATAATGTAAATTCGTATCAAAGTTTATACTTTTAATATATAAATAAATATGTTTTTAATTATTATTTATATTTAATCATATATAATGATAACTAAATGATCATTACTAATATATTACAAAGATATATGATATATTGGTTTTAAATTCTATACATATATATGTGGCGAGTAAAGATATTTTATATTGCATGTAATTATAAGCGCTTTAAATACAGTTGTATAGAAATCGCGCCAATCCTTAATCTATATCAGTGATTTCGATACCGGGGTGAATAAACTACGTTATAAATATAATTTAGTTATATTAATCATATTATCCATAATATTATATAATTATATTTTCAATGTTATAGTTATCAGTAATTTATATATAAATAATTAATTATCTAAATGCATTTGCAAATTAAATAATATATATAATAGATAAATGAGATACATCTACACAATCTAACCTGGACAGATGACATTTCCATTACAAGACACAACTTCTACACCGTTTCCGGAACAGGGTAAACCGTTTCCTCCCGGTGCTGGATTATTACATAATCGTTGTCTACTTTTCTCACCTAGTAAATTGACTAATATATGAATTTAATATATATATATATAAGCAATATATATTTACACTCTTTATTATATATATATATATATATATACAGTCAACTCCCGATAAGTCGGACTCGCAAGGGACCGGGAAAAGTGTCCGACTTAGCGAGATTTCCGACTTATCCGAGATTCAGAATTACATGCAAATAATACATGAGATGCGCAGCGTGAGTTAAAGGGTTACCGAAATGTGGAATTATGCAACAATCAACAACATAAAATGTTGTATTCAATAATATTACTTACTAAAATTATAATATTCATTATTTAAAGTAAACATTTCTGACAAATTATGAAAAGTCCGACTTATCCAGTATAAAAATCATAAAAATGACAATAATATGTGTCCGACTTATAGAAAAGTCCGACTTATCCAATCCAACTTATCCGACTTATCCGATTAATTTAACATGGAACTAGATACAAATCCAACCAAACCAACTAAATGTGTCCGACTTATCGAGAAGTCCGACTCATCCGACTTACCGAGAGTTGACTGTATATATTGTTATTGTTATATATATATTTATATATATTTTATGAACAATATTATATATTAATCTTAGAATATATCGTTAATTAACATAACTCTATAATAATCATCAAAGTATCTAGAGTATACATTATATATATATATATATATATATATATATATATATATATATATATACTAATATTATAATACATATCAAATATACTAATGATATAATACTATTATAATTAGAAAACTTGTAGTTTAAAATATGTTTACACGTATTCATAAATAGTACTATATGCGTGTTAATTAGAACATGTTCGATATCACACTACAGTAGTGTATATCACACAAACCTCCGGTACCACAAGTTACAGAGCAAGCCCCATAGGAGCCCCATTGTCCCCATTCTCCGTTAACGTTCACACCTCCAGAAGAAATTGTAGTCGTTGTCGTTGAAGCATCTATAATACACGTGTTAATGGGGCGTGTTATTCGTATATTAAATTATATTAAAATTATACCGTATAAGGTAATATGAATTTTTTAATTTATAAAATAAATAATATAGTTAAAGTATATATATATATCCTATAGGATAACAAATTGTATATATTATATTTATATATATATATATATATATATATATATATATATATATATAAAATAGAACATTTTTTATTTATATAATTTTTAATATCTAAACAAAGATATTTAACTAATAGAAATATTGTTGTTGTTATTGTTATTAACCTAGCGAGCATTTGCATGTTTCCGATACCGTAGCACACCATCCCTTATTATCGTCCCAATAGCTATTCGCAACGCATGGTCTGTTGTCTATCAGACGTCCAAATGAACAACTCGCGTAGATGCCGCAACCTAAGCAAGACTGATAATCTCCATTTTCTTTACCTTCACACGTGGTTATACAAGCACTTCCGGTCGTTTTGCATGTTGTCGATACTAAAATATATTTATAATTGTATTATTATTATTATTATTATTATTATTATTATTATTATTATTATTATTATTATTATTATTATTATTATTATTATTATTATTATTATTATTATTATTATTATTATTATTATTATTATTATTATTATTATTATTATTATTATTATTATTATTATTATTATTATTATTATTATTATTATTATTATTATTATTATTATTATTATTATTATTATTATTATAGTAAGAATAATTTGAGTATTTTAAATTATCTATATATATATATATATATATATATATATATTATATATATATATATATATGTTTATATATTGAATATGTTTATAGATTTAGATATACTTATAATTATAGATATAATTATAGATCGATTATATATTTTTTATATATATATATATATATATATATATATATATATTATCAAACATGTATACTGGGAAACTATTGATTCTTTCGAAATATGGTTATGGATGCAACTGCTCGGAGTTACTTACTTAGATAGGAAGAGAAATACCGAGATAATTGATATACTTAAACCTAAAAGTACGCTCGAATCTAGAAGTATCTAGTATGCCATATCATTTTGCTGGCACGTTGTTAGAGCAGATGTGATGGAATTATAAATAATGCTGGGAAGAATGGATAGCCGGCGAGGAAGAGGAAGACCACGTTGAAATTGGCTAAGATAGGGTTAGCACTTGCAACTTCGGCTATGATAAGCCTATACACTATATGGAATAGCAAACATATCAAATTTTAGTTAAAGTATAATGTGTACCGTTCACTTGTATTATCAATTAATACTATCAATTGATACTATTACAACTAATATATAACTGTGAGACATGGATGATCAATTCAGTTATGTATAACAAAATACAACCATTCGCAAACAAGTCCCACGGGAAACTGTTCGGGATAAAGTATCAGGAAAGAAATACTAACGAATATGTAAAGCACAAGATTATTTCCATAATCGACAACTATGAACCTATCAGACACAAAATTAAACGACGCTAGCTAAAATGGTATGGACAGATATCCAGACATGACGGCCTATAGTGTTGCATATATGCACAACTATAATGCAATACATGGTTGAAGGAGTACGTAAACGGGGACGATCAAAAAAGCAATGGCTATTAACATTTCAGATTGGACAAAGATGTATATTAATGATTTTCTGTACATGATCGAGACGGATGAAGAACATTTGTATCAAAGTAAAGTGCGTGGATAGTATCCATTGGATACCCCCTACGATCCTCGAGTCACGGGATTAAAAGTAAAAGTAAGTTCAGAAAAAATATTTGGCTAAATGGCTTTTAGATTTTTGTTAAATAATTTGATGTCGAAATTGATTAAAAAAAATTATAATTTACGGTTACCGAAGTCCAAATAAATGACTTTAGTAAAGAGATAATTAAATAACATAAGCCACATCACTAATCTAGGTGATAATAGTTCTTACTAAGTGGTAATAGTTATTCAAAGTTTAATATTAATAAAAGAGTTACCTAATGATATATTTTAGTTCCGATATTATTTATATAATTGTTTAGATATATCTGATGATATAAATGTGATACTTTTTGCTGATGATACAACTCTTAGTAGTCGTACACATAATCATATAGATTTAACTAATTGAGTATTATAGTTATTATGTTAATATATTATACAAGTGGTTTATAATAAACAAATTTAAATGTAATTCTTCAAAAACAAAATTCTCGTATATGAAGGTGCATCATTAATATATAATATTTGTATTGAAACACGATCATTATCATTATGTAATACGTATAAGTTCTGAGTGTTATATTTGATACAAAGTTATATTTTAAACAAAATATAATACGTATTTTAATTAAATTATATAAAATAATTAATATGTTAAAAAACGTATTACTACCCTCCCGACTATATCTATTTTATTATTCTTTATTATTATTCCATTTATTGTATTGCCTGGAAATGGCTCAAATCCCATCTGTACCTATAACATAGATATTAAAATAATATTTAGAAGTGATCTATATAAGTATGTATACAAAAGTATAGTATATAATAGGATTGTTTAAGGGGATTCGCTGCCTTATACAATGTATAAATATAGGATATATTTTTTTATTTATTTAAAAAATTTTCGGCACCTAGGTTTTTGATCATATTTACATTCTGTAAATTGGGTACTGTTAACCAATATAATGTTAATAAAAGTTACTTAATTAGAAAAAAATGGTTCACTGAAAACCAGAAATATTTTGAGGCAAAATATGATGCTAAATTAAATTAAATTTTGTAATTGTTTTAATTTTTACTTGTTATAATATGTATTTTACATTTATTTTAAGTAATATTTATAATACATATAATAATAAAGATACAGTGAAAATATTATCAAGTTTGGATATTTATTGAGAGGGCTGAAAAATTTCTAAGATTCAAAATAAATTAAAATCAATATTATGAGTAAATCGAGTTTAAAGTTTGTTTACATTTATATTTATATTTTATGGTCATATTTATTATTTGTATCTTTGACTACCTTTCTAGTATTATAATACAATACCGCACTAATATATCCATAGAGTTATTCTTATAATATTTATATTATATTATCAATACTTACACATAATTAGCTAATATTTATGACATTTAAAAAAAAAGAAAATAATTTTGTTTACAAGAAAAGAATATCTGTTTAACTTATTAATTATTTCTGGTATTATAATATAATAGAATACCACACTAATATAACTATAAAGTTATTTTCATAGCATAGTCCGGCGATCGATCTTCTACTACGTATTATAATTTTGAAATTAAATAAATAAATGATGCAATATCAATTATGTGAATTGTACACCATATACAATGCTCTCATTTGATATGAATCCGTTAGTTATAGATGTCACTAGTTTATATAGTATTACATAATAGATCGTATATAACACTACAATTAAAATTATTAAAAATATTAACTTATAGATGTCATATTATAAGTATAAAATATGAGTATTTTGTTATTATTTACGCCATTTTTCACAAATTTATTTGTTACCAAATAGGTTATGTATTAAACTATCAAATTGTATAATTTATAGATCTTTATATTCTCTACAAGATTCAGAGGATATAAAATATATATTAAATAATACTTTTCTCTAATAAAACAAATTAAAATATTTATTTGCAATACATTTTAAAGGCCGCGAATTCCCCTAACACGAGAGATCATTTAAAGTAATAGTAGAGAAATGTAATGATAGTTCTAAGTGCACGAGGTCATCTAAGTATATGGACGGGATGAAATAACTAAACAAAAATAACAATATAGATGAGTGCTCGGCTGACAATATCCAGAAGTACGACACATGTCCAGTATATTTCGGTTATTTATGTTATACATATGTATGTATATGCAGAGAGAGAAATAGATAGAAAGAGATAGATCGCGTGAGAGTAAGACATATATTTAGAGAGAGATAGAGTGAGAAAGAGAGAGAGAGATAGAAAGAAATAGAGAGAGTGAGTCAAAGATTGAGAAAGAGTGGAAGGAAGTGATCGGACCGGAATTACCAGATAATTTATATTGTATATGAGTTCAAGTCAATATTTACATATATATATATATATATATATATATATATATATAGTGTGAGAGAGTGGAGAGTAAGTATTCTAATTATTACTCGTAATTATTTAACTTAAATCATTTACATATAGGTTATTTACCTATAAATGATTTACATATATATATATATATATATATATATATATATATATATATATATATACGAAATATCCATATAAGCTAACATATCGATTAGTTACCTATTGTTTATGTCATCTTATCTGGATTACACTCTATATATAACATATATTTAATGTGTACATATATTATAGAAATATCCTTAATTCAATAGCATTTTTATATTAATATATATATATATATATATATATATATATATATATATATATATATATATATATATATATATATATCAGTATAATATATACAGTTTAATACATTATTCATTATTAAAAATTCCTAACTAAAACTAAAAGATTAAAATCGATAAAAGCAAATTAACATTATATTATTCGATAATATATATTTATAATCATGGTTATATATATAATATAAAGAGTTTTTTTTATAAACTAAAAGTAAATTAATATCTTGTATTTTATTATATTTATATATAATATTTTTCTTAGGAAAATGTAACATTTATGCAAAATGTAATCCGATTTTACGTTATTTATAATATAAATTCGTACCAAAGTATACACTTTTAAAATATAAAATAATATGTTTTTAATTATTATTTATATATAATCATATATGATGAACATCAAATGATCATTACTAATATATAAAAAAGCAATAGGATACATTTGTTTTAAATTGCAATATACATGTATAAATATATGTGGCTAGTAAAAGCTAATTTATATTAGGATGTAATATAAAGGCGTAATTTTACCTACATGTAATTTAAAAGCGCATTTAAAATATTGTTATTTTAAAATCGCGATATCTTAAATCTATTTCAATGATTTCGATACTACTTTAAGTACCGGGGGTGCTTTAAGTATCGGGGGTGATTGCATATTAATACATTTGCGTAGGTAGGGAGTTTTATATCTTTGATTCGCAAAATATGTACTTATATATTAAGGGAAAGTCTCTAAAATCAACCTATAATGATTATTTGTAATAACTTATTAAATATTAAATATATTTATTTGAAATTTTGTAATTAGGGTAATATTATTTAAATAAATAATTTGGTTATTTGAAATTTTTGATATAATTATATTGACAAGAATAAACAGAGGAATGCGTAATTTGATATATGTGCATACTACCGACCCACTATCTTATTACAAACCCCCTAATATAATATGTATAGAAATAATTGTAGCATTATAATATTTAATAAAAATAGTAGATAAAAATAGATATAAGCATGCAATATATTTATTATAAAAGTATGTCTTAATTTTAATATTAAATATAAAATTTAAACTTCATATTTATTATATTAAAATATTGTATATTATTATTTACTATTTATTTATTAATATGTTTATATTTATTAATATGTTTATAATCAACTAGAATCATGAATCTTTAATGTGTATCATTTATAACAAAATAACTTATAATACATTTAAAAGTAAAACACGAATCTATTTTTATTGTATATTATGAATCACATGGGTTTGGTATTAGGGTCATTTATGGGGGTCGGTACTAGGAAAATCATACAGGTTGTTATAATTAAGATATCTTGGTTAATATGTATTAAAATTAATGTTATTATATTTATAAACATGTAATTGATCTACAATATTATGCAGAGAATTACGTTTTCTTTTAGTTAATAAATTATTTACAATGATTAAAAAAAATATATTATTAAAATATTTAAAAAGTAAAACCAGAATATTATATTTTATGAATTAAAATTATTAGATTGAATATTTTGAAAATCAAAATACTTATTCATATTTACAATTAAATTACTAATATTTAAGGTACATTTAATTTTGTAATATCTCTTATAGTTACTCCTATAGGAGTATCAGTATACTGAGATGCGAGGGATTAGGAGGGGTCGGTAATTAGAGACTCTCCACCACACTACTTTATAATATAATTTAGTTACATTAATCATATTATCCATAAAATTAAATATTTATATTTTCAATGTTATATTTAACAGTGATTTATATATAAATATTTAATTATCTAAATACTTTCGTAATTAAATAATATATATATATATATAATTGTATAATTATATATAATTGATAAATGAGATATATCTACAAAATCCTACCTGGACAGATGACATTTCCATTACAAGGTACAACTTCTACACCGTTTCCGGAACAGGGTAAACCGTTTCCTTCCGGTGCTGGATTATTACATAATCGTTGTCTAGTTTTCTCACCTAGTAAGTAATGTACCAATATATGTATATAATATATACAACCAATATATATATATATATATATATATATATATATATTCATACTTCATGTGTGGCTCAGTTGGCTAAGCCGTAATGCCGTATGCAGACACACGAGCAGTAGGATGCGGGTTCGAGTCCCGTTCGGAACATTAATTAATTTGATAAAATGGGTCTTAACATATTATTTATAAGTGATATTATATAATTGTGTATAAATAAATGATCGGATCTAGTAAAAACTATGGATGCCTTAACATGAAAGCGGCTTCGAAGGGACATTAGAGCCATATATGGTTTTAGGTGAAAACTTCATATAAGTTCCTGGACGGGATGAAATGGACTCCACCAAATAAAAATAAAAATAATATATATATATATATATATATATATATATATATTTATATATATTTTATGAATAATATTATATATATAAATATTTCATATTAACATAACTTTATAATAATTATCAAAGTATCAATAGTATATATTATAGAATACATATAATAATATTATAACTATAAACTTGTAGTAAAATATTTCGAAAAATATTCATAAATAGTACTATATGCTTGTTAATTAGAACATGTTCGATATCACACTGCAGTAGTGTATATCACACAAACCTCCGGTACCACAAGTTACAGAGCAAGCCCCATAGGAGCCCCATTGTCCCCATTCTCCGTTAACGGTCACACCTCCAGAAGAAATTGTAGTCGTTGTCGTTGAATCAACTATAATACACGTGTTAGAATCAATGGAACGTTTAGGAATATCTTGAATTATATTCAAATTATACCGTAAAATAAATTATATAATTAAAGTATATATATATATATATAATTAATAGAAATATTGTTGTTGTTATTGTTATTAACCTAGCGAGCATTTGCATGTTTCCGATACCGTAGCACACCATCCCTTATTATCGTCCCAATAGCTATTCGCAACGCATGGTCTGTTGTCTATCAGACGTCCAAATGAACAACTCGCGTAGATGCCGCAACCTAAGCAAGACTGATAATCTCCATTTTCTTTACCTTCACACGTGGTTATACAAGCACTTCCGGTCGTTTTACACCCCATCGCCGATACTATTGTATAGCATTGTTTACGTATTATAATTCAATATTATATGTATTATTACTAATAAATTATTAGTATTATTGATTTTATTTATATTTATTAATATATTATTAATTATATTATTATATTAATATTATTATTTTTATTATTCTAATTATAATCTGTATTAATCGCTTATAATTAATAAAGTTTATTAATAAATAAAATAATAGTGCACGAATACTTCGAGTATTGTAAATTATATATATATATATATATATATATACACTTATAGTTATAATTACTTACCTGCAATAATCAATGCACCAACAATACTGGTAAATAAAATATTCATTTTATTGAATACTTATGAAAGCACAGAATAATAAACTATTAAGTACATGTATCGTACGAAGTTAGCTCACCTTATATAGCTCAGTTACTTACCTATAGTTCCTTATACACGCCTATGGGCGTATTCTATTAGAATATGTCCGTCAATCACATATGCAATACTTATCGACACGTGTATATCATACTATAAATCACCCTTAAAACCCCTAAAACCCTAACTTTCGGTAAAACCCAATTCTACATTAAGATGAGTTTGAGTATGAAAATACTAACATACATGTAACACGTAATTTATTACGTGCAGATTCGTCATATCGTATTCATTTACATATATTTTTAAAATTTTAAATATACTTTGTAACATATCAATGTACGTCGTACATATGCTATTTATATATTCTTAAATTGTTAAAAATTGTTTTATTTTAGTGGAGTACTTTCATCCCATCCATGAATTTAGATGAAGTTTTCACTTATAACCATAATGCTATAATATAATATCCATTCGAAGCCGCTCTCGTGATAATGCTTCCATGCATTTAAAGAGTGTCTATCATTATTTTATTCATAATTATATAATATCACTTCTACATATAATTTAAGATCTATTTTTATGATTTAGTGATTTTATTATCTACAATGACTTATTTATTTGTAATTATATATAAAATATTTTATATTCCGAAAATTAACAAAACTGCTCCAAATGGCGTCTTCCATAAACCTATAGAAATGTAACACGAGGTACATGTACATTTTATGGTGTAGTACATATACAATACCTTATTATTGTATATATTAAGAAGATTTAAACTACGACAATATTCACAATTCTTATTAAATACACATTATATTAAATATTTCATTACATTTATATTTTTTAAATTTCTTTGTTTTGATAAATTTTATTTAAGACATTTTTGTTTCTAGAAATTTTTTATTTTGTGAAAAAATGTAATGGTTCGATTTTTATATTATTAAAAAATCTATGTATTATGTAAAGTATACATACATTTAAAACACAATATAAAAAGTTAGTAATAATAATAATAAAATATTAAATAAAGATGGAAATAACTGTTACTTTTTGAAACTTTTACCCGATGATAACGTTTTATTTATTACTCATTTACTTAAGAAAATATTCTAAATATATAATTGAAACTAAGCTGGTTTCACACTATCGATTTGTAAAGTAGGTACCTAATAAAGTAGTACCTATAATTATTAATATTTATACTTTATACTTTCGATTATATATTTCGACTTTATATGTTCTGAAAATTTATTAATATTGCATATTACGTATACGTTATTGAAATAAATAAAGAATAATACGAAATTAACAACTTTAAAGAAATTAAAATGTATTACAGTTATAGTAAAAATAAAGAAATAAGTTTGAAAATATAAATAAAATAAATTGTTCCTCCTAAAAAATGTAGAATTGCCAACAATAATATGTTATAAATAATTTGATTATTAGGTATAAATGCACCATTTTTGAATTCTTCACTCCATCGGGTTAACCCTTAACTTGAGCGGAAGTATCGGTGTTAACAGGCCCATATGGTATGGATACAATTACTAGGGATGGATATAGTCCCTGATAAAGAGTGGTATGACATATCCTGCCCTCTAGAATTAGGCTGCACACAATCCAGATGTATAAAAAACTCTAGCAAAATATCATAATTAAATAAAATATATGTAGTGTTAAAAAATAAAATAAAAGTAAGCACATATATAAAAAAAGAGTATTGGGCGCATATAATTTATATAAGCTTGTAAAGAAATACATAGTCATAGTACTAAAGTATCTACTAATTATATTTATAAGTATATATGCTTTTGAGCATATTGAATTAATGTATATATTGAAACTAAGATTATCACAGAAAGTGATACCCAGATCTTTGAATTTCTTGACAACAGGTAAAAGTACTCCATTCAATGAGTAAACTGGGGGGGGATGGTCATTGCATCTTATTCTCATAACAACGCATTTAGAAGGAGCCAGTTCTAGTTACCAGTAAAACATTCCTTTGAATAGCCTATTTAGAGCTTCTTGAATATTAGTTGTCTCGTGTAATTTAAAGCAATTAGCTAGCTTCGCCATATCTGCAAATAACGATGTTAATACATGTGTATTTATTGTATCAGGAAGATAGTTTATGTATATAAGGAATAGTAAGGGACCTATCACAGAACCTTGGGGAATACCAGAGGTAACATGTAAATAATTAGAATACGTTTTAATTACTTTAATGCATTGAATTCGATTAGATAAATAAGAAGCTAACCAGTTATGTACATTCCTCCTAATACCATAATAATCTAGCCTGTATAACAATTTTAAGTGTGACATTTTATCAAAAGCTTTAACCATATCGATATAAGTAATATCCGATATCATATATTCATTTTTTGATTTTAAAATGGAACCATAAAAGTTCAAAAACTGTAACTCATTGGATTTACCAGATAGAAACCCAAACTGGTGCTCAGTTAGGATACCGTTGGTTCGTAAATAATAGAATAAATGATAAGAGAGTATTTTTTCGAAATAAATTATTAAACTTGGGAGTAGGCTAATTGGTCTGTTCACAGCGAGAGATGGATCGCCTTTTTTAAATATAGGTATAATGAAAGACTTTTTCCAAATACTAGAACAAGTTCCAGATTCAAGAATATAGGTGTATATAATCGATAAGGGATAACAAATTTCATAGGATACTTTTTTATAAATAGCCTTTGGTAACCCGTCAGGGAAGTTATTATATTTATTAGGCAGTAAACATAGACATTTTCTAACATTATTAGGAGATATAGGATAGTTAGAGAATTGGTTAATACTAGGTGTAGGTCTAGCTATAAAAGGAAAATTAACACTAATACTGTTATTATTAATAAATATAGAGCTAAATTGGCGATAAAGACAACCTTTTCATCGTCAGGTGTTACTATATTATTTGTAATAGAGCATAATAAAGGTGATTACAGTTAGATGTATGGAGATTATCATTTTACTAAATTTTCTTTATCAATAAAATATTGTTTTAGAAGAATATCAAATTCTGATTGACTTTTTCGCCATTTCACAAAACCAATAGAATTGTTAATATTTTTATGCAAAGTCTGCATTTATTTAATAATATTTTTAGATGAATTGGAAATTTATATTTTTTGTGTGAATAATAATGGGGAATAGTTATTACAAATTTTATTAAGTAAATTATAAACATTATTTAGCATAACTGATCCATCAATAGAGTTATTGAGGAAAGCATCCCAATCAGTGAACATTAATTCTGATTTAATAGTAATAAAATCATCTTTTCTAAAGTTGAAAGATGGTGAACTTTGAGAATAATGATTAGAATATGAATATGGATGAAGAATACACGAATAGATAGAAATATGATCACTCACATGTTTATCATATTCAATTGGATTGATTGAAGATATTGATGTACAAATTATAATACATTATTATAATACAAATGTTGTTAGTAAGGATCAGATCAAGGATATCAGATTTACAATTATTAAAATCAACTAGCTATACTATAGCCTCTTTTTGAGTGAATGAGTTGAAGTATTTCTCAATCCTAATGTGTCCAGATCCTGCTAGCCAATCAATTCCGGGTAGATTAAAATCTCCATATATTAAACATGCATTCAACGAAACCAATAAATTATAAATAAAGTCTCATAGTTCAATAGTATTGATTAGAGACATTGATGGTGGTGTATACACCACAATCAGTAAATAATTATAGAATAGTATACCGATTAGTTCAAAATTATGAACTAAAGATATTGTGCGTGCATACTGTATGATTTGTTAATATATAATAAAATACCACCACCATGAGTTTTAGTGATACGATCAAGTCTGAATAGTGAGTAATACGTGAAATTAGATTGTAACATAGAGTCAGTGAATTCATTAGATAGCAAGGTTTCGGTGAAAAAAAGAATATCGTAATCACGTTAATTAACAATATCTAAGAGAGTGGGAAGTTTATTACAGATACTATACGAATTAGAGTAATACACTTTACTAGAAGAACATAGTCAATTATGTGTTGTATTAGGAATCGACTTATTTTTAAATAGCTTCTTTTAAATGATAGTTTCCATTTCGTAAAATCCGAATTAGTGTAATCTACAGAATATTTCCAGTCAATCATAACTTTATCATTATCTAAAGAGAAATATTTGAGCTCATAATTAAGAGTTCGCAAATTAAAAACATACTTAATATTACCAGGAATAAGATCAGCACAAATAGTAATTCAATTTCGCTTAGTTCTGTCATTATATGATTGATCAGGGCGAAGAAATATATTAGGGTAATTAGTAAATCTATCTGGTAAATTTATGAAAGTACTTAAAATAGATTGAACATTATGATGATTAGTATTTAAATTAATTTTATAAATGGAGTCAGATGAAATAGATATTTTATTAATATTAGCAATGTTCATAATAATATTTAAATCATTTAATAAAGAATCTAGTAAACTATCTTCTTTTATTCCATACACGACAAGATAATTTTCTAATGTTTATGGATATAGTGATCTCTTTAGAGATTGACTTATCCAATAATTGATGATTAGCAATATCAGAATAACTTGGTTTCGATTTGGAATATTCAGATATCTTATTAGTTAAGGACTTAATATCGGTATTAATAGAATTTAATAGACTCTCATTATTTTTAATTAGAGATATATCTATATGTATTCTATATCTATATGTATATATACATGTATTTAAGTTTGTATTGTTATTATCAATTGGAGTAATGAGTGGTATATTACTAGAAGAATCATTAAGGCAATATATATATATATATATATATATATATATATATATATATATATATATATATATATGTATATACAATATTGTATTACATTTTTTAAATTTGTGTTGGATTAAGACCATATTTTATATCGTTTATAGATTCCATATAAAAAGAGTATTACAAATAATTCCTGTGAAATATTATTTATAATTGTTTGTATTTAATTTCATAGAAAGTATACGTATTTTATATATTATCATTACAAAGTAGATATTTATCTATAATAGTGTTTATAAAATCTTAACTTTCGAATATATTCATTAACTATCATATACGATAAGTACAAAAGAATACACATAACTCATATACTAATTCAACTAAATTATGAATATATAATGAAATAATAATTTTTTATAAATATCAAACATATAAAATTGTATTAAATATAATTATTTGTAATATATATATATATATATATATATATATATATATATATATATATATATATATATATATATATATATATATCGAAATAAATATATAAATATATATAGAAAATTAAAAATTAAAAAAGTATTCTTTATTCATTTATACAAATAAATATATGTATATATTGTTATATTATATTATTATACTTATTATCTTAGTATATCTTAGTTAATATTATAAATATATATATATATATATATATATATATATATATATATATATATATATATCTATTATATTTTGTTTAGTTGTTATATTTTTTTGTAAAATTTAGTGAAAATTTGTTAAAACTTAAAAAAGTATTCTTTATTAATTTGTTAAAAATTAAAAAAGTATTCTTTATTCATTTATACAAATAAATATATGTATATATTGTTATATTATATTAGTATACTTATAATCTTAGTATATATTAAGATATATAACTAATTAGTTGATATTATATATGTATATACATATATCTCTTATATTTTGTTTAGTTGTTATATTTTGTTGTATAATTTAGTGAAAATTTGGTAAAACTAATTAGCTTACAACATTGTAGCATATTGTATCGGTATACATATGTGTATATAAATAAAATAATAACGATCAAACATAATACACTTAACATATCACTACTATAATCGATTAATGTTGGAATTTCCTAAAGCTAAATATAGAAATGTTATTTCCAGATTATCTCGCTTTTCATATTGACATCATTAATAATCGTGTTGTCAATGTCAATAATATTTAGAATAATTAACGCCGTGCTATACCATTATATAGTGTATTCATTTATACACGAGTGTGATCGATATATATTGGCACAATAACGTTGTTAACTATTATATTATTACAACTATTTGTTTATATATATATATATATATATATATATATATATATATACACATACAACGTTGTACGGAGTAAGGTATGTATGAAAGTACCATGTCCACGTTCAGCTGCTAAAGTATAGTTCCAGGTATACTCCAGGGTATAGTCCTCACACAATATTTACTGAAGGAAAGATATGTCACTCTAATGAATTCGTTAAATTAATACTACATCGAGACACATGTAGGATAAAATTGAGACACCTGTACTGATAACTATGTATGTTAATTCTATTTATAGTTTATATTTATTTACAAGCCAATTTTAAAAATATATTACTATTATAAATGAAAAATAAATAACTTTTTTGTATACAATACATATTTATTTTATAGTGTTTGTTTTAAGAATATAACATTATTTTATAATTAGAACCACCTTTCTTACAATATACAGCCATATTTTATAAATATAATAAATCAATGGATCCATTTTCAATGTCAAATTATGCATATTTTGTAATATTCTAAAGTATCATTTAATAATACTTTAACGATTCGCTATTGAAAGTATTTAAAACAATAGTGTATTATCACTATATTACCACCTATATTTCAAACTAATCAGTATCACAATTTATTTCACGTAATTAGATACAAAGTATACTTTATATATATATATATATATATATATATATATATATATATATATATATATATATATATATATATATTTATATTATATATATATCTTTATTTCGTAAATAGGTCACGTACATTGATCACACTACTCTAGGTAGAGATCAATATATCGAGTTAATCATGTATCTGTATGTATACATATATTGATAGTGAATATCTAACTTTAGATCCACTGAATTTCATATTAAAGTGTGTTATAACATTAGCTATACCCGACTCGCATTTGAACACGTACACATGTATACAAATACGAATGGGATGCATAAATAAGTTAAATTCTCGAATATTTGTTTATTTTAATTGATTGAAAAGGATTTTTAGCAATGAAAAGATAACATTCCAAATAGAGAATTTAGAAATATTAGCTAATTACGAATATTAGCTAGCCTGATAGGTTATATTACCTAGATTGTCAGTAGTTTAAGTTATACATGTATATTCAATATATATATATATATATATATATATATATATATTATTGTTATTGTTATTATTGTAGTTTGGTGGAATCCTTTCATCCCATCTAATAGTATGGATGCAGTGTTCAATTATAACCAAATGGATATAATATTGCTTCGAAGCTGATTTCATATTAAATCATCAATGGTTTTAACGCGACGTAACTATCGTATTAGTTCCTATATGTGTATGTTTTACACCTTAACCAGTATAACCACATACGTTGTTAATAACTTGTTATATATATAAGTGTAATACATTTATATTCGATATACAATTTAAATAAAAGTATATATATATATATATAATAATAAGTGAAATATATATGTTAATCTATAATATCGATATCTATTAATTACATTATGACTCATACATATTATCGAATATTAATGACTGTCATATATTATTATAAAATGTACTTGTATTGTATACACAAAAAAGTATATAGAATAGAGTCAACGTAGATACTCGGGAAATAACATATCTATATTTAGATTTAAGAAAACCCAATACATATATATATATATATATATATATCGATTATAATATTAATCGATTATGATTGCTCATAATTGATTAATAGCATAGCGCGCGATATATATAAAGAGTTTTAAATGTCTGTTTTTAGATACATTATTTGACATATATATATACATATAGATTTATATCTGTTTTTAGATACATTGTTTGACATATATATATATATATATATATATATATATATATATATATAGAGTTATGTCTGTTTTTAGATACATTATTTGACAGATATCTCTTGCATAGATATAATATAATTTGAGATTTTATATATAGATATTATATTATATTATATTTTCATAGATAGGAATGACCTAATTGCCAATTATATATTATATTTTTAACATAACGTTTCCTAGATTTTGTATTTGATTATATGATTTGTATTTCATCAATACGTATTCAAAACTATAAAATTAAAATTATCTTTTAAATATTTATTATTTATAATATTTTCTAACTATAAAATACATTATTAAAATTATATTAAAAATAGATACTTTAAATAGAATAATAGATATGCAGTACATATTATGAACGTATATGTTAGTATTATAATTAACCTTTAAGTATTAGTACCAAGAAATATAATAACCATAGGGGAAATATGTGTAATGTGGCCAGGAGATTAGTGTGGCCACTTTGCGTATTTCAATTAGATAAACTAAAATAGAAAAAAATGATTCGGCAGTTCTCTTGTATATCTTAAGATGTATCTATATTGAACTAATTATCGAATTAAAACTAATATTTATAAGGTTATATAACATTATCTAAAAGTAGCCACATTACCCATCTTTCCCCTACTCGTGGTTTAATAATAACCATCTAAAGATCAGTTTAAATTCAGACAAGATACAGTTTTACACATCTTGAATCTTTCACAAATATAAGATATTATTTGTACAGGAAAGAGTTATCAGCGGTAAAATCATCATTCTATACTGATAAACTTAATAAATATGGCACTTCACCCAAAGAAGATTTTCAATTATCATCTTTATAATTAATAGAAATCGCAATAAAATACTACCAGTTGACCACACGGGATCACATCACGATATTTGTTCATTATTTGCTGAATAATAAAGTTTTAATAAAAATAATAGATGATCTTCCTATATCAGATTATGTTTACTTTGACATTTCACCAATGTACTCTGATACTAACTGGTATACTTTTAAGTTACACAGTTTTTGTATCATTTATCTGATGTCTTATTTTAAATATAATTCTCACTTGACCCTCTTCCTCTTAATTTACCATGTAGCCTACCTCTCTAATTGATAAACTTACGGTTATAATTTGTTATATAATCGATGAAGTATGCCTATTGGAATACTGTATACATAACTCCAATATTAAAGTAGTATAACCGTGTCCTTCCAAACTATCCAACTATCGCACAGTTTCGTTATTATCATCAATTTCTAGGACAATGGAACGCAATTTTTCGCTCCAGTTTATTGATTATAGAATATCGTACTATATTGTATAGTGCTAAAACTGGATATCTTCCCAATTGTATTACAGAAAATACCCTAAACATTGTGTTTAATGATATTATACTATATATGGATAATGAAGTTTATTGTTACTTAGCTCTTCTTAATCTGTCTAGTATCTTTGATACGTTAAATCATAGGGTTCTTTCTTACCGCATACGTGAAATAGGTATTCATGGACAAGTTTATTTGTTCACTGGTAGATGACTGACCAAACTTTATAAAAGACGAACACTTCCTGGTGTCCATTTGGAGAACACTATTTATCACAAAATAACCTCTAAGAATGTATATCACTATATTTCATTGTTAATACCTTCTAATATATGTATTATATATATTATAATAATATAATATAATATATAATATAATACAATGATATATACTCTTATTATTGTATACATAATATACCTAGTACACATATACATCATTATATATATATATATATATATATATATATATCCATTTTTAAATAACTCTGGTTTCTATTCAGCCACGCATAAATATTTCGCTTTTTACTAAAGATTTCCGTGGAGAGGAAACATTTAATAAGTATTATTACATTTTTCTATTCCATATTTGAATTAATATACTATATCAAAATTATATTATATATTTTATATATTTATATATATATAATATATATATATTATATATATATATATATATATATACTAAACTTTATTTATATTATAATAAGGAACCAAAAATCTGACATATATTCTTATATTTATAATTCCAAAAAATAAAAGGGTTCTTATATATTTACAATTCCAATGAACCCTATATAATTAATATTCAGAAAGGGTTCTTTACGTTTTTTTTGTCTAATGAACCCTTTTGAAATAATTTTCAGAAAGGGTTCTTAAGGTTATTTTGTCCAAAGAACCCTACAAAGGGTTCGCATACAGAGTCATCCGATGAACCTTTTATTCGTGTCTAAAGAACCCTTATTTCTAACAGTGTACGTAACGACCTACTAGCTTATGTTATTACCATTTTCTCATTTCACACTAGTTGACTCAACACTGATCCCAAACCACAAGCGGATGTTTCTGTATCTACAACAAATCCATTATCCCAATTTGGTACAATTAATACAGGTGCTGAAAAAAATGCTGTTTTCAATTTACTGAATGTCTGGTCACACTCTGATATTTATTTTAAACCTACACAATTAATTTGTATTATTAATTTTTATATAAATGTCAATAAAAAAGAAACAATGAAATAAATTCAATTATAAATGAAAAAATATTCAATAAAATATGTTTATGTTATTAAAAATAAAGTCAAATAATATTATTAATGTCAGAGGAAAATAAAAAAATGTTAACAATAAATACCAAATGGTAATTAATTTATTTTGTTATTTTCACATAAACGTCAATACAATTAAAGAAAGAAAACACAAATGTGAGAAAACAACAAAATAAATTCTGTTATAAAATATAAATGTTCAGTAAAATAATATTATTAATGTCAGATTAATATAAAAAAAATGTAAACATTACAAATATTTTTAATTTGTAATTACATGTCAATAAATAAAAAGAACGAAAACAAAAAAGTAAATTCAAATATAAAATACAATAATATTATCAATGACAGGAAAATAACAAAATTAAAATGAAACATTTAAAACTTCAATAATTTCTTCTGTAGTACTCACTAGTGTTAGAAATAAACTATGTTTATTAGTAAAAAGAATTTGAAATCATCATTATTACAATTATATATTATTATCTAAGTTAGTATGCCTACCTATGTCTCTCAACAATAATTAAATACATTAGAAATTTGTTCAGAATCAACAATATTACAACTTTTTACATTAAAATTGTCAGGAAGTTGTTAGAATTATTTTAACATTGAGTAAATTAATCAATACATATGTGAATACTAATTTTTCTAAGCTTCATGAACTAAAGATGTTGTATTATTTTTATATTTTTTAAACAAATAAGTCATTTTCAGATTTATAAATTTTACGTTTTTTATATAATAACTGTTTTACTCTTACAATCCTTTTTTATATCACAGGTATTCCATGGAATGAATTTATTTTAGTGTACCGCTTTATTAATTTTTGGACAATATCTAACACAATTTAAAAAACGGAAAACGGAGGGGAACACCATTGATTATATGTGATTTAAACTTTATAGTATTACGATTTGTTATTTTGTTTTATTTAACTAATTTCATTATATATAATCGGTTATATATATGTGCATATATATATATATATAAATACAAAAAGAAAACGCGCTTTCATTAATTATAGACACCTTAAAACATTGAATATTAATGATTTTTCTAATGACATTATCAATTCACTTTCAAATTGTAATCTAAATCTCGATTACTTCAATAGTTCTATTCTAAATTTATTAGATATCTATCCACCTATTAGGATATTTTTAGTTACAATACATGATAATTGTCCATGTCCGGTTTAATAGTGAATTGCATAAAATAAAAAGACATTTACGAAAACTTGAAAACTTATATAAAATTAAATCTTCTAATGAAACATATACTACATTTGTTAATTATAGGTATTTTTATAGATCATCTATTTTAATTGCTAACAAATGTATTATTATAATACTTTTAGTTCCTTTGAAAATAATACTAGAAATATTTATTTTTTTATAAACTCATTAACTAAAACAGAGTCGGTTTTTTTCAGGATAAGGTTTCAAGTATTAGTTCTAAAATTAAGCTTATAACAAATAATGTGGCTTTTATTCCTTTATGTTCTGATATTTTACTTGGGTGTAGTGTATATTTTGACTATTTTTCTTTCTCTTAGATTTATGTTGGCTTCTAAATCGTCTTATCCTATCGATCCATTGCTTCTATCTCTTTTTCATAAGCTTGCTTTTATACTAACTCCATTTATTTTTAATATTATTAATATAAAACCTATTCTAAAGAAACCAGGATTGATATTAGGTGTTTATCAAATTATAGACCAATATCCCAATTACCTTTTATAAGTAAAATATTGGAAAAAATAGATTCCAAGCAATTAATCAATTATCTAAATGCAAATTCAATATTTGACACTAGACAAAGTACATATAGGAAATTTCATAGTCCTGAAACACGTCTTCTTTCTATTCTTGATGATTTTCTTCTTTAATAAGCTTGATAATAATTCTAATATACAGCTTATTTTATTAGATCTATCTGCGGAATTTTATACTATTGATCATTCTATTTTAAATAAACGTATTGAAGATATTGTTATATCAGAATGTAGGCATGACCATGGTAAACGAAGAAGCGCGATGCTTATCTAGTCGTTTACCCGTTTCACTATATATATATATATATATATATATATATATATATATATATAATGTATATACATAAACTTATTTACATATACATATTATTTTTATTTAAATATAATATTATAAATTTATGTTATATAACTATCAACAGTTATATATATATATCTACCAAGCTATGTTTTATATATATAGATATTTCCCCACATTATTAAAATATTATAATATTGTTGGTATTAAATTATAAATAAAAAATGTAGCTATTTTATTTATTAATAATCAAAATAAATGCAACATTATAATATGCTTATTCTTATATGTAGTTCTTGATAACATATTCACTGGGATTTCTTATTACAAGGTCGCTTCTAAAAAGTGATTGATAATTAATACAATATTACATTATTTTTATTTAGTTAATAATTATATATAATTATATAAAAGTTATAATTAATAGTTTTATATATAATATATAAATGTAATATATACATTTATAAATTATATATATATATATATATATATATATATATACATATATATATATATATATATATATATATATTCCAATGAATTTACAAATAAGCGTAGGTTAATATTATTATAACATACAGTGATAGAGGGAGATAGGTATGGATGTAGAGAAAGATTTGGAGATATATAAATATATGGAAAGACAGGGACAGATAGAGTGGGTTGTCGCGATATACATATATATAATTATAAAGAGAGCGAAGTAAATAGAAAGATATATATATATATATATATATATATATATATATATATGTATATGTATGTGTATGTGATATGAACTAGTCTATACGTTACCTTAGCATCCGTAATAAGCGAGAGCCTTGTGGTAGTTTTCTTGGCACTGGTTCAGTACTTTTACAGCGGCTATTTTCGATGATAGTGCCGAAGCCTATTGTATAATGTGCAGATTTAGTATACTTATATTTGTTTAGGTATTCACCATTACATGCACATTATTTGAATTATTGATATATATATTATTATTGATATATATATATATAGGATATTTGTGAATAGTACTAAACAAAATCCGAGCATATCCATTAGCGTACGAGAAGTGATTACTAACGAAATGCAACACACTTCCGGCTGTTGTGCTAGACACGAATTGACTTATTCTCAGCTTCAGATACGACTTTCCGGCGGGTTCGGTTAGTTCTATTTGAGGCTGGTTGGAGCCGACGGAGTTCAAATTGTACGAAGAGCTATAAAGTAGGCGAGCGGTGATCAATACTACATACGTCAATGAATGAATGAATTGTATTTATTTTACTTGTGTAATATAAATAATGAATACACATGGAATATGTATACAATATAATATAGTTATATAATGATAATATTTAAATAACTTTAGCTTGAGCCTGAATATAAAGAATATATATATATATTTTAAATAAAACTATATTTGTATAACGACTTATATATAACGACTACAACTACAGCGACATATTATCAACCACTAGCTACCTCCTCGGAGTATCGTACATTGTTTTAAGTTTTTTTAAATATCTTACATATATTTAGTAAATGTTAAAAAATGAAATATTCGGGGCACCGATATCTGACTATAGAAATATTGATAAGAATCGGGCCCGATGTTTTTAGTGAACGTAACTTTAGTTATTTAAAAAATTAGTATTAATATATATATATATATATATATATATATATATGATTTATATTCATGTTCACGCTGAAGGGTACACACACACTCACACATACTCATATGCGCACCAACACGCGCACTCACACACGCACAGTGTGCCACGCACACGAATGCATATATATTTAGGCTATTTTCGTTATAAGTTTAATCTAATTTGAATATAATCTCTCAACAATGGCGGCATTAATATTCGCGCGGTTTAACTATCGTTCGCGAATCGGCGAAAACGCGCGCGGCGGCGGCGGAAATGTCTTGTATCTAATACGCCCCTAATACGCCCCCCCCCCAACAGTTTATATATGCAATCACATTTTAAATACTAGTTTAGTAATACGATACACTAATGTATATGATAAATTACTACGAATAATGAAAGTAAAGTATATATTATAATATATATATATATATATATATATATATATATATATATATATATATATATGTGTGTGTATATATGTATACATATATAAATTAGTTATTATTATAATTTTAAATTATATACCGATACATATAACATATATGTTACATTTGACCTCTCGACGGTTATAATACAACATAACGGGGCGCGCGTGTGGGACGGGATGTGGGATGGGGTAATATTCAAACAGCGATATTCTCGCCGAAAACTAACAATAAATTGCAGTTTCTGCTTCCGGACGAGATGATATTCACGTCGACCAGGGTGGCCGCCCCGTTGTCCGGGCATCTGACCAGCACGCAGCTGACGTAGTCGTCATTACTTTGCTGGTAGGCCGGCCGAAGAACTCCCGTGAAGGTACCGTACAGTAGACCCGAGCTACTACGACTGATGGCCGTCACGCGAAGGTCAAGGTTGCTGGTCTGCGAAGGTCACGAGGGGTTGACGCTCTCGGTGCGAGTTTAATACGCGCACTATGCGCACACTATACGCACACTATACGTACACATGGATGTTAATCTTACTAGCATATATGCTTTAAAGCATACTTTAAATAGATATAAAATATGTATAGATTGCAAATTATACACATTATTAAATACCCATACACACACATACATTATACATATATATGGTGACGTCTTAGTATATTCCTCACACAATGGAGCGCACGCAATGAAACGTGTATTCTAACAACAACTCTTTATCGTTACCCATCGGTAGTCACAGAACACACTATTAAACACATACGTCGATGAGTCATTATATTGATATTCATAATAATATTGTAACTTAATATTTGTTCGATTAAATCTGTTCGTAAATCTGAGAACATTAATTTCTAAACAATTTTAAATTATTCTAATAAATATTATTATTATTATTATTATTATTATTATTATATTATTGTTATTATATTGAAACATTTTATTATCGGTGATTAGTATTAAGTATTACGTCATAGAGGTGACTCATACTAACGTGTATGAGTAAGGAAACAGCGCACATGGTGAACGGTTTATCCATGGGTAACCACGCATTAGCAGCGTTTCGCATCGGCTGTACAGAGTTAAGCCTTCCTAAACTTCCGACTACACCGCCTACCACTTTTCCGCTTGGTTTTGCGAGCTAACGTGACGGCCATTGATTACGTAAGCATATTATGATGGTGTCGTATTGTTGTTAAGATCGCGATAACGCGTAAAGCCACGATTGCGAATATTAGCGTGAATAATATTCGCAATTGCGAATGATCGAGCATATCAGGGTAGGTCACACGAGCGAACATTCGCAAAATCCGATATGTTTGACCTCTAAAACGGCGATTATTCGCGTTATACGTAAGGTCGCGAGGATCGTCCCATACTTAGAACGTGTATACACGTATATATACACTGTATAGATGTATACATTTATACATATATATATATATATATATATATATATATACTCTATATACTCAATAGGCGTTACCTCTAAATAAAACTTGGCTTTCTTACAATCATCGCCTTGTCTGTACACCGGGCCTGTGGTGTTCGGATGATGCGTAATAATAATGCGTAGTCATTAATAAGTTGACGCTTATCTAACAATGAAAACAATTCTTTAACCGCGGTGTCAATAGCATATAGTTATAACGATGTTAACGGATAGTTTTAAATAATAAAACAATATATTTCTTGAATATTTGCGGAAGATTGAAATATAGCGTACACAGTATACGATGTACGAGCTATATTGTAGTTTGTATCCACTACATCGATATACACTGTTCATGTGTCTATATGAGTCTATATGAAATATTGAATTGGTATGATATATATATAATAGGTTATAGTATTGATATATAACTTGATCATATTGTTACTATATTGTTACTATATTGATACTATAGTAACAATATTGTCAAGTAATTTATATTTATAATCATATATAATCATATATATATATATATATATATATATATATATATATATATATATATATATTAACGATATATAAACCAGATCGACATCGTATATAAAATATTAATATGTATACAAATTATATATATGTATTACATAACAAGATAATAGCGAACATATTATTATAATTTAAATTTTTCTCGCAGTCGCGTAGAATAACAACGGTGTGTTTGCCGATAGATCGACGTAATCTTAATAAATAATTCAGAACCTATAAAGTATGCATAGGTATCTATAGTAGTGCATGTAGGCCTGTTTTCATGCTTATTAGTATCACAAAGTACGAGCGTTAAGGTGGGCAAATGTGTATACATATTATTAATTTAATATCCAGTATTTGGTTTTTAAGGGTTTATATTATTAATATTATGTATAAAAAAAATATTATGGCCGGATTTCGTGTTATGTTTTCCTCTCTAGAGTTCACTAATGGTGTTATACTACATATAGGTATACCTATTAGGTATACATATTAGGTATACGTGTACACCTAGCAGGTATACATTCGGGGTAGAAATGCACGCTAACATATTGTTTTACACGCGAATAAAGTAGAACATGTATGTCTATACATTTAATCGCACACATTATATTACACATATATGTTAATTACAATATCGATAGAATGACAACGATCATGCATATATTTAAAATGTATATATATATATATATATATATATATTTATATATATATATATATATATAATATATAAGTATGAATTATTAATATATAAAATTAGATTTATATAACTTCCTTTAATGTAAATGAAGTTAAATAATATATATATAATATATAAGTATGAATTATTAATATATAAAATTAGATTTATATAACTTCCTTTAATGTAAATGAAGTTAAATAATATATATATATATATATATATATATATATATCATAATGATAATAATATTTATTAGAATAATTGTATTCTGTTTGTTTTCTGTTAGTTTTCAAATTTATTACAGTAAACGATTTTTCTCCTAAAATGCTTCACAATAATATCTCATATATTCTGAAGTTATCGAAATATATTATAGAATTATCATAAATGAATATTTTTAAATAACTAGATTACTTCTTTACATATGAAATAACCTGTTTATAGTCATGCTATATACACTGCTATATACATGCTAGTACTATTATCTATAGCATATAGGTAACCAAAACAACAGAAAATAGACATATTATTTTGAAGCCCTTTAGAAGAATATATTTTATAAACATTATTATAAATCAACAGAAAACAAAAATTATTATTAAAATTCTTCTATTAAATATTATTATTATTATATATGCTATAAGTAAATTATACAATTACTATATATGGTAATTGTAAAGTATACACTCCTATATCAATAAGCATACCGCATTACTGATCATATAGTGACGATAATAATGCACAACTGTGTGTCACAGCATGGGTCCCATCGCTCGTGCGGGTAGATCATAATTATAATTACGATCATTATGATATAATTACATATACGCTATTATTAATAATAGAATAATAATAAAATAACGACAACATGACACTACACTGTTAAAATTAACGTACAAAACCATCTTAAAATAACTTACAAACTCAAATATAACGTACAAAACACGTTTAAATACGTATTATCAAGTAGTATACGCGTATAAGTAGTATATATATATACTATTTATACTACTGCTATATATACTACTATATTTACTTCTTATACTATAGTATACTAGTATACTAGTATACTACTAGCGATCAGCGACAACTTACCTGCACGTCTCCCTCGATGCTGAACTCTGTGAAAACGTTACACATCACCGGTACGCAGGTCATTCCTCGACTGTCCGTCACGCTCGACGTGCTCGTCACGTAGTTCTTGCCACGTCTAGCCAAGGCGAATACGTTGACTCCGGCCAACGGCGTCGTGAACGTAACATCCGATGTGACCCTGACCTGAGTGTAGGTGGAGCGTCATTAGAAATGGTTCTACAGTGATGGTTCTTCGATATAACTTCTACGATAGCGGATGGTCGCCGAAAACATTCGAAATATATTATTATGCGTAAAAAATATATAAGTAACATTAAAATAGCATAACTATAGTATATAGTATATAGTATATAGCATATATATATATATATATATATATATATATATATATAAATTTAATCGTTCTAGAATGCTCTCTTTATATTATGAGTGTCTGAATATGACGAGTTAACTTATAACTAATATACTTTAATGTATAACGAAATCATATTTTGTTTGCAATATATCTATCTACAGATACAAAATTTCCAATACATAATAATTTAAATGAATCATAAGTTATAATTTATAATCTATATTTATAATCTATACAACATTAACAATATTTACATATTTATTATTATTTATATACACATTACGAAGTATTATTATTACAATAATAATCAATAGTTCCCACTATATTTTTGTTATTGTGTATTTAAACGCAATTCTTTGATATACATATCACTAAATTTGAAAATAGACTAGATATTTTAAAAGAATATTAAATTACTTACGAATAAAACTAATTATAATACAAAATAACTATTTCATATAGAAATTCGCATTTGAAATAGTTAAATGATTAATATCAAATATACAAAAATCGCTATTGCGTTAGGATATAATAATAATTCACGGTAACTTTAAGCGGTTGAATTCTATAGAAATGTATTTTAAAGATGATATAGTAATTACAAATTATTAATTATGATATAATAATATTAAAACTGAGGATATATCTATATCAGATACGTATAAATAGGTTAAATGTATACGAGCTAATAAAATAAATGATCTAGAAGACAAATACAACTAGGTCCATACTAACGGCTACCATGCACAGATTTTCAGTATTCACCAATTTATCAATATTAAAAAAAGGCGAACCAATAGGAAGTACAACTTTTCCTATTTAGAAATCGATGTATGTATATAATGTTAATTTAGATAAACGAATATTAATCTTAAATGTATAATGGATATTACATTTATATATCAGATACTAATATATATATATATATATATATATATATATATACATATATATATATATACGCATACGTATTACAATAAGTACTATAACAAGTATTATAGAATCTGTGTTCCTTGTCTTAAGAGAAGTGATATGAATTCACTTAGTTTAATAACGCATATATTATATTATACGTTATAAGTAGGGACCTTTTACGATTTTGAGATGAGATCTCTTTCTTCTTCTGTGCGAGGTTTGCGCGTGATCGAAATTTCCGTACTTTTGCCAGCCTCCGCTCTCCAGATCGATAGTCCACAGTAGAGCCGCCGAAGATCCTTGAAGAAGGCGTTGAAATAGACATGGCGAAATACGCGAAATGTTTGCGCTAAGCATATGTATCGACACACACAGATTTAGAGGACAGGTTCCGATGTATTATAATAATTACATTACATTTATTAACATAGAATTAGTTTAATATTCCTAATTGTATATTTCATATTACTAATATTAATTATATATATATATATATATATATATATATATATATATATTTATTACTTTTTATTAACACATTATAACAAAATATAAAAAATATTACTTTATATAAATATATTATAATATATAGGAAACTTATATATTATTATATATTATTTATATATTATAATATATACCTAATAAGTAGACTTATTAAATATCGTTAAAATAATATATATATATATATATATATATGTAAGTAGTACCCGATATTGACTCAATTCCTAAGGCTGTAGCATCAACCGACATCATTAGCTGGCCCGTGATCTCCAATGGTTCATTGTCAACAGTAGTAGCAGTTACTGTTGCCACTCCGAATGTTTGAAGAAGTCGTGAAATTCCTGAGGGAAATTGTTATTATACAATAATTATATATGTAATATATATATATATATATATATATATATATATATAATTAGCAATTATAAATTACAGAAATTACGAACTCTAGAGTTCGGTATTTCTCTATGTTATTACATATAAGCAATTGTACATTGAACATGGACGTTGATTAGTAGGATCCAATCTATTACTATTTAGTTTAGTTTCCGGGGGTCAATCTATGTCAATCGTTATGCATTGAAGTCATTCGTTTAGTAATGCATTAATTGTGTTATATGTGATATTCAATTAAACCACTTATTATAAGACTATTATACTAAAATTTGACTATTTAAATAATTGGAATAAATAAAGATGATTTATATATATATATATATATATACATATATATACACATGTATATTATATATCACATATATACTGATATACCACGTATACATATAGTAACCATCATCGTCTACTGCTGAGAATTGAGCACTGGCAGACAGGATGGAATCCCTGTCTCGGGGGTCGGCGAAAGAAGCGAACACTTTTACATCTCCGGTAAATAGTCTGCTGTCACTGTACTGTATAACGTGTTATATGTTTACATTATATATATATATATATATATATATATATATATATATATATATATATATATCTACACTATAGTGTACGATGGAGTTTGACAATATAGCATTGTCAATAGCGTATAAGCTCTTGATATATTGATACATTGATAATGCTGATATATTAAGATTGATATAAGATTGATAATGCTGATATATTAAGATTGATATATCATATCTTATATCTTATATATAAGATTGATAATGCTGATATATTAAGATTGATATAAGATTGATAATGCTATATTACCAAACTTCGCTGGCATATTTGTAACTTCACATGTAGAGAACCTAAGCGTTAGTTATGTTGTAGGTGTGAACGTAGTGTTTAGATGCACACGATAGCAGCGAGTTAACAACGCACGTATACATGTATATAGGTGTATACAACTATAGTTTATATATGGGAATATATCCTACCTATAGGTAATTTTGCAAATGCTAGGTTACTTTTTTTGTAATGCCTAATGTCATACATTATTAATTAAACACCAACATCAATATATGTAACAGGTATATATATATATAATATATATAAATGATATATCATACATTGGTTAATGTTTCAAATATAAAGTATTATATTTGTATTAAAGGTATATGTTCAACTCTATCGGTACATATTTAGCTTTGCTTTTTAGTAAGTATATATATATATATATATATATTGCTAAATTTTATATTCGTAATCTTTACATATTGCATGGTATACAATCTAATTAATTCGATATAAAAGTAATACTTTAAATCAATACCTCTCTCTCTCTCTATTAAAATGCGTAACTTATAATTCATATTCTATATTCTAACCATTTATAATAGTGTAAATTGTTAATAAATAATAAAATATTACATAAGTATTCGTAATATGTTGCGCTGTACAAACCTGGAACGCGTTTCGGGGAAACGTAAGCGATACGGCGTTAGGTAGGCCGGGAGGTGATATCAACTGCACCTGACTCGAATTCTGACTGGCGCTTACGAGCTGGGCTGCTGGTTTCAGTACAACCCTGATCTCGATATAGTAGTCTTCAACGTCGGGCGTTAGCGGAATATTCGCTAATCTCTTCACTATATTATCAGCCGTTACCTTCATAGAGTACACTCGATATTATGAATCAATTATCGTAAATAAATATTGATAAGCGTTATATTATATAATATATTATATATCGCTACAGCGTACTTTATTAATAATATTAATCCTACAATAATGCGTATTAAAATAATATTATTATTATAATTTACTATATATATATATATATATATATATGAATACTATTAAATACTATGAAAAATATTCAAAGATAATTTTAACAAATTCAAAGTAAATATAATACATTAAAAACGGGTAGCATTATAATGCTATTAATATGATTCCACTAACGTGATTACATACATTAATTAATAATTATTAATACTAGTATATCATATATAGATTATAATTTATATATTATATACTATAGTAAATATTACTTACTCAAAACACAACATTATCTCTGAATTCACTAGCGAATGTGATAGTTCCGTCGGCTTGTCCAACAATGGATGGCCCGTCGTAGCCGATAACTGTTATTCGCGCATTTTGGCTAGCGGCGTCGAAATTCTTGCCAACTAACTTTATGAAATAATATTAATTTTGTAAATATGTAAGGTTTTAATAAATTATTTTTTTTGTTAATTAATATTGTATTTAATTAAGTTCTATATATATAAAGTATACTATTTTTATGTTAACTTACTCTATATTTATATAACCTAAACTGGCGTTATTTACCTGGCTATAACAATGGAAAAGAGCAACACCATTGTTATCGTGTGGGCCATTAGAACAATTAACAAGTTAATTATTAAAATTCATTTTATTATAAATAAAATATTTTCTAATAACACATTATTATTATTTATTATTATATATATATATATATATATATTAAACTAAAATATTCATATATACAATGTAAGGGTAAAACTGTGTAAAAGGTTATTAATAATAAGGAATTAATATATATATATATATATATATTTATGTATTATAAAATAAAAGTTTATAAACTTTTAAAGGTATATACATCTTAGTAATTTACCATAAATATCATATATATATATATATATATATATATATACAAACCTTTCCTGTGATATAGACATCTTTAATAGCATTCATAACATCCGCATTCGGTAATCTTCGCTTGTTCGTACGAAAAGCCCTCACAGTTAATTACCAACAAAGTTTTCTGGACTCCGACGCAACACCTATCTATTTATAGAACAGATTATTACGTTATACATGTATTAGTCAACTAAATCTAATCAATTTAATATATAAATAATATTAATATATATGTATATATAATGAGATAATCTATGATACTCTCCTTTGATCAGAAATTGTATTTTCTAAATCGTATTTACTTTCTGAACTCAATAAAATATATCCTATCCTATATATATATATATATATATATATATATATTATAAAATGGATATAAACCAGATTTTCCGTTGGTACCAGTGGAGATACAAGACTCCGTGCCATAAGTTCCGATATCCACGACGTCAGTAATCACATTATTGGAGTCGGTGTAGGTACAAGATTGTTCCAGAGTCAGCAGGTTACTTTTAACGTCGCTACACGTATCGCTTACTTCGGACGCTGTAGAGGATCGTTCGTTATACGCGGTGTACGTTAAGCGCGCGTTACCCAATACGCGACACTTTTAATGCGATACTTTGTTAATTAACATTACTGAATATAAATCATTCGTGACTTAATACTAACACAGATTACACAGATATTATTATTGTTATTATTACATATTATTAAAATAACTATAATTATTAAAATACCCTTAATTATATTTTTCATTAGTTTTGTAGTTTTGTAGTTTTATATATATATATATATATATTAAATAATTTATAATACTATTACCGTATATGTTGATTGAAATATATAATATATATATATATATATATATATATATATATATATATATATGTATGCATCTATAATATGTATATTAATATACAAATTCGTATAAAATCATGGAAATACAATACACACATATATATATATATATATAATAATATTAGAGTTAGTTGATGACCGATGTCTAAAATACAGGTATTGTATATAAGTTCTATTGCAATTATCGATATAGCAACCTGCTAATGGTAATGAGAAAATTAATACAAAATCAAATAAATATATAGTATACATATTTTTCAATTATATTTAATTCATTCGTGATCTATCTCATACAAATTATCAATACAAAATACACATTAAATTGTACTCTCAATACCAATACTATCATCATGTATATAACAATAAAATAATAATTAAATTAAATTAAAATATATTATAAAATATTAAAAATTGTAAAAAAAAAGCAACTAACAATAGCATTTGTAAAATTAATAAATACTAAATATAATTATTTAAAAAAAAATGTAATATGCATATAAAAGTATTGAAATTCATTTAATATTTGATAATTAAACTTAAAGAATTCAATAAAAATGCGCTTTTCTAAATTTTAAATCGTATTTAAATGTAATAAGAAAGTTATATTTAACCGAAAAGTATAAAGGAGCAATTAGGGTTAAATAAATTACTAATTTGACTATGAAAATAATGTGTATTATATTTCTAAACACACATATATATATATTTGATCAATATTGGTTTTGTTATCAAGTTTATATATCATTCTCATTTATTTTGTAAAATTTAAATAAATTTAATTTGCTTTTTAACTATGGTAAGTGATTCCCCATATAATAGAATAATAATTAATATGACTATGTAATAAACTAAGTCCATAGTAGAGTTTATTTTTAATATTAATAATTTTAATTTTTTAATTATGAATTTCGTCGTATAAATGCTTAGGATTTAAAATGGTTGTTTTATACCTATATTATTTATTATTATGTTCAATGTATGTTTAAATCTTGTAGATGAACTATAATTAATGTTGTTTTGTCAATATTATGAATAATATTATTACCGCAAAGCCATTCACAGATTAAAATTAGAGTAGCACTTTTTTCAGTTTCTATATTATTTACAGTATGAGACTTACATGTTAAAGATATATATATATATATATATATATATATATTAGGTCAATTATTAATGTACATCAAAACTATAATAGTCGCAAAAATTAATCTTGCACATCACATTTATTCGCAAATATATTATTATTGGTATTATTATAGCTTACGTATTGATATATCAATACAGATATACCTATTTGTCAAATAGCTTTTTATTAATTACAAACTGATACATATATGTTAATCACTCTTCATAACATACCATGGCATATATTAAGTATTATAAAAACAATAGTATTGAGTATAAACAATATCAAAGAGAAAATCGGGAATTAACATTTCTATATTTAGCTTTATGGAATGCAAACATTATTATAAACAAATATTATTGAGTATAGCCAATAGAAAGCATGATAATATGTATATAACATTTATATATTTATCTTTAAGATAACCCTTCATTATTCATATATTATATATAATTCATATATGAATAGATTATAATTATATACGCTATAGTTACATATAAAGTAATCTAATAGTATATATATATATATATAGTCAACTAATACATAGTATCTTAACCATGGGACCTAAGTTATGGAATGATTTAAATAGAGATATCCAAATTATAAAAAACAAAAATTCATATAAAATAAAAAATCAACTCATTGAAATACAAAAAAAAATTAAAAATTACAAGTAATTTTAACTACACCTTAATATTATTATTATTATATTTTATTTATTTTTAATATTATTATTATTATCATTATCATTATTATCATCATTATTATTCATAGCAACGCATATCAACCAAATTTAAAGTCGCATAAATTAAACACGTTATTTCTACAAATGAAAAAAAATAAAATTTCTTTAAATCTAATTAATTTCGGTATACATTCGGATAACTAGTTATCTATATTATACAAAATTAATTTCAATATTTACGTAAGCATTACAGTAAAGGATAAGGTTTTAAAATCGATTTCGAAAATAAGAAAATTGAAACAACGCAACGCAAATTTATTTAGTAAACAAAAAAAATCGAATTACGGCAATTGTTCAATTTAAAATCATAGGGAAACAGTTTGTTAAAAATATATATAATTTCTAAAACTATATAATTGTAATACATTTATTACATTAAAAATGGATTGTAGTACATGTAATTTAGAAATTAATAACGAAAAGTATATAATATGTTCATGTGGTAATAAATACCATTATAAATGCTTATATAAAGCAAACATTATGAAAACAAATTGGTCTAATAAATCACCACCAAAATATATACTACAAATTATATACTATTTAGATCAAATACATTAATTCATAGAGGAGGTGTTGCGATATTTTGTAAATCTAGTTTATGTCCTGTGAGAAATTTTATTTCACATATAGATGTTCAATATATACATTTAAAAATTAATTCAAAAATTCTATTTAATATTAAATGTGTTTATATACCTCCAAATTGTAATGAAGTATCTCATGAACAGATATGTAAATTATTTGATATAACCCAACAAAATTATAATTCTTCTATAATTATAGGAGATTTTAATTTACCAAATTTGAATTGGAAATAATATACATTTCCTAGTTACCCAAAAAGTTATGCATTACTTTACGATTCAATTATTAAAAATTCATTTTCACAATTAATAAATAAGCCAACTCGTAATAATAATATAATTGATTTACTTTTTACTAATGAAAAACAATTACTATATAATATAAATATTGGAGACTATTTCGGATTATACAAAAATATAAGTGACCACTATTATGTTTCATTTAATGTAAATATTGAAAAATACCCACGTAAACAGATTTTAAAATCAAACAATTTTGATTTCAATAATGCTAATATAAAATGATTAAATATCAACTTTCCAGATTTAATTGGGAATATCTAAATTCAAATGATTATAATATCGATCAAAAAGTAGAATATTTTAATAATGTTCTAAATAAATTATTTATATCACATATTCCTAATATAAATAATACAATAAAACAGGTACTTCCAAAGAATATATTGAAATTGAAAAACAAGTAAAAAAATTATATAGAAAATCTAAAAATAATTTACAAAATAAATATAATTGGATAGAAACAAAAAAAAAGTATCCAAAGAATTAGAATCTTTAAATTTTAAGAGAGAGATTAATGCAATTATTTCAAAAAATAAAGTAAAGTTTTATAAATTTATGAAAAAAAGTTAAAATCTGGAGTATCTCCTCTAATTGATATATCAAATAATAATATTATATTTTCAGATCTCGACAAAGCAAATACTTAAAGTATTTCATATTTTAGTTCAATTCAACAAAATGATAATGGAAATTTACCCGAATTTTATAATTTAACTAAACAAAAATTTGATAATATTTATTTAAATCTTGAAATAATTAAAATATTTTTAAATAGATTAAAAATTACACATACTTTCGGAACTGATGGGATACCATCTTCTATGTTAAAATTATTATCTAATGAATTATGTAGGCCTTTATATATTATTTTTAATTCATCTTTATTATCGGGTCATATACCGAAAATTTGGAAAAAATCTATAATCACACCAATTTAAAAAAAGGTGAACCATCAAATTCAAAGAACTATAGGCCTATTTCAATAACATGAGTAATGTGTAGAGTTTTAGAACGTATTATTTCAAAACAATTAATTTTTTATTTAAAATCTAATAATTTATGTTAGTATCAAAAGCTTTTGCAAAATCAATATATATATATTATATCTACACATTTTTTCATCTACGAATTGTGTTATTGAATATTTAATTAATTAATTTATTTATATATTTATTAATTAATTAATTAATTAATTTATAATTTATTATGTATATATTTCGCGTGCTATGCTATTAATCAATTATGAGCACGCGTAATCGATATATATATATAGTGGGCTTTTCTTAAATCTAAATATAGATATGTTATTTCCTAATTATCTACATTTACTCTATTCTATATACTTTTGTATGTATACAATATATAATAATAAGTGATAGTCATTACTACGCGATAATATGTATGAATCATAATGTAATTAATAGATATTGATAGTATAGATTAATATGTGGCTATATTGGCTAATGTATCATACACATAGATACTAAGACGCCAGTTATATCGCGTTAAAACCATTGATGCTTTAATATGAAATCAGCTTCAAAGCAATATTATAGCCAGTTATATGTGAAGACTTCATATATACTACTAGATGGGTTGAAAGGATTCCACCAAAATAATATAATAACAATAACAATAATATATATATATATATATATATATATATATATATTTATATATATATCATATTTTTAATTTATAAATATATTATAGAATTATCCTTAATTAAATAGCATGTTTATATTTAGATATATATATATATATATATATATATATATATATATGTGTGTGTTGTGTAGTGTGCGGAGAGGTTTGGATGAATGTATTATAATAAGCGCATGCGCAGTATATATATATATATATATATATATATATATATATATATATATAATTATAGATATATAGCGTATATATAGCGAGTGATATTGTCTAGTTATATATGTATACCTTTATTATAACTAATGTCCCCATATACACTACCTTTATATAACTAATTTCCACATATACACTACCTTTATATAACTAATTTCCACATATACACTACCTTTATATAACCAATGTCCCCATATACACCACCCTTATATACCTAATGTCCCCTTATCTCCATAACCCCATATGACGACGAATACCGGCTTTTGGAACGCTCCAGAGTCGACACCGTGAATTAAATACATATTATTATTTGTATATGCACGCCCCTTAACATATTGTGGGCGTGACATCTGGGATTTTCCCAAGGTGAACTTGACTTTGATGACTACGCGTTCGAAGCGAACAGACTTCTGATTATCGAATATCGACGACTACCACGAGGAGAATTGCAACTGAATAACATTGATATTAAACTACAAAAATATCTCGACTCAACACCATTACATATATATATATATATATAGATATTATATTAAACATAGTATTTGTTTCTTTCTATAAACAGATTAACTAATATATATATATATATATATATATATATATAAACACATAGTTGTAATAACATAATAGTTAACAACGTTATTGTGCCAATATCTATCGATCACACTCGTGTATAAATGAATAAACTATATAATGGTATAGCACGGCGTTCATTATTCTAAATGTTATTGACATTGACATCACGATTATTAATGATGTCAATATGAAAAGCGAGGTATTCTGGAAATAACATTTCTATATTTAGCTTTAAGGACATTCCAACATTATTCGATAAAAGTAGTGATAGGTTAGGTATGTTATGTTTGATCGTTATTATTTCATTTACATACACACATTTCATTTTAATATATATTCATTCTAGTGGTATATAGGGTGTCCGTATTATAACCCAGAGTATTTGTATTCGGACATAGGTAACGAATACGGATATCCCCGGAATTAAAAGATTAAATAACATTTTAAATCAC
The DNA here is from genome assembly GCA_964019155.1 of Osedax fenrisi. Lineage (NCBI taxonomy): Eukaryota > Metazoa > Annelida > Polychaeta > Sabellida > Siboglinidae > Osedax > Osedax fenrisi. The sequence goes on along the minus strand of OZ025240.1, from coordinate 32,590,563 downwards.
AATAATATCTATAATAATATAATATTAATATAGTGTACTTTTCGAATAAAAATAACGAGTCATACAATGTTACAACCAGTTATTGTTAAAGTTTCCGTATTAGGTTACTTTCCCCTAAGTGTGCGTTTAAATAAGTTTATATTATTATATATATATATGTAAAGTAGCTTTGCGGTAATGAAAAAGTGATATACTGTTGGGTATATATCGTATATAGTTACCTATTATATTGGGTGTGTACGTCTAGTTACGTAGGTTATCTAATGTCAGAATGAGACAACGGCGAACTGTGCGATCAGCGATAAGTCACCGACATTCACAACCTCGGCAGTACGGCTACTGCGACCTAGACAACGTATGTGGCCGGCTTAACTTCACAGTGACTGCGCCGTCGACCGCTCGATAAGGAGCTATGAGATACTAGAAAATCGGTATTACCAATTTATATATATATCTTATTAACTTATATTACATTTGAATTGTGTAGACACGGCCCTATCGTGAGTGTATCGACCCATCGGTGTATAGTGGCGATTACCACTCGACCGCGAAACGAAATCGTCGTCGTCATAAGATATATATGTATATATATATATATATATATATATCATATAGTAACTAGAATTCAGATACCTGGAACACTCAACTTTTCGTGTATACATTAATTAAGTAATATAGTAGAGTAACAATAATAATAGTATATAATTATAGGCTATTGCCTATTATAATATCATAATTATATTTTATCAATAAACTATGGAAAACATTGTGGCTAAACAATGAAATGAATATTTATTTTATTATAATAGTATGGATCTTAAATAGAGTGGTTTCATTAATTTTCACAGAACAAAAACTACATTAATTTCTCAGACAGGTTATATATTGTATACACATATTATATACACATATTATAATCTAACGTCTATAGACGTTAGATTATAATAATATAAAAGTGTTACTTCTAAAGTTGTCATTAGCTTTGTATACCATATATCATGATTTACTTATAGATCATTTACCAATATAATATCTGATATTGTTATGTTATGAATAATATTTTAGCTTCTAAAATAGATAATTTTCTATTAACATTAACAATGAATCTTTATCAAAAAATACAGTTCATGATGTACCACAAGTTTCAATACTTATTGAATATACATTAATCTCAATGTATCTGGTACCGTTGATTAACTTTTTTATCATTTTCTTGATATTAATTATCATCTTTATGCGGAAGATTTATAGATTTATATCCAACTGATTTTGCATGCGCTTCCTTCATATACATGATCTATGTTGAATTATTTAAATACATTAAATAATATGTTTGTACGCAATAATCTAATATTAAATATGTCTAAAACCTATTTTATTAATTTATATTGTGTTCGATTTATTTGTCCTCCAGTAATTGTTTATTAACAATATATTTTGTCTAGAATTTATGTTTAAATATGTGTTTAAAGTTTTTTAGTAATCTAATTGTCGCTAATTGATCAGAGCTTAAATGTTTGTCGACTTCATCCTTTAATTTACACAACATTGAAACAATTAGAAATATGTTACCTGATAATATGTTTAAGCTAATTATCGAATATATTGTCCTACCTAGTAATGAGATAAACAAAAGTCTGTATAATTACATCTGATAGTGAAATATCTCTATATACAAAATAATTTAAATTGATTTTCACAATGGGCAAATAAATGGCAATTGAATATTTCATTATAAAAATATACAGTTATGACTTTAGGGAAGGTTACTCCATCAACATACTTTATAAATAATATTCAATTAGAAAACGATACTTTTTATAAAGATTTAGGAATAATATTTGAAAATAACCTTTTATATAATAAACATATTGATTATATTTGTAAAAAAGCTTATTTTTCTTTGAATTCAATTTTTAGATGCATTACTACAACATCCCCTAGAGCATTATTATATGCATATACAATTTATTGCAGACACATTTTAGAATATGCATCCATAATTTGGTCACCTTTTTCAAAGATTAGTAAATTTCGTAATCTCATAGACCACATTTAATAGGGGGGTCGGTAAAAAAGGGATATATTAAAAGTCTTGGAGTGTGGGGGACTAATGGAACAGGTAAACGACTCAGAGTGATCATTATTATGGTCACGTAGAGGGGATACATGAAGGGAGAATTTATAGATAATGCCAATACCTCCTCCATAATTATAGGTATTATGTCTAGGCAAATGAGAAAAAGAGTAAGGACCAGTATTCAGAGATTATATAAGGGGTATGTCATCAGGCATAATCCATGTTTCAGTGATGAATATAAGATCAAGGTCATGTTCCGCAGCAAGTTCTAGGATAAATGGGATCTTGTTACGGATGGAGCAGGTTTTTAATAATGCAGATTTAATTAGGCAATTATGGCTATATGAGAAAGATGGGGACAATGGAGATTGCGATTTAAAGGTATGTATGGGGATTGCAGTGTGTGAATGGTTAGATTTGTGGAAGTGTTTTTGCAAAGCATATTTTTATTTTTGTGGACTTTTGGAATTGAATGTCATTGTGAGTGGGGTGGGAAAGGTTCATAATTGGTGGACACGGTGTAGGAGTTGGTGATGGGGTGGTTTGTGTGGAGTGAGTACTAGTAGTATCTAAATCTTCATTGCACTTATGATATACAGATAGTAAGTTATTATATTTAGTATGATTAGTGGAGTCAGTATGTTTGGATGAATGTATCGGATTATTAGATGCTGCTTGTCGCGTGTTAATGCATGTGCGATTGTTGAAGAGTTTGCTCCAATGCTTAATAACAGAAATGAGTGGGGTTAAGGGATATGTTTTCCAATTAACTTTGTTGTTGTGGTAATGACGTAATTTGTAGTTGTTTGTTTTACTGTTGAATGCGTATTTGATTTTCGAGTTGTACAAGAGATTGTTTTATATGGCGAATAGGATTATCGGACTGGGGAAAGCTGACTTTTATGTGGGTGATGTTGTATATGTTATAGATTTAGAGTATTTGTTTGGAATTGTAATGTTGTGAGATTGGTTTAAATTATTTATAAAATTTGGTTTAGGTTTAGAAATCGTTAGGGAGAGTAGTGACCGTACTACACCATCAACTCCAAACTTCAAAAAACTACTGAAAACCCATTTATTTAATCTGAAATATTATCATGAAATATATATGGACGGCCGTCGGGCTGATTGCTTTATAAGCATAGTTCGCAGTCCTAAAACAGAAAAATTAAAAAAAATAATGTATGAAATAGTTTAATAAATGGAAATACACTTGATATATAAATAAATAAAATTTATATATATATAACCAACTATATAATATAACTTATAAGGTACTAAATATATAATATAGTTATAGTAATTATATGTATATATATACAAATTATTTCGGAACTAATGGGAGACCATATTCTATGTTAACATTATTATCTAATGAATTATGTAGACCTTTATATATTATTTTTAATTCATCTTTAATATCGGGTAATATACCAATAATTTGGAAAAAATCTATTATCACACCAATTTTAAAAAGGGTTAACCATCAAATTCAAATAACTATAGGCTATTTCAATAACATGAGTAATGTGTAGAGTATTATGGTAGTATATTGTGCAGACTTATACCCTCACAAAAACACTATTCAAACAACTTGATAAAACATACACTCGAATTATACGAATGATATTTAGCGTACATTTGTCTCAGAAAGTTTTAAATTACTGCATGGGGCTATAGATAACATATTTACAAAGATCAGACGTCGATTCTTAAAGTTTGCTTGACATTGCCTACGTAGAGATGATAAATTGTTTCGGATCTAGTTATTTGGTAACCTACTCATGGAACTAGAATACGGGGAAGGCCACCATATATTTACATCAGGAATCTGGAACGCGAAACTGGTATACCGGTGAGCGAGATGATAGTAGCTATGATGAATCGTGATGTTTGGAGAATTTTTACTGTCCGGGAAACAAACATCCCGAAATAAGCAAGTATGCAAATATATTATAAATTTTATTATATTTTCTATGCCCTTAAGTTATTTTATTTTCACTTTATTATTAAAATTGTATAACTATTTAATAACTTAAATATAAATATGAAGTTAATTATTAACTTAATAATAAAGTTAATAACTTATTAATCTATTTCACTTTTAACGATAGTATACTTTTTAATATTTTGTTATTATTATCTAAGTAAGATACTTTTTTTTAATTAAAGAATATATTAGTTAATAAATAAAATTACAAAATTTAGTCAAATATTGTATTTTATCCTGGTATTTATATAAAAATATAATTTTTGAATCCTAATTTTGATTTGGATTATCTAGTTTAATAAAACCATGCCTATTTTAAAAATAAACACGCCCGTATTTATTTTATAATATACAATATTTGTGAATAACTGATATAAATAATATTAAATAGTGTATGTATAATTAGTAATTACTTACTAGTATTCTATTAATTCTTTGAAGCGGCGAATATCGTATATCTCGCATATGAAACTCGGATATATTGCTTATAAGCTATAGCAATATATATATATATATATATATATATATTGGACATTAGAGCCATATATGTTTATAAGTGAAAACTTCATCTAAGTTCCTGGATGAAAGGACTACACCAAATACAAAATAACAATAACAATAAATACAGGAGTACACATTTGATAAAAAAAAATCAATGTTAAAACTCATTTTTAAATCAATGTAAATATAGTAATATTAAATTCGTAATATAATGTAATAATATTATATTATTTATAATGTATATATATATATATATATAAATAATATAAAAAATATCATTTAATTCAAACGTATTTTATGAATAAATTCATTATTTTAATTATATATTTATATAGAAATACAATAAAAAATTATATAATGCAATGTATTTGATAGATACATATAATACCTGATATATTTAATTAAACATTTAATTATTGAAATATAATTAAATATACTAGTGAAAAGTATCAATCCGGAGTAAAAAAAGTAATCATGTAGATATATCAGTCAGGCGTACTTGGTATAATTTAGTATTAAGGCATACTCATTAATTAACTTAACAAATGCAATTGGCGGAAATGTTATTGGGAATCAGATGACATTCTGGATTAAATTAAGTTATGAAAATATACCAGATTAATAAAATATATATACACATTATTATAAAGTCATTGATACTAATATATTATCTTCCATATAATAATGTATATAATGAGAAAAGTAAATTCACGTAATTAATTATTGGTAATAATTATTATTATATAATTATCATAACCAGGAGAAGAGGTATAACGTTATATACATGTATGTATATATTCTATAGAATTAATATTTTTAAGTTTTCGAATTATACCTTAATCAATATATCTAAAAAAGTTGTATAAATCAATATATTTACATGAATTAATAATAATAATACTATTAGTCAAATTAAGCTCACGTACATTATTTATAGTATACACTATTAATGGGTGGGTTTTCCATAAAGCTAAATATAGATATGTATTTTCCAGATTATTCATCTTTTTTATAGCTATATTTAAGTTGCTATACCATTTATTTATGAATATAACATATACATTACATGTTATGTTCACGAGTGTGATTAACATATATTGATATAATAACGTATTTATTTAACTCTTATATAATGTACACACACTTTGTTTCGATTATAATATCGAATTTAAAGATGTTAAGTTTATTTGTATATGACTATATATATACAATTGAATACAATAAGTTTATAGACAAAGTCTAATAATAATCAGTATCGTCATATTTCTATTAACAACTATTAAATATATGATATTCATATAATATATACCTATATATGTATTTAAATATATATTTTTAAAATACTAATTTTTACACAAATGTTCAAATAATTATTACGATGATAATTTCTTTATATCTATAAACAATATATAAAAGTAATATAATATTAATAACACATAATTAGGCATCACTATTAGTGAATGTAAGTTTATAAGCTCTATTTATAAATATTTACTCACACTCACAATTCGCCTAGAATAATTATTCACTATAATTATTACTTTAAAGTAAACAGTTTCAGACAATCTTATCCACTTAAATCTATATAATTTCATATTATAATACTATAGGAACGATACCATCCTCATGGATAGATAGAAGAAATGTCACAATGTCAAGGGATAATATTTAAAAAAACAAATATTTTTGGATTTTGAATTATATTTAAAATATATTAGATACTTTTAAAGAGCTCTTTAATACTAGCATTTTATTATCTTTAAAATAAATGTAAATTGTAATGTTAAGAAATCAATATTTCATGTAGAAATTGTTATCCTTTCTTTTTTTTATTATCGTTAGCAAATATTTATACTTTATACTTTCGATTATATTTATTATTATTTTTATTATTATTATTATTATTGAATTGAATTAATTTTATTACGAATTATATTCATAGTATGAATAGTAAACTATAAATAAATAATAAAAATTAAATCGCAAAACGATAACAAAACATAAAATAAAAATATAATAATAATAAATCATTAATATAGTATGACGAATTATATGTATCGGTAAATAATTAATAAACACAACATAAAATAAACAATGTAATACACAGATTAAATACAGATATGTATTTTACGTATTTAATAAATATATTACTTAATAATATTTTTAATTTTAGATTTGTTTTTAACGAAATATACGATTACTAACACTATATGCCTACATAATTCATTAGATAATAATGTTAACATAGAAGATGGTATCCCATTAGTTCCGAAAGTATGTGTAATTTTTAATCTATTTAAAAATATTTTAATTATTTCAAGATTTAAATCAATATTATCAAATTTATGTTTAGTTAATTTATAAAATTCGGGTAAATTTCCATTATCATTTTGTTGAATTGAACTAAAATATGAATTTAACGTATTTGCTTTGTCGAGATCTGAAAATAGAATATTATTATTTGATATATCAATTAGAGGAGATACTCCAGATTTAAATTTTGTCTTTTTTTCATAAATTTATAAAACTTTAGTTTATTTTTTGAATTAATGCATTAATCTCTCTATTAAAATCTAAAGATTATAATTCTTTGGATAATTTTTTTTTTGCTTCTATCCAATTATATTTATATTGTAAATTAGTTTTAGATTTTTTAAATAATTTTTTTACTTGCTTCTTCAATTTCAATATATTCTTCGGAAGTACCTGTTTTATTGTATTATTTATATTAGGAATATGTGATATAAATAATTTATTTAGAACATTATTAAAATATTCTACTTTTTGATCGATATTATAATCATTTGAATTTAGATATTCCCAATTAAATCTAGAAAGATGATATTTAATCAATTTTATATTAACATTATTGAAATCAAAATTGTTTGATTTTAAAATCTGTTTACATGGGTATTTTTCAATATTTACATTAAATGAAATAGTGGTCACTTATATTTTTGTATAATCCGAAATAGTCTCCAATATTTATATTAGATAGTAATTGTTTTTCATTAGTAAAAAGTAAATCAATTATATTATTATTACGAGTTGGCTTATTTATTAATTGTGAAAATGAATTTGAATGAGTAAGGCATAACTTTTTGGGTAACTAGGAAATGTATATTCTTTCCAATTAAAATTTGGTAAATTAAAATCTCCTATAATTATAGATGAATTATAATTTTATTGGGTTATATCAAATAATTTACATATCTGTTCATGAGATACTTCATTACTATTTGGAGGTCTATAAACACATATAATATTAAATGGAATTTTTGAATTAATTTTTAAATGTGAAAAAAATTACTTACAGGACTAGATTTACAAAATATCGCTACACCTCCTCTATGAATTAATTTATCGTATCTAAATAGTGTATACTTTTTTCCACCGATTAAATATAGAGAATCTCTATCCTTTACCGTTAAGAATGTTTCAACTAAACATATAATGTCATATTTATCAGATGAAAGTAAAAATTCCAACAAATTCATTTTATTTCTAATACTACAAGCATTAGCATAATATATATTTAAATTGTTATTTTTAATATTTTCATCTTTATTGCCGGTTAGTCATCTATAACCTGTAGTTTTATTTTTATTAATAATAGAATTTTTATAAGTAATATATGACAATTTCCATACACTAAAATTATCTTCACCAATTGGCATATTCCAGTCAATTTTATTATTTATAATATATCTTAGTTCATAGGAACTACTTCTAGAATTATAAATACATTTGATAATTTGTTTACTTTTAATTAATTTATTTTTAACTACATGGTATAATATCTTATGTCGTTCTAGTGATATTTCATCTAGAGATGTTCAAATGAATGAATTTTGTAGATCTCGTAATTTACATAATCGGTTAATATTTGATAACATAATTTTTTTTGAGACCACATTATCTAAAATTAATTTTAATTTATTAATTGATAATTGAACTATTGATAATACTCACGATTTATTAATATCTACTGTTTTACAAATAATATTTACTAAGTATTTAAAGAAATTAGTTTTATCATTATTAGGAATATTTATATTGTGAATAATTATTTCATTATTGCTCTATTATTTTAAATAATATTTACTAATTTTACCAAATTGTCAGTAAAGGTATCAGAAGTAGTTATAGTAGAGGTTACATTAGCAGTTACATTAGCGTATGATTTTTTAACAACAATCATATCACTTATTTCAGTGGTTTTTGATAGTAACATATTTCATTTTGTTTCTGTGCTATTTATTAAAGTATTAATATTACTATTATCAATAATAGTAGACGATGGTGATGAGTTATTTAAACTAGGTAGATTTATTGGTGTATTATAATTATTATTATTTATACATGTATTACATTTAAATGTACAATTTTGCGATCTAAATAACTGAATAGCATATTTTGGTGGTGATTTATTAGACCAATTTGTTTTCATAATTTTTGCTTTATATAAGCATTTAAAATGGTATTTATTACCACATGAACATAATATATAATTTTCGTTATTAATTTCTAAATTACATGTACTACAATCCATTTTTAATGTAATAAATATATTACAAATATATAGTTTTAGAAATTATATATATTTTTAACAAACTGTTTCCCTATGATTTTAAATTGAACAATTGCCGAATTCGATTTTTATTGTTTACTAAATAAATTAGCGTTACGATGTTTCAATTTTCTTATTTTCGAAATCGATTTTAAAACCTTATCCTTTAATGTAATGACTACGTAAATATCGAAAGTAATTCCGTATAATATAGAGAACAAGTTATCCGAATGTATGTCGACATTAATTAGTTTTAAAGAAATTTTTTTTTTTTCATTTGTAGAAATAACGCGTTAAATTTATGCGACTTTTAATTTGGTTGCTATGCGTTGCAACCTATTATTATTATTATTATTATTATTATTATTATTATTATTATTATTATTATTATTATTATTATTATTATTATTATTATTATTATTATTATTATTATTATTATTATTATTATTATTATTATTATTATTATTATTATTATTATTATTATTATTATTATTAGTATTATTATTATTATTATTATTATTATTATTATTATTATTATTATTATTATTATTATTATTATTATTATTATTATTATTATTATTATTATTATTATTATTATTATTATTATTATTATTATTATTATTATTATTATTATTATTATTATTATTATTATTATTATTATTATTATTATTATTATTATTATTATTATTATTATTATTATTATTATTATTATTATTATTATTATTATTATTATTATTATTATAATTATTATTATTATTATTATTATTATTATTATTATTATTATTATTATTATTATTATTATTATTATTATTATTATTATTATTATTATTATTATTATTATTATTATTATTATTATTATTATTATTATTATTATTATTATTATTATTATTATTATTATTATTATTATTATTATTATTATTATTATTATTATTATTATTATTATTATTATTATTATTATTATTATTATTATTATTATTATTATTATTATTATTATTATTATTATTATTATTATTATTATTATTATTATTATTATTATTATTATTATTATTATTATTATTAGTATTATTATTATTATTATTATTATTATTATTATTATTATTATTATTATTATTATTATTATTATTATTATTATTATTATTATTATTATTATTATTATTATTATTATTATTATTATTATTATTATTATTATTATTATTATTATTATTATTATAATTATTATTATTATTATTATTATTATTATTATTATTATTATTATTATTATTATTATTATTATTATTATTATTATTATTATTATTATTATTATTATTATTATTATTATTATTATTATTATTATTATTATTATTATTATTATTATTATTATTATTATTATTATTATTATTATTATTATTATTATTATTATTATTATTATTGAATTGAATTGAATTGAATTTTATTCATGATAATTCATAAATATAAGTATTAAAGTATACAGTAAACATTTAAATTAACAATAGGAAATAAGTAATTTAATAAAATTAATATATATAAAATAAATATCAAACGTTCGCAATACATAAGATTAAAATAAAATTAGATAATATTTACATGATATATCATATATAAAGATATTGTATTTACGAATTACTTGGAACGGTTACATGCTATAAGATAATAATAAAAATGACAATAAATTAAGTGATAGATCGCATAATAGATAAGTATCTATTAAAATTAATTTTATTTATACGGGATTTGAAACAGTTCAAAGATGGAGAATGAACTGTTTCATAATCATGATTGTTCCATATATTTATGATACGATTATTTAGGTAATTCATGTGAACATTTGTTCGTGACTTACAAGTCAGGAGTTTTAAGTCATGGCCACGTGTTCTAGAATTTTTCTTGGTAAAATATAATATTTCAGAGTAGTCGACCTTGCATAGATTATTATCTAGCTTGAATGTCCTAATCAGGTCATTGTGAATACGCCGTAGTTCGAGAGATTTTAGTCCAAGGTAATTTAGTAGCATATTATAATTAGTATATTTTAGTCCACAAGTACCAAATAGTCTCCTTGTGAATAATCTTTGAACACTTTCGAGCTTGTCGGTTAGTCCATTGTAACGTCTTGCTTTAAGACCAGGATTCCAAACAGTTGTGGCAAATTCTAATTTTGGCCGAGCATATGTAATATAAGCCTTTAAAAGCATCGTAACATCGCTAGTTATAAAGCATCTAAATAAATTATTAATAGTCATTAGAGCACATCTACAACACTCTATTACATGCTTATCAAAATATAAACAATTATCAAATATTATACCTAGATCTTTATTTGAAATACAGTTATTAATAAGTTTGTTTTCTATATAATATGTTGGTACTAGAATGCTATTTAATGACATTAGATTGGTTTTATTTGGTGCTATATCAAGTTGCCAGTTTTTGCTCCATGATAGAAATGAGTTAATTGCTAAATGCATCAGTTTTCTATCCGATAGGTTATTAGATTGTAGATGTATTTTAGTGTCATCTGCAAATAAATCTATTTTAATTTTATCTGAGAATATATTAGTTATATCATTAATAAAAATTATGAAAAGTAAAGGTCCAATAACTGAACCTTGGGGCACACCTGATAGTATATTTTTGAATTTGGAATACGAGTGATTTATTTTTACAGATTGTTTCCTATTGGTTAGGAAACATTCGATCCATTTTAATATATTACCAGCTATACCTATATCTTTTAATTTTATTAATAGTTTTATATGCGATACTTTATCAAACGCTTTTTTGAAATCAAAATAAACAATATCAATATATTTGTTATCATTTATGGCAGAGGTCCATTTATTTAGGCACGCCAATAATTGTAACTTTACTGACTTACCACTCATAAAACCAAATTTATGTTTTGATAAAATTGAGTTTTTCAGTAGAAATAATTTAATGTGTTTTGTAATTAATCGTTCAAATACTCTTGATATAATACTAGTTATAGAAATTGGTCTATAATTTTCTCTCCTAGAGAAATCACTTTTCTTAAAAATCGGTGTTATAAAACTATATTTCCATTTTATAGGACATGAACCATTTTCAATAGATTTGTTAAATATTATAGATAATGGTAATGCTAAGTCATATGAGAATTTTTGTAAAATATAAGATGGTATTTCATCTGGCGGAATTGTACATGATTTAGAAAGTTTACATAAGAATTTTCTAACCATTTCTCTAGTGAATATAATATCATTTATAGTATTTTCTGTTTTTAGTGTATGCTCTGGAATTATACCATTATCATTTGTAAATTCTGATGTGAATTGATCATTCAATAGTACAGATTTATCATAATCAAGTGACGCATATGAATTATCATCTTTAATTAATGGAGATATTTCATTGTGAAATGATAATCTCGAATTAACATACTTATAGAACAAAGATTTATTATTAGAATTAATAACCTTGTACTCTCTCTGCAAGAAATAATTTTGAATATTAGAATGTAGAAGTGATTGTGAGTCTCTCCATTTGTTATTATGAATAGTTGACTTATTCCTATTTTTGAAATTTCTTAAACATTTTGATTGAACAGAGTGTATATATTTGGGGTATTTATGTGCATTGGGAGACAATTTTGACATTGGAACAGTTTTACTAAATATATCTAACATAGTTGAGTAAAAAATATTTATAGTTTCATCGATATCTTAACCATATGATAATATATTTATCTATTGTGTATTTTTTAATAATGAATACATTAAAATAAAATTTGCTTTTTTAAAATTTGGTAGTATTGTGTTTACGGAATGTGTGGAAATGGATACAATATTGAAAGAAAAAGAAAAGTGATCGCTAATATGTTTATTTATATCAAATTTAGGTTCTTTGGAAATATTAGATAATAAAAGTGAATCATTGGTAAAAGTAAGTCGAGTATATTATTTAGTCCCAAGCGCTACCACTCTCGCGAAATAGAGAATTCCTAAAATGTGACAGATATCAATATAAAATGTAAACAAAGAATGTTCGGCTGTTAAATTCAAATATTACGATATCTACGATTAAATATATGAATAAAGGAACTAGATGCACTGTTATAAATTGTGATCACTTTTCACAATGTGATACAGTTACATACCATCGTTTCCCCAGAACTAGGAATCGGTTAGTTTACTATTTAACTCTAATAAGGATTTTATTTAACATTTTATTTAAAAAAAATTTAAATTTAAATTTAATAATATTTACTATAAAAATGAATTTAACTATTTAAAAGTAATTAGTTGTATTTATACTAACTACATTATATATAAAATACAGTTGTATGAGATGGGCAATTAATTCGCGGAATGAGACACTTATGACGCTTATAAAAAAGAAAGGGAGTGCAGGTGTTTGTAATATGCGTATCTGTGGGCGGCATTTACAGATGACATGTTTATTAATTCTTCTAGGTTAGAATTAAGATTATACACACATACATATATATATATATATATATATATATATATATATATATATATATAAACTATAGTTATTCTCTAATATTTGATTTTTTATTTAGTAATGTAAAAATGCATGAAATATATATATATATAAATATATATATATATATATATAACATTTTAGTTATTCTCAACTATTTTATGTTATATCTAGTGTTGTAACAATTTATTATATATGTATATATATATATATATATATATATATATATATATAACACGTTCCATCATATTATAGTCTCACCTTCCTGCACAATGTACTATAATGTTCCATCATATTGTACTTTTAGCACATTGTACTCTCACGTTACATCATATTCCAGCACAATGTATGATCACGTTACATCATATCATAGTCTCACCTTCCTGCACAACGTACTATAATGTTCCATCATATTGTACTTTTAGCACATTGTACTCTCACGTTCCCTCATATCATAATATCATATTCCAGCACAACGTATGGTCACGTTACATCATATCATAGTCTCACCTTCCTGCATAACGTACTATAATGTTCCATCATATTGTACTTTTAGCACATTGTACTCTCACATTCCCTCATATCATAATATCATATTCCAGCACAACGTATGGTCACGTTACATCATATCATAGTCTCACCTTCCTCCACAACGTACTATAATGTGTTTATATTATATGATATAATATGATATATTTAACTATATTTTGTATACAGATCTTATATTAATATTATCTTATTTGTTTAGATACGGAAACTGATACTGCGTCTGAGACTCCACATCAAGAAGAAATGCTTCTCCCGCTAAATGCATTATATATATTATTTAACCATTATCAACATGATATAATATATAGAGACCATTTATGTAAAATATTTATTAATAATTATGCTTTATGTTTAACTTTGTAAATAAATAATATTATAAAGTTATATTTATATTAATTTATAATATATAGATGCATTTATGTATTATATAATAACTTAAATAATATCAAAAACATTTAATTTAAAAAATAATTTTGAATACAACTAATTAATTAAATCATTATATATAATTATTTTAATCATTTAACATATACATTTAATGAAAAATTGTATTTAATAATAGTTTATAATATATAGATATATTTATGTATTATATAATAATTAAATAATATCAAAAACATTTAATTTGAAAAATAATTTTGAATACAACTAATTAATTAATTCATTATATATACTTATTTTAATCATTTAACATATAAATCTAATGCAAAATTGTATTTAATAATAGTTTATAATATATAGATATATTTATGTATTATATAATAACTTAAATAATATCAAAAACATTTAATTTGAAAAATAATTTTTGAATACAAATAATTAATTATTTCATTATATATCATTATTTTGATCATTTAATGTATAAATGTAATGGAAAGTTGTATTTAATAATAGTACTATATAATATTATTATATTAAATTATATTTAAATTGATAGTAGATACATTAAATTAGATTTACACTTGTAAATAATAATATACGGCAAAATTATTATTTAACAGCCGAAAATACAATGTTTACATTTTAGCTTGTTTGTTTACGTTATTCTCGTATTACCATTGCGAGATAGGGAGTGACATCGCTTGGATTTAGTCTAGTTGGAAAAGTTATATATTGTAAAATAGAATTTTCTGTGATGCATTCAATACACTTATTATAACTCATTGGGTAGTTTGGACAAGTATTATTATTATTATTATTATTATTATTATTATTATTATTATTATTATTATTATTATTATTATTATTATTATTATTATTATTATTATTATTATTATTATTATTATTATTATTATTATTATTATTATTATTATTATTATTATTATTATTATTATTATTATTATTATTATTATTATTATTATTATTATTATTATTATTATTATTATTATTATTATTATTATTATTATTATTATTATTATTATTATTATTATTATTATTATTATTATTATTATTATTATTATTATTATTATTATTATTATTATTATTATTATTACTAATATATATATATATATATATATATATATATATATATATATATATATATATATATATATTTACATATATTTAATATTGAATCTCAATATATTTATTGATTTTACTAT
Organism: Osedax fenrisi; assembly: GCA_964019155.1. Lineage (NCBI taxonomy): Eukaryota > Metazoa > Annelida > Polychaeta > Sabellida > Siboglinidae > Osedax > Osedax fenrisi. Next base: position 32,574,793 of record OZ025240.1, on the reverse strand, counting down.
TATGATATTATATTTTTCTGATACGTAATCTATATATATAATTATTATAATTCATCTAACGCCCGCAGCATGTGGTAAACAGAAATTACCATAATTTCTTTTCATTCACATACATATATCAATCCACATACATCAATGATCATGTGAGTATTAATATATTAATTTATTAATAATGTTAACTTACGAGCTTACTACTTACTATTTTTATATATTATGAATACATATTATATTAAAATATGAATTAATTAATATATATATTGCATTTCATATTAATTTACACATATGTATATATATAATTATATATATATATATATATATATGCGTATTGTTTGTATATAAATAAACATCAAATATATACGTTAATTAATATATATTATTTATAATATTTATATAATTAAATATTTTTATATATAAATTATATAAAAATTATAAAAAATATAAATATTATTATATTTAAATATAATTATTTATATAATGAATATAATTAGATCGTATATATATACATATTTATTTACTATTATATTAAAATCTAAAATAATACGTTTAATAGAAGTACATGTTATGCATATATAGATAATTAAATAATGTAATGCTAATAATAATTTGATAATATATATATATATATTTAAAAATTAATTAGATTTCAAGATATCAAGTTATTGCCTATATTTTACATTACAAAGTGAACCGGCGTAATACAATGTTGTAATGTAATATATATTTGTGTAGAACCGTACACTACGTAATATGTTTTTTAAAGGTGAAATGAGTATACTCATTTCAGTTTATTACAATTATCTATTATATATAATATAAATATTAAAATATGTATATGTTATAAATATGTATATATATATATATATATATATATATATATTCATGAGTTGGATATCATAATGCGAGGGCTTTATTATTTATTATATATAATATAAATATTAAAATATGTATATGTTATAAATATGTATATATATATATATATATATATATTTATGAGTTGGATAGCATAATGCGAGGGCTGTTCCCATTATTCCATTTTAAATCTTAGTGAAATGTTATTTTAATGAATGTATAGTATACTATATGTATGTAACCTATAATAGTTAATTACACTTAGTTTATGTATTATTTAATATATATTCACATTGATTATATGATGTCGTAATTGTGTCCATTATCTAGTTCATAAATGACAATGTAACTAATGTATGATTACTGGAAATTCTAGTTTGTTTAGTTCAGTAAATAATTAATAGTCATGAATATAATATATGTAATAGATAAAGTGTATATACACTGTGTATAACACAGTATGATAGAATGTAAATAGTAATGAAATAAATCAATTATTTTAAAAATGTGTTTAAATACAGATAAATTAAATGTGATGTAATGGAGAAATATTGAATGAAATTAATAAATAATATGTATAGAATATAGTAATAATACACCGTACGCCAAGGATGATCACACAATAAATAAAATAATTATAGTAGACCTAGTTATCTTATAGAGATTTGAATTCTAAGAATAATAAAATTCTCTGATTTTATTTTTATTTAGTTTTAGACACTTTAGCGCCCGACCATCAAAGTTTCGTAAAATTTTCAAAATGAATTTTTCAGAAATAAATATTTCCCATTTTACCTATTTTACAATGAATCTACGATTACGTAGATCTATTGTTATCATTTTATTTTGAACTTTTATATTTATTATTTTTAATTGTTCATCTATATACCATCTATACACGAACAATATTGTTATATTCGATTTACGGAATATCATATAGGCTATAGCCATATTCAAACGGTTAAAAGAACCATATAAATTGTATCAAACACATCAAGTGTCTTTCTGACCCATTTGAGCGAGATTTATGGATCCATATTACCCTAATTAAACGGCAGATAATTCATTCATATAAAACAAAAATCTAAAAAAGATTTAAAAAAATAAATATTATTGTTTATATTTCTCTATATTTTACTTATACATATTATGTGAATTAAAGGAAATGTTGGTAATTTATAATAATATTGTACTATAATATATAATAAATATATGGTATATATATCAAATTAAATATATAAATTAAATATTTTATATTTAAATATTTATTTAAATTAAAATATTTGGAATACATAAAAATATAACCAAAAAAAAATCTTTAATAAATGTTGTGTATAATATATAATACATAATAAATAGTAAACAAAAGTTATAAACATTTACCATCGATTGGAAATGTAAGCAATATATATTTATGAATAATATCGATATAAAAGTTAACAAATATAATATACAAATTGATCAATATTTCTAGAAAAAAAAAACCATTTTTTTGCAATGATTATTAAGAATAACTGATTATTTTTTTTTGTAATTAAAGTATTTATGCTAATTATACGTAATCTTAAAAGCGCGGCGCAATATCAAAAATTGTTCAAATTGGGTCAAATTTTTTTGTAACTTACTTTTTGATGTATTCTCTATAATATATTTACTAGTGAATTTTGTATACTTGAAAATTTCACAAATTTCGGTTCCTATGATCATCCTACCGTGCGCATACTATTTTAAGTGTGGGAACTTATATTAATGTCTGAATGATCAGGTCATGAAATTAAATTAATGTTAGAAATAAAATGTAAACAGGAAGTTTTTTTATAATGCCATTCTCATATTAGGGGACGGAAGGGTATTATGGCCGATATTTGTATTACCTTACAAGAAACAAAATATATCATACTAATATTGGATATTATGATCCAATAAGTTGTATATACAATTACAATATGTTGTTCTAAATAATGGCTATCAACATTTACTCATTTAATTATTTGTATTCAAGTCATTTGATTTTTATTAAAAAGCAAATTTTCCGTATAAATAGAGATAAAATACACTAGTGCGGGTATTATGGTCGATAGTTCCGAAATAGCCACTAGGATCGCGTCATGTATTCAAATACGCACTATTTTTATAATTGGAAAATAAAATACATTTTATCAGATATCAAGATACACACGCACTTTTATAGTAAATATATTTATAAGTAATCGTTATCCCATTTAGTTTTACTTATATTCAGCTACACATTTATGTTTTAATTAATTAGTTTAATATGTCTCACATTATTAATGTAAATGTAAGCCGATTAATTTGAACGAAATGGCAAATAAAAATTGTATCGAACATCGATTCAATATTGAAAATGAAATGGCAGGAATAGATTGGTCACGGGGCTTCAGGAATAGATATCATTGTCTCACTCTTAGAACTCCGGAACAAACATCAGGTAATATATTTTAATATATATATAGTATTGTATTTGATTATGTGATATGAAATATTAATACAGTGCCATACTTATAATTTGTACCATTATTGTAGTATACATGACAATTAGTATACTAATCGTAATATACTATAGTATATAAATCTAAAATTTAAAATGTGTACTATAAAAATATATGGAATTAAATTATTTAACTATATAAAGATATATATATATATATATATATATATATATATATATATATATATATAACTATATATAAACCTATATAGTTATGTATGGAATTAAATCGTTTAAATAGGATGACAATCTTATGCATATAATTATATATTATTAATAATTAATAATATTATAATTATTCATTAATAATTAATTTAAACTGTTATTAATAAATCGTTTAAATAGGATGACAATCTTATGCATATAATTATATATTATTAATAATTAATAATATTATAATTATTCATTAATAATTAATTTAAACTGTTATTAATAAATATGTTATTTTATAATAATTATCCAATATTATACTGAGAAAAAGAAATACATCAGATATACATATATATATATATATATATATATATATATATATATATATATATATATATATATATATATAACTATCAGTTAGCTAATGCGCCATACACACAAGCAGTATACTATAGGACATGGATACGAGCCCCATCCGGACCATAAAAATAGGTCTTAATATATTATTTAGAAGTGATATTATATAATTGTGTATAAATAAATGATCGGCTCTCATTAAAACCATGGATGACTTAACATGAGAGGGGCTTCGAAGGGATATTAGAGCCATATAATATATATTATATATGGCATATATAATATATGATATATAGGCTATATAATATAGCTATAAATGTAAATGGATAAAGGACTCCACAAAATAAAAATAACAATAGCAATAACAATATATATATATATATATACTATATATGTATATACTATATACTATATATGTATATAGCTATATAATATAATACATAGTATATATGTTATTAATTCTATATACATATATGTATATATATATATATATATATATATATATATATACATTTTAATAATAAATATATTCCAGAGAATTTATTTAATTTAATAAAATATGTTTTTATAATTGAAAACATATCAAACTATAATTACACATTAATAAAACTGGAATTACTTATATATAATAATGTATACAAAAATATATTATTTATTTTATATCAATATAAAATAATATAAGTAATACAATTGTCGTTTGTCAATTTTCATATAACCCTCTGAATCCCAAAAGGCATTAATCGCCCATTATTTTTATAATGTGTGTTTTTTATAATTTTTTAATGTGTATTTATAGTTTTATATTTTTTCAATTATAAATTATAGAATAAATATGTGGGAGGATCATATGATCTAAATATGAGGCAAATATGAGGGTAAATTACACTGCTATATTTATATGCATATCAGTGAAGAATTATACTAGATATTACAACAAAATTAAATTAAATTCAAATGACATCAATTAATTTCAAATGAATTAATAAAAATCAATTCAAATTACATAAAAACAATTCAGGGTAAATTACACTGCTATATATTTATATGCATATCAGTGAAGAATTATACTAGATATTATACAACAAAATTAAATTAAATTCAAATGACATAAATTAATTTCAAATGAATTAAAAAATCAATTCAAATTACATAAAAACAATTCAAATAGAATAATAAAATTAAATTCAAATGAAATAAAATCAATTAATAAAAATCAATTCAAATTAATTAAATCCACATAAAATAATTAATAAATATATTTATATAATATAAAGTAGTATATTATAACTATTACATACTTTTCCATATAAGTTAATTTTATAAGGATTATAAGGATTTTGTAAATTGTAATATTGATATTATACATGCATGTATGTATCTATATGCAATGCATATTATGAATACATGCATATATAAATTGTAATATATTATATATATAGATTATATATATATGTATATCATTATATATCATTTACATATATATATATATATATATATATACTATATATACTATATATACTATATATATATACTATATATAGTATATAGTATATACATATATATCATTTTAAAAACAAAATTATAATAAATTATTCATCAAATTAGTCTATTATACATGTTGACATATATGATTTATTAACAATATCATTTTTATCTGATTTTTATAGTATTCTTTAAATATAAATTAATATATTAACTAATTTTCTAGTATCTATTTAAAAATATATTAATATATAATTTTTTCAATATTAATAATAAGATTAAAAAACTAGATTTATTTTAAAATATTATTAAAATATGTACTATATAGTATATACTATATTCATTTTTTATATTTAATTCAATATGCAATTAAATATATTTCCATATAATATGGAATTATACATTTATTCCATAGAAAAATATTTAGTTGTATATTTATTTGAATGAAAATATGAGTATTTACTAAATACTATTGGGTAAAACATTAAATTATATAAATAAATGCTGGCCTGACATATCTTTATTGTATATATATTTATATATATATATATATATATACAGTAAAACCTCTCTATAAGAAACCTCTTTATAAGAAAAACCTCTTTATAAGAAAATTGTTCACACATTTGGTTGGAATTCAACCTTTTCCACATTAAAAAACCTCTTTATAAGAAAATATAAGAAAAACCTCTTTATAAGAAACTTATTGTATACAAAATAATTACATATAAATAGAAGTATTGTATATTGATAACAATTATAGAAATATCTTATATAATAATTAATTTCTATAATTTTTATCTTTAAAATAATATTATATTACATAAATAGCTAGAAATGAATTAAAATGAATTAATAATTGTTATTGTATATCACTAAATTTATTAAAAAAATTTAATAAATGTTATTATATCCTTAAATGTATTGATCTGGGTATTGTTGATTCAATGTATTATATTATACAATTAATTATTAAATAATAGATTATTATAATATTCATTATATTATATTCATCAATGATGATTCATAATTTATAATTTCTAATGTAAATCTAATAAAATGTCATTATGTATTAACATGTCTAAGCGCAAACAATACAGTATACAGTAAAACAGTATACAAAATAAATATACTATATATATAACCTATAGATATGCATTTTCAATTATAAATTAATTCTTAAAATCATTGGAAAAACCTCTTTATAAGAAAACCTCTCTATAAGAACAAAAGTACTGAAAAAAAATTGTTTCTTATAGAGAGGTTTTACTGTATATATATATATATATATATATATAACTCTAAATATCATGTATAGTAACAATGTTTTAATAATGATATTATATACAGATTCCGTTCAAGGATTGCCCAACGTTCTGATAATGGTATACTGGCTACAAATGAAACACACAATCATGTGATTTTGGTTTGTATTTATATATATATATATATATATATATATATTAAAATATTATTTTTTATTGATATAAAAATATAAATAATATATTTTTCTATACATTATTATATATAAGTATAGGCCTTAATGTCATTAATGTGTAATTAATGTGTAATTATAGTTTAATATTTTTTCAATTAGAAAAACATATGTTATTAATTAAATTAAACAAATGCACTAAAATATATGTATTATAACATGCATATATATGTATATAGTATATACTATACTACTGCAGTAGCCTATATATTATAAGCTTTAAATATTTTTGATATGGAAAAAACCTTAATTAAAGTATTAAATATAATAATTATTGTTAAATCAATATACACATATATTATGTATATTTATTTAACAATATATTATTCTATAGAATAAAAAACAATATTTTAATAATTTGTATATATATATATAAAGTGTATTTATAAATATATAATATAAATATAATAATAATGAAATTATATACAGATTAATCTGTCCGGAATTCCGTTCAATATATTGCCCACGTTCTGATAATGGTATACTGGTTACGAATGAAATTCCCCCTCGTGATTTTGGTTTTTATTTATATAAGTTATATAATATAACATACATTTGTATATACATTTATTTATATTATAATGATTATATACCGCCTATAGGCAGCATATATAACTATAGTTATAGTATTTAAATGTTTTACGGTTAGATGGTGAGTTCACAGACTTTATTCATAAATATATTTGATATTATATTGTACAATATACTATATATAGTATATTTTATATACTATAATAATGACATTTTATTATTAACTTATATGTTAATGATATATACAAGGCAACTATATATATATATATATATATATATATATATATATATATATATATACATGTATATATTATAAATATAATAATAATTAAATTTTCCATAGATAGCCTACTTTAAAGTTTGGTTACTGGTGAAGTTGCAGGCCCCTCTCGTAAATATAGTTTTTATTTATATATTTTATATGTATAAGTTATACAGTATAACATATTAACATTGCACATATTTATACATTAATATATAATAATTGAATATATACATTTAATTAAAATCATTAGTACCATTTTGATATTTTATATATAATAATAATTTATTATAAACGGATTTATAATTATATTAACATATTATTGTATAATATATAATTTGCATTATTCTCAAATTAATAATTTAGTCAGCGTGCTTTAATCGAATCTTACTTTATCGAGTAGTAAAATCGGTATATTACTATACTATATATTTTAAACTAATCATCTATAGATGATATACATATATATATATATATATCATATATGATATCTATATATATATATATATATATATATATATATATATATATATATATATATATATATATATATATCAATTTATCAACTTACAATATTAATTAATATTATAGGAAAAAGACAACCTTAGGAAAAAGAAAAGGCTATACCGCAATAATTACATCATCTCCATATAAACAACATTTGGAGCAGACACCGGCAAAAAAGAAATGTGTGAGAAAGAATTTATCAAAATCAATTAAGAAAATAATAATAATAAAAAATATATATAATTTCAAAATATGCGATGAAATTATAAACGATGATATATATATATATATATATATATTAATATATACAGTGTTATTCATTTACACATTGTTGTTATGATTTATGTGTTGATATTATCAACTTGATATCATCGATATAAATAAATATCGATTTCTTTCTTTATATCGATGCTTGATATAGATACATTTAAAATATGCGATATATGCATATAAATTAATAAAGTATATACATTTTCTATTTCATTATATATCTTGTGAATATAATATATTATTATTTATGTAATTAACCATATACCTTAATTAAATTAAGCAATTATCATTTATATAATATCGTGAGATAATATTATTGTATTAAAATATCTGGGTTATAGTTTATTTTATTGAGATAATTATCTATAACTTTAATTATATTAAAATTTAATTTAAAATTATATATTTATATACTTTATAAATAATTTTTAAATGTTAAATATATACGAGTATATTAAACTAAATAAAACCCTATCCATGTTATAAACATTATTGAAATATCATAATACATATAGGTTTCCACTAAATAAATGTGAAGTGTATAATTTATAAACATATTCATAGATTTATAAATAATATTATAACATTCCAGAATTATTATACGTAACATACGTAAATTATTATACAAATATGGTTATTTTTTTTAAACAAATCCATTTAACTTTAATAAAGTTATATCATATTATAAAAAGATATATAAATGTTAGGTTTGAAAAATCCAACATTATTTTTAAATATCTGAATTAATTATAGTTTATATAAAGATAATATAATTTATTAAATTATTTAACATCATTTTATATTTATTTCTAGTGAATATTTATGAATATATATAAATATATATTATATATCATTAATTTAAAATTTAGAATAATTTAATAACACCAAGGCATTGCTAGTCTTAAATTTAAATACTTACAAAATATAGTTTTTATATAGATTATTAAATATAAATATAAAAATATATTGTTATACTTTTAACATACATATCATTATTTTATTATGTTTAATAAATTAAATAAAAATAACTAATTTAAACATTTATATTATATATACATTTATATTAGGATTCTTAACAATACTATAAATAAGGGTAATAAGTAATACTATCTTTAATATTTATATATATATATAATAAAATATATGGTTTATTATCGTGTTATCAATATTGATAGGTAGGAATTATGATGTCGATATATAAATATGATTTACTAAATGGGGATATATAAAATATACTATATATTATAAACCAATTATTTTATAAACTAATAGGTAATATATATTTATAATACCTATATATATATATATATATATATATGATTTTAACTATTATGTACATAGTGTGTTTATTTTCACAATCTAAATATAGTCTATAATGTATTAATATATACTATATATATTAGGATAGTATAGATATATTATAAAGTATATACACAAGTGTATATATATACACTTATAATACTGATACATTGTATATTATGATATTTGTTGTGGTATAATGTACATTTTACATGTATTTAAATAGGAACATATAACCATATGGTCATGAAAAGGACATATGTTCTTTATATAACTACCAAAGATTTTGCGAAGCAAAGATATAACACTCCCTATGCATGCAACGTAATTTAGTAATATCCCCAACCGCTGCTAGCAGTAGTATCGAAATCACTGAAATAGATTTAGGTTCGGCTCTGTTTGCATACAACAATGTTTTCATTGCTCTATTAAATTACATGCAATATAAATTAACTTTTACTTACTAAATATATACTTATAGCATTTAAAACATAAATATCATATTTGTTTGTTATATATTAGTAATGAACACTTAGTTTTCATCATATAAATATTAATTTAAAGCATATTATTTAACATTTTAAAAGTGTATAGTTAAATACGAATTTACATTATAAACAACGCATAGTTCCTAAAAGTAACCCGCTATAGGTGGCACTAGGGTATTTTGTATACAAATTAGAATTACACGATTTCGCGTAAGTGTTATATCTTTCCTTAGGAAAATCTTTGTAACTACTATCATGGTATATTGAAAATAATTAATATTTAGGCAGCGCGTTTTATATCGACAACCGCAATCATATCATAAATATATTTCAGTGATTTTATAAATAATTTATCTAAATATACTATTTTTATGATACGCTTACACATTGAAATTATCTCGATGCTGATTGGTTATTAATCGGCCATAATACCCACCACACATCGGCCACAATAGCCGCATCGCACTCGTTGGTTTAAATAACAGATTACTATGTCATTATGTTATTATTGTATATTGTTATAAATGTAATCTGATATATTATTTATTACCTTAACTGAATATATTAAAAATACATAATTTTATTCAATAACTTGCCTATAAAATAAGGTAAACCTTACGTTTTTTTTCGATAAAAATTACGATTATTTGATTTTTTTCTCTAAGCGAAAATCAATAATTAATATTGATATAAATAAAAAATGATGTACACTATCATTCTTAGAATTCAATTATCTACATTTTTCGTATATATCATTTTTTGATAACTATAATGGTTCTTGAAATATCGTTATCGGCCACAATACCCGCATCGGCCACAATACCCTTCCGTCCCCTACATATATAAATATAAACGTAGTTTGTTACTAGTCAAATATTTTTACTTACGTTACTTTTATCTCATGACTCTTGAATCATAGGGGGAATATGAATCTTTAATACAACAATTATCGTTGTTGATTATTGACAACAGTGGCGTAAAATTCCGAACATATGAGTTAATATTATCTTTAATGTAGATATTAATGTTGTGCTCTCTGTAATTTACACTTAATAGTCGTCTGTGTGTTTTATTTTCGAAGACTTTCATTTTGTTCTCAATCTTTTCAGTAATCGTCCAAGCATCGCATCCATAAAGTAATATTTAGAGCACCAGTATGTTATACAGCCTGCATTTTGTTTTGAAGCCAATTTTTGTACTTGTCCATATAGTTTTTAATCTTATAAACTCGATATATAGGTGGCTAGTATGATTCGGATATCTGCTTCACGAGTACGTACTCGTAGATGGTACCATCTTTGGTTATAGTTGCTTATAGATATTTTAATTTATCTACCTCTTCCAATATTCATCCATTCATTCTGATATTTGCATGTAACTTTCATCTCTGCTATTCACCATGGTTTTGCTCTTTTCAGAGCTAATTTCTACTTTTACTATAAATACTCTCATGTTTTGATAGACTATTGGTATGTTGTTGTAGTTCATCGTTGCTATCACTTAATAGATCAATGTCATCAGCGAATCGAAGGTTGGATATTTCTCTACCGCATATGGAGATATTGGAATTGTGATTTATCAGGGTATTTGACATAATTTATTTGAGGAGGATATTAAATAAAAAAGGGGATAGGGGACATCCTTGTCGCATACCCACATAAGTTTTGAAGTGATCTCCAATATTGTTTTCCAGTAAGAAAGCACTTTCTAAATGTACGTAATGCTTTAATAGTTTTTGTTATATCTTTTGAAATACCAAAACAATTCATAGTATACCATAGTTCTTCATTCCATACACTATCGAATGTCTTTTTTTAAATTAATGAATTTATTAAAAAGGTTTTTTTTTAACTCCTAGATGTTTTTCAATGATATATTGGAAATTGACGATTTGTTCGGTTGTATTAAATCCTCTTCTAAATTCTGATTATTCTTCTGAAATAATATATTCGTCTTGCGGGTTTAATCTTTCCAGAAGTATTTTTAACATGATTTTGCATGTGTGGCTAATTAGACTAATTGTTCGATAGTTCGATCAATTTCTTGAATTACCTTTCTTTGGAAAGAGGATGATCAGTGATTTGGTCCATTTTTATTTCCATTCTTTTGTCTCCCAAATTTGTTGAAATAGTGAAGTCATGATATCTAATAGTTTACCCCATCCATACTTTATTAGCTCACCGGGTATATTATCAATACCAGGAGCTTTTCCATTTGTCAGAGTGTTAATAGCATTTATTACTTCTGATGTTAGTATAGGTATACTTACTATAGTGAAATATCATATATGATATATATATATATGTATACTGGGATAGTATTGTTTATAGGGTTGTTATATAGTTCATTGCAGTATTCGGTCCACCTTTTCATTAGTCCGTTGTTGTCCTCCAATGGTTTATCATTTTTATCAAAGATAATAATCATCTTCTTATGATTTGGTTTTGTGAGCATTATTAATGTTTTATAGGCCCTTTTATTCGATCGGTTATTGACATATTTTCAATCCTAGAATATATGTTACTCTATCTTATTATAAATACTTTTTCCTAGTAAAGAATAAAAACTTACGGGAAATGGTGTAATTCGATTTTATTTACAAAAAAACAACAGCGTATCATATATATATATGATGAATTTAGAATGTGTGTTATTTATAAATTCATATAAAACTATACACTATAAAATGTCACAATAATAGGTTTAAATTATTATTCATTACTAGGTTCATTACTACCAACTTAATATTATATGATGGTTTAAAGACTATACATATCAATGTGGCGAGTATAAATTAATTTTTATTTCATAATTTAATAGAACGATAGAAAATCATTGTAAAACTGCATTACACTTTAATCTAGTTAAGTGTTTTCTACAACTAGAAGCGGATTGTATGAATATTAATCACGTTGAATAGATAGGGAATGTTATATATGTGCTCATCAAAATCATTGATATTATTTTGTATTTATAGAATTATTTACCTGCATGAATAACATAACAACATTCGGTGTATTTTCTGAAACTATCTGATTTGAAACTTTCTAAAATAATGCATCCCCAAACGATATATGTGTGTTTTTGTTGTACAGGATTGGATATGCTTGAGTCATTGGTTATGTTAGATATGTATAGTATGCATCGGGGAATAAGGATATCAGCGTTTATACCTCTCACTGAGAAAAAAACGCTAGTCATTTACTTGAAAAAGCTAGTCATTTCAAGAGTGTCTAAGCGGACCATGGTAATTTGAAAATTGACTATATTATCTAGTCACTAGATATTTACTATGTATATAGTCTTTATTGACTATTATACCTAGTCATTTATAAATGACCATGTTATTAACAATATATTCAACTTACTTTAATCAATTATAATTTACCATGTATATAGTCTTTATTGACTATAATGCTTAGTCATTTAAACATGACCATGTTGTAAAGTTTTTATTGACTATAATTCCTAGTCATTTATACATGACTATATTATTCTAAATATGTTAATATTTCTAGTCAATTATAATTTACTATGTTACCTAATAAATAGAATATAATGAATGTAGTACATTTTTATTTAGTATGTTTATTAAAATGTGTTATTAATAATAATAGTAGGATATTAAAATATTTTTAATGTTTTAATATTAATTAATAATTATTTACTATACTTTTATATTGTATTATATAATTCATTAATATTTAATTATAAATTTTACTTGTAAATAAGAATTTTGTATAGTATATTATATTTTTTGACTTTAGATTTAATATTAATCACCCTGTAAAATATATTTTATATATATATTAACTAATATATTTGAATATATATAATAGTTTATTTCATTATAAATATATATATTTATTAATTATAATTTATATAACAGCTGTATAAAGACTCCTTCAATAAATAGTTATATTTACGAGTATAACTATATGTTAGCTAGTTAAATATATAAATATAAAAATACTGAAGATTAAGTTATTAATCAATTTTATTCATAAATATATCCAGTATAGCCTCCATATGTCTTTTCATATACCTATGGATAAAAAATAATTAATAAATATTGAATTTAAGTTGTATAATAAATTAATTAAAAATGGAACTTTCTATATTAACATCTTCAGATCATTTTTTCTTTCTATTGACCAATGGTTGTATTTCTTTTAGTACCTAGAGGTACTTAGGGGAGCTCCTAATCTAGGACCAGACATGCCTCCAAGTGATAATTTGAAGATATCTGATTGAAAAATAAGAATTAATAATGAATTTAAGTTTTATTTATACATTATCTTAAAAAGAAAACGTCTATATTAGTAATAGTGAATATATAAATATTTTGTAGGGATAGTTCAAGATGTTATTTGTGAAGGACAAGTATTATTTTTATTTTTTGGAATATGTTATGTCATATTATAATGATGTTATATTGTATTATAGTCTGAGCATATATTTGAATTAATATTCAAACCATTGCAAATACTATAAATGTTTTCAATATAAAATGTATAAATATAATGTAATACTAATTAATAATTAGTAATTATAGTATTTATAATGTTAATATAAATAATATGGAAACATGTCTTTTAATTCAAGCCATATAATTTATGTATGTATGTATGTATGTTAGTAGGCAGGTGGGTATGTATGTAATTTAATAAAAAATGATATACATTATAAAATATATTTTATATTAAAATAGAATATAATATCTTATGTTGCATTTATAGATATTTAAATTTACAACTTATAAATATAGATCAATTAATACTATATGAAATTATAAATAAAAAAATGATTCTAACATATAATCAGTATATATCAATAATATTCATTATAACCTAGTACTTTTTTTCTTATAAAGAGGTTTTTACTTTTCCAATGATTTTAAGAATTAATTTATAATTGAAAATGCATTATATAACCTATAGGTTATATATATTATAATATATAGTATATTTATTTTGTATACTGTTTTTAAATGTATAATGTATACTGTTTTTAAATGTATAATGTATTGTTTGCGCTTAGACATGTTAATACATAATTAAATTGTATTAGATTTACATTAGAAATTATAAATTATCATTGATGAATATAATATAATGAATATTATAATAATCTATTATTTTAAAATTAATTGTATAATATAATAAATTGTATCATCAATCCATTTAAGAATATAATAACATTTATTAATTAATTTTAATACATTTATGGATATACAATAATATTTATTAATTAATTTTAATAAATGCAAGGATAAAAATAACAATTATTAATTAATTTTAATAAATTTATGTACATACAATAACAATTATTAATTAATTTTAATTAATTTCTAGCTATTTATGTAATATAAAATATTTGTAAGAAAAAAAAATTACTTGTAAAATAATTAATTTCTATAATTGTTATCAATATACAATACTTCTATTTATATATATAATTATTTTTTATAAAATAAGTTTCTTATAAAGAGGTTTTTTTAATGTGGAAAATGTTGAATTCCAACCAAATGTGTGAACAATTTTCTTATAGAGAGGTTTTACTGTATATATAAATATATATACATTATTATGAAGAAACTAGAAATATATATTTAATAAATATTATTCATTATACTATCACTATATATAATTAAATATATTTAGATAAATTAATCAATATTTTAGTTATAACAAATTAATAATCATATTATAAAATATTATAAATATAAAGTATAATATCCAATATAATTTATAAACAAATATTTATTAGAAATATATAAATTGAATTTGTAATCAAATTGAAATTTGTTTTATCTATGTAAAATATCAATTAATCAATTTGTATGCATAATAATATATTAATCTAATTTTTGATCTAATATCATAAAAACAATATATTTAATATTACAATAGAATATGATAAATATATATCATGTTAATATAATATTTGTCTTATTTTAATTTACAAATCATAAATAATATAAAAATAGATCAATAAATACTATATGAACAAATGTTGATATTATATATAATCAGTATATATACCTGTGCTTGTATAACAAGAATACATGTATTTCAAACAATTTGGTATAGTATTAATGGGTACATTTAGCTACATATAGATATTTAATAATTATGAATTTAGTAATTATAATGTAGTTAACCTGCATTTATATATGACTATTTAAATGCATAATTATATATAATATATATCTATAAAATTAAATAACATTAAATACTTTTAATATATATATACATATGTATGAGATACATATCAATAAAATTGAAAATTAATTTCTATGTAAAATTAAAGTAATTTTTTTTTTCACATATGAACAAACTTTTTTAGAAAAATATATTACTAACTACTGGAATATATATATATATATTATATTGATATAATAAACTATTAATTACAATTATGGTTATTATTGTGAACTACTATTTTTTATATAAACTGGTTATCTCGTACCTTAATACTTATTATATTGTAATATTAATTTATATATAGAAACTCACCATTTTTGCATATGTCTCATACGACAGCAGAGATACCACTAGCTCCATTAATTCCGCAGTTGACGAAACGTAGCATCTATATATAATAGCCTCATCTTTATTGTTCTATTCCTTGTTCTGAGAATATATTGAATACAAAATAAATGATATATATATATTAAATAATTCATCCAACACATTATTTTTTCCTGTTGAATTATTCAATTTTATATAATTGTTTTAATTTTCATTTAAAATAAATGTATGTAGGATATTCAAATTTTAATTATTCATGTATATATGTCAATTTAAGGTAATTTATTTATTTCAAACCTTTAATAACTTCCTCCTGATTCTTTACTTTACTCCGTAAATCATCAATTGTACCTAAATAATTGTTAAAACATAGTATATCATATATCTAATATATAAAAGAAAGTCTATTTAATGATATATTAATTTATAATATATATATATATATATATATATATATATATATATTTATGTGTGTATGCATTAGTGTTCGAAATGAACCCGAACCGAATCATTACGAACTGAAGCTTGCCTTATTTGAACCCGAACTGAAGCTCACATTTAAAAAAAAATAACGGTCCCGAACCGAACTAAAGTTTTGTTTAAAACGAACCCGAACTATTATTTAATTAAAATCCTGCACCGAACCGTTGATATATATTGTCAATTTAAAATTTTAATAACACAATTGTATATCTTTATTAATTCTATTTTATCATAGATAAATAAGGTATCAGGAGATATTATAAACCAATAGAAAAGATAATATGAATTATTATATGAGTATTATATTATACTAATATAATTATAAGTATTATATATTAGTTTTATTTTACATCATTAGAAATATTTATCTTTTTTATTTAAAATAGAGCTTTTACAAATACTTTAAAATTGAATTAAAGAAAAAGATATTAGTTTGCGGGTGTAAATCACGTCGGGATATTAATATAGATATTAGAATAATATTTAGAAGTGATATTTTATAATTTTGTAAAAATTAATGGTTTTAATAATAGTCTTAACATGGGAACGGCTTCGAAGGGACATTATAATCTATAGAGCCATATGGTTATAAGTGAAAACGTAATCTAAGTTCATAGTTAGGATGTAAGGAATCTAACAAATAGAATAACAATAAAAATAAAAATATTATTAAGAAGACTTCGAAGCTTCACTCATCTTTTTAGAGTTTTGAAGCAAGTTCGAACTATTCCACTAATTTATGAAGCAGGTTCGAACTCTTGAATTATTTTACAAATGAACTTTGAACTATACATTTTTTTTGAGTGAAGCTTCGAAGAACCAGTAGTTGGGTTCATTTCAAACACTAGTATGCATACATGTATGGAATAAATTTGAGAACAGGGGTATATATCACTAGTATCGATTATAACTGAAATATTATAATGTTAATGCAATAACATGAACAATATAAAAAAAACAAATATCTTATGGATAATAATATGGATCGTTTAATATTCCAAACATAAACAAAACTTTATTTAATATATTTATATTACTATTTGAACACAAATATACTACTAGTTATTCAATACTATTCATAATAATTGTTATATAATATATATATATATATATATATATATATACATATTTATCAATAACTTTATTGTGAACTCATATTATTTATATACACTAGTTATCTCGAACCTTAATACTTATTATATTGTAATATTAATTTATATATAGAAACTCACCATTTTTGCATATGTCTCATACGACAGCAGAGATACCACTAGCTCCAGTAATCCGCAGTTGACGCAACGTAGCCTCATCTTTCTTGTTCTATTCCTTGTTCTGAGAATATATTGAATACAAAATAAATGATATATATATCTAGACAACCTAATATTCAATAATATACCATCTCGAAAATATAATATTCAGTAATATAAAATCTCGACAAACTCGACATTCAATACTTTAACTATCGAACAAATTTTTAATATCTGAATATCTCATGATTCAAATGTTGAGGAACTTGAATATGAATAGAATTATTTTATATAAATATATTTGAATTAAGAGTTTTAAATTATTTAATTGTAAACGAATAATTATTAAAAATTAACAAATAATAAGTAATAGAATCTAATAATTTTTTCTTAAATATTTGTAATATTAATTTATATAGATATATGTAGAAACTCACCATTTTTTAATATTCTCCTCAGACTGCAGATACCTCTAATTCCAGTAATTACACAGTTGACGCCACTGCAATGGAAACTCAAGATACATCAACATCGCGCTGTCTGTAATGTTCTATGACTTGTTCTGAGAATATAGTGATTTAAAAATGTATTGTTATAGAATAATATATTTAAATTTTCCTTAGAGATTTAATATATCAAATATATTTAATACAAATATTAATTAAAATTTAACATAAAATGTGTATGTATAGAACAAATATATATAAGGTAAATCCTCTTGTAATAATTAATAATAATAAGTGTTTTAATCAATGTGGTATAATATCATAAAGCTATAGATACATTATTTCTCTCTAACTCTATTATAAAGCTGAATTATCTCGAAGCAGGTCGCGGTTTGTATAATAATGTCAAGAGTTCAAAGTGGGCGGTACTTGTATATGCACTAATGCAAAGTTTACGCATTATAAAATATTTTATAGTAACACAATATTGTATAGGCTCACTTGGGGATATAATACAGCTAAAAAAATACAAAATAAAACCAAACCAAACAAATCACATAACCTACGAAAAAAAGTGAACTCTGACATTCTAATGATAATAATAATCGGCTGCCTACTTCGAGATAAATATGCTCTGTTACAGAGTCTGTATAATATCAATAGGTATACATTATACTATATTATTATAATAATTATATAGCTATTAAATTATATTATATAGTATTTAATATTGTGACTTTAGTAAAGCTAATGTAGTTTACTAATGAGATTTTTAAAATATACATGACATATTTTAATATATATATATGCATTTATATATATATAAATATTCATATGCATAACTATATTTAATATATTATATATTATATATAATGGTTGTGGTTCATAACCGGCGCCAAAAATATATGACTAATAGTGTATTCGATATCGCAGCTCACGCTTTCGGAGTTGAAACGTATATATATATTGAGAGAGATACGTACTTTATATATATATACACACACACATACACACACACACACACACACACACACACACACACACACACACACACACACACACACACACACACACACACACACACACACACACACACACACACACACACACACACACACACACACACACACACACACACACACACACACACACACACACACACACACACACACACACACACACACACACACACACACACACACACACACACACACACACACACACACACACACACACACACACACACACACACACACACACACACACACACACACACACACACACACACACACACACACACACACACACACACACACACACACACACACACACACACACACACACACACACACACACACACACACACACACACACACACACACACACACACACACACACACACACAGTGTGACACACACACACATTTATTCACGAGTTTTTTAACAAAGGAATTATGACTATAGTTATATATGGAATCATAGGTTTATAGTTTACCTTAGGCTAGATATAGCAATAACGATCTAGGTCAAATACTATCTATATATTATGACACGTCTATATCTAGAGGCGGGAGTCTCAATTGCGAAAGCGCGCGCTCCGATATTGAATAAAGTATTAATCATAGATTTTTGGCGACGGCTATGAACGTGTTCCATATATAATTATATATAATATATTATATATCAATAATTAAAATTGTAAAAACATGGAAAAAAACTTTTTTAAAAATATAATACTAACCACTTGGTAATCATAATATTTAAAAATTTCTTATACTACTCAGTAACATATATACAATTTATAAATTTATAAATATAAATTTTTAAATATCTAATAAACCGCGGATTTATGTAATAATTAGAATTTGAAATTAAAAAATCAAACAAAATATTTATATTCAAAACGAGGCTGTTATTTATAAACGTTTTAGTCACGTGAATATAGGGGATAATAATATCAAGGATTAACATTTATTTTCAAGCAAATATGTACTATAGTAATTATAAATTATAATTAGTATAATATAAAACCATAATATGCATGAATAGATTAATATAATAGATTAATAGATTTATATATTAATATAATATGGTATAAATAAATATGAACTCAATTCATAACATTTAAAATAATGCTTATCTATGCCAACATAATGTGTTTTAATCACAAATCCAAATAAATATCGAAAAATTCATTATAATATTATATTCCAGGATTATATTATAATGAATTTGTATAATGAATATTATAATAATATGAAAGATTTAATATGGATCCATGTATATAAATATTATTAACAAAATATTATTCATAATAACATAATATATGTATTTAATGTTATAAATACTAACTTATGATGATCCTACTTGAAAATATTGTAATATGTATGACCTAATTTAATACACTATATTATAATATAGTATTATATTTATCTTTATTTATATGGTTATATCATCTCCCTGGTTATAAATAAGTCAGTGTAACACTGTATAAATTATATAGTATAGGTACCTACATGTATTTACTTTAACTTACACTTCAGTGTATGATATTGTAGTAAATTAAAGTAAATATATACTATATTCCTAATTGTATTCCTAAGTGTAATTAATTTATAATATGTGTATAATTATTATAATATTATTATAATAATTATAATTATTATTATAAGAATATTAACTTAATATTATTAATAATTATTAAGTATACCTATATTATAAGTGTATACTATATATATATACTATAGTATATATATATATACCTACTTACTATACTTTTTACTTTTGTTGGTTTATGGACTGCATCAGTGCGTTAGCAATCGGCCGTCCGTGGTAGATAATTATTGAGTGGGAGGGAAGGCAAGGGAGAAATAATAAGTCTTAAGGTGGCGTTTAAAGGAGGGAGTTGATGTGTTTGTTCGTAGGTGATTGGGCAGGGAGTTCCAGTGGTAAGGGGCAGAGAGGGTAAAGGATCGTATATTGGAAGAGTGGAGTTTGTGTAGATGGGGAGTGGTAAGTATAAAGGTGTTGGAGGAACGGGTCTGGAGTGGAGTGATGGGTGTGTGTAGATGTAGGAGGGGGGCAAGTAGTCAGGGGAGTTGTGGTGAATAGCTTTGTGGATGGTCAGGGGAAGTTTGTACGGTATGCGGTAGGGGACTGGCAGCCAGTGTAGTTGTTTTAGGAGAGGTGTAATGGAGTCAGAAGAACGACGGGGAAGTAAGTGGACGCAGCGAACTACAGGGTTTTGGAGTCGTTGTAGTTTGATGAGTTTATATTCAGGGAGGTTAAAGAGTAGGGAGTTGCAATAGTCGAATAGGGGGATGATGTAGGAGGAGGCAATGGTAATAGCGATGGGGAAGGGGTCGGGGAATGGAGCGTCGGATTAAGTGGAGGCAGTGTAGGTGGTAGTGGATGGATTTGTGCATATGTATAAGATGGGAGTCAAGGGAAAGGGTGGTATCAAGATGGAAGCCAATGTTTCGGACGTGTTGAGAGTAGGGAAGTGAGGTGTTGTCGAGTGATATGGGGGTAGTTCAGGGAGAGTGGAGGAGCATAGGGGTAAGTGGAGAAAAATAGCTTCCGTTTTAGTGGGGTTAAGTTTTAGAGAGTTGGAGGTAAGCCAGTGGTGTATGGACTTTATACAGGAGGAGAGTCGGTCAGGGGGCATAAGTAGGGGAGTCTGTGCAGTTAAGATATAGTTGAAGGTCGTCGGCGTAAGTATGGAAGGAGATGTCGGGGTAGTCAGTGAAGATGTCAAACATGGGGAGGAGGTAACTATTGAAGAGGAGTGGGCCGAGGACAGAGCCCTGGGGGACACCGTGGGTTATGGAGCGGGAGGGGGAAGAGTGTGTATTAATCCTGACTGAGGAAGAGCGGTTGGTAATGTAGGAGATGAACCAGTTAAGGGAAATGCCGGTGATGCCGATAGCGGAGAGTCTGTGTATTAGGACATTGTGGTCAATGGTGTCGTAAGCGGAGGACATGTCGAGAAGGACGAGTATGGTGCCACGGTTGTTGTTAAGGCCAGAGAGTAGGTCGGAGGTAATGAGGGTTAGGGCTATATAGGATAATAATATATTATATATGCTTATGTATGCCTATAATATTATTAAGTATAATTATGTATGCCTACATATGTAACTAATGTTACATAACTTAAGTTCAACTTAATTTAGCAACTAAGTCGAACTTAAGTTGATGATATAAGTGTAAGGACTTAAGTTTAGATAAAATAGGTCATTCAATCAAGTTAGTTTTTTTTCTTCCGGCACGATACAAATATTAATAAGTTTTAACTATTAACTAAATCAGGGAAATTCGTTGATACAACTATGGAGCTACGTTAAAATCATATAGCTAGATACTATCTAATAGATAGTTACTAGTATAGTCACCTAGTTATATTACTATACGAGACAAATATTTCTCTCTAGCTCTATCATACTTTCTATGCTTCATAGAGTCTATGATATAGTCTACATGTCATATAGCTACTCTAAGAGTATATGGTTATGATGATCTTAAAGATCCATGTATGATTATATTATATATAATATATTCATTCAATATATAATCCTATCCAATATATTGGATTTTACCCAATTTAGGAATGATTTTAACACACACAATATAGTTAATAGTAACGCCCAGCTAACAGTAATAGCCTCATAATAGCATATATAATATATTCACATGTTTACATTGTACTATTATACTACTTTCAATTGAGAATTTCACCTATAAATATACACAAAAATAAAATATAATCTGATTACTTTATAATTAAATCATTAATTTGTATATGTATAAATATAATATTATGATATCTGTCTCAGATCTTTGAAATAATATAAAATTTATCTTTTCAATATTTAGGTGTATTCTGTTATTAGATAGCCATTCATGAATATAAACTATTATTAATTAAGAATAAAGTCAATTATTATTTATTATGTTTTTATTAAAATATGTTAATAATAATTTTAGTTTGATAACAATTATATTTGTTAGAAAATACAAATAACAATAGTTATATATATATATAGCAATAGTTATATATACATATATATAACAATATATGTTTGTTATAATACAAAATACTATAGTTATACTTAACTTACTAAATAAAAATAATACTTAACTTACAGGATAGTAATATATATATATATATATAAATATATATATAGGAATATAATGAAAAATATAAATCTTTAAGACTATGGTATTTATTGTAATTACTAGTAGGTGTATACTAGTAAATTTGACTGTATTTTTGTTAAATAATGACTAGAATTATGAGTCAATTTATTTTGACTATAATTATATATCAATGACTAATCTAAATCGAGAATGACTATGGTATTTATTGAAATTACTAGTACACTAGTAAATTTGACCAATATAACAAAAATAATGACTAGAATTACGAGTCAATTTATTGTGACTATAGTTATATATCAATTTCTTATCTAAATCGCGAATGACTATAGTCATATATGGTATTTATTGAAATGACTATCAAACTAGTAAATTTGACTAGTTTATTTTTCAGCTGACAATGGTGTATTCCCAAATTATATATGATTTGGAGCACCGTTACCTGAAAGTTGATGTTCTATGCATCTTGAATATACAGGGAGGCAATAGTAGTATCATGTGTTGTACTTTGTAGCAGCCTATTATCAGGTATTTTTTATAATTTTTTAAAATTTGTATTTATTTTTTAAATGTTTATGTTTATTTCATTTATATTTAATTTAGTAGTATTATAGATTGATTGATTGTAATATTTTATACAATATTACAGTTTTAATACAATATTATTTTTTATATTTTTTGTTATATATATATTTTTTTATATATATATTTTATTTATATATTATCGTTTATTAATTAATTTCTCGTAATCTCGTAAATAGGAATTACCAGACAAGCTTTTGCTTTTTCAATCATCTAGGCTTTTAAGCCAACTCAGAATATTATTATTATATATATATATATATATATATATATATTAATTAATACCTGAATGATATATGTCATGCCTAATATACTTAGAACTCACTTACTAATATATAAATCAAACAAGAGTGTTTAATTATTTACCATCATATATATATATATATATATATATATATAAATCAATACTGATGTTAATTGTATATTAGTAGATTTTATATATTATAATATATACACAGTCACACATACACATATACTCATATAATTATACATATGCATATATACACAACATCTTATACATAGTAACTCGTGAGTATATGAATATACACCTATGCCCGAAAACACACACACACACATATATATATATATATATATATATATATATATATATATATGTATGTGTGTGTGTGTGTGTGTATGTATATATGTGTGTGTGTGGATATTGACTCGGTGATTCGCTAACTAAAATACAGATAGAAAATTACATCGAAACTAATACGTTATCAGATATATTATCATCTAATATAGAAATACACCAGTTACCACACATACCTCAGTACATTGATTTGTATTATCTATATTACAATTTAATGGTAACAGAGCATACATAATATAACTATATACATTATTATTATTATTATTAGATTTAATCGAGACAATTACCCTTTACGAATATGACAAGTTTCATTATAGACAAGATTAATACATAAATAATAATGTTATAATATTATGACTTCCAGTTTACATATATATGATAAAATAAATAAAATATGTAATAATATATAATTATACTTATACAATTAAATGTAATCATCATATAATAATGTAATCATATAATAATATAAATAAATAATAAAATGATAAAATTAAAAGCTAATAAATATAGCAAGCATTAAAATAACATAAAGTAAAATATAACATATATGTATACTATAGTAAATATATATTATGATATTATTTTTTCAGTATTTATATTTAATGTATTTTAAAATATATGTATATCTATTTATTTATTATAATAATTATTTAACGATATTAATAGTTAATACTTGTGGTCAATAATACCTATGTTTATGTATTTCTGGTTATTTTCTATTAATATTATAATATACTAATATCTTCATATATAGCTTCTAAAGCAAGAAGGGGAATTCTATATGCTCCTAGAATGCTCTCGATATGTATAGTTTTCCCTGAAGTTACGGCTGAAAAAACTGACTTCTTATGGGGAATTCAGCTTTTATTGGATATTTATTTTCGTTATTTCTCAGCTCACACTTTTCTATGAAAAATAATGAACTGCATATAAATTGCAGCATCAAGGTAGAAGTGGTATATATATAAAACAAATTTTAAAATATGTAGTTTTAAATCAAATTTCAAAAAATGATAATAAAAAATAGGTAACACTGGTTAATAATTGTTCATCATATAACAATGTAATAGTATTTTATCAGATTACTGCATTTTCATAAATAAGAAAAAGTTCAGCATTATACTAAATTATAAAATATACAAAGGCAACTACTGAATACTATTACATAATACATACATTAGAAGAAAATACACTAGGTACTTTTACTTTTACTCCCTTGACTCTTGAATCATAGGGGGAATCACCAGACAAGTATTAACAACAAATTTCTTCCATTTTTCGCGATCTTCCGTCATCCGTGTTAGTTCGCTAGTACTTCTATCTGTCCATTTACTTATGTTGTGCATCCAATTATTTCGTGGCCGGCCTTTTGTTATCTTGCCTTCTACTTTTCCTTGTAGAATGGTTTTGGCCAGTCCATCGTGTCGACATATATGACCATAATACTTAAGCTTTCTTCATTTTATAGTGCTTAAGAGTGGTTCATATTTGCCTATTAGATTTATCATGGATAAATATTTTTTCATGGATATAGTCATTTGTTTTTCTTTGGCGATATGTAATACACAGTAATCTCCTATGCAATTTATTTTGGAATGCTTGTATCCTTTTTTCATCTTTTTCCATTAAGGTCCAAATTTCGCAGCCGTAGAGAAGTATTGATAATATTAGTGATTTATAGAGATTGTATTTTACATGAAATGCAATTTTTTTGCTTTGCCATATTGTTCCAAGTTTTACCATTGCTGAGGTTGCTGTTGCTAATCGTATTCGTAATTCGTTATAAAAATACAGTAGCATATTACAAAACAACGATTAACTTTACAAAGAAGCATAAAGTGCAACATAACTTTAAGAAAATTTTATATCAGAGAATCAAACTTGAATATATATTGTGATCTTAATTAAAAATAGTGATTAACATTTTAATCCATTCACGTTACGAATAATATATGAAGTCAGGGAACAAGTTGATCAAGTAATTAACTAGGTTTGAACCTACAATCTGAATTCAAATGCAAGTTTATCTCTCTACAAAAACTCTACAAAAGACAAAACTTAAGTTACAATACAATTACAACTATTATAATCATAAAACGTAAACTACGATATAGTAGAAATAGAGATAAAAAATGACAAAGCAATATATGCAAAATATTGGAAATTACTATTCAACATTATATTAATACTATTAATGAATTGGCAGGAATACGAATAGCCAAAATACAGCAAAGTGTATAAAGAAATGATAAGCATAATTCATCAACTTGTTAGGACACGCACCTAAAGAAGAAGTAAACCACGCGGTTACAAAACGAATAACTGAGGATGACAGTAAAATCATTCTAAATCCAAAAATTTCATCCATTATACATATTATTATAGATATAAATACAATCATTCATAATGTTATAGTACTTGAAATATTAGAATATTACGACTTTGATAATACAGTTGGATGTTTGCCAATAAAATAAAAACATAAACTCAAAATATGGACAATAATGACCATAGTCAGTCACTTAATGACTATACCAAAACATATATATATATATATATATATATATATATATATATATATATATATGTATGTAAAGATGTAAATACATATAGATGAGTGTGCATGTTATTGAGAGCTGCTAACATAATAAATAATATGATACTTAATTGGAATAAATCATATATACATCGCCTATTACGCCACGGTGAGATCATATTTATGTATGGCATACGTATTGTGAAGTTTAATATTGTAAACAACATTCATAAAAGCGTTATATCAATAGGATATGTGTTATCAACATCATAAATTATTTAGTTACTTAAATTTAGTTACTCATTTGTATCACCTAAGTAAGAGAAAGGATGTCATTATTGTAGTATAAGAACATTAAATGTCAAACAAAACTTTATAGTTGATGTAGGAGGATCCGACTACCTATAACATGTATAGAGAATACTACACAGGGATAGCACAAGTAGATAATTAGTATCGGATAAGAGTAAGTTACACTTATATATTACATTAATTAATGTGCACATGTATACATAGTATATACATATGATATTATATTTATATATATATATATTAATTATATTGATATAAATTAATATATATATACATCTTATATTATATATTATATATATATATATATATATATATGATTATGATAATGATTTTATTTAAACACTAATTACATCATAAAATTATTATACACTGAGAAAAATAAATGGTCATTGGACTTATATATATAGGCATAATGTGGGTCGTTTGTCTAATTTTTCATGAAATGGTTCAATTGACCTATGTAAAATATACCAAAGTGGGTCATATTTTAAATAATATATCGAATGACTAATGTTTTATATAAATATGGGTAAAAATGAAAATAAAAAAGGGGTATTAGATAATAGACATACATTTAAATATAATATGGGTCAATTGACCTATAATATTTGAATTTATAAGTTCAACTTAAGTTAGCAATTTAAGTTCAAATTAAGTTATTCGTGTAAGTATTACTTAAGTTATAGGTATATTATTTAGAATTAAAGTCTGGGTAATAGTTAGTTCGGTGGATGGTGTGATGTAAGAACGTATTTTATTTATATTGAATTTATGGTAGAATATGGAGGCTTTTAAGGTTGATAGGTATTTATAAAATGTGTATTTGTAATTAATATGGATATCTAGATGTAGTATAAGGATGTATAAGACGTATATATTAGGGTATGACCTTGACAAATTTGTGGTAATATTGTGGTGAGAAAGGATTTCGGAGGTGAACAATTTATTGGGATTAAGTAGTAAATAGTTGTTGGTGAGCCCGATATTGATAATATACTATTATACTTACTTTTACTAAACTTACCATCACAATATTTAGAGAGGTGAATTTTATGGTGATTGTTGGATGATTGGTGATAATCAGCGTGCATTTCATTATCGTCCGCATAAATATATATACATATATATATTTATATATATATATATATATATAATTATTATTATTTAAGAATATGAATTTAAATTTCTTCTATTTTTAAATAATATTCATATAATTCCACATTAACATTCAATAGATCTACGTTATTTGCGTTGATGATACAATGCGCACACTGTGTTTACGACATTCCGGATATGAGGCCTTACGAACATTATCACGTGCAAGGTGATGTTAATATCGGCATCGTGATGTCGTTAAGATATTGGTCCGAGTTAGTAACAAACATGATTAACATTGTAATATGTTATCATGTATAAATGCATATACAAAACATTCATAGCTCATTATCCTGATATTATATACATATATATATATATATATATATATATATAAGTTATATAATATAACTCTCGAGATGGTGATTTCCAAAATTTTATAATTCGTCTATTTATTCATAGATACGAAATAATTTAGATATGATTAGTTATATAACAAATATTATAGAACCATATTATTATTATATAATATTATTATAATTCAATTCCTCGTAAATTACTTGAAAAAATTTAAATTTGTCTCTTTTTATCCAATGTTTATATCAATATTATTTATAATGCGTTACCATGAATATAAATCCTTTCATAAACTTGGAATTATATAATCAAAGTGTGGGTTTAAACAATACATTTCAGATTTTCAGTAAATTCAAACTAAATATTTGTGTATTAAATAAATATTACAATATTATGAAATTCTATATATATATATATATTATATATATATATATATATATATATATGATATACGTATTACTGATCTAAGCATCTATAATATATCAGTTATAACTACATGTTAACAATATTTATCAATATGTCAACTCATACATCAAAAACTATGTATACTACGTGGTAATATTACTATATTACTATTATAATGTTCTATACAAATCGTTGATGTTGATACTAAATAATTGGTAATTTAATAATAATTACATACTATAAACATTTAAACAATGATACATTTGATATTTGTATACTATATAATTTAACATATCCATTCTAACCTCCGAATTAAAAATTAATATAATTATATATTAAAATTAGATATTTTAATATCGTAAAACTTTCATTATACTATTTCCTATAGAAATATTGATATATTAAATAATTATTATTTAATGAATATACTTTTAACTATAATACAATAATTATATACATATACAATTGTATACCTAAAATTCAAATTATCCCATAGTTATACTATAGTTATACAGATATATCTTAATATATAGTACCATTATAGTATACTTATTTCTTATATTTTAATATAATTATTTTATTAGTAAATATTATAGTTAATAACTTATATTGTATTATGAATTATGATATCATGTTATCTCTTTATTCATTTAATTGAAACTTAAGATATATATATATATATAAATATTTATATATATATATATATATATATATATATATATATATATATATAATTAGTCTATATATTTATAATATTAGTACATTAACACATATAATAATACAACAGTAACATTGACATATGTGGAGATATTAAAGTAACAGGTTTGCAACATATTGAACTTATTGCGGAGACAATAAGGGATGCCAATGAAAACCCAAATATTCTACCGAATATAACTATTGGCTTCACATTTTTGGATGAATGCAGAACAAAAAGAGTTTGGTATAATTTTAGATATTAAAATATAATATACATCTTACATAATATATATATTTTGTAATCTAAAATTAAATTAGTACTTACTTATATAATTATCAATTATTTTTACAATAATTATAGTATATAGATATACCTCACTTATAGTTTGATGGTGCAAGAGCTATGCAATTCATTGTTCCTAATTTAGATGTGTGTATGCCAAGAAAAGACGTCCATAAAAATACAATAGTAGCCAAGTTTCCCTGGTATAGAGTCAGTGCAGTACTTTCAACATTAACTTCTGGGCAAACTATAAATGTGGCTTCCATTCTAGGAGCTTATAGGATGCCTCTTGTAGGTGCAGCATCCACATCTGAAGATGTTAGTCCATATTATATAATACATATATATATTTATGAAATTCATATCTTGGTATTTGAATATGTAATACAATAATAGTAAGGACAATTATTATTATAATTATTGGTATTACCGTAATAATAATAACAATGACGTTTATAATATATCGATTATTTATTATGTTATTAATGTTGACAATAACAACACATAATATTAATAATAATAATAATAATAATGCTTATTATTTTTTTTAAATCATGGTTAATACAATTATAATGATTAAATACAATTAATACAATTGTATATTTGATCTATTTAAAATAAGAAATACATTGTATTCAATCGAACTAATAGTAGAATACTAAAATTTACATAACAAAAGTATACAATAAATTTAAATTCGAATTTGTTATGTATTTAAATATATAATATATATATATATATAATATATATATATATATATATATATATATATATATATATATATATATATATATATATATATATATATATATATATATATTGTTATTGTTATTGCTATTGTAATTTTTATTTGGTAGAGTTCTTTCATCCCATCCAGGAACTTAGATGAAGTTTTCACTTATAACCATATATGGCTCTAATGTCCCTTAGAAGCCGCTCTCATGTTAATGCATCCATGGTTTTAACGAGAGCCAATCATTTATTTAAACACAATTATATAAGATCACTTCTATATAATATTTAAAGACTCATTTTATAAAATTAAATAATGGTCCGGACGAGGGTCGAACCCGTGTCCTACTGCTTGTGTGTCTGAAGCCTTAGCCACTGATCCACACAGGCAGTTTATAATATATATATATATATATATATATATATATATATATATATAAAACACTATTATATAATATTCCTTATTAAAATTGCCTGCAGTTTTGAACACGCATGAATATAGATACATTATTATTTCGATTAAAATGAATTTTAAAATATCTTTATATAAGAAAATTACTGATTTATATCCCCTTGGATATATTATATTATATAATTGTCACTATCTGATATTATACTTTAAACATTTTATAAACATTCCATAATTACTCCAATAAATAAAAAATATTTGGTAATTGTAATCTTATTTTAACACCGCCCATCAACAAATCTTTGAGCGCATTTTCACACATCATATATATATATATATATATATATATATATATACAGATACAGATATATAATATACACTTTATAATTAGGCAATTATAATAAGCCACTCTACTAAAACCGCCCTCTTTCATATATTGTATTATATTTATTTATAAATATCTCTTAATTAGGGATGTCAAATTTTCTTTTTAGACATTCAATTTAAATTCAACATTATATGGCATTATTTTTTATTTATTGACTTTAGATTATAGATTTTAATGGTACAGCTTAAAATGATAAGAATATTATATATTAAATAAATCGTCTATATTTGGGTCATACGGTTCTTCTTCTATTCACTGTACTTTATTGTATGGTGTCCATCAGTAGTATTTCCTTGGATTATTATTGTAATATACATCCTATATATAAATTTAATTATTGTCCAATGTCCTGAAGTTAGCTATCACACATATATATATATATACATTGATGATATATAACTGTACCCTTTTCTAGCCACCCCAGCTAACCATAACATCAGATTTAAATTTTATTAAAGAAGTTTATAAATGAAATTTAATCAGATTTTCGAATATTCTGATTTAACATCTGCTTTAATTCAACCGATTTAAACGTTTTTAAAATAACTTTCTACTGATTTAATAATTAAGTATCAAAGCTGATTTAATTCTGATTTAATAATCTCCGATATCTTAAGATATATTTAAATATCTGTTAATAAGTATTTAAATCTGTCAACATGTATTACTGCTTTACATAGTATTTAAATCTGCTATTATTTTTTGCTGGGAAAATATATCCTATATGTGGAGATTATTAAATCAGAATTAAACCAAGCTTTAATACTGAATTATTAAGCAGTAGAACGATATTTTAAAAAACGTTTAAATCAGACAATCTGATTAAAAAATTTTATAAACTGATTTAATAACTATTTGAATCTGCTGTTATGGTTTGATGGGACCTATTCTCCTGTAAATTCTAAAATTATGTAATGTGCAGCATGCAATATAATGTAACTTATTTCAAATAACAATAATTAAATGCATCAAATTAGCCCGTCTTCATATACAACCAACATAAATAAACGGTCATCGTAATGTCCTTTATGTTATATAAATAACCATAATTGCCTAGCTTTACATTTAAATATCGGTATACCTAAATATAATAATTCATTTAGATTTTAATAGACTACTTATAGTCTCCCTAAATTTCTAGAAACACGCTTAATCATATATTGTCCTCTACTATTATGTAATTACATTATGTTATCCTTCCTATCTACCCCAATTATATCTTTTCTTTACCATCAAACTTAAATCCTAACTTAAATCGTTTATCTAACTACTTTTATATATGTATATCTTTCTTCCATTATTTTTCTTTTTATTGTGTGCATTTGTATTAAAATATCATTTGATATCATTATAATATCATTTGAATATCATTATATGTTATTGTTATTGTCTTGTTTTTTTTTGTTATTATTTTATAATTTTATTTATTGTTTATTTATATGCAATACTAGGAGTATTTATCACTTGATTATGTACATATACCATATAATGTTATATCATCATCATCGTCATCATCATCATCATATCATTGTTAATACTAATACAAATATTGGAATTTAATTGTATTATGTAATTTCATTTTACGTAGGGTCATCTTAATTTTTTAAATGGTCTCTAATTTTAAATAATATATTATTTATTCAAAATATAGAATATCAATTTGTACTGTATATTTTGTATAGTCTATTTGTCATTTTATATATATATATATATATATATAAATCATATACATATTATACTATACAACATTTAAATATATAAGTATAAATTCCTATATATATATATATATATATTTATATATCTATTCAAGTTATATTGTAATCAAAATTAATCATAATTAAAATTATATTAATAATAATAATAATATCAGATTCAGTTGATGACCGAGATCAAAAATATTAATTAATAGTTAAATAAATTTGATTTATCTAAAAGGATATTGTTATACCCTTTAATGGTTGATTATTTGTATTATATAAAATGAACAACCAACATAATAGTTTATAAGGATGTAAATGTATATAATACTAAAATTATCTACGTAAATTAATACTCCCTACAACTTCGTACAAATACACACACACGTATATATATATATATATTCATTTTACGTAGGGTCCTCTTAATTAAAAAAAAAAATAACAATATATATACCACACCTACAGTTAAACGATCAGTACCAATTTCCTTATTTCACACGAACTATACCTTCTGATAATTATCAAGCACAAGCAATTGTTGATATTATATCAATGTATGGATGGACATATGTTACTGTAATATCATCGCTAGGAGCATACGGAGAAAGGGGA
Organism: Osedax fenrisi; assembly: GCA_964019155.1. Taxonomy (NCBI): domain Eukaryota; kingdom Metazoa; phylum Annelida; class Polychaeta; order Sabellida; family Siboglinidae; genus Osedax; species Osedax fenrisi. Next base: position 32,540,021 of record OZ025240.1, on the reverse strand, counting down.
TCAGAGGTTAATTATTATATATTTTATTATAATACATATTTTAAATATAGGTATATATATATCTATTTAAACATATATTTTCAACCATTAGTAATATATACATATATATATATAAATTAAAAATGATATAGAATAATTGAAAGTTAATGAATAGTATATATTTCCAATAACTCAATAGTTTATTACATTTATGTGTATAATATTAAGTAATATTTAATCAAATATATTACTAATACATATATTAATACAAATATTTCTTTTATAATATATTAACGAATGATACTATATATCATTAATGTTTACAGCATATAATAATGTAATTTAATTTGTGTATCTATCAAAATATAAGTTGAATATGATAAATAAGAATTTATTCAGAATTTAATGTGGCAAAATAAAAATAGTAATCAAATGTAATGTATATTTATAATATCTTTTATTGTATTATAATCATATAGAATGTAAATACGCAAATCTTGACTATGTATTTGTATTCAACTTGATAACAATATTACAATAATAACACAAATATAAGAAAATTTGAAAATTAAAATAAAAGACTTTTTTAAAAATGTAAATTTTGTTTATCATTATATTCATCACATAAATGTATATGATTTGTAAATTGTATAAATGTAAATAAAAATCGTACTGAATAAATAGGACTGTATATAATTCAATATGTTTATCAAAGAGAGGTAATCATTTTCAGTTAGATATAAAATAAAATATAATAAATAATAAAAATATAAATAAGAAATATATATATATAACACAAATTAAATAAATGCATAACATATGCAAATATATATAATTAATAAAAACAGTAAAAGATAAAGAAATTAAACACAACAAAAATATAAAAAGGTAACTAATATGATATTGTAATAAATAATTGAATATTGTTTTTAAGTTTTTGTGTTCATTAATTTGTGAAAATAAGCTGGTAAGACATTCCATATCTAAGGAGCTTTAAATATTTTCTACATGTTCTTATTAAATATATGGTAAAACATTTTTTTAGATAAAGGCTTATTAATATTTTAATTTTATCTACAAAGATATTGTAAAATTATAGGTAAATATCGAGTCGAGTAAATATAGAGTCGACTCAATGATAATTTATATATTTTAAGATATTTAGTTTTATAATATCTCGAAAATTTAAGAGATTACTTTTTTTAAATGTTATCTATATCTAGATTAAGAAAAAAACAAATGTTGTATTATTTCCATATTTTGCAATATTATAATTAGTTGAATATTATACAAAAAAGTACTACTCTAAATAGATGAACGATAATTTAAATTAATTTAAAATTACTATGATATATTTGTATAATAATTTTTAAAGGTAGTTTATTTTGTAATTTATATATAATAGCAATATATCTACATAATAGTTCTTTTATGTACTTATTATGGTAAGTAAAGTTTCATGTATAAACAATTAATATACCAAGAAACGACAAATAATTCACATAATCTATAATGCCATTATAGATTGTGCCTTATATAATTGTGTATAAATAAATGATCGGCTCTCGTTAAAACCATATATGCCTTAACATGAGAGCGGCTTCGAAGGGACATTAGAGCCATATATGGTTATAAGTGAAAACTTCATCTAAGTTCCTGGATGGGATGAAAGGACTCCACCAAATAAAAATAACAATAACAAATAACAATAACAATTATATAATTTTAATTCTAGTTTTTTTTTTTCAAAATTCTAGTTTTATTACAATTTCAAATATTGTAGAGCATGACTTTGATTTTTTTTTAAATATAATGTTAATTTACTACCAAACAGCAAACATTATATATATATATATATATATATATATATATACATATAATATACAATAACATATATTATACTATATAGTACTATAATACATATGCTACAATATGTATTAATTAATTTATTAATGAAATTATATATACACAAATTTTATAAATAAATATCATTTATATAAACTATTACTTTAATAGGCTGTGCTGAAATTAGCAAATGATCGAGGTATTTGTATAGCATATGCAGACACTCTGTACTTGTCGTTTAGCGATGAGTTGTATACGAAAGTTTCAAATCGGATCGTTGCGGACACCAAATCTAACGTAATTGTTTTATTCATTCAGGTTACATTATTAAATACATATTTACTAATATTATATTATTTATTATATTTATTTTATCTAAGAAAATATATAGTCAAAAGTATAAAGTTTCAACATTTGTTAACGATAAGAATATAATGAAATTAAAAAAAATGAATTACACTTTAAAAATGTACTATTATCATATTTTAATTAAAGTAGTATCAATTAACTTACGTTATATGAATATTATATGACACATACATAATGTGTACAGTTATAAATACCTAGATCATTTAACTTATTTTTAATAATTATATATACTATATATTTATAAGCTATTATAATGTTTATATTATATAATGTATTTAATTTTATAAATAGTAAAATAACATATAATAATATAATATTTAATTATACTCCTATTTCTTTTCCATTATTATAAAAACTAGGATTAATAATAGAGATAATAATATAATAACAATGCAAATTAGGCTATTTAGTCTGTAGACTATATATATATAATTTACTATATATATATATATATATATATATATATATATATATATATATATATATATATATATATATATATATATATATCTAATATATAAAATAAAGTCTATTTAATTATATATATATACTAGCCGTACCCGACCCGGCGTTGCTCGGTTTTGATTATTTTCCTATATATTATATATTAATTATAGCTATTCCTGATTCTTAATTGATATATATAATAAAATAAATGTTAGCTGACATACAAAACAAAGTAGAAAACATTTTCAAATAATATGTTAAAAAATACAACAAATATTTCAAATATTACAAAATATGTTTTAAAAAAATGTCTAAAACCCAAACCTAAACCCAAACACAAACCGTACACTACCCTGCGTTGCTAGGTTTTTGATTATTTGCCTATTAATTGTAGATATTCCTGATTATACTTAGCTAATATTTAATTTTTTTCTTCTAACTAATATTTACTAATTCTAACTGTATCCGATGTAGACCCAGCGTTGTTCGTTTTTAAGATTATTTGTAAAATATTTGGTAAGATTACAAATAATAATTTAAAATATTACAAAATATATTTTTAAAAAGTGTCTAAAAATATTTTAAGAAATATAAAAAATATTTCAACATATTAGTAGATAACATATAACCATACCTGATTTTGAATGCCTATTTATTTTTTTTATTAATTATAGCTATTCCTGATTATTCTAAAATATATAATTGCTAAAAATTGCAAAAAAATATATAAAATATTACAAAATATGTTTTAAAAACAAACCATACCCGACCCGGCATTTCTTGGTTTTTGTTTGTTTGCCTATCTATTATTTATTATTTATTAATTAGGGCAATTTCTGATTCTATATTTCTAGTATATACAATTAAATAAAGTTTATTTAAAATACAAACAAATATAGAAAAATATTGTTTCTAATATTTAAAAAATTAGTGAACAAATATTTCAAAAAATATTTTAAAAAATACAACAAATATTTCAAATATTACAAAATATGTTGAAAACCCAAACCCAAACCGTCCCAAAACGGCGTTGATCGGTTTTTAATTATATGCCTATCTATACTTTATTAATTATAACTATTCCTGATTTAGAATTGTTTGCCGAACCCAACCCGACGTTGCTCGTTTTTTTATTATTTGCCTATCAATTATTAATTATAGTTATTCCTAATTATGCATAGCTAATCTTTAATTGTTGTCTTCTAACTAATATTTAATAAATCTAACTGTATCCGATGTAGATCTGGCGTTGTTCTTTTTAAGATTTATTCGTAAAATATTTTGTAAAAATACAAAAATACAAAAATAATTTAAAATATTATAAAATATATTTTTAAAAAGTGTCTAAAAATATTTTTTAAATATAAAAAATATTTCAACATATTAGTAGTCATACCCTACCCGGCGTTGCTAGGTTTTTGATTGTTTGACTATTTATTTTTATTAATTATAGCTATTCCTGATTATTCTAAAATATATAATTGCTAACAAATACAAAAAATATTTAAAATATTACAAAATATGTTTTAAAAAAATGTCGAAAACTCAAACCTAAACCCAAATCCAAATAGTACTCGACTCGACATTTATCGGTTTTTGATTGTTTGCCTATTTATTATTTATTAATTAGAGCTATTCCTGAAACTACATTTCTAGTATATACAATTAAATAAAATTAAACATATGTAGAAACATATTTTTTTTAATATTTAAAAAATTAGATAAAAAATATTTCAAAAAATACAACAGATATTTCAAATATTCCAAAATATGTTGAAAACCTAAACCCAAACAGTTCCAAATCGGCGTTGCTCGGTTTTTTATTATTTGCCTATCTATCATTTATTAATTATAACTATTCCTGATTTGGAATTTCTTGCCGTACCCAACTTTGCTTTACTCGTTGTTTGATAGCTTACCTATCTATTATTTATTATTTATGGCTATTCATGATTCTGCTTTTCATATACAATAACATAAATTGTTGCTAAAATTCAAACAAATTTATACAAATATTAATATCTCAAAAATTAGTGGAAAAATATTTCAAAAATATTTCAAATAAAATTTTTAAAAATACAACACATATTTCCAATATTACAAAATAGTATTTAATAAATATCGAAAACCCAAACCGCACCCTTCGTTGATCGATTTTTGATTGTTTGCCTATCTATTATTTATTAATTATAGCTATTCCTGATTCTGTATTCCTAGTATACAACAAATTTTCCAAATATTACAAAATATATTTTTTATAAATTTTCTACAAATATTTTAAAAAGTATATTATTATATCTTATAATATTTATATATTTATTATATAATTATAATATTTTAATTATATCTTAAAATAATAATATTTCAACGAATAGTTGAAAAATATAAAAAAATATTTCAAATAATATTTTTTAAAATACAAAAAATATAAATAATATTATAAAATATTTTTTAAAAAAATTTCAAAAAAATGTTTAAAAATATTTCAAAAAATTTCAACAATATTTCAAAAAATGTCAAAAGTATTTCAAAAATATTTCAAAAAATTTCAAAAATTTCCAAAAATTTCAAAAAAAATTCCAAAAAATTTCAAAATAATACTTCCAAAAAATTTCAAAAAAATATTTCAAAAAAGCGACGCCTAAGATTTTAGATGACAAAAAATCATTTTAATGGCAAAAAGTCAATTTTTCAGGTTTTTCTGGGGTACGCGGTAAAAAATTCAAAAAAATTTCCGGACCAAGACCATACTGTTGAAAATTTATTAAGATCGGGTATAACAGATTTTCGCGACGTACCCCGGTTCTCGAGTTACCTCACCAGATACACACACACACACATATATATATAATTAAATAGACTTTCTTTTATATAATTGACTAGCTGGCTTCGGCCCGGCGTTGCCCGGGTATTATACTTGTAGTGGTAATTATAACGTCTTAAGGGTATCCCGCACATAACACGCAATTTGCCAATTTGTGTATAAATAGATAGGAAAAATATATGTCCACTAAAAAAAATAGAACTTATATTCTATTCATTCAATTGACATAATTTTTTATGTCATGTATTCATAATATATACATGCATAGGAAAATAGAAAGTTATTTTTAATATTATTATTTATTATATTATATATATCTAAATTAAAAATTAGAAATACTAAAATGATGGTTTTTCTATAGAAATTATCATTTAATACAATGAATTCTATACATTTTATTAAATATCTCTCTATTTTACTATTCATATAATTAAATTCTATATAAAGCACAACAAATTAATATTATAATTATAATATTTTTTATGTTCTATATTTTTGAATGCATATACCTAGCGCGAAATAATTATTCTGAGAAAACAGCGTTTGAAGTTTGACAGCATAACAATGTAATATTGAATAGCATATAATAGCATTATCTTATCGTTAAAAAACACATTTTTATGCAACTTCTAGATTGAATTCATGTCTAAATTTTTTACAGATAATAAAAAACACTAGAATAAGTATTATTATGTAATAGAATAAAATATTAAAAAAAATAAATTACCATCACTTTAAATGTGCGGGATCCCCTTAAATGTTGCCCTGCTATTACGAATGACATTATAATTATTACGAATTTTATTTATATTTTCTTATTTATAAAAAATATATGTTTTTCATATAAGATTTTCATATATATTATATAATATATATGAAAATCTTTGGCCAGTATATATAATTTTTTTTCTTTGCGTGCTCTTGAACAGCCTACATATAATTGACCGTAGGCGAAGCATTCGGTTTCAAGATCTAAGCCAACGACTTTAAAAGATTGTCCTTGAGATGTGTTTATTGTCATGTAAAAACAAAGTTTTATTCGAAATTGGTGTCTTCTAAAATTAAAGAGATAATCTGATGGTATCAGTGGTATTTTGGGAAACATGACTTATTCTCCCTTATATTGACCCGTTAGTATTTTGGCTTCTATCAAATTATTTGTAAATTAGTTATGATCAATCTGGATCCATTACATAATTTTGGGGGATTTAAATTTCTTAGTAGCATGATTGGCGCTCCTACTTTAGTGCTAGTTTATGGTCTGGTAATCCGGAAAGTTTAATGAAATTCAAAAATTCTATGGGATAATTTACAACTTCTTTTCTTTTGTACTCTGTCTATGGACCTATATACTTTAATCTCTCCTGGAAATTTATTTAGTAAATTTTGATTTATTGTATATACATTGTCATTTTTAGGTGTTAATATACATCTTTCGCAAAGCCAATTTTCATCCAAATAATGGTCTTCTACATTTTCATAAATTGTCGTGATGAGTTCATTCTTATTTTCCAATTAATTACCGCACGGGATAATATCCATACCATTATTTTCCTGCGTCATTTCATTACCTATATCTAAGAGATGATTTTCGAATGTGGCTGTATCTTGATTGTTTGATAAGAATACTCTCATGTTTTTAATTAATTTCATTACTCTTATATTTTTCCACATTACTGAAGTTTTCAAACACGAATTTATGTGGTGTGTCTTTGTACCTCTTTTAACTACTGGAAGGATTTGTATGAAATCTCTGCTAAGTATTAATGTCTGTCCTCCCATCGGCTTATCTTTGTTTACTATTTCTCTTACCATTCTATCTACGGCTTTAATACATGCTTGAGTCATTGTGCATTCATCCCAAACACTAAATTTACAGCTTCTAAATAGTTTCCCTGATTTTGTATTATTCTTTATAGTGTAAATGTAATCTTCGTTTAACTGTATTGGAATCTAAAAATGGAATGGAGTTATACAGTTAAATAATAGAGTTGCTGCTATTACTGATGATGCTACGGCAATATCTTCTTTATTTGCCATCTTCATTTTAGCTAGCAATAAATTAATCAAAAAAGTGTTTCCAGTTCCTGCGGGGGCATCTAGGAAAAACAATTTTCCATCTTCGTTATTTATACTTTGTAAGATTTTGTTATAAACTATTCTTTGTTCATCATTCAATTTAATTTCATTTGCTTTCCATCGGCTTCTAATGCATGATTGTGAGTCATTGTGCATTCATCCCAAACAATAAATGTACAGCTTCTAAATAGTTTCCCTGATTTTGTATTATTCTTTATACTGCAAATGGAATATTCGTTTAACTGTATTGGAATATAAAAATGGAATGGGCTGTTCTACAGTTCAATAATAGAGTTGCTGCTATTCCTGATGATGCTACGGCAATATGTTCTTTATTTGCCATCTTCATTTTAGCTAGCAATACATTAATCAACAAAGTTTTTCCAGTTCCTGCGAGGGCATCTAGGAAAAACAATTTAACATCTTCGTTATTTATACTTTGTAAGATTTTGTTATAAACTATTCTTTGTTCATCATTCAATTTAATTTAATTTGCTTGAAAAATTTCCGGGCTATGTCCCGGCGTTACCCGGGTATAATAGTAACTAATCGTTATCAATGTAGATGTAAACAAAGATTTATTTATAGAAAACAATTTATTTATTAATAACAAAAGCACTTAAATTTAATTGTTTATTGAAAAATTTAAAATTTCTTCGTTAAATATATCGAAAACGTAAACGTTATCACCGTTTATTGCTATTTACGAATGCATTAATTATGGTAAAGTGAATATAACTACATTTTTACGAAACGCCTCACATTCGCATAGATTTTATGTATGAAACATTTTCTTCTAATATAAAAAGATTTCCCGATAGGTCATAAATAGCTCTAAAATGACAGTTTTACGTAATTATGATCGGTGTAAAGGTGGAAATAAAAAATTCATCCGAACAACCACAATACTTTTTTCGTAGAGAATTAGTAGCAATTTAAATTTTGTAAATCCGTCGAGCCGTTTTCTTAAACATCGAACGCCTATATATAAATAAATAAATAAATAAATAAATAAATAAATAAATATTTAAATAGACTTTCTTTTATATGTATAGATATATGTGTGTGTGTGTATATCTGGTGAGGTAACTCGAGAACCGGGGTACGTCGCGTAAATATGTTATACCCGATCTTAATAAATTTGCAACAGTATGGTCTTGGTCCGGAAATTTTTTTGAATTTTTTACCGCGTACCCCAGAAAAACCTAAAAAATTGACTTTTTGCCATTAAAATGATTTTTTGTCATCTAAAATCTTCGGCGTCGCTTTTTTGAAATATTTTTTTTACATTTTTTCGAAGTATTTTTTTGAAATTTTTTTGAATTTTTTTTTGAAAATTTTGAAATATTTTTAATTTTTTTTGAAATATTCTTGACATTTTTTGAAATATTTTTGAAATTTTTTTGAATTATTTTTCGAAATAATTTTAAACATTTTTTGAAATATTTTTAAACATTTTTTTGAAATATTTGTAACCATTTTTGTGGACATTTTTTAGAAATTTTTTTAAAATATATTTTCTAATATTATCTATATTTTTTGTTTTATTTTTAAAATATTATTTGAAATATTATTTTATATTTTTCAACTAATCGTTGTTATATTATTATTTAAAGATATAATTAAAATATTATAATTATATAATAAATATATAAATATTATAAGATATAAATATTATACTTTTTACAATATTTGTAGAACATTTATAAAAAATATTTGTGTAATATTTGGAAATATTTATTATATACTAGCAATACAGAATAAGGAATAGCTATAATTAATAAATAATAGATAGGCAACAACAATCAAAAATTGAACAACGCAGGGTGGTTGGGGTTTTCGAAAATTGTTAAGTAATATTTTGTAATATTGGAAATATGTGTTGTGTTTTTTTTAATATTTTTTGAAATATTTTTAAAATATTTTTCCACTAATTTTTGAGATATTAAAAACGAATATTTGTCTAAATTTTTTTGAATTTTTTTTATGGAAAATTTATGTTATTGTATATGAAAAGCAGAATCATATAGCCATAATTAATAAATAATAGATAGGCAAACTATCAAACAACGAGTAAAGCAGAGTTGGGTACTGTAAGAAATTCCAAATCAGGAATATTTATAATTAATAAATGATAGATAGGCAAATAATAAAAAACTAAGCAACGCCGATTTGGAACGGTTTGGGTTTAGGTTTCAACATATTTTGGAATATTTTAAATATTTGTTGTATTTTTTAAATCTTTTTTCACTAATTTTTTAAATATTAAAATAAATATGTTTCTACATTTGTTTGTATTTTAGATAAACTTTATTTAATTGTATATACTAGAAATGTAGAATCAGGAATATCTCTATAGATATATTCCTGATTATAAATAATAAATAGGCAAACAATCAAAAACCGATAAATGTCGGGTCGGGCACTGTTTGCGTTTGGGTTTAGATTTGAGTTTTCGACATTTTTTGTAATATTTTAAATATTTGTTGTATTTTTTAGCAATTAAATATTTTAGCATAATCATGAATAGCTATAAATTATAGCCTATAATTAATAAAAATAAATAGGCAAATAATCAAAAACTTAGCAACGCCGGTTCGGGTATGGATACTAATATGTTGAAATATTATTATATTTAAAAAAATATTTGTAGACACTTTTTAAAATATATTTTATAATATTTTAAATTATTTTTTGTATTTTTACAAAATATTTTACGAATAAATCTTAAAAACTAACAACGCTATAGCGTATGATCTATAGATCTACATCTGATATACTTAGAATTATTAAATATTAGTTAGAAACAAAATTAAATATTAGCTATACATAATTAGGAATAGCTATAATTAATAATTTATAGGAAAATAATCAAAAACCGAGCAACGTCGGGTTAAGAACGGCAAGCAATTTAAAATCAGGAATAGTTATAATTAATAATTAATAGATATGAAAACAATTAAAAACCTAGAGACGGCGGGTCGGCATGGTTTGGGTTTTGGTTTTAGACATTTTTTAAAACATATTTTGTTATATTTGAAATATTTGTTGTATATTTTGTATTTTTTAAATTTTATATTTTGTATTTTTTTAATATATTTTTTGAAATATTTTTCCACAAATTTGTTAAATATTAAAATATTTCATAATATTGAATATCGGTGATGCGTGTTTTAAATAAAAATCTAGCGAACATTCACATAAGAAAACTATGTTCGTTTAAATGTAGTACTTATACAAGGGTAATGTTTTGTATATTGTTAAATCATATTGTCACTGACCGATATACAAATTATAAGCTAACTTGCTGGTAGCAATTTGAGAAAATATACTACTATCATCATTACAAAATTGTCTATTTTAATTTATTATATATATTTCCATCAATTTTTATTCTATTCTATCGGTTGTTATTATAACCTCAGTACCCCAGTCCTTGGCGTTGCGTATGTTGCCTTCGATGTTGTTGTATTGCGCTTCGGTGACCTCTAGCGCGTAGAAATGAGCGAACAGCTTATTATCGGTGCACATCCTGGACACCACGTTATCCTGGTAAGTAGAGGTCGTAGGTTATTGTGGGCGGCGGTTAGTAATATCGGAGCTACTCATACTCCCACGTTTATAAATTATAATTGATAATTATGAACTTTATTAGACAACCACATTTGAAGCGAATATATGTGCTTTATTTAAATCTATTTACGGTTTATCGCAACACTTTCCTCTATTAATTCATTTTAGTTTTACTTTATATTTCATATTATTCCTTATCACATTAGTTGTTTATTTCGATATCGTATGTAATTATTAGCTAGATTTTTTTGAAATTTTTTTAAAATATATTTTGTAATATTATTTATATTTTTTGTATTTTAAAAAATATTCGTTGAAATATTATTATTTTAAGATATAATTAAAATATTATAATTATATAATAAATATATAAATATTATAAGATATAATAATATACTTTTTAAAATATTTGTAGAACATTTATAAAAAATATATTTTGTAATATTTGGAAATATTTGTTGTATACTAGGAATACAGAATCAGGAATAGCTATAATTAATAAATAATAGATAGGCAAACAATCACAAATCGATCAACGCAGGGTGCGGTTTGGGTTTTCGATATTTATTAAGTACTATTTTGTAATATTGGAAATATGTGTTGTATTTTTTTAAATATTATTTGAAATATTTTTGAAATATTTTTCCACTAATTTTTGAGATATTAATATTTGTATAAATTTGTTTGAATTTTAGCAACAATTTATGTTATTGTATATGAAAAGCAGAATCATGAATAGCCATAAATAATAAATAATAGATAGGTAAGCTATCAAACAACGAGTAAAGCAAAGTTGGGTACGGCAAGAAATTCCAAATCAGGAATAGTTATAATTAATAAATGATAGATAGGTAAATAATAAAAAACCGAGCAACGCCGATTTGGAACTGTTTGGGTTTAGGTTTTCAACATATTTTGGAATATTTGAAATATCTGTTGTTTTTTGAAATATTTTTTATCTAATTTTTTAAATATTAAAAAAAATATGTTTCTACATATGTTTAATTTTATTTAATTGTATATACTAGAAATGTAGTTTCAGGAATAGCTCTAATTAATAAATAATAAATAGGCAAACAATCAAAAACCGATAAATGTCGAGTCGAGTACTATTTGGATTTGGGTTTAGGTTTGAGTTTTCGACATTTTTTTAAAACATATTTTGTAATATTTTAAATATTTTTTGTATTTGTTAGCAATTATATATTTTAGAATAATCAGGAATAGCTATAATTAATAAAAATAAATAGTCAAACAATCAAAAACCTAGCAACGCCGGGTAGGGTATGACTACTAATATGTTGAAATATTTTTTATATTTAAAAAATATTTTTAGACACTTTTTAAAAATATATTTTATAATATTTTAAATTATTTTTGTATTTTTACAAAATATTTTACGAATAAATCTTAAAAAGAACAACGCCAGATCTACATCGGATACAGTTAGATTTATTAAATATTAGTTAGAAGACAACAATTAAAGATTAGCTATGCATAATTAGGAATAACTATAATTAATAATTGATAGGCAAATAATAAAAAAACGAGCAACGTCGGGTTGGGTTCGGCAAACAATTCTAAATCAGGAATAGTTATAATTAATAAAGTATAGATAGGCATATAATTAAAAACCGATCAACGCCGTTTTGGGACGGTTTGGGTTTGGGTTTTCAACATATTTTGTAATATTTGAAATATTTGTTGTATTTTTTAAAATATTTTTTGAAATATTTGTTCACTAATTTTTTAAATATTAGAAACAATATTTTTCTATATTTGTTTGTATTTTAAATAAACTTTATTTAATTGTATATACTAGAAATATAGAATCAGAAATTGCCCTAATTAATAAATAATAAATAATAGATAGGCAAACAAACAAAAACCAAGAAATGCCGGGTCGGGTATGGTTTGTTTTTAAAACATATTTTGTAATATTTTATATATTTTTTTGCAATTTTTAGCAATTATATATTTTAGAATAATCAGGAATAGCTATAATTAATAAAAAAAATAAATAGGCATTCAAAATCAGGTATGGTTATATGTTATCTACTAATATGTTGAAATATTTTTTATATTTCTTAAAATATTTTTAGACACTTTTTAAAAATATATTTTGTAATATTTTAAATTATTATTTGTAATCTTACCAAATATTTTACAAATAATCTTAAAAACGAACAACGCTGGGTCTACATCGGATACAGTTAGAATTAGTAAATATTAGTTAGAAGAAAAAAATTAAATATTAGCTAAGTATAATCAGGAATATCTACAATGAATAGGCAAATAATCAAAAACCTAGCAACGCAGGGTAGTGTACGGTTTGTGTTTGGGTTTAGGTTTGGGTTTTAGACATTTTTTTAAAACATATTTTGTAATATTTGAAATATTTGTTGTATTTTTTAACATATTATTTGAAAATGTTTTCTACTTTGTTTTGTATGTCAGCTAACATTTATTTTATTATATATATCAATTAAGAATCAGGAATAGCTATAATTAATATATAATATATAGGAAAATAATCAAAACCGAGCAACGCCGGGTCGGGTACGGCTAGTATATATATATATATAGATACACTGTAAACACCACTGATTCATATCAATATTACAAATAACGTTCAATATAATACGTTTACACTCCATCTACCCTCTAACCAAGAAGAGCTATATACATCTAAATGTGTATGTAATTACCTAAAATATGAATTATTTCTATCAAATGAATCTACTATGTATTACCTGTTAACGTACTAATAACTCATCTATTATACGTAGAGTATTATTTGTAAACTGTAATCACGATACAAAAACGTCAATATTTGAATAGTAGTAATTATTATATTTTTAGATATTTATTAATTGATACATGATATCACGAGAGAATATATATATATATATATATATATATATATATATATATGTGTGTGTGTATGGCATGTAACTGAAGTATAGCTTAAATGACTTATATTTATAAATAATAAACTAATATATGTATCTATAACAATTATTTTCATATAATACGTTATGCTTATTATATATTCTATTTTATATTGTATACTGCACTTATATGTAATATATTCATAAGAGTATATTATATATATATTTATAATATATATATATATATATATATATATATATATATCATATGTATAGAGTAAACACGTTAAACCGTTATTGAAGAAATTGAAAAATGATCTTCCAAGTGATAGGAAGTTAATATTTATTTGCTCAGATGGCATTCATTACTCTATCTTTGAAGAATTTATCGATTTTTCAAAAGGATCGTTCATTATATCAGTTGGTATTATTAAATATCTTAATTATAAACATATGTAATACATATCCGAAACACATTAGTAATATACAAATTAAGTATACTACCTACATATATATGTGATATATATTTGAATACTATTATATTATGTATATATATATATATATATATATATATTATTTTGTATTTAACATATATACATATATATATTATAATATACAATTATTTCTAGAATATTATTATTTTCTTAAATCTAAAATCTTAAATTATTATTTCATATTAGTTTATAGATTATGATTAATCCTTCGCATCGTTTTGTGGTATATAAAATCGCATCTATGAAGATAATTCTTATTTTTTGATATACTATAGTATATTATAGTATATTATAATATATACTCGAATGTTATAAGATATCATTAATTGATATATCTTACTTTTATCACTAGTATCACATTGGATTATATTATCAATGAATTCTAATTAAACTTAAGTTTATTATATTCTAATAAAATTATTATAATAAATATAATTTTCTGAGATATCAGTTTATATAGTGTTACTTATATGATCTAGAAAATAAATATATTTATCACTGATTAGTATATATATAATATGTATATGGATTAATTTTTATTTAATTAAATTATAATATTATCTTTACTAAAACTATAATATATACGTCACAATATAAATTATTATATAATAGATGAGAGTAATTTATAAATATAATATATATTAAATATATTAACATATATCATATATACCATGATGAATAAATAACTATAAGTGCATCAAATACATATTTTAATTATCACTATAAAGATAATATTACTATAAACAGTATACTTATATATACTCAATACACTTATAATATTGATATTACTGTTTATAGTAATATTATATTTATAATAATACTTAAAATATGTATTTGATACGATTATAGTTTTTTATTTATCATATGATAACATATGTTATTATTTCAATATAACATTATATTTGTAAAAAGATAAAATTAAAGATTATTCCAACTTCCGGCTTTAAATTATTTCAATATATCAATACCTATTCAATATAAACTATTTAATTTACATAAAATATACCATTATGATATATATTATCATATACTATCATATGCATATGGTTCCCTTTTAAATTTGTTTTAATTGTATAAAAGATTAATTATATATATATGTTAGATGTTTTTAATACATATACATTATTACAAATTAATATATATATATATATATATATATATATTTAAAATTACAATTAAAATTTATAAAATATCATATCATTAGCTCTATTCTTTTTTCACGGAGGAGTCGTTTTATACAAAATGGCATGATATAGGCCCATATTCTTATAGAAATAATCAAACGGATTGGTATAGATTAAGTTTCGAAGAACATTTTAAATGCAGGTTTAACAAATATATTATTACAAATAATAAATATAGTTATGTATATATTATATATTAATCCTAAATTTGTAATTTTTCTGAAAGATTTATATTGTTAAAATGTTTCTAAAAAATAAATTTGTTACGAATATTCGATTTTGTAGATATTTGAAATTTGTTCTAAACATAAATATAAATCAATAACTTAGAAACATATATATATTGTAGTGTATATATATATATATATATATTATATTATATAAAGAAATATATACAATACTTCAACTATTTATAATACTTGTAGCCATTCGAAAATACTAATTTTAAAAACATTATTAGATATACGCTTTTATATTTACCAAACAGAATTGGGTTATCTTCAATTCTATTTTTAATGGTAAATAGTGATGAAAATATTGTAAAAACTAATTATATTGCTTTGTGCAAGTCATATATAGTATACCTAGATAATAGTCATGTGACTTTTCTTCAACACACATGCTGTCAATTATAAAGTATAATTAATCAGATTAAATATTGCAATTATATTGCAGAATAAATATATAAAATAAATAAATACAAATGTTTATTTTTTATATAATTTAAACGTACTTAAGCGTATATAGAAAAAAATCAAATGTATTTAAAAATCAATATAATTTGTTTGACTATTTGTTATTAAATGCATGTGTCATATGGCATGTGACATGTGATGATCGGTGATTTTAAGTAACCTAAATCAAGGCACTATGTATATTGAATAATTTTACATTGCGAGATATAGAAATATCGATATATTAGATCGGACAAGTTAGCATACAAATACATGGTGTCAGTTAACAAACAGTTATGTGTAGGTATAAATAAATTATCATAACGATTTTATTTATATTATATAAATTATCACACATACCTATAAATGATATACTATTATATCATGTATATAGAAATATATTGGAATTAAAATTAAATAGAATTGAAAAATAATAATAATGATATTTATACAATAAATTATAAAATTATAAATTACTGATTTTATTCTATATTATATATTCTCATTTTTAAATATACATGTAACATTAGTTTGTGAAATATTTAAATACATATTATAAGATAATTCATCTGTGTTGTATTAAACTATTTATATCTTTATGGTTTTATAGTACTCGCAATATTGAAGGAATTCCAGAATGTAACTCATCTTTGAGAATTAAAGATATTGTAAATTATAAAATGTCATATGCTACTTTATATATTGATCCTATAGTCAAAATTATAGAAGCTTTTCATATATATTATACTGAACATTGTCCTGGTTAATATGTATATATATATATATATATATATATATATATACTTGTATATGATAAATTATATATATAATATTATATTGATAATAATGATAAGATAAGTATTAAAATGTAATATATTTATTTTTAAAAATATAATAAATTTAAATTTATTTATTTTGTATGTAAATTTTAATTTGTATACATTATATATATACACAGTATAATATAAATATATAATATTAGTATATAAAAATCTATTATATATTACATATAATACTATACTATAATACACCATTATCAATAACATGTTATTATATATCACTTATCATAGGTGTATCCACCTCTTGTAGGTGACAACACAATATATTATGTAACTACTAATAATTAATTAAAGATATATACAATGGGGAATCATTATATTTATTGATAATTTTATAGATCATAATCCTAACTTTAAATTTCTAATCAAATATAGTGTTTAATCTGTTATATCTATACTTTATAATATATAAATTAATATGATATACTTAAGTACATCATAAATGTAACACTAAATAGATAAATAATATATTGGTGTTGATATTTATACTAATTGGTTTATGTCTAGACATATTATAGTATTTATATTATATCATTATAATTAATAATATTATAAATCATGAAGTATAATTTATTATAATAATAAGTATCATTGTATGATATATCGTATATATATATATATATATATATATATATATATATATATATATTAATTATATATCATTATATTACAATTATAATTACAGAAGTTTTTAATGGAAACTATTCGAGGGATTATATTATTAAATGTTCGGAAAAAAAGAATGTGTTTCCATATATTGAATCTGTAATACCAAAGTCACTTAAGAAATATAAGATAAGGCAACTTCAGGTAATAATATATTCTATAAATATTGTTATTATATTTAAAATTTATTTATATAATTTTTATTAATATTTATAAATATAAATATATATAAAATATAGTTTATAATTTAAAATATAATAGGAAATGAAGGATTTTATATTAAGTTAAGAAACATATTCTATAAATTGTAGATAAATAATAATACTATGGTATATTTTAATTTAATTGGGTTTACATATTATTTTATTGTATAATTAAATATTAATATATCATAACGAGCGAAGGGGTCTACATGACCCTATTTTAGTGTTAATAAACTTAATATCATCATCATATCATTATCATCATAACATATTTAATATTAAATAATATATATGAGCCAAAAATACAAAATATGACTATAAAATATAATATATATATATATATTTATTTCCGACCATTTCCGAAGTTAATATGTTAATTCGTGCATTGAAAGTTATTAAACTATTTTGATAAATCCCTATCTGAAATATTAAATTTTAAAATATAGATCAATTATTTCTGGAAATTTCACAATTTCAAGATAAACTTCAATATATATATATATTTGTGTGTGTAATTTAAATATATATATGTAACTAATATAATTTTAATATTTATAATTATAAGTGGTTATAATAACTATACCATGATTATATATCATTATATTATATAATAATATATATATATATATATATATATTGAATTACTATCATATTAAGAAGAATGTGCTTATGTAATGGGCTGTTGTTTTTATTTATTATCAATTTAGTCATATATTACTAAGATCGTTTACTAAATAATGCAGCATTAATATAATTTGATATTATATTATTATAGATCATCGTAGTGGGATAATATGTTGATATAGGTTTAATTGAGGTTTATATTGAAGAATCACCTCTTAGATATGTGTGATATATTACTTGTTTATTTAGCATTCCTAATTAATAAATATTAATGACTTGTATCTAGTTATATCTATGAATTCAACTATTTTAATTAAAAATAATATAGAGAATACCATTTTAAAAAATATCGAATACAACAATATATTTAGTTTATTATTTGATTATTTAATATATTTATATATTTAAAAATAATATTGTTATATTATATACATAAAAATTAACAAGACACAAATATACATTTAATAAGAAAATTAATATAAAAATGAAAATGTATATTAGTAAATTTAATAATAGTCCAAATAAATAAATAATTATATTCAATTTTTCTAATGACCTAAATTTACATATTATTTGAATTTCATTTTTATTACTGATTCTTCTTAACTAATTAAGTTAACTTATTAACCTATATAAAAAATAATCTTATTATAATACTATACATTAGAATTTAGAATTAATATTTTAATATATAAATATTTACAATCAAATGAAAAAATATAATATTTTAAATCAATATAAAAATAATTGTGTTTATAAATATAATATTAGTAATCATTTAAACGCATAAAATACCAAATTATATATATATGATATTCGGTTTATTTGCACTAAAATAGGGTCATATAGACACCTTCTCTCGTGCGGGAAGAAAATAATATTAAAATAATAGTAATACGATAATAATCTAATAATAATATACATTGACAACAATACTAAATAATATAAAGGACTATATATATTATACGCAGGAAACGATTACTTCAATTGGCCATGTGGTTTTCGTCGGGACATGGGATATGGAACTTATGGGATTGAAGTTTAATGATTCACTCATAGCTTGGGATAACACGGAGAATATTCCGCCGACTTCTATTTGTGCTACCGACTGTCTTATTCGTCAGTTTAAAATTCAGCTCGAGCTTAAATGTTGCTGGGAATGTAGGTTAATATATGATCGCATCATAGATTAAATAGATAATATGTATAGAAATGTACTATATAATATGGTATATTTATCATTTTAAATCATATCTAAATAATCTAAAGTATATAATAATTTACTATTTTAAAACAATACGCGCGTGATCAATACAAATATATATTTTAATTACTTTAAAATATATATTATTTTATTTTATATGTTATAATATTATAAAAAATAGTAGAATAAATAATTATCTTTCCTCTATATTTATTTATATCATTAATACCATTTAAAAGGTATTGCGGATCTAATGAAATTGTAGTACGAAACGGCACAAGTTGCCAGAGATGTCCTAATTATCAATGGCCCGATGAAGAGACAGCTACCTACTGTTATGCAATCTCTTACACGCATTACGAATGGAAATCTCCTACAACAATGGGTAATACAATTAGTTAACTATACTAATTTATATTTAATCTGTTAATATATCAGATAGTAATATAGTATAATTGTACATATGAGGTCTAGTTATATATTATGTATATCAATTTTAAATATACAAATATGTAATATATAGTTATTGGCACCAATCATTTTATTTTAGATCGTAGAACTCTATATCTGATTATTTCCTCTTATATGATCATTATTCTGATATCCGATTATTTCCTCTTATACGATCCTTTCCCTGATCATTATTCTCAGTTAGTTACCCGATACAATCCCGATCCCAATCATAGTTTCATTAACCGATCCATATACTTATTATTATTGTTTATATATTTATAATATATATATATATATATATATATATATATATATATATATATATATATACATTACTTGTTATACTATTTATATCATTAATATATTATATTATATTCTATTAAGGGGATGTCCCAGTGTTCAAAATGATAAAAAAAAAATTATTTTGTATTTATTTTTTATTCCATAATATTAATAAATGTAGTGTGTTTTAGTATCTGTATAAATATCAGCCGCGAATTCAATCTAGAAATGCCATAAAATTGATTTCTAAATTGTTATATTATCAATAGATATGTATACTTTCAACTTTCAAATGCTGTTTTCTCAAAATAATTATTTCGCGCTAGGTATGTGTGTATAAACTTAGGTATAACAAAAACTAGTATATGTATTCTACTAATTGTTATTGTATTATATAAATAACATATATATGAATACTATTACAGGCGTATTTTTCTAAATTTGTATATGTATAGTTGCAAAAAATAACAATTTCTATAGAAATTCCGTAAATTAGAAAATTAAAATGTGTGCATATATATATATATATACGTTATATAATATATATTATAAAAATTACGTCCTGTAATAGTATGTGTATACATATAATGAATAGAATATAACAAAAATTAGCTCAATTCAATGAATAGAAATCTGCGCGACTAGTTTTGCGTAGACCCATTATTTACTATCTCTATACATAGAGAGGCGGGCGTCGTGTGACATCCCCTTAAGAAAATGTTGGAATCTACATTGAATAGATTTCTACTTTTATATTTACTAAAAATCAGTGGTACACATATATGTGTATATAAGTTCAAATACAATGAGTAATTGTTTAAAATATATGCTTTCTCATATATATGATAGTCATACTACTACATAATATAAAAAGGTATAGTCATAGAAATATTTGATTCTAATAAATATTCTAATAATATAATATTATATATATATATATATATACATGTATGTAGTATTAATACACTTAGTATAATAAATAAATTAAATATTACACTATATACTATTTTTATATAAGAAAAATACAAATATATCACATTTATCGCATATATCACATATAATTGTCTAACCGGAATACTATTGTGTATAGCAACGACATTGTTCTTTACCAATAATCGCCACAAGACCATTATCAAGGTCACTGGCATATCATTAAGTTTGATAGTATTACTAGGCGTAATCATAGCATACCCTATAGCTCTACTGATGATGTATCCAACATATTATATTTTTATTAATATAATATTCTAATATATGTGAATTGATTATTGCTGTAAGATATATCTTCATTATACGGCAATATATCGAAAAAAATAGTGTATCATTTATATATTGTTATATATTATATATTCTTTTATATTTTCTAAATACTTATGTGAAATAAAGTTAAATAAAGTTTTAATAATTTAATAAATTTAATTTAATTATTAATATAATTATTAATGTATTACTATATTCAATGACTTATTAAATATTTAATAAATAAGTGATTTATATTATATTTCTCATTTAGGTATATATCAGTTTACTTTTAACATTTTATTAATAGTATCTAAATAAGATATATTTTTGTGATTATAATAATAATCTATAGAGAGTATATTAGTTACAACTACAAATATTAGTCAGATATTGTATGTTATCCTGAATATTTAAATAGGAAATATAATACTTGAATCCAAATTTGTATTGGACTTATATTGTAAATAATACAACACCTATTTTTAAAGAGAACCAAGCCAATATTTGTTTTATAATATAAAATATTAGTTAATTTATGATATAAATAATTTGTAAGGGTGTATGCATGATTACTAAATAAGTATAAGTATTATATGGTTTATTCTATAGTTTTACAAACATTATATATATTATTTCTATTAATTTCTTTGAAGTAATCACGTATGCGGCGAATATCGATTATGACACATGATCGCCGATTAATCATCGAGATCCATTCCATAACTAATATACATTTATTTAGCCTGTGGAATACTTTGATTTGTTTATAGTTGAATACCATATATGGTTTATTACGGTTTATTTACGCTAAAAAATATCATCGCATATTATGTATAATTACCAAATATTATCTTTATTTATGTATTTGCATAATCACATGGCATTAAGTTGGTTATTTTTTCACAATAGAACCATAGTTTAAAACATAAGAAATAATCACAGATAATATAAAGTTTTAACCGTGATCATTTATTGAATATATGAATATATATCTAGCTAGCATACACTAAGTACAATTATAACACAGTGATATTAATATACATTAACCTATTTACACCATAGTTGTAGTAATTCTATCCGTTAACGGAATGCTATTGTGTCTGGCGACGCTATTGTTCTTGGTCAAGAATCGCAACAAGACCCTTATCAAGTCCACTGGTCTATCGTTGAGTCTGGTAGTATTACTGGGTGTATTCATAACGTATCCTACCGCTCTTCTGATGATGGCTCCCCCTAGTAACGTGATATGCAATATCGCTTCACTAGGCCTCCATCTTGGATTCTGTATCACTTATTCATCTCTTCTGATGGTTGTTATCGAAATATTATATCTAATAAAATATATATATATATATTGTGTACGTTTATAATATTTATTTAACTTATAATTACATTACATAGTATACGATTTAATATAGTTAAAGTGATCAATAAATAAAAATAATATTATAAATATATATATATATATATGTATATTATTTAATATTACATTATAAATTTCTGTTTTAGAAAACTAACAGAATTTATAGAATTTTTAACTCCGCTAAAATCTCGGCTCAAATTCCTAAATACATCAAAAATGCTACCATTATCATGTTCACATCTATATTAACTATGATTCAGGTTTAAAAAAATATTTATAATTATTAATAATTATTAACATGCATATATATTAATATAACATATTATTAACATAAATATTTAGTAATATAATATAATAGACTAAATATTCAGGATATAAACAATAAATTTACTACCACAACAACATAAATAGCTCGCAATGAATTAAAATTATATTAATAATTGTTATTTTATATCCATAAATGTATTAAAATGTATTAAAATTAATCAATAAATGTTATTTATATCCTTGAATTTATTATAATTAATTAATAAATATTATTGTATATTGTATCCATAAATGTATTAAAATTAATTTATAAATGTTATTATATCCTTAAAGGTATTGATGATACAATTTATTATATTATACAATTAATTTTTAAATAATAGATTATTATAATATTCATTATATTATATTCATCAATGATGATTCTAATTTATAATTGTAAATGTAAATCTAATAAAATGTCATTATGTATTAACATGTCTAAGCGCAAACAATACAGTATACATTTTAAATCTAATATAATTAAAGAAGTTGATGAAGGTTTACTGAACAATCAATAATTATGTAAGATAGATAATATTTCTCCATTTTTATTATAAAAATCATTGAAAAAGTAAAAACCTCTTTATAAGAAAACCTCTATATAAGAAAAAAAGTACCGAAAAAAAATAGTTTCTTATAGAGAGGTTTTACTGTATATATATATATATATATATATATATATATATATATATATATATATATATATAATGAATAGAGTCATTATATGTAAGCTATTAAACCAATAAATAAACTATTATGATATTAAAAAAAATAGAAAATTAGTTTATCAAGATACAAATATTTTATAATTAATGATGATTTATAATATATTATTAAAACAATTTTACATTAATATATACTTAATATAATTAATTTTATATATATATATATATATATGAAAAATGTTAATAACATGTATATTATAATCAGAATTTTACAACTAGAATTTATATATTTTTATTATCAATTGATAAATAATATAACTGAGTTATAGTTTAATAAAAGTACATTGCAAATGTATACACATAGCATAACTACACAATTATAATGTATTTCCACAGAATCCTTATTAATCGCATTAAATTAATCGGTATACGTATCTTGTCCAGATTACTTATCGTCATATATTTAACATCGCTATTAATTCATATCCATTGAATACAATTTATAACCCACGTCTATCATTTAATCGTATCTAACTGTGTTATAATACATATAGGTCATATTAATTTCAAACATACATTATCCTACTCTTCCATTATACACATATACTAATCAATACATCAGCACTCGATTGGATCTTATTTTATAAGCATATATTAACTGCACCGATCAACAATCATATTCTCCCTTAATTTAAATTTAAAATAAATCTCACATATATCTATTTCCTTCACTTACTCCAAAACAGAATATATATTTCAATATATCACACTACTTAATAATACTTTGCCATATTTATTACATCTCATCATAGACTCGGCGTGAAATTTAATAAAAAGCTCTCTTTCTATATATCCATTTCTATCACATAATTAAAACCATACATTTATATCTACACTTTCTTTGTTCATTCATACATACGATTGATTTCGAGGCGAATAAATAATCGCCTCATCTAACATTATCCCTCATTAAACTACTACATTCCACAGATACTTTCTCTTCCCGACTACCTACTAAATATATTGCAAACCCTTCACGTATTATTATCTCTCAGCATATTATTCATGCCTATTCATCATCCCTCGTCAGTGTACACTACCGGCTCTTCATCAAAAAATAATATTTATAAAAAATCATGTTGTTCATAATAACTACCATCATAACCATCATTACTAACTCGTTAACTTAAATTTCCTTTTCCCTATTCCCACATAACTCGTTTAATTGCTAACAAAATTATCAAAACTCTATAACAATGGTATGTGCACTACTACAATATCCATTCCAGGTTCTAGCTGCATAATTATATATTTAATCAAATCCAAAAAAATCCACCTCATCAATCTACATATTCAGATACAAGCATGCTTTTTAACGTGGTCTCAAAACCCATATTATTTCGTAAAACCTTTCTATATATAATACATCTGATTGCACAGTTATAAGCAAATATTAAAACTAAAATAGTAAATTTATGTATTTTCCATATAAAAAAGTAACTTACAAACTGGGTTACAATAATATATATATAAATATATATATATATATATATATATGTATATGTTTATGTATATGTATACATATACCCTATTTACAATATATTCAATTTAATAAGAGTCTACATCGCCTATATTACAGTTAACATAACACCTACATAGGTAACCATAGTAACCGTAACTACGATAGTCGTACCTATACGTACACGGCTGAGGATGCCCGTACCTACAGAGAAATTCGTGGAGTTAATGTGCGACCTACCCCTGGAGACATTCGTGCCACCACTAGGCTTCAATATCGTACTGATTATGTTCTGCTGGTACTAAACAGTTCTTACAATAATACCGTTTTATATGTGTATTATAAATTGTACAGATGAGATATTTTATAATTATATATATTGTAATTTATATCTATATATATATATTATCATTAGTAAATATTATAATAGTTTTTTTAGCATATTCGACATATTTTATATATTAATTTATATAATGATATATAATGTTATCAGGGGAGCTCAGGAAAGTTGTACATGGAGATACCATATCAATGTATTGATAAAATATAAAATATTTGTAGTGAATATATATAAAACAAATTCTTGAGGGGAATGTTCAACTTTACCCACCCTCGATATAAGCAATATATGATAGATCATAGACATTGATCTATAATATATCTAAAATCTACAAATATATATATATATAATTATTGCCTCATATATTATGTAAATCAAATATAATATATGATAGGATATTATATACACGTATAGTATTTTTATTAATTTAAACATAAACATATCTATTATATCTATTATTTATATATTAAAATAATAAATATATTTATATATTTTATATTAATATAATTCATAATAATTATATATTATATTCATAAATAATATTTTATTATTTAATCAATTTCGATTTCTTATTTAGGAATTTAAAAATAAATATATATTAAAAAATACTATATTATAGTATATGTATAGTTCATAGTTTATAAATAAAATATATTTAAAATGTAGATAATATTATACATTTTAACTTTAATTTAAAATAGTGTTTACGCGGTTAAAACAAGAAAACTTCCTGATAATTTCAACGAATCAAAGTTAATCTTTCTTCACGTTCTCTCTACAAGTTTCCTATGGATGGCTTTCCTACCAACTTATTTCGCAGCTGAAGATTCTAGACAAAGAGCTGGTTTATTGGCTATGCTGCTATTGATTAATGGAACTTTAACTACCCTTTGTTTGCATGCACCTAAGGTATACCAATACTAGTATATATATATATATATATATATACGAATAAAAAAGTAAAAATGGTTTCCAAGATCATCATCATATATCAGTTTTTTAATTGTAATTAATCCTAAACATCACATATGTGATTATATAATTTAGAAGATATAAACATACAAATAATAGTATCGTATGCAAATAACTATTATGAATTACTATATAACTTTTATATATATATATATATATATATATATATATATATATGTATATAGTTGTTGTGGAAACCCATACTTCACTGCATTTTTGTTAGCATATAATATACACAGCTTTACATTTACAAGATATCTATCTTCTTTTGTAAGTAAAATTAAATTATATATTAGAATATTTGATTAATAAAAAAGTAAAAAAATGCTAATTTCTGTGAGTTCCCAAACTCCGCGGTTTTTAAATATATTAAGATATGTGGTGATACCTTAAATATTTGAACCGTTATTCAAAAATGCAATATATAATTACACAAAATATAAAAATATGTTATTCAATATTAAGATATAATAATTATTCTTAAATATTTTGCAATCGTCATTCTGATTTAGCGAAAAACCATGAAATAAATTCAACCACTATATAAATCAATTAATAATGCAAAAGTATTGATTATTGATTTATTAAATGTATCTTAGTATTTTTTAATTCTCTATAATTTTCATATGTTAAGTTTTTCTATATATCTTATAAGATCAATAGATATTAAGATATAACCTTACAAGTTTTGATTCTACACGAAATATGTGTACTTTCCCTTATCTCGATATAAGAAAAATATGTTACCAGTTCTTGAATCGAGAGTTACTTATGTAATACGAATGATATGTTTTATATTATAATTAGTATGCGAGTTGTTATTCTTAATACAATTTATTTTAAAATAAACTAATAATACATTTCAAATATCAGCAAATATATAGGTATACACGTATACTCATACTATAATGAACTAATATGATATATTAATATATATTCTATTTAATAAATATATTAGTTTTTAATAATTTGTAAATATAAATTATTACTATAGTAATATAAGTAGCTATAGCTAATATCATTAAAATACAATATTTATCAATACTAAAAAAATAGTTTAGTATAGATGTTACTTTTATTATCAAACCCTTACAATAGTGCGTATTCCAAGTTCTCAAAACATGTTCTATTCTTTAATCGTAGTTCCTATTTAATAACTAATTTAATTAAATACCAGTTTAATGGATTCTTTATTTAAAATAAAATATTAAATAGTATTAACAGGTATATTATAGAAATTAGAGTCTTCACTATATATTATAATTATATCTTACTTTACTATATATATATATTTATTGATTATGTTAAAACGATATAGAACTTAGATAATGTATTGCATTATTCGTATTATATTGTATACTATATGATCGAATAAAATATATGTGTTAATTAAATTGAATTCACATGACATTTTATAAGTAGTTATTATAGTTATTATAGCTAGATATGTACACTAACAATTGTATTTTAATAAACTTGATCTGATATATACTCGATTAAATATTAAATCCTATTATTATATATCGAATAACGCTTTAATTAATCAAAAAATAGTATGTGTTATAGAATGATGTATTCCTATCAATTATTTTTTTATAAATTAGTATATTCATAAATAAAATATAAAGTAATATTCAGATGTGTTATTATTGAATATGAATATGTGTTATATATCTATAAATTAGTTGAGTCACATGACACTACCAAATTTTAAAACTCGTTATCGATTCAAATAAATTCTAATGAGGTGACTTTTTTAAATCGAGAATATATATAGATATATTATAATTTATAAAAATATATAATTCAAACTTAATATAATCTAATCATGTTATGATTATAATTTAACTAAATTAAAACTATTATGTAATAGTCTTATTATATATATATATATATATATATATATATATATTACTATATATATTATATATATATAGAAATATATACTTAATATATACTTAATATTAATTATTACTATACGTATTAAACTTGATAAATATTGTATTATTAATTTTGATATATTGACAACACCTTTAACACTATAAAGGATATATATGTATAATCATGAGAAATATAATTACTATTTATAATAATTGTTAACAAAATAGTATTACAATATATTATAATTATATAATTACTAATATATCATATAATAATATGCATTTTTTATTAATACAGATATATGCCACGATATATATAGACGAGGCAGACATGAACACTAATAAGATAGACGTTTCCAAAGCAACCGGAAGTACTAGTGCATTAACTAATTAAATAACATAATAATATTATTATTAAATTGATTACATTTCTATAGTTAAATGTTGTATATAAATATATATTAATAATTAGTTATTGTATTAGGAATGTTATAAATTCTTAAATTTATAATTGTCGTTTGTCTAATAAAAACAATTTAACTTAGAATATAAAAACAACTATTAATATTAAAACTATATATATATATATGTATATGTATGGTTGTATTAAATGTATTACATCTATAGTAGTAGTATACTACATTATTCTTAATATATTTAATACAATGGTTTTGTTTTTTAAAATTATAATAATATTATATATTCTCTATATGAAGTGATAATGATAGTGATGATAATATGGTTTATTGACACTTATTATATGAGTGAATATAAGGTATACATACAAATAAATTATAATGAACGAGAATAAAAATACATTGATACAATAATACAATTTATTAATAAATAAATAAATAAAATGATAACATACATAAAATATATAAAAAATGGAATGATGCACGAGTTTATTAAGTAAAACGATATGTATAAAGTAATAATGTATTGATAATGTGTAGGCCTTGGAGTGAAATGAAGGAATGTTGTAAATGGATATATATAATGGAGGGAGGAGGTAAGTTAAATATGGAATGAATAATATAAGTAAAAGCACGTTTTCGAAATTTAAGGGATGATATGTGAAAGAAAATTAGGGAAATAACGTCACTAGAATGCAAGGAATTATTCGGGGTATTACTTTTATTATGAAGGAGATAGAGCATACATGGATTTGTAGTCAAGTTGGAGGTGGCATAGAAGATATCGTTTATAATTATAAATTTATAAAATTATATACTTAAGTAATATAATAATGATTCGTTTATTTAGATAACATTATATAGTTATAGAAAATCATATAACTGATGTATAATATTAGTTGGATGCATTCATGAATAGTTAATTGATGATAATATATAATTTATAAATAAATAATAAAAAGTATGTCGTAGGAAATAATAGTTATATAATTACATGTAACACATAACTAGATAACTTAAACTGATGGGAGTTTATTTTATTAAGTAGTAGTCGTCGAAAATAACGAAATGTAATTAAATAAATGATGTATAGATAATGTTATTATTATAATAGAATAAAAAATAACAGAATTTTAAAATTTTTATGTATTTTTAGTAACGAATCATCAGATCGTGATTTGTATTAAATATAAAAGATAACATATTTTCTAAATTGAAGCCATTTCAATTACATGTGTGTGTATTAATGGGTAAATGAATTCGACGAGATATGCGATACATATAACTCTAATATAATGATCATATACATAGTTATGCATTTATTTTCGTTATATGATATCATAATTAACTTTAGTAATAAAGCACAAAGAAATAAAGCTATTACCTGACATCGAGAAAGATTACTACAATATAAATTAAACATGCGACGAATACGATTAAGATTAAAGTTGGACACAAATAAATTGTAATTAAATAAATATAAAATAATATTAATATATAACGGAATTGAATTTTAAATCATATATAGTATATATGATTTATATACAAATTATATACAAAATATGTCGAAAGTAAAAATAACTAACTTAATTTTGTAATTACATAAACAAGAACTTGACCAATGATGTCCGGGATCTGTAAGATATGTATGTATTCAGGTATACAAGTAGATATAATGATACTGTTGGATATAATAGTTTACTTTATAACAATAGATTTGTATTTTACCTATTTGGTAAACAATAAATCTATGTTAATTACATATTCAAATATAATATGAATATGTATTTTCATATTAGGATAATATATCATAAAAAACCAATTTATATTCCATTTTTTAATTAATAGGAGGATATGATAAATATATATCTTGGAAATTATTATCAACATTTATAAATATTTTAGAAACAAAAACAAAGTTATTAATATATATATATATATTATTTTGATACGTATTTTTGTAATTACATATAAAAAATAATAGAATATCATTAAAAAAATGTATATATCATATTAACAATATTTAAAGAAACAATATTATATTAGTCGTAATAACTTTAGCATAATATTACTCCATTTATATTCATGATACACCTGTTATTAGTATACGTGTCATACGCATATTTTAATAAATATAAATAACAAATGACTCTCAATGTATTTTAATTTGTATTTGAAACATTTCTTATTTTTCTATATTTTACAAAATATTCATTTCCTCTATAAATAGAAATTTTGATATTATTAATTAACACTAATATAATATATATTTATAATTTATTAATATTCTCAGTATATTTAAAAATAATTATACATTATATTCTGAAATAAATTAGTATTTCGTGTTTTAACTAATACCTGTTATAGAATCATTAGAAAATAAATAAATTGTAATTAATAAAGAGTCTAAACTTCATAAATTATCTCTTTAGTATTATGTATTGAATTATAAATATATAGATAAAGTTGTTTTAATAATAATAGATTCATTATATATTTTTTTAATATATATTTTATAAATATATGTTTATACTAAGAAAAACAATACAAATATTTTGAATTCCATAACAGTTTATTCCCAACTATATAAATATTAAAATTACTCGACTTCTACATGTGGTGTACTATGTACCATCAATGCTAATCTTATAACTAATTTTACATCCACATATAATACTATAAGTTATGATTATGAATAATAAAATATTTGGACAAAAACCCTTCCACATTTAAATGTAATGGAAATTTATTAAAAATATCAATTTCTGAATTTTAAAGCTGTACATACAGTCAATAGTGTTCATCCATATATACAATCTTAAACATATTAATTCATCTGATATTAAAACTATATATAATATATAATATATAATATATAAATATATACATAGTTAAGCATATGAAATCAACTGATCGTGAAGCCAACATAATTATTGTATGTAAATATATAGATTATATAATGTAATAACGATTTTTCCATCCAATTCGATTTAAATACTTCAATTTATAAATAAATTGTATATTATAGTACTCGATATATCTATATATCGTATATCTATATATCTATATATCTATATAACAGACTTAACTTGATAACATATATATATATATATATATATGTTATGATTTGCTTTCGATGACTGTTTATACACATGCGGTCGCCACTCCATACATATGCTAGTAGTACTCTCAACCAGAGTTTAAGTGCCTTACCGAGATAATAATTCATAGAAATATAGTAAAACGCCTTGCCACATTCAACATACACTGCTTCTGATTTTTTCGCGTAACCCTACACGGGTGGCTAACAGACACTATGCCTTACCAAGGGGCAATCTGGATTTTGTCCGGCTCTGATTATTGATTATTCAAAGCTAACTATTATATCTAAATGCCGTTCCCCTATCTAAAACCTGGGGAACCGGTGGTTAGATTTATCATCACCACATCATCATATACATTTCGGATATATATGAAGAAATGTCCTAGGATTTTACGTAAACCAATCTCTTCATATAATTTCCACCATCGTAGATAAGACAAGATGTCATACATATGTTTAATTCACGAACACCAGATAAGCATGAAAATCCTACCAGGCCATGATATAAAACGTGTAGAAGAGTTCAAATATCTAGGTATTGGTTCAATTCAACATGATGTAAGCGTAAGAATCTGGAGTTCCTGGGCTGCCTTGAATAGCCTGAACACCATCTTGAAATATAACCTTTCACGTAAACTAAAAATATACTTCTTTAGAGCTACAGTTGGGACTGTATTTGTATATTGCTCTATCAAATGGACTCTAATTTCAGATTTAGAGAAAAATAAGTTGATCGAGTCTATACACGCATGCTGCGAGCTATACTAAATACGTAATGGAGAGACTACGTTATAAATAATGAGTTGTACGGCAAAATTCCAAGAATAACATATACAATACGCGAACAACAACTGAGGTTCTCCGGTTACTGCTTGAGAAACAGAAGATAAGTAGTGAGTGAAATATTACTCTGGAATACATAACAAGGACAAAATTGAGGAAGGCATGTTAACAAATATTTAGACCAATTAAGAGAGGTAGCACGATGTGCACAAATGAGGAACTACCGATAGCGATGAGTCATAGAGGGAAATGGAGGACACGTGTAATGAACTGCCTAGTAAGCTCGAATTGATAAGGTAAGGTATATATATATATACTATATATATATATATATATATATATATATATAACTAAGAAGGTGTACATCTTGGATTTAACTGGGATTTAACTCGAGTAATCTCGAGTTAAACTTGGATATAGCTGGTGTTAAAAGTATTACCAAATTACCGAGCTAAACACGAGTTTAAACTCGAGATAAATCCAAGTTAAACACGAGTTTTTAATACTGGGGTAGCGAATTACTTGGTAGAAAAAATCAAAGCTTATTTAGTTCTACCATGTTAATTATGTATATACCTTAATTCACCACCATATTTGGTGATTAAATAAACCATCCTATCCTATCCTATATATATATGTATAGACATTGTAATTTCCATAAACAAATAATTTAATTGGGATATTATCGTATTTTATGCAATACATAGATTATAATGTACTACAAGTGATATTACTGTGCATTTAAACATATTGAAATTATCGGCACAATTGTTAATATAATAATATCTATATATTATCAATAAACTATTATAGTATTATATAAGATATATATCACATATTTATTATGAATTTTTTTTTTTAAACTTTAAATTATATTTTATTATAATATTATTCAACATATAATCGTATATATATATATAATAACCAGGACAATTTTCTGTATAGTATATATAAATAGCTTCGATAATGTTGACTATAGGGTTAATATATAAAGTAGAAAATGTATTTTTGTAATTTACAATATCTTTAATTTTCAAGGATGAGTTGCACACGGGAATTCCTTTAATATTACGAGTACTGTAAATTATCATTAATATAACAATATGATATATAATATAATATTTGTATTATCATAGTTCACAATGTAATATACAATATTTATTTAAAACTAGGTATATATCAAATAGAATCATATAATTAATTTATAACACTAATGTATTATAATAATAATACTATTTTAATAATTATTAAATTAGTATTCAATTAAATTAAAATAAATTGTTTTCCTTTATGCAACATTTTAATATTGCTATTTTTCCTGGATTTAGCCATTTGTTTAAATTACTATTTTAATTCGTTTAAATATAACCCTACAATTTATTAACTAAAATATATCGTATGTTTTATTGATAACAATATTTTATTATTTAGTACCATATAATATATTGAATATATAATTATATATTACATATAAAAGTATATTTAATATAAAGATAAATAATATTTAATAAAATCTAAATATTTGTTCAACAATACAATACCTCATCACACTAGTTTGTACCCAATATTTAAACTAATTATATTATTTAAACCATATGTATACTGATTAATCTATAGTATATATATATATATATATATATATATCAATATAATAATATATACTTCATATTTACATGTATATATATATTATTTTAATAATGACTTTATAATTTTATTTATTGCAGTATATGAGCTATATCCTATCATATATTATCCTATTATTTAAAAAAAAAATTTTATAAAACATTTATAGTTTAATTAAGTATATTTACAGTACTAGGATGCATTATATCTCAAATTATGATAAATTGGATACTAATTTATATTACAATAAATTATATATATATATATATATAATAAAGATCTTTATTACACCTATAGGTGTATAACCTGCATTGAAAATATTCTTCGAAAGTTAATCTATACCTATCTGTTTGATTATTTCTAAACGAATATGGGCCTATATCATGCCATTTGGTATAAAACGACTCATCCGTAAGAAAAAAGTAGAGCTAATGATATGATATTTTATATATTGTTATTAAACTTTTATTATAATTATATATATATATATATATATATCTTCATATGAATTAAATAATGGATAACTATAATATTTGATTCCGTTGCAGGAAGTAGTTCTAAAATAATTTAGGATGTGACTGGTTATTTTAAAATAATATTTTCATTTTATATTAAATTATATATCATTTAAAATAAATATCCTCTTTCTTTGTTATATATTAGTATTCGTTACGTTGTTTTCATAATATAAATAATAATAATAATATAGAACACATTTTTACACATCTTAAAAGTATATAGTTTGGTTTAACACATTAAATATCATAAATAACAACCTATATAATTTGTCATATTCATTGTTTGGGAACAAAATAGAAATTAACTATTTCGAATAAGTACGTGTAATTTATTTACTTAGAAAAATCCTTATTATATATAAAGGGTATATAAATATATATATATATATATATATATATATAATAATAATAATAATATCAGATTGGCAAAAGCCTGGATGAAAGAAAAAGCATGGCTTGTCGAGTCTTTCACCCAATAGATTATAAGGAGAAAATTTGATAATTATATTAATATAATGAAAATAAAATAAAGGATAAGATAACATTATAATTAATAAGATAATTACAAGTATATTATTAATAGTTACACAAAACAATTAATACAAAATCAAATAAAAACAAAATTTAAATTAAAAAACAAAATATATATTTTGTTAAGTATCAATTTTACATGTAATTTATATTGGTGACACGCATATTGACAATGGCGTCTCAACTTTCAAGGTTTGGGTTCGTCAAGTCCTATTCCTTAAGGATCATACTTGCGCCAAGAGCATGAACACTGGCAACATTTACCGCCAATAAATGCACCTTTACTCCTAACTACATACCACTATCGCTAATAATGCCATTCAATATAACACATCCACAAATCTAAATAGAATTAATACATTTTGTTTTTATTTGATTTTATTAAATAATTAAAAGTAAACAAATTTATAAAAAAATCATCAACGATAAAATAATAATAGTAAAAAACTCCTCATAATCTTAATATCATTTCATAAAATAATAAAATAAAATTATAAGAATAATTAAACTTTTAAAATCTCAATAATATATATGATTATATACTATAAATACATTGTAATTTTTGAATTAAAATATTGAGAAATAAAATATTAAGGCCATGTATTGTTAAATCGTCCGTAGTAAGTTACTTTCCCTTATTTATATTCAACAATCTTGTTGACATTTTAGATACAAAAGTATAGTTCATAAATATTGTTGATAAACTATTTTTAGATTTAATAATGACTAAGAGTGACGTCAATACGGGCGTATTCGGCTTAACTGCTTATATACATCAAGAGTGTAGATAATAAATGAAAGGATATTTGAACATCCAGTGTATATATATATATATATATATAGATATCACGTTAGAATGTATGTTCTACTTAAATATGATAATAATACATTTATATACATCCACATCCTGCAGTACATGAGTATTTACCCAGGCTACCAAAAAGCTAGTATCAATACTAGCTAAAGTTAGCTTTTGAATAGGTCGTGATTATTAGCTATTTGTGAACACAAAAGCTATAGCTCAGGTAGCCATTATTAACCTATTAATGATACATGGAGTTTAAGAGCTATTTATTGATACATGGCTAATAAAAGGAACATAGATATTATAATAATGAAAAATATGCAATAAGAATTTTTTTATTAACGAAAATATAGTATACAATATTTAAAAATTTGTTTATAGTATTGTCATAACACATTCATCATATGTGTCTATTGAAACGTAGTCCCATATTTCAAATCTTCAAATAGTGCTTACTCATCGTCTTGTATTTGCGGATCTCCTACTGACATATCCTGATTAACTGCAATATAATATTATAATTAATATATAATAGTAAGTACAATAGCATAACATATACCTTGTACATCATTAAGTAATACAAGTATATACAGTATAGACTTAGTACATGATCAAGTAACACTAGTATATACAGTATAGAACTAGTACAGAATCAAGTAACACTGGTATATACAGTATAGACATAGTACATCATTAAGTAACACTAGTATATACAGTATAGACCTAGTACAGAATCAAGTAACACTGGTATATACAGTATAGACCTAGTACATGATCAAGTAACACTAGTATATACAGTATAGACCTAGTACAGAATCAAGTAACACTAGTATATACAGTATAGACCTAGTACAGATTCAAGTAACACTGGTATATACAGTATAGACATAGTACATCATTAAGTAACACTAGTATATACAGTATAGACCTAGTACAGAATCAAGTAACACTGGTATATACAGTATAGACCTAGTACATGATCAAGTAACACTAGTATATACAGTATAGACCTAGTACAGAATTAAGTAACACTAGTATATACAGTATAGACATAGTACATCATCAAGTAACACTAGTATATACAGTATAGACCTAGTACAGAATCAAGTAACACTGGTATATACAGTATAGACATAGTACATCATTAAGTAACACTAGTATATACAGTATAGACCTAGTACAGAATCAAGTAACACTGGTATATACAGTATAGACCTAGTACATGATCAAGTAACACTAGTATATACAGTATAGACCTTGTACATAATCAAGTAACACTAGTATATACAGTATAGACCTAGTACATCATCAAGTAACACTGGTATATACAGTATAGACCTAGTACATCATCAAGTAACACTAGTATATACAGCATAGACCTAGTACATCATTAAGTAACACTAGTATATGCAGTATACACATAGTACATCATCAAGTAACACTGGTATATACAGTATAGACCTAGTACAGAATCAAGTAACACTAGTATATACAGTATAGACCTAGTACATCATCAAGTAACACTGGTATATACAGTATAGACCTAGTACAGAATCAAGTAACACTGGTATATACAGTATAGACCTAGTACAGAATTAAGTAACACTAGTATATACAGTATAGACCTAGTACATCATCAAGTAACACTAGTATATACAGTATAGACTTAGTACAGCATTAAGTAACACTGGTATATACAGTATAGACCTAGTACATGATCAAGTAACACTAGTATATACAGTATAGACCTAGTACAGAATCAAGTAACACTAGTATATACAGTATAGACCTAGTACATCATCAAGTAACACTAGTATATACAGCATAGACCTTGTACATCATTAAGTAACACTAGTATATGCAGTATACACATAGTACATCATCAAGTAACACTGGTATATACAGTATAGACCTAGTACAGAATCAAGTAACACTAGTATATACAGTATAGACCTAGTACAGAATCAAGTAACACTAGTATATACAGTATAGACTTAGTACAGCATTAAGTAACACTGGTATATACAGTATAGACCTAGTACATCATCAAGTAACACTGGTATATACAGTATAGACCTTGTACATCATCAAGTAACACTAGTATATACAGTATAGACCTAGTACATCATCAAGTAACACTGGTATATACAGTATAGACCTAGTACAGAATCAAGTAACACTAGTATATACAGTATAGACCTAGTACA
Organism: Osedax fenrisi; assembly: GCA_964019155.1. Taxonomy (NCBI): domain Eukaryota; kingdom Metazoa; phylum Annelida; class Polychaeta; order Sabellida; family Siboglinidae; genus Osedax; species Osedax fenrisi. Next base: position 32,501,115 of record OZ025240.1, on the reverse strand, counting down.
GAATCAAGTAACACTAGTATATACAGTATAGACTTAGTACAGCATTAAGTAACACTGGTATATACAGTATAGACCTAGTACATCATCAAGTAACACTGGTATATACAGTATAGACCTTGTACATCATCAAGTAACACTAGTATATACAGTATAGACCTAGTACATCATTAAGTAACACTAGTATATACAGTATAGACCTTGTACATCCTTAAGTAACACTAGTATATACAGTATAGACCTAGTACATCATCAAGTAACACTGGTATATACAGTATAGACCTTGTACATCATCAAGTAACACTAGTATATACAGTATAGACCTAGTACATCATCAAGTAACACTGGTATATACAGTATAGACCTAGTACAGAATCAAGTAACACTAGTATATACAGTATAGACCTAGTACAGAATCAAGTAACACTAGTATATACAGTATAGACTTAGTACAGCATTAAGTAACACTGGTATATACAGTATAGACCTAGTACATCATCAAGTAACACTGGTATATACAGTATAGACCTTGTACATCATCAAGTAACACTAGTATATACAGTATAGACCTAGTACATCATTAAGTAACACTAGTATATACAGTATAGACCTTGTACATCCTTAAGTAACACTAGTATATACAGTATAGACCTTGTACATAATCAAGTAACACTAGTATATACAGTATAGACCTTGTACATCATCAAGTAACACTGGTATATACAGTATAGACCTAGTACATGATCAAGTAACACTAGTATATACAGTATAGACCTAGTACAGAATTAAGTAACACTAGTATATACAGTATAGACCTAGTACAGAATCAAGTAACACTGGTATATACAGTATAGACCTTGTACATCATCAAGTAACACTAGTATATACAGTATAGACCTAGTACAGAATCAAGTAACACTAGTATATGCAGTATAGACCTAGTACAGAATTAAGTAACACTAGTATATACAGTATAGACCTAGTATAAAATCAAGTAACACTAGTATATACAGTATAGACCTAGTACATCATTAAGTAACACTAGTATATACAGCATAGACCTTGTACATCATCAAGTAACACTAGTATATACAGTATAGACCTTGTACATCATCAAGTAACACTGGTATATACAGTATAGACCTAGTACAGAATTAAGTAACACTAGTATATACAGTATAGACCTAGTATAAAATCAAGTAACACTAGTATATACAGTATAGACCTAGTACATCATCAAGTAACACTGGTATATACAGTATAGACCTAGTACATCATTAAGTAACACTAGTATATACAGCATAGACCTTGTACATCATCAAGTAACACTGGTATATACAGTATAGACCTAGTACATCATTAAGTAACACTAGTATATACAGCATAGACCTTGTACATCATCAAGTAACACTAGTATATACAGTATAGACCTTGTACATCATCAAGTAACACTGGTATATACAGTATAGACCTAGTACAGAATTAAGTAACACTAGTATATACAGTATAGACCTAGTATAAAATCAAGTAACACTAGTATATACAGTATAGACCTAGTACAGAATCAAGTAACACTAGTATATACAGTATAGACCTAGTACATCATTAAGTAACACTAGTATATACAGCATAGACCTTGTACATCATCAAGTAACACTGGTATATACAGTATAGACCTAGTACAGAATCAAGTAACACTAGTATATACAGTATAGACCTAGTACATGATCAAGTAACACTAGTATATACAGTATAGACCTAGTACAGAATCAAGTAACACTAGTATATACAGTATAGACCTAGTACATCATTAAGTAACATTATTATATACAGTATAGACCTAGTACATCATCAAGTAACACTGGTATATACAGTATAGACCTAGTACATAATCAAGTAACACTAGTATATACAGTATAGACCTAGTACAGAATTAAGTAACACTAGTATATACAGTATAGACCTAGTACAGAATCAAGTAACACTAGTATATACAGTATAGACCTAGTACAGAATCAAGTAACACTAGTATATACAGTATAGACCTTGTACATCATCAAGTAACACTGGTATATACAGTATAGACCTAGTACAGAATTAAGTAACACTAGTATATACAGTATAGACCTTGTACATCATCAAGTAACACTGGTATATACAGTATAGACCTAGTACAGAATTAAGTAACACTAGTATATACAGTATAGACCTAGTATAAAATCAAGTAACACTAGTATATACAGTATAGACCTAGTACATCATTAAGTAACACTGGTATATACAGTATAGACCTAGTACATCATCAAGTAACACTGGTATATACAGTATAGACCTAGTACAGAATCAAGTAACACTAGTATATACAGTATACACCTTGTACATCATCAAGTAACACTAGTATATACAATATAGACCTAGTACATCATCAAGTAACACTAGTATATACAGTATAGACCTAGTACATCATCAAGTAACACTAGTATATACAGTATAGACCTAGTACATCATCAAGTAACACTAGTATATACAGTATAGACCTTGTACATCATCAAGTAACACTAGTATATACAGTATAGACCTTGTACATCATCAAGTAACACTAGTATATGCAGTATAGACCTAGTACAGAATTAAGTAACACTAGTATATACAGTATAGACCTAGTATAAAATCAAGTAACACTAGTATATACAGTATAGACCTAGTACATCATTAAGTAACACTAGTATATACAGTATAGACCTAGTACAGAATCAAGTAACACTAGTATATACAGCATAGACCTAGTATAAAATCAAGTAACACTAGTATATACAGTATAGACCTAGTACAGAATCAAGTAACACTAGTATATACAGCATAGACCTAGTATAAAATCAAGTAACACTGGTATATACAGTATAGACCTAGTACAGAATCAAGTAACACTGGTATATACAGTATAGACCTAGTACAGAATTAAGTAACACTAGTATATACAGTATAGACCTAGTACATCATCAAGTAACACTAGTATATACAGTATAGACTTAGTACAGCATTAAGTAACACTGGTATATACAGTATAGACCTAGTACATGATCAAGTAACACTAGTATATACAGTATAGACCTAGTACAGAATCAAGTAACACTAGTATATACAGTATAGACCTAGTACATCATCAAGTAACACTAGTATATACAGCATAGACCTTGTACATCATTAAGTAACACTAGTATATGCAGTATACACATAGTACATCATCAAGTAACACTGGTATATACAGTATAGACCTAGTACAGAATCAAGTAACACTAGTATATACAGTATAGACCTAGTACAGAATCAAGTAACACTAGTATATACAGTATAGACTTAGTACAGCATTAAGTAACACTGGTATATACAGTATAGACCTAGTACATCATCAAGTAACACTGGTATATACAGTATAGACCTTGTACATCATCAAGTAACACTAGTATATACAGTATAGACCTAGTACATCATCAAGTAACACTGGTATATACAGTATAGACCTAGTACAGAATCAAGTAACACTAGTATATACAGTATAGACCTAGTACAGAATCAAGTAACACTAGTATATACAGTATAGACTTAGTACAGCATTAAGTAACACTGGTATATACAGTATAGACCTAGTACATCATCAAGTAACACTGGTATATACAGTATAGACCTTGTACATCATCAAGTAACACTAGTATATACAGTATAGACCTAGTACATCATTAAGTAACACTAGTATATACAGTATAGACCTTGTACATCCTTAAGTAACACTAGTATATACAGTATAGACCTAGTACATCATCAAGTAACACTGGTATATACAGTATAGACCTTGTACATCATCAAGTAACACTAGTATATACAGTATAGACCTAGTACATCATCAAGTAACACTGGTATATACAGTATAGACCTAGTACAGAATCAAGTAACACTAGTATATACAGTATAGACCTAGTACAGAATCAAGTAACACTAGTATATACAGTATAGACTTAGTACAGCATTAAGTAACACTGGTATATACAGTATAGACCTAGTACATCATCAAGTAACACTGGTATATACAGTATAGACCTTGTACATCATCAAGTAACACTAGTATATACAGTATAGACCTAGTACATCATTAAGTAACACTAGTATATACAGTATAGACCTTGTACATCCTTAAGTAACACTAGTATATACAGTATAGACCTTGTACATAATCAAGTAACACTAGTATATACAGTATAGACCTTGTACATCATCAAGTAACACTAGTATATACAGTATAGACCTAGTACAGAATCAAGTAACACTGGTATATACAGTATAGACCTTGTACATCATCAAGTAACACTAGTATATACAGTATAGACCTAGTACAGAATCAAGTAACACTAGTATATGCAGTATAGACCTAGTACAGAATTAAGTAACACTAGTATATACAGTATAGACCTAGTATAAAATCAAGTAACACTAGTATATACAGTATAGACCTAGTACATCATTAAGTAACACTAGTATATACAGCATAGACCTTGTACATCATCAAGTAACACTAGTATATACAGTATAGACCTTGTACATCATCAAGTAACACTGGTATATACAGTATAGACCTAGTACAGAATTAAGTAACACTAGTATATACAGTATAGACCTAGTATAAAATCAAGTAACACTAGTATATACAGTATAGACCTAGTACATCATCAAGTAACACTGGTATATACAGTATAGACCTAGTACATCATTAAGTAACACTAGTATATACAGCATAGACCTTGTACATCATCAAGTAACACTGGTATATACAGTATAGACCTAGTACATCATTAAGTAACACTAGTATATACAGCATAGACCTTGTACATCATCAAGTAACACTAGTATATACAGTATAGACCTTGTACATCATCAAGTAACACTGGTATATACAGTATAGACCTAGTACAGAATTAAGTAACACTAGTATATACAGTATAGACCTAGTATAAAATCAAGTAACACTAGTATATACAGTATAGACCTAGTACAGAATCAAGTAACACTAGTATATACAGTATAGACCTAGTACATCATTAAGTAACACTAGTATATACAGCATAGACCTTGTACATCATCAAGTAACACTGGTATATACAGTATAGACCTAGTACAGAATCAAGTAACACTAGTATATACAGTATAGACCTAGTACATGATCAAGTAACACTAGTATATACAGTATAGACCTAGTACAGAATCAAGTAACACTAGTATATACAGTATAGACCTAGTACATCATTAAGTAACATTATTATATACAGTATAGACCTAGTACATCATCAAGTAACACTGGTATATACAGTATAGACCTAGTACATAATCAAGTAACACTAGTATATACAGTATAGACCTAGTACAGAATTAAGTAACACTAGTATATACAGTATAGACCTAGTACAGAATCAAGTAACACTAGTATATACAGTATAGACCTAGTACAGAATCAAGTAACACTAGTATATACAGTATAGACCTTGTACATCATCAAGTAACACTGGTATATACAGTATAGACCTAGTACAGAATTAAGTAACACTAGTATATACAGTATAGACCTTGTACATCATCAAGTAACACTGGTATATACAGTATAGACCTAGTACAGAATTAAGTAACACTAGTATATACAGTATAGACCTAGTATAAAATCAAGTAACACTAGTATATACAGTATAGACCTAGTACATCATTAAGTAACACTGGTATATACAGTATAGACCTAGTACATCATCAAGTAACACTGGTATATACAGTATAGACCTAGTACAGAATCAAGTAACACTAGTATATACAGTATACACCTTGTACATCATCAAGTAACACTAGTATATACAATATAGACCTAGTACATCATCAAGTAACACTAGTATATACAGTATAGACCTAGTACATCATCAAGTAACACTAGTATATACAGTATAGACCTAGTACATCATCAAGTAACACTAGTATATACAGTATAGACCTTGTACATCATCAAGTAACACTAGTATATACAGTATAGACCTTGTACATCATCAAGTAACACTAGTATATGCAGTATAGACCTAGTACAGAATTAAGTAACACTAGTATATACAGTATAGACCTAGTATAAAATCAAGTAACACTAGTATATACAGTATAGACCTAGTACATCATTAAGTAACACTAGTATATACAGTATAGACCTAGTACAGAATCAAGTAACACTAGTATATACAGCATAGACCTAGTATAAAATCAAGTAACACTAGTATATACAGTATAGACCTAGTACAGAATCAAGTAACACTAGTATATACAGTATAGACCTAGTACATCATCAAGTAACACTGGTATATACAGTATAGACCTAGTACAGAATCAAGTAACACTGGTATATACAGTATAGACCTAGTACAGAATTAAGTAACACTAGTATATACAGTATAGACCTAGTACATCATCAAGTAACACTAGTATATACAGTATAGACTTAGTACAGCATTAAGTAACACTGGTATATACAGTATAGACCTAGTACATGATCAAGTAACACTAGTATATACAGTATAGACCTAGTACAGAATCAAGTAACACTAGTATATACAGTATAGACCTAGTACATCATCAAGTAACACTAGTATATACAGCATAGACCTTGTACATCATTAAGTAACACTAGTATATGCAGTATACACATAGTACATCATCAAGTAACACTGGTATATACAGTATAGACCTAGTACAGAATCAAGTAACACTAGTATATACAGTATAGACCTAGTACAGAATCAAGTAACACTAGTATATACAGTATAGACTTAGTACAGCATTAAGTAACACTGGTATATACAGTATAGACCTAGTACATCATCAAGTAACACTGGTATATACAGTATAGACCTTGTACATCATCAAGTAACACTAGTATATACAGTATAGACCTAGTACATCATCAAGTAACACTGGTATATACAGTATAGACCTAGTACAGAATCAAGTAACACTAGTATATACAGTATAGACCTAGTACAGAATCAAGTAACACTAGTATATACAGTATAGACTTAGTACAGCATTAAGTAACACTGGTATATACAGTATAGACCTAGTACATCATCAAGTAACACTGGTATATACAGTATAGACCTTGTACATCATCAAGTAACACTAGTATATACAGTATAGACCTAGTACATCATTAAGTAACACTAGTATATACAGTATAGACCTTGTACATCCTTAAGTAACACTAGTATATACAGTATAGACCTAGTACATCATCAAGTAACACTGGTATATACAGTATAGACCTTGTACATCATCAAGTAACACTAGTATATACAGTATAGACCTAGTACATCATCAAGTAACACTGGTATATACAGTATAGACCTAGTACAGAATCAAGTAACACTAGTATATACAGTATAGACCTAGTACAGAATCAAGTAACACTAGTATATACAGTATAGACTTAGTACAGCATTAAGTAACACTGGTATATACAGTATAGACCTAGTACATCATCAAGTAACACTGGTATATACAGTATAGACCTTGTACATCATCAAGTAACACTAGTATATACAGTATAGACCTAGTACATCATTAAGTAACACTAGTATATACAGTATAGACCTTGTACATCCTTAAGTAACACTAGTATATACAGTATAGACCTTGTACATAATCAAGTAACACTAGTATATACAGTATAGACCTTGTACATCATCAAGTAACACTGGTATATACAGTATAGACCTAGTACATGATCAAGTAACACTAGTATATACAGTATAGACCTAGTACAGAATTAAGTAACACTAGTATATACAGTATAGACCTAGTACAGAATCAAGTAACACTGGTATATACAGTATAGACCTTGTACATCATCAAGTAACACTAGTATATACAGTATAGACCTAGTACAGAATCAAGTAACACTAGTATATGCAGTATAGACCTAGTACAGAATTAAGTAACACTAGTATATACAGTATAGACCTAGTATAAAATCAAGTAACACTAGTATATACAGTATAGACCTAGTACATCATTAAGTAACACTAGTATATACAGCATAGACCTTGTACATCATCAAGTAACACTAGTATATACAGTATAGACCTTGTACATCATCAAGTAACACTGGTATATACAGTATAGACCTAGTACAGAATTAAGTAACACTAGTATATACAGTATAGACCTAGTATAAAATCAAGTAACACTAGTATATACAGTATAGACCTAGTACATCATCAAGTAACACTGGTATATACAGTATAGACCTAGTACATCATTAAGTAACACTAGTATATACAGCATAGACCTTGTACATCATCAAGTAACACTGGTATATACAGTATAGACCTAGTACATCATTAAGTAACACTAGTATATACAGCATAGACCTTGTACATCATCAAGTAACACTAGTATATACAGTATAGACCTTGTACATCATCAAGTAACACTGGTATATACAGTATAGACCTAGTACAGAATTAAGTAACACTAGTATATACAGTATAGACCTAGTATAAAATCAAGTAACACTAGTATATACAGTATAGACCTAGTACAGAATCAAGTAACACTAGTATATACAGTATAGACCTAGTACAGAATCAAGTAACACTAGTATATACAGTATAGACCTAGTACATCATTAAGTAACACTAGTATATACAGTATAGACCTAGTACAGAATCAAGTAACACTAGTATATACAGCATAGACCTAGTATAAAATCAAGTAACACTAGTATATACAGTATAGACCTAGTACAGAATCAAGTAACACTAGTATATACAGCATAGACCTAGTATAAAATCAAGTAACACAAGTATATACAGTATAGACATAGTACATCATTAAGTAACATTATTATATACAGTATAGCCCTAGTACAACATCAAGTATATACAGTATATAACTAGTTGAGAATCAAGTAACACAAGAAAAAATTATATGAATAAATTAAGATATAATATTTTTTTAAATATAATTATATATAAGTGAAGAGAAAATATTGTTTGTAATATTTTAATAAAAAATGACATAATATAGCATATATATATATATATATATATATATATGTGAAATAAACTATATTTAAAAAACTAATCATATTATATATATATAGCATTACATGTAGCATATTTATATGTATCAATAGTATATAAAATTAATATACAGTGTATACTATACACAATTATTATATTGTAATTAATTTTAATTGTAATATATATTTATAATCATTTATAAATATTTAGATCAATTCATTTTTTATAATTAAAAATTACATATTAATTATAGATTTATTCTCAACAGTTATTAAATAATAATTTATGTATAATTAAAAATAATATATAAAACTAGTATAACAAAATATTACATTTTAAGTAATATACTATATTTGAGAACAATATATAATAGTGAAAGATAAAATCAGTTTACTAAACTATACATCAGATTAATTATGATTTATAATATATTTATATAATATAATTTTAATTAAAAATGTACTACATGTGAGAAAAATATATAATATTAAAAGATAACATTTATTTTGTATATTTGATAATTTACTTTAATTCATATTGAACATAGAAAAAAGTAAAATTAAATATATATTCAATCATTAATAATAAATAATGTATCACCACTTATCTGACGATAACGAAATAAAAAACTATTACTAAATTATACTTTCTTCAATAATTTAAAAACAATTATTTAACAAGAATATTCTAATATAACATTTTATTTAATGTGTTATCGAATATGGCTAGCTCTTATATCAATGTATGTATGAGTATAACAAATATATTAATATTCAATATATTCATATTTAAGTTTATTCTATTTTTTTTTACAAATAACCCACATAAATATTGTAGTTTTCCTAATATAAATATGTAAGCTTATTACTATATATGAAAATGAAAATATGTATGTAGTTATAATAACAAAATCAGGTTACATTTATATCACTAATATATATATATATATATATATATTATAGATAACTGACTGTGTGGCTCAGTGGCTAAGGCGTCAGACACACAATCAGTAGGACGCGGGTTCGACCCTTGTCCGGACCATTAATTAATTTTATAAAATGGGTCTTAAAATATTATTTAGAAGTGATCTTATATAATTGTGTATAAATAAATGATCGGCTCTCGTTAAAACCATGGATGCCTTAACATGAGAGCGGCTTCGAAGGGACATTAGAGCCATATATGGTTATAAGTGAAAACTTCATCTAAGTTCCTAGATGGGATGAAAGGACTCCACCAAATAAAAATAACAATAACAATAACAACAATAACAATATATATAGTTATAAACTAACGGAATATTAATATTTCCGGTCTGTTTTTGCTATTCATTCCGGATCAGACTCCATAGAGATAGACGTTATATAGCCCTCACCATGTATGACACTGAAAGTGAGTTCTTTAGACAGCTCGTATGGCCAATGTGTTCAACTGAATAAATATAATGATAATTTATTATGATGTTCTCTATTATGGTACTTTGCATTTTATATTTTACAATTTAAGTTATTATTTGCATGTATTTATAGTTAGGAAAATTATAAAAATTAGTTTTTTAGTGTTAATCTTATATATTAGTGTTATTTTATATTAATAATAGTATATTAGTTTTATAAATGTTTACATGTGTTTCTTTATTTCACTTTAGATATTTTTTACTCAGAATAATAATATGTCACTAAATTGGTGAATATAAATATAATTATATATAAGTGAATAGATAATGGTGGAAATATGTTTACAACAAATTTACATAATATATAATATATAAATGAAATAAACAATATTTAAAAAAAATCTAATCATAATATTGTAGCATTATTTATATTATCATATAATACAAAAATAAATGTTCATTAAATAATACTTAAAATAATATTTAAATGAGAATAATTCCCATTTATTAATATATTTAACATATAAATGTATGAAATTCTATTTACACTGAGGTATCTATTTAAATAGTATATCATATGGATATTATACCAGTTTATATCAATATTTTATGATATTATACTTTTGAGATATCTTATAAATGTTAATTAATTGTAATATATAAATAATAAATATATTTTAAACTTTTGTAAATATTGAGATCAATTAATTTTTATATAATTATAAATAACATATTAATTATAGATATATTCTTACAAATTATTAAATAATAATTTCTTGATTATTATAGTATTTAAATTTGTGTAAAATTAAAATTTGTAATTATCTGAATGTTTGAAAAACATAATTTCTAGATTAGTATGCAATACGTATATTAGATATGGAATATATTAGTTCATACCTGTTTGTTTCCCGTCAATATGTAGATTTATAGGGTTTCCGCACTAAAGAACTAAGCCATTTCGGATATTATCGTTCAATACCTGCATATCATAGATAGGTCCTCCAAGCAGTTATCCTACCTATCATTTTTGTATGCATATATATTAGTGTGTATGCAGATATGTGTTTTTATGTGTGTATGCGTGTGTATATGTGTATGTGTAATTGAATATGGAATAAATATTAAGGTTTATATAACGATGAAAACTTAATTTTACTTGTCAATATTATTATAGATAATCTTTAATTTAGTTAAAATACACAATTATTTCATATTATAGAATCATATTATTTGTATAAATATTTAAGGGATTCTTATGTAGCTAATAATTAAAATTTATAATTAAATTATTGTTATATAATCATATACTTTAATAGATATTTAATAGATAATATTTCTAATTGAATTATAGAATTATAGTTTTATTTTAGAAATAATGTTATATTAACTAAGATACACACTCATATATATATATATATATATATATTTATATTGTGAAATATCACATGAAAATTTCAAACGAAACCTATCTACCAAAGATTTTCCGAAGGAAAGATATAACACTTACGCGAAATCGTGTAATTCGAATTTGTATACAAAATACCCCAGTGCCACCTATAACGGGTTACTTTTAGGAACTATGTGTTGTTTATAATGTAAATTCGTATTTAACTATACACTTTTAAAATGTTAAATAATATTCTTTAAATTAATATTTATATGATGAAAACTAAGTGTTCATTAATAATATATAACAAACAAATATGATATTTATGTTTTAAATGCTATAAGTATATATTTAGTAAGTAAAAGCTAATTTATATTTCATGTAATTTAATAGAGCAATGAAAACATTGTTGTATGCAAACAGAGCCGAACCTAAATCTATTTCAGTGATTGCGATACTACTGCTAGCAGCGGCAGGGGATATTACTAAATTACGTTGCATGCATAGGGAGTGTTATATCTTTGCTATATATTTCATGATGAAATAGATAGGTTTCACTTAAGACATAACACTCTTACTAGATAGTTAAGCCCTGCCGTTAAGCTCTAACCAAAATTATACTGCCAGTATTCCTAGTGATGTTCTACTGATCTTGCTGAGCCGAGAGTACTGCGATACTTCACAGGTGATACCTCAGATATGTAGATACCAGATACAATGGTAACCATTTCCCCGGCTATATCTGAGAGGGGGTATACCTATATGTATAGAAAAAATATTAAATACAGATATTTTTCTATCATTTGAATTGCCTTTATTTAAACAAATATCTGTTGAATAATTTCTACAAAATAGTATTTTATGTTTTTTATATACTTTAATTATAATTGGTGATTTTAAAAGTTGTAAGCGGTTATGGTACATACTCAGTTATAGTACAAACAATCAATATTTTATCTATTGAATATCACTAGTGCCACCTTTTAGTAGTATATATTGGGACTAATATTATATATCTAAATGATAAACGATATAATATGGTTTATCAATATTTATTCATAGTATGATCATGCATTATATGAGGTATTAATAAATTATTATTACCGTAGTATATGGTACCTGGTAAAAAATCTTAAATCTTATAACATTTTTTTAATACTCTACGCTAGAATGCCAACAAAATAGTTTATTTGAATTGGTAATTTTATAATAGCATAACTTCAAACACACACATATATATATATAAAATCTTTAATCTTATACAATTTTTTTAATACTCTACGCTAGAATCCCAACAAAATAGTTTATTCGAATTAGTAATTTTATAATAACATAACTTCAAACACACATATATATATATATATATATATAATACTATATATATATATATATATATATATATATATATATATATATATATATATATATCACAATTATGTGAATAAGAATCATAAATATTATTTATATTAAAATAACATGTAATATTGTATAAATTTAGTAATTATACTAATATTAAATATTTGTATAAATAAACAATTACAATGAACGATTAATCTTATAAAATTATACTATAATAAAATGAATACTATATATTTATACTATTTATAATTAAATGTACAATAATAAAGAATTATCATATTTATTATGATGTCGTTATAGTATAGTATATAGTAATATGCATAGTATATTTTTTTTAAAGCGTGAAGCTTTTGACCATAATCCTAATATATAGTGGATCATTTATATTAGTTGTAGCATTAGTTTGAAATATAATGTATAAAATACGTAATTATAGAGTAATTATAATATGCAATTATATTCATATATTATTTAGTATGTCCTACGAAGCTTGTGTGATGTGATGGTTTTTTAATTTAAAAATGCTGATTTCGTCCAGTTACCGTTTTAGGGTACCTGATAAAAAAAACTGTATATTTATACAAACACATATTCCAATAAATAATTATGCGGGCGTTTAGTGGGTAACTTATTTTTTAAATCGTGAACCTTTTGCTCAATACTGATATCGCCTCCTAATATGTCATGTGTCAAAACGAGAGTTAAAGTAAATATTTATGGTTATAAATCTCATTAAATTATTTACTTAGTAGATAAGTTGTTTCCTATATATGCATACATATCATAATACTGTATGCTTATATATTAATATAATATTAAAACATTTTTACTTGAACTCTCAGTTAGACACGACATGTTTGGGGCTGATATCAATCTAAATATGACTTATTTACTAAATAATTTAGAACAAATTTGATATGTATTTAATAATATTAAAGATATATATTATATATATCTTTATAAATATATATTAAAAATTAAAATATATTATATATATATATTATATATGATACATATATTATATCTTAATTAATAATTTTAATATTCTTAAATTATAATTAACATATAATATATATATGTAATATATATAAATAATATAAATATTACTATTATAATAATAAATATGGTACCTGGTCAAAAGCTTCACGATTGATGCGCGATTTGAACGCCCGCAAAATTGTTTATTCGAATTAGTGAATTTACAATAGCGTATGATTGTTTGTACAAACATTAATATTTTTAGTTTTAGTTATTTTAACTTGTTTGATTTGGTTTTGTTGGGTTTAGTTTTAATATTGCTAGGTTTTTTTAGCTGCATTACATCCCGAGTGAGCCTATAAAACACACACACATGTTAATGATAAGCCGTTGCATGTATGATAGTCTATAAATAGACATACGCTAATTATAATGGCCGATCATAAGCTATTGTAAAATCTCTAATTCGCATAAACAAGTTTGCGTGCGTACAAATCGCGCATCAAGCACGAAGCTTTTGACCATAATCCATTTAATTATTTTAATAATTTATCATAATTTTTAATATTCATAAAAAGGATTATAGTCATAAGACTGATTTAAATATTTAAATATGTATTATTATAAATTATAATTTATAATAGTATTATTTATATATATATATATTAAAGAATATTAAAATTATAAAATTATTAATTAAGATTTATATTATATAAAATGTTGAAAAGGATTTTTTCTAAATTATTTTGGAAATCAGTCATAAAATAAATATTAATATATGATATTATATATCAATCATATTATAAAATCACTATATTTATCTTTACCTTATAACGAATATAATTGTCGTTGAATATAATAAATATAGTTAGTAGGGAATGAATACGTGCTTATAAATGTAAATAATTAAAATGGCATCTTATTTTGATTTTGATAATAATATCCGGAATAATATATAAAATTCAACTTTGAACTCATGGGATGTACTAAAATCCAGAACTTTTCCAGAACTAAATCAAATTAACCCAGAACCTACGCAGAATTAAATAATAACTAATCCAGAACTTTTCTAGAAATAAATCAGAACTAACCCAGAACCTATCAATAATTTTAAGAAATATATAAATTGTTTCTATTTTAAATTCCTTTTATATAAATTTATTATAATTATAACGAATATACAATAAATTATGCCTAAATATTAATATTTAATATAGTATTATATAACTCAGAAGATGTAGCGAACTACTGGGTAGAAATCCCTTTTAATTATTCGAGAATGGAAAATAATTATACAAATATATATGATAAAAAATAATAGGCAATTTGATAAATTTTTACACAACTAAAAAAAAAATAACTAAAAGGATGCAATCTTATTTGATAAAATTATATAAATAAAATAATGAGTTATTCAATAAAACAACGATATTGTCATATCAATATATTATTTCCATAAAATATATATGAATATACATATACATATATATATACACATATACACACATACGTACATTAATACACGCATATACAAATGCACACACACACACACAAATACATATACATACATATAGGTTCACCCATACAAACATACCTACATAAACAAAAATATACATATACAAATATAAATATAGAAAATGAAAGAAGTCTCTATTATCACTATATAATTTAAATGAAGATACTGATGAATACATATTAACAAAAAATAATTAAATGTAAAAATATAATAAATTACAGAAAAAATCTACAGAAAAAAATTGCAATTTGGATATTTATATTATATAATAAAAGCTCATATATATCAAATATGTACATTAAAAACAAAAATTACAAAATTTATAAAAAATTAAAAAATTCCATTCCCGAGTAATTACTTCATCATGTTTGAATATAAATTAAATTAAATAAAATATAATAAATAAAATTAAGTATATAAAATTAACTAAAAATAGTTTAAAAAAATAAATAGTTGGAAAATATGTATAAAAGATATGTAAGATATATAAGATATGTAAGATATGTAAGATATAATATAAAAAAATAATATAATCAGTTAAAGCATTTAATACATCGAAATATAATTATATTTTAAACTTCGAGTAAACGTATTTATATTATATAATAATTTAAATCTGTTTTCAAGAAGATTCCATAAAAATGGACCATTGTGAGTTATGCAAACAAATTTTATATTAAGACGGAAAGAAGGAATAACAAATTTAAAAATTTTTCTCTGACTATATATACATTGATTAATAGAGAACATATTTTTGATAATGATTGGTGTATAATTATTAAAAATCCTAAACATAAATTTTAGAGTTTTTAATTTTACAATATCAGTAAATTTCAAGATATTCAATATTTTATAATATTTATCTGTATTACATCTATTTGAAATATTGAAAATAGCTCTGATGGCTTTATTTTGTATAATAATTAATCTATTTAGATTATATATATATGTAGTAGACCATACAATATTACAATAATTTAGATAAGGTAGAAAAAATGTATTATAAATGAGTTTTAATGATTTTATAGTAAGAGAATATTTTAATTTATGTATAATAGATACAACTTTAGAAAGCGTATTAGCTATATTATTTATATGTTTTTCCAGTTTAATTTCTCATCTATAGTGATTCCTAAAAATTTATAATACCGTACTCTATTGATTATATTACCATTTATATGTAAAACAAAATTATTTATATATTTGTTATCATTAAACTTATCATGAATTAAAATGTAAGATGATTTATCTATGTTAATAGTTAGTTTATTTTCAGATAACCATATATTTAATTTCTTAAGTTCATTATTCATAGTTAATTTAAGAGTATTAGCATCTTTATCTTTAAAAATTAAATTAGTATAGTCAGCAAATAATATAGGAATTTAAAAATATATTAAAAGGGAAAGGACCCAAAACAGAACCTTGAGGAACACCAATATTAATATTACTAAAATCAGACTTAATATCATTGTAAATGATACATTGCATTCTATTTTCAAGATAACTAGTAAACAAATCTTTTGCAACACCTCTAAAACCATAATTTTCCATTTTAAGTATTAGTAATTCATGATCTATTGTATCAAAGGCTTTACATAGATCAATTGACAAAATAGCTGATAATAATTTACTTTCTAAATTATTATTATTAATATATAATGATATGCTTAATAGATGGATAGGTGGAATAATATACATATATATATATATATATATATATATATATATATATATACCTATAAATTATGCCTAAATATTAATATTTAATATAGTATTATATATATATATATATATATATATATATATATATATTTATAATGATATGCTTAATAGATGGATAGGTGGAATAATATACATATATATATATATATATATATATATATACCTATAATAAAATGTTGTTTGCATAGATTTATAGTTTACATACACTTTATGATAAAGTTACTTTAAAAGTACAAATCTATGTATTTAATTATGCATAAACTATGCATATAAGCATACACCATTTTGTTTATATATCAATGATTATTATTAATTTTCTTAGAATGACACATTAGGAATTTATCAAAACTAATTCTAATTGTATATTAAAATATTTCAGTAATAAATAAGAAAAACTGTATATGAATACATTAATCAATATTCATTATTATAATGTACATTTAAAAATCTACATATTTACAAAACTACAAAAGATATCGATAATAAACCTTTACAAATTATTAAAATTAGTTGATATACATTAGTATATACTAAATTACTTTGACTAATTGTATACCTATATATATATATATATATATATATATATATATATATATGTATACATAATATGTATTACATATCTATATATGCATCGATTAAAATGTGGATCACATAATTACTGTATTATTTTGATACGTTTTATAATGACAATTATATATTATACATTATTTATTAAAGGGAACTATAAATATATATATATATTAAAATGCAGTCGTTATCGATATATTATTGTTAATATAAGGAATTGAAAATGTCACCATATATGTTAATATTCGTAATTTTATAGACAATTAAAAATAATTATAATTATTTTGCAAATATAATAAATAACTATCAATAAAACTAACCAGAAAGTGGAATATTGTCTTATTATCCTATTGAAATAAACCAGTTAAATAGTTCATCATCCATATCATCAAATATTGATTTTTTTGATTATTTATACTTGATAGTAGTAGGTAACCTACATGAAATATCATCTAATATGTGAATTGTTCATCCATATTTATAATAGAATTCTACTTATACTTACAGTTTTGTAAACTCCTAATCTTATACTTTCACTACGAATCTCCTATTTATATACACTATATATAACTACAATGAATGGCTTTACAATTTTAAATGAATATACGAAACTTATAATATTAACGAAATAAAATAATTTATGGAATCTAGATTACATATTTTCAATAGAAACCTAAAGATTATAATATATTATATACCAAGTCTCTATAAATACCCATCTGAATATGATTTATTTGATATTTATAAGGGCATTATTGCAGCAAACATAACTATTACACCAACATCCCTATACCACCGAGGTATTTATTTAATACATCAGCATAATATGATGAATATAATACAATCTATACAACATTATTACAAATGTCAGTATTTTGTAATAATAATTTAAGATATGTCAAATATATTTATTTATGAATCATATATGAATCATAAATAATGATATAAAATGTATGATGTTATTCAAAAGCTATTATGGGAAACTCTAATATTATCATTAAATAATCATGTATCAACAAATCTATGTTGAGCTATTATGGGAAACTCTAATATCATCATTAAATTAATCATGTATCGAAAAATCTATGTTTAGCTATTATGGGAAACTCTAATATTATCATTAAATAATCATGTATCAACAAATCTATGTTTAGCTATTATGGGAAACTCTATATAATCATTAAATTAATAATGTATCGAAAAATCTATGTTTAGATATTATGGGAAACTCTAATATTATCATTAAATTATCATGTATCAAAAAATCTATGTTTATTTATTATGGGAAACTCTAATATTATCATCAAATTAATCATGTATCGCAAAATCTATGTTTAGCTATTATGGGAAACTCTAATATAATCATTAAATTAATCATGTATCGAAAATCTATGTTTAGCTATTATGGAAAACTCTAATATTATCATTAAATAATCATGTATCAAAAAATCTATGTTTATATATTGTGGGAAACTCTAATATTATCATCAAATTAATCATGTATCGAAAAATCTATGTTTAGTTATTATGGGAAACTCTAATATTATCATCAAATTAATCATGTATCGAAAAATCTATGTTTAGTTATTATGGGAAACTTTAATATTATCAATAAATTAATCATGTATCGAAATATCTATGTTTAGCTATACATACAAAACTTATAAAATGTATATGTATTGAAATAGCTACGATTAGCAATATAATGCAACTACATCGAAACCAAATGAGCTACACTTGGTAGCCTGGGTATGTCATATTAATCACCGTTATTGAGAATGTATTATTCAGTATTGTTATTCAGTATATCTTCGAGTATTGGTTGAAGTTAACCGACCGGTTGAAATTAAATCTCAGTTAATTGCATTATTATGTGTTACGGTATACGATAATATATTAGTAAATAGTTAAATTAGATTATACTGTTTTCATTAGAATAATACTCTATATGGATATATTAGGGTATATTTGAATGTAATATCAGGTTATATACTAGTTGTTGTATTTATAGTTTGTCTATGGGTTGAATAGATAGAGTGTCATAGATATACTATTGGTTATGTATTAATAATACTATGTAAGCTATATAATACACAGGAGATACATCTCAGTATGTTATACTTAAATGATATATTAATATTTATTATAAAATAAATATATAGGATATATGATATAGGAAACCTTACATGGATTTTTTTATGATTTACAAATTATAATTGTATATAAAATATATAAATAAATTATTTTTTTTTAAATGTAGATATTTACAAATACACATATTATTTATAGGATAAGTATTATATACCATCTAATTATATATAACTTAACTTAATTGATATTGATTAATTTATAATATAATATTACTAATATTTATTTAATAATTTACCCGAATGAATAAAACAATGACGTTAGATTTGGTGTCTGCAACGATCCGATTTGAAACTTTCTGATAAAATTCATCGCTAAACGATTTATGCAAAGTTACTGCATATGCTATACAAATACCTCTCTCATTTGCTAATTTCAATAGAGCCTATAAAAGTAATAGTTCAAATAAATAATCTATCTATTTATAATCTATCTTTTTATAATCTATGTTAATTTAAATATATTTTTATAAATATAAAATGAACATACCATATTATATATCGTAAATATTGCTGATATATATAGTATCATTCGTATATCTATTATTACGTACATTTTCATATCATATAGTTGTCTAATGATATATTTGGTTAATAAATAATAAATAATAACCCACATTTAATATTCAAAAATAAGTACAAAAACCATATTATAATAAATAAGTTATAATAACATTTTTAAATTATTTACTTTGTTAATACTATTTTTTTATAAATACATATTTTAATAATATAAAATAATAATAAATATTTAATTCAGGAGTTGAACTACGAATCTATTTAAATAATCAACTAGAGTATTAGTGTGTATTCTATTTTGGAACATAATACATTTACATCGTCATTTTTTCAATAATTATTAAACTTTAATATATCTATATATTAATGGGTTATTATTATAAAAAAATATAATTATTATATCAATATCAAATAATTATGTTAATGGACGACAACAATATTTCGACGAAAATATTATATATTACTTTGAAGCCCTTTAGAAAAACAAATTATATAAATATAATTATAAATTATCAGAAGAAAAAAAATATTAATTCTTCTAATAAATATTATTATTATTATTATTATTATTATTATTATTATTATTATTATTATTATTATTATTATTATTATTATTATTATTATTATTATTATTATTATTATTATTATTATTATTATTATTATTATTATTATTATTATTATTATTATTATTATTATTAGTATTATTAGTATTATTATTATTATTATTATTATTATTATTATTATTATTATTATTATTATTATTATTATTATTATTATTATTATTATTATTATTATTATTATTATTATTATTATTATTATTATTATTATTATTATTATTATTATTATTATTATTATTATTATTATTATTATTATTATTATTATTATTATTATTATTATTATTATTATTATTATTATTATTATTATTATTATTATTATTATTATTATTATTATTATTATTATTATTATTATTATTATTATTATTATTATTATTATTATTATTATTATTATTATTATTATTATTATTATTATTATTATTATTATTATTATTATTATTATTAGTATTATTATTATTATTATTGATTGGTTGATTGATAATTTATTTAAGCAAATACATAGCCGAAAATATAATCGAAAGTATAAAGTATAAATATTTGCTAACGATAACATACGTTATAGAAATAAATAAAGAATAATACGAAATTAAAAAATTAAGGAAATTAAAACGTTTTACAGTTACCGTAAAAATAAACGAAAAACAATCGAAAGTAGAAATAAATCATATAGTACAAATAAACGAAAAATGATCAAAATAGAAATAAAAGATAGCGTAAAAATAATCGAAAATAGAAATAAAATACATTATTTTGTAAGTGGCATCGAAATATTCAATTTCTACTTTAACTTTATAGAATTCTTCATCTTGTACCCTGTTTTAGTAATAAATTATTAGTTATATAATTTTATATTTAAATGTTAAATTTTAAATGTTAAATTTTAAATATATTATAAACAGAACATATTAAAAATCAAATAAACCAATACTAGAATGAAACAAACAAATAATGTAATACTTACCAAAATCTGTAATAATAGTAGGTACTTTATTAATTTATATTTATATTTTAATTGTATAATAAATTTGAAACATATATATATATATATAAAAACAGAACAAGTTATAAATAAAATAAACCAATATACCTATACAAAAACAGTTAATAACAAAACATTCCAATAATATTACGAAACAAAATAATATAATACTTATCACTATAATCTGAAATAATAGAAAATTATTAATATTGTATTTTAGTAATATAATACATTTGAAACATATTTACAAAATATATATAAAACAAACATATAATACCGAACAAACAAAAGTAAAATAATACTTCACACTTTATCTGTAATAATAATGAATTATTAATTTTATATTATAGTATATTTGAAATATAGATATAAAAAATCCGAATTTTCTATAACAAAAATAAATTTATAACAAAATATAATACAGAACAAACAAACATAAAATAATACTTCCCACTTTATCTGTAATAATAATGAATTATTAATTTTATATTATAATATATTTGAAATATATATATAAAAACCTAAATTTTCTATAACAAAAACACATTAAAAAAACCAGACGAGATAATGCAATAATCTAGATACAAAATGAAACATAAATCAATATAAAATTATAAATTTCTGTTAAAAAAAAGTATTTTGTCGAAACAGATTTTGTTTATTTTATTTTTAAAAGATGAAACAGATACAGATTTTATTATATCATTATTTAATGAATTCCATATATTAACTGATCTATTATTAATTATATTTTTAATTGTATTATCATAATTATGTATTACATTTAATTTTTTACAATTACCTCTAGTTCTACAATTATTCGAAATGTTAAGAATATCAGATATATTTATATCTGTATAATTATTTTAAATTTTAAAAATTGTAGTTAGATCTATTTTTAACCTTCTAAGTTCAAGTGATTCTAATTTAAAATATACCAATCTCTCTATATATGTTTTATAATTAATATTTGATGAATTTGTATATCCTACGCATCTTGTAATTAATCGTCTAGTAAATAATCTTTGCACTCTTTCAATTTGGTCTATGAGACTACGAAATTTACTAACCTTTGAAAAAGGTGACCAAATTATGGATGCATATTCTAAAATTGGTCTGCAATAAATTTTATATGCATTTAATAAAGCTCTAGGGGATTTTGTAGTAATGCATCTAAAAATTGAATTCAAAGAAAAATAAGCTTTTTTACAAATATAATCAATATGTTTATTAAATAAAAGGTTATTTTCAAATATTATTCCTAAATCTTTATAAAAAGTAACGTTTTCTAATTGAATATTATTTATAAAATATTTTGATGGAGTAACCTTCCCTAAAGTCATAACTGCACATTTTGATAATGAAATATTTAATTGCCATTTATTTACCCATTGTGAAAATAAATTTAAATTATTTTGTAAAAGAAATCTTTCACTCTCAGATGCGTATGAAAAATATATTTTTGTATCATCGGCAAATAAATCAATATGAATTTTTGAAGAGAATATACTAGGAAGATCATTAATATATAATAAAAATAAAATTGGACCTAAAACCGATCCTTGTGGTACTCCAGATTTTACAATAGAACTATTTGAAAAAGAATTTTCAACCCGTGTAATTTGAGATCTATTCGATAAAAAATTATAAAACCATTTTATTATTTTATTAGATATACCGTATGATTTTAATTTAAATAGTAGTTTTTCATGAGAAACAACATCAAAAGCTTTAGCAAAATCAATATATATTATATCTACACATTTTTTATTATTCAATTCATTATACCAAAATTTTAAACATTTTGTTAATTGTAATTCTGTGGATTTTCCATTTATAAAACCATATTGATATTTTGTTAATAAATTATTAGATTTTAAATAAAAAATTAATTGTTTTGAAATAATAAGTTCTAAAACTCTACACATTACTCATGTTATTGAAATAGGCCTATAGTTCTTTGAATTTGATGGTTCACCTTTTTTTAAATTGGTGTGATTATAGATTTTTTCCAAATTTTCGGTATTACCCGATAATAAAGATGAATTAAAAATAATATATAAAGGCCTACATAATTCATTAGATAATAATTTTAACATAGAAGATGGTATCCCATCAGTTCCGAAAGTATGTGTAATTTTTAATTTATTTAAAAATATTTTAATTATTTCAAGATTTAAATCAATATTATCAAATTTTTGTTTAGTTAAGTTATAAAATTCGGGTAAATTTCCATTATCATTTTGTTGAATTGAACTAAAATATGAATTTAACGTATTTGCTTTGTCGAGATCTGAAAATAAAATATTATTATTTGATATATCAATTAGAGGAGATACTCCAGATTTTAAATTTTGTCTTTTTTTCATAAATTTATAAAACTTTAATTTATTTTTTGAATTAATTGCATTAATCTCTCTCTTAAAATTTAAAGATTCTAATTCCTTGGATAATTTTTTTTTTGCTTCTATCCAATTATATTTATATTGTAAATTAGTTTTAGATTTTCGAAATAATTTTTTTACTTGCTTCTTCAATTTCAATATATTCTTCGGAAGTACCTGTTTTATTGTATTATTTATATTAGGAATATGTGATATAAATAATTTATTTAGAACCTTATTAAAATATTCTACTTTTTGATCGATATTATAATCATTTGAATTTAGATATTCCCAATTAAATCTAGAAAGATGATATTTAATCAATTTTATATTAGCATTATTGAAATGAAAATTGTTTGATTTTAAAATCTGTTTACATGGGTATTTTTCAATATTTACATTAAATGAAACAGAATAGTGGTCACTTATATTTTTGTATAATCCGAAATAGTCTCCAATATTTATATTAGATAGTAATTGTTTTTCATTAGTAAAAAGTAAATCAATTATATTATTATTACGAGTTGGCTTATTTATTAATTGTGAAAATGAATTTTTAATAATCGAATCGTAAAGTAATGCATAACTTTTTGGGTAACTAGGAAATGTATATTCTTTCCAATTAAAATTTGGTAAATTAAAATCTCCTATAATTATAGATGAATTATAATTTTGTTGGGTTATATCAAATAATTTACATATCTGTTCATGAGAAACATCATTACAATTTGGAGGTCTATAGACACATATAATATTAAATGGAATTTTTGAATTAATTTTTAAATGTATATATTGAACATCTATGTGTGAAATAAAATTTCTTACAGGACATAAACTAGATTTACAAAATATCGCAACACCTCCTCTATGAATTAATTTATCGTATCTAAATAGTGTATAATTTTTTCCACCGATTAAATATAGAGAATCTCTATCATCTACCGTTAAGAATGTTTCAACTAAACATATAATGTCATATTTATTAGATGAAAGTAAAAATTCCAAAAAATTCATTTTATTTCTAATACTACGAGCATTAGCGTAATATAAATTTAAATTGTTATTTTTAATATTTTCATCTTTATTGCCGGTTAGTCATCTAGAACCTGTATTTTTATTTTTATTTTTATTAATAATGGAATTTTTATAAGTAATATATGACAATTTCCATACACTAAAATTATCTTCACCAATTGACATATTCCAGTCAATTTTATTATTTATAATATATCTTAGTTCATAGGAACTACTTCTAGAATTATAAATACATTTGATAATTTTTTTACTTTTAATTAATTTATTTTTAACTACATGGTATAATATATGATGTCGTTCTAGTGATATTTCATCTAGAGATGTTCTAATGAATGAATTTTGTAGATCTCGTAATTTACATAATCGGTTAACATTTGATAAAATAATTTTTTTTGAGACCACATTATCTAAAATTAATTTTAATTTATTAAATGATAATTGAACTATTGATAATACACACGATTTATTAATATTTACTGTTTTACAAATAATATTTACTAAGTATTTAAAGAAATTAGTTTTATCATTATTAGGAATATTTATATTGTGAATAATTATTTCATTATTGCTATCTATATTATTTTTAATAATATTTACTGATTTTACCAAATTGTCAGTAAAGGTATCAGAATTGGTTACAGTAGAAGTTACATTAGCGGTTACATTAGCGTATGATTTTTTAACAACAATCATATCACTTATTTCAGTGATTTTTGATAGTAACATATTTAATTTTTTTTCTGTGCTATTTATTAAAGTATTAATATTACTATTATCAATAATAGTAGACGATGGTAATGAGTTATTTAAACTAGGTTGATTTATTGGTGTATTATCATTATTATTATTTATACATGTATTACATTTAAATGTAAAATTTGGTGATCTAAATAACTGAATAGCATATTTTGGTGGTGATTTATTAGACCAATTTGTTTTCATTATTTTTGCTTTATATAAGCATTTATAATGGTATTTATTACCACATGAACATGATATATAATTTTCGTTATTAATTTCTAAATTACATGTAATACAATCCATTTTTAATGTAATAAATATATTACAATTATATAGTTTAGAAATTATTTATATTTTTAACAAACTGTTTCCCTATGATTTTAAATTGAACAATTGCCGAATTAGATTTTTCTTGTTTACTAAATAAATTAGCGTTGCGATGTTTCAATTTTCTTATTTTCGAAATCGATTTTAAAACATTATCCTTTAATGTAATGACTACGTAAATATCGAATGTAATTCCGTATAATATAGAGAACAAGTTATCCGAATGTATGTCGAAATTAATTAGTTTTAAAGAAATTTAATTTTTTTTTAATTTGTAGAAATAACGCGTTAAATTTATGCGACTTTTAATTTGGTTGCTATGCGTTGCAACTGTTGATTATTATTATTATTATTATTATTATTATTATTATTATTATTATTATTATTATTATTATTATTATTATTATTATTATTATTATTATTATTATTATTATTATTATTATTATTATTATTATTATTATTATTATTATTATTATTATTATTATTATTATTATTATTATTATTATTATTATTATTATTATTATTATTATTATTATTATTATTATTATTATTATTATTATTATTATTATTGAATTGAATTGAATGAATATTTATTATGAATTTTTCAAGTTCGATTTAGTAATAATTAACAATATGTAGTAATAAATTCACAAAACGACAACAAAACGTAGATAGTACACATATAAAAATAACAATAGTAAATTAGAAACGTATCACATGTGCCGGTGATAAAAACAATTAATAATTAAAATTAATAATTTATAAAATTATATATATATACATATATATATATATATATATATATGTATAAATAAATATTAAGTTATAATTTTTTTAATATGATTTTTAAAGGTATATAAACTATTTGCTAATACAATATGTTCATCAAGACCATTCTAAATTTTAGCTATTCGATTATTTAGTAGATTTTTTGTTACATTTAGTTTACATGTATTCATACTAATTTGCAGAGAATGGCCTCTGGTATTGTAGTTGGTCTTTTTGATATTAATAATAGATGATGTATTCATAGATACCAATTCGTTAAATAGCTTATATACCATAACAAGATCAAATCTAGTTCTTCTGATTTCTAGAGAATATAGATGTAGGTATATTAATCTTTCATTATAAGGTTTATAAGGTAAACCGCATCTCTCGATTAATCTTCTCGTAAAGAATTGTTGGACCTTCTCTAGTTTTATCTTCAGTCATTTGAATGTCCTGGCATCTAATACCGGATTCCAGACTGTCGACGCATATTCAAGGTGGGGTCTAGCATATGATATATATGCTTTTCTAATAGCTGGCATATTATTAGTAATGAAACAGCGAAGTATACGATTGATAACACAATATGCACTTGTACAGCACACACCAATATGTTCAGAGAAATGTAATGATGGATCAAATTTGATACCAAGATCACGATACGATCTACAGTTTACTATTGAAACATTATTTATAGTATACAATGGTTTATTAGTATTACCTAATGTAAGAGCAGCTGATTTTTTTGCAGCGTTTTCTAATTGCCAAGAATTAGACCATTCATAACATTTATCAATATTATGTTGTAATTTATATCTATGATCTATGTCATTAGATATAAAACTCAATTTAGTGTCATCCGCGAAAAGATTAATGGATATATCTTTATCAATCACTTCGACTAAATCATTGATATATTAGAAAGAGTAAAGGCCCTATTACAGATCCTTGTGGAACACCAGATATTATTTTAACTGTTTCAGACATTTGATTGTTAACTCTTACTCTTTGAGATCTACCAGATAGAAAACTACTTATCCAAGAATGTATGTTACCACATATACCTAAATTAGTTAATTTGACAAGTAATTTACTATGAGAGACATTATCAAAAGCTTTAGAATAGTCAAGATATATGATATCAATAAAACTGCCTTTATCAATTGCAGTAATCCATTTAGTATAACAATTTAATAGTTGCAGTTCAACAGATTTTTTATGACGGAATCCAAATTGAGAATCAGAAATTAATGAGTTACGTTCTAGATAACAATTAATTTCCTCAACTAATATACGCTCGAATACTCTAGACATAATTTAGGTAATTGAAATCGGCCTATAGTTTTCTCTATTTGAAGGGTCACCTTTTTTTAATATCGGAACTATATAACTTACTTTCCACATGTCAGGACATACACCAGCTGATAAAGTTTTATTAAATAATATCGTAAGTGGAATAGATAGTTCATATGAGAATTGTTTGAAAAATATTGAAGGGATATTATCTGGTGGCAATGTACATGATAGTGAGAGATTTATTAGATGCTTTCTTATGTTATGCCTATAGAATAAAAAGTTATTTATAGTTGAATTATGTTTAGGTGGAGATAAATCAGGAATATTATCATTATCATTAATAAATACAGAAGAAAATTGATTATTGAGTATATTAGATTTAACTGTATCTGAAAAAATATATGTATTATCGTCAGATTTAATGGGACCTATAGTGGAAAAAGAGGAACATCTTGAATTAATATAATTATAAAATCGTGATTTGTCATTAGATGATAAAATTAATTTTTCTCTATCGATAGTTAATTTTTTAATGTTATAATCTAATAATTTTTTAATATTTTTCCAATTTATAAAATTATTATGTGAATCTAATCTAGTTTTATAATATTTTAAACATTTTACTTTTAAACGTAGAATATATTTTGGATACGTTTTTTTATTTTTGATATGTTTATAAGCTGGAACATTATCATTAATAATATTATATAAAGTATTATAAAAAATATTAAACATATTATTAATATCTGTTGAATTAGATAATAATAAATTCCAATCAATAGAAGAAAGGGATTGATGTATACTATATAAATTAGACTTTCTAAAATTTAGCCCAACTTTTTGATTTATTTTTAAATTAGCTTGGAAAGGTAGAGAAAATGAAAATGATATATGGTCACTAATATATTTACCAAATCCAAAAGGGGTTATTATTATTATTATTATTATTATTATTATTATTATTATTATTATTATTATTATTATTATTATTATTATTATTATTATTATTATTATTATTATTATTATTATTATTATTATTATTATTATTATTATTATTATTATTATTATTATTATTATTATTATTATTATTATTATTATTATTATTATTATTATTATTATTATTATTATTATTATTATTATTATTATTATTATTATTATTATTATTATTATTATTATTATTATTATTATTATTATTATTATTATTATTATTATCATTATTATTATTATTATTATTATTATTATTATCATCATGATGATCATCATCATCATAATCACCACACCACCACCATCATCATCATCATAATCATCATCATCATCATCATCATCATTATCATTATTATTAGTATTATTATTATTATTATTATTATTATTATTATTATTATTATTATTATTATTATTTAAAAAATAATGAGAAATGCATGATTTGATAATATTTTATTAAATTTAATTATAGTATTAGTACATAAATTTGCATGAAAAATCTAAATTAATACTTTAACAAAGGTGAAAATGATATATATATATATATATGTATACATATATAGGTTTATAAATTAAATTATATTAAATAATTTATATAGTTTATTTCCTAAAACATGTATAATATATATATATTAATTTTGTATAAAATAAAACAATAAAAGTTAACAAATATAGTACATTATAAAGATTATATATAATAATAATAATAATAATAATAATAATAATAATAATAATCAGAATTTAGGTATAACCATGGTAAACGAAGAAGCGCTATGCTTATCTAGTCGTTTACCTATTTCACTTTCATATAGGACAATTGTGAGGAGAAAATTATATTAAAAGCAAAATAAAAATAAATAAAATATTAAGAGTTAAAGTTAGTAAAAGAAATATATATGTATATAAAATATATACACAAAATATATACAAAAATATATGTTAAAAAACAAATTATAAATAAATTTAATTATTTAGTAATCTATTAGAATAATACACTTATAAAAATACGATATATTTAATCATTAACATTATAACCAGAGTAGCCAACAGTAATTTAAACTAATGAGGACATATGGTGTATCAACTTCAGGGGTATGGGTTCGTCAGGTCCAATTAGGGATCATATTTGTGCCAATAATAAGAACACTGGCAATACTTTCCTCTCAGTAAAAGTATATCCCTTTCCCCGACACGTACCATACCACACAATTACAAAAACATCAGCCACTCCGTCACCAAAAAAACACAATAAAATAGTTAAAATGTTACTATAAATGTATATTCATATAGATTACTTTTTAAACAATATAAATATTTTTAAAAAACTCCCCATAATGTCATTCATCATGTAAATAAAATTTGAGATAAGATAAATAAATAAAAATAAAAATATAATCAAAATTAAAACAAAATAATTAGGTAATTAAACAAAACGTAAAAAACATAATACAAAGCTATACAACTACAACTACACTTAATATACAATAATAATACAATACACAAAAATAATCACTTACAATTTCAGATTAATTATATAGACCTCAAGAAAATTAAAATTAAAAAATAAAATATTAAAAATACACATAAGTTAAAGGTTTTAAAAACAGTTAAAAGGTTTAAAAAAATAATATTTTATTTTATGGTTTTTTTTATATATTTAAAAATATATTTATGTAAATTCTAAAGTTTAAATATCCTTTGTTTAATAGTTCTCATTTATTAATAATTATCATTAGTTAAATATGTATACTTAGTCAAAGAGTTATCATTAGTTAAATATGTATCCTTAGTCAAAGAGTTATCATTAGTTATCATTAGTAAATATGTCTAATATAATACGATCTAAAATACTATACAATATTATAATGTAAATTTATTAAAATATACTAGAAATAATGAATATATACTAGGCTACCATAGTAGAACATATACGTGTACAACGAACTTGTTAATTATAAACTATTACAATGAAAATAGTTATGTGATTATTGCGTATAGACCATTACATTATATGAATACGTAGTACTTCAATATGTACACTGTATAATGATAATGTACATTGAACACTGTACATTGCACACTGTACAATGTATAGTGTACATTGTATACTATACAGTGTATACTGATTACAATGAATACTACATCAATGAATCATCGTCTACGTCAGCTCAGATAACTGAGAAGCCTCTTTAGCGAACACCGACCCCTTCTTTATGCCTAGTAGAATGCATAACTGCCTCTTGAATTCCAACCGAAACTCCTTGTATTGTATAACGTATATCAGTGGGTTGACAGTGGAGTTTATTTGCATCAGAATTAAGCCTGTGGTTGGGATTATTTGTAGTGAATAATAGGAGTTACCTATTAGGTATTTCACTATTTAAATTAAACTATTTGAATGAATTATAATTTTTTTAGTATTTAATATAATTTATATAAATAAAACAAATCAATATTTTTTTTGATTATTAATAATATACTATATAGGAAATATGGAAATATGGTACCTGTAATAAATGACACCTATAATGTCATACTATTAGTTAACTTTAACAATAAATAGCGATTAAATGTAAACTCTGAATGTAAACCTATACGGTACTATCGTAAAATGTTAAGCGTTATAACATGTGCATGTATTTCTATAGTCATTTAAATTAGTCTTAAGTATAATTTCAAGTATAATACAACACGGAATATATATAGGTTATTAACAATGACGAAGACGACTAACCGACTAAGAAGCTAGTGCTCCCCAAACTGTAACCTCTGAACCTGGACAGCACCCCTATCATACTTCTAAACGAATGGCAAACGATGTACACCAATACGCAGGTAGCCAGCATCTTTATAACGTTCATCTCCAGGTGATCTTTGACCCCTTTCTTACCGGCTACCGACACGTATATCAGCGTATACGACACTACCATTATAGTTATAGGCACTCCGTTGAAACCCAACAGTACGGCTACGGAGAATAGCCTGGCCACCTCGCCACTCGGGAATCTATCCCAATTGTAGCACCCTGCCCCATTCGGTCGAGCCCCATTAGTGGGGAACGCGTACGCCATCATCAGCGCGCAGCCGTACACCCATACCACTAGCGATGCGTACGCGAGGCGGACTTTAGTGCAGCGTAGCCGGTGCCGTATGGGTGCCAATATACTGTAGCAGCGTTCGGCCGATATCAGACCTAGGTTGTAGGAAGATACGCACGTCGTAAACGCTATCATGAACTGACTGCGCACGAACACGCAGTGTAGCCACGCCCCCGAGCCCCGCCCACTACCTACACTCACGTACAGGTCGGTGCCTATCCACAGTAGAGCCACTAAGCACGTGAACATATCGGCTAGCGATTGGTTAACCATCAGTACGTATACCCGCGGTTTTCGTAGCCTACTACTCCTCGTCGTTAGAAGTATAGTGATGCCATTTCCGATGATTCCGATTATCGAGATAATCAGATAGGAGGTGTAGATCGTAGTCTTGAACCGGGATGAAGAATTCGATACGCTGGCTATTATTTCCGTAGAATCGTTAACATAAGATTCGGTGTACATACTGGTATATACATCAGCGTAATGTGCTGATGCATCAAATTCTGTTACGTTAAACATCCTGAACTAATTGATTGTTTTTATTAATATATATTAATACTACTACAAATATATTAAACTATCAATATACACATAGATGACTACCAATAGCATGAATATATACATATAGTAATACATATATTTCGCAAAACACTTAATATAGAGAAGTTTATAAAATCACAGAATATGTTTACATATTTTATTACATATATAATGGTAGATATGTATATACACATATATCTATAGGTACATACGTACGGCGAGCGCACGCATAATGTGCGTGCGCACATATATTTGCATACACATATATTATAAATTATTTAAATAATATAATAATTAAATCTTAATTTTATTATATATAATATATAGTATATTAATATTTCAATAATTAATATACACAATTGATATAAAGTGTATATATATATAATATATATTAATATATATATATCAATATATTAGTATACTCAGGAATAGCTATATCAATTATTTTAAATTATAACTATATGTAAAATAATTGAATATTCTTATAGATTCAAATTTCTTAACCTAAAATAGCTCTATTATATCAGGATATTTGCTGAGCTAGTACTTTTTTCAAGTGATTAATTTATTTGGAGTTCCAATTGTTAACACATTGATGGATGTGATAATTGTATAATTTTTCACATTATTCAGTCCATGTTTTAAATAATTATTCATTATAAGTTATACGTTGGTCATTTTTATCAATAATTAGTATAGTTTTTGTAGTCTTCGTTAGCATGTTTAGAGTATGTTATGCTCTTTTGTAGGCTATGCCTCTTGACATGTCTTCGTTTATAGAGATACATTGCTTTTGAAACCAATCTTCTTTTGATTGTTTCATTAATCTTCGAATATTGATATTATTATTATTATTATTATTATTTTATTTAGACACCGTTTAAATATAATATATATTAACAATAGTGTATACTCTCCACATAGAGAGAAATTATTAAAATTAACAATTAACAAAGTTCAGTCGATACTGAATAAATAAGTTTTTAGCTTAGCTTTAAAACTAAGCGTATTAATTATTAGAGGAAGATAAAAGGGAAGCTTGTTCCATTCATTTGGGCCTGCGATACGAAAAGCTCTCGAGTGATCACGATGACTGAAGCTTAACGGGGATGCTTCCAGTCGATGTAGATGGACGTTTCTTAAGCTTCGTTCTTGAATATGTGGCTGTATAAGTCCTGCTAAATATGAAGGGGTATGATGATGGTAGGCAAGATGTGTTAGTACTAAGAGTTTGTATATTATACGCGAAGAAACTTTATGCCACTGCAGTTTCGTCATCAGTCTAGTAATATATATATATCATTGTTTATTGATTTATATGGCAAGTTGTATATTGTTCTAACTGCTCTTTTTTGCAACTTTACTATTGGCTCTAGATCTTTAGCTGTGAGATTGATTAGTAGGATATTAAAATAATCTGAGGTATATAACACAAGACTAGTTACTATTGATTTACATGTTTTAAAAGTGATGGATTTGCGAATTTTACGGATACGGTAAAGATGAAAATTAGCATTTCTTATTTTTATTGAAATAAAAGGTAAAATATCATGATTCGTGTTAAAAATAACGCCAATATTATGAACCTTTTTGGTGAGATCAATAATTTGTGTATTGAATATAAATTGATGTTTATTGTATGTTGAATTTTTATTAGGATCGATAAATATTATTTGAGTTTTTCCAGGATTCAATTTCAGTGAATTTAAGTTACACCACTCAATAATATCCTTTAAACAATTTGATAAGTTGGTGTGTGCATCAGAATCATTTGGAGATTGAGCATCAGTGTATATTTGTAGATCATCAGCAAAAGAGTGAAATCTAATGTTAGGGTGATTTTTAAATAATTTAAAAATGAGAGCAATATATATTAAATAAAATTGGTCCAAGAACGGAACCATGAGGTACACCATTTGCAATGAGGCGAAGTGTTGATGTCGAGCTACCAACTTTAACATTACAAGATCGATATTTTATATATGATGTAAACCACTCTAGGGCAGCCTTAGATATATCAATTTCTCTTAATCTTGATAGTAGGATCGTATGATTAAGTGTGTCAAATGCTGCTGACATATCTAACAACATGAGGAGTGTACTTTTCTTGGACAATAAAATATCATTATTGATCATACAAATCGCAGTTTCAGTACTTAAACCTGGCATATATACACTTTGAGGGGGATGAAGAATGTTATTCTTTATCAGGAAGTGAGTTATTTGTTGACTGATAATTCGTTCGATAATTTTTGAAAATATTGGTAGTTGTGATACAGGTCGGTAGTTATTTAAATCGTCGGCATTTCCTTTTGCATATTTAATAATTGGAGTGATTGAAGCTGTTTTCATTGAGTCAGGTAATATAGATAGTTGAAACTCTGATTTATGAATGCGTGTATATGCGGCTCAAGTACATAAGCTAATTTGTGGAGAAGGGCAAGAGGTAAAGGATCGTTAACAGATATAGATTTTGTGGATATAAATAGTTTTACAATAAGTTCAGAAGATGGAGTCGTGAATCTATCAAAAATTGAAGAGGAAGGTGGACGTAATATAACACATTAACTGATCATGTAAATATTAATTTACCTGTATTCGTTTTTTAGTTCTGGATTAGTCTTTCTAGTTGAATTCAGTGTCCTTCTTTTATCACAAATATCTAAAATATATTAGGTGATCCAAGACTGCTTATTATTTCGGTGTTTTCCAATAACTGTATTAACTATTAAATGTATTGATTTTTCGATCTTAAAGAGAATGTTATTAACATCGATTTCATCTATTTTATTTTGAAGTATTACAAGTTTGTGTTTTTCGCTATATTCTATAGCAAGGACTGGGTTTCGAAGTTTATATAAGTCATATCGAATTCTATTAATTTTTTTTATTTGTTGATACACAGCTTAATTTTGATGTTGTAGATAATTAGATCGTAGTCACTATTTTTGATATGTTCTTATACTGGTTTTGATGACACTTGATTTGAATCTTTGTGGTGTTAAAATATAGTCGATCTGATTGTTTGTCATTCCATCTGGAGAACGCCATGTTATTTTTCTTGAATGCTTATGAATATACAGTGTATTAGAAATGACAATATTGTGCTTCTCTGCGAATTCTAGTAGTATTTCTCCTCTACAATTTGTTTTACCAATACCAAAACTTCCTATAGCATTTAGCCATATTGAATATGCATCTTCTCCTGATTTTGTATTCCAGTCATCAAGTACAATCAAAATATCTTTTTTCGAATAATTCCTTATATTATCTTCAATTAATTCTTAAAATTCCTAAATTTCGTCATCAGGATAATCAGTATTAGGTGCATATACTTGTATAACAGTTATATTTTTAGGTTTTGCATAAATTTGTATTAAGATAATTCTATCTGAGATGTATTTAAAGTCTAATATAGAGTCAGTGAGCTCTTTCCTAACTAGGAAGCCAACACCATTTATTTTTAGTTTTTCATGGCCGCTGTATACAAATGTATGGTCATTATCGATGATAACTTTACATGTTCCTATCCATCTTGTTTCCGATTAAATCACATTATTAGTTATCTAGTTCTCTGCTGAGTTCTAGTTTATCTAGTTCTCTGCTGAATATTAATAATTTCACTAGTAGCTAATTTTTCACTTATATCCTTGTTCCGATAGACAATGCTGCCATTGTTATCCCGGGGCTTACCCCATCCGTAATGTTGTGTTGTTTGTTTTTGTAACTCATGATGATTCTTTCAGTGATCAATTTATCAGGTAGTGCATATATCATCTCCTGGTCCATCTTGTAAGTTTAGCCCATATGTTGATATGGTTTACAGGGTGTGGCGCGTGGTGCCAAAGCAAGAGAGTTAAGTAAGTATGTAATGGTTAGAAAGTAAAACTACTCAGATGATCACAACAGCAAACAGTCGATTTGGATCCAAAACACACAAACTTTACACCCCACGGTATCAAATGAGGCAACAATGAAGATGATTCAACTTCCAACATGTGTCAAGACCATGTGCATACCTGTATATGTATACATGGAACGTCCGACTGGTGTCGTCCGTAACATAGGGAAATCGGGAAAATACACGAACTAACAAGGGAGCTAAATCACTATAAATGGGACATTATTGGTTTAGCAGAAATAAGATGGAAACACTATAGTTAACTTCTTACTGATGAAAGTCATAAGATAGTTTAAAATAGTCATCAACAATCCATCATTACGGAGATGATTTTAATGTGAGAAAGAAATTGACCTTTGTTATTCTAAACTATATAGTATTCTCTAGCAGAATTATATCATTAAGGATAGCATCCTATCTAATGAATATAAAAATGATACAAATTTATGCTCCGTTTGAAGAAAATTAAATATCAAAATGAAGAACATGCTAGAGAATATAGATGGATACATAATATGCTACATAGTAATATCAAAGGGCTTTGGTAATACGAAAGCAGTAAATAATGAATGTCCAAGCTCACAGTGCAAGTAAATTAAAAAATATTTGAGAAGGGGAATATATAGCAAAAGATAATCCAATCAAACACTATCGTTAATCACTAATTAGAAACCTAGAGAAGACAACAATCGTATACCGCTTGCTGATAATAATTTCAGTATATAAAGATGGACAGGGTATTTCAAAGAACTCTATATCTTTAAAATTAATACTGATTGCGATACATTGCAAAACGACAATAATGGGACATTTTTCATAGTAAGAATGTACGACAATATATCAGAATTTGTGTAGTGGTAGCAGTGTATATACTTTAGCAGTAGCAGCCGAGGATAGCCGCTGCAAATACTGACACCAGAAATTGAAAAGACAATAAATTGCCTGAAGAATGACAAATCACTGGGAATCGATAATATATCAAGTGAACTTATCAAAGAAGGTAGACTGGTAAAAACTGATATATTTTTTACTAAACTGTGTAACAAAATCTGGATAACAAATGAATGGCCAAAATTATGGAATACATCATTGATTATACCAAATAAAGGTCACCTCAAAAATTGCTCAAACTATCGAACAAATAGTTTCATAAGTCACACGAGCAAAATACTACTAAGAGTCATTTTGAATCGGTAAACCACGCAGGCAGAACATATATTGGCAGAGGAATAGGCAGGCTGTATGATAAGTAGAAGCACCATCGAATACATTCTAAACTGTATACTTCTAATAGGGAAACACATTGATCAATAAAGGAAATTATATTACAATTTCATCGACTTTAACTTACTTTTTGATAGAGTATGGCATGATGGTTTATGGCTTACCATGACGACAATTTGTATACACATTCAACATAATAAAATCACTATATAATTACAAGCTATATTCTATTAAACAGCTAAATTAGACTTCCCTTTCCAAATACATTGGGTGTAAGATTGTGTTGCCTATTTTCTATAGTTTAATACAATATATTTATAGATATAATATAGCAGACCACTCTAGAAAATTACAGGTAAAAAGAGCTAGCTAATATGATATTTCAGGGTATCATTGAAATTAGTAAAAAAAGAGGCTGTTCTAATAGAAACAAGATAGATGCCATATTTGGACTGGTATAATCTCCCCTTACGCGAACTCTTAAATAAGACGGCTGATCGTGAAGAATGGAAAAAGTTGTGTTCGTCATTATGATATGCCCCCTACGACGAAATCGTCATTGGACTTACGTACCTAAGTAAGTATATGAGAAAGAATGATAGTAGTATGATATAGTAGTAGCAGTAGTAGTAGTATTAGTAGTATACTATAGTAGAAGCAGTATACTGTATGTCCCGGATATTATTAATCCATATTATATCCATCGTTAAATTTCCATCGCACGGACTTCGAGTGAGAAGTACACGATTGATATCTGTAACAACAATCGTATTTATATAGTGTGAAATGCTTATCAGATGTTCTAACGTATGCTTGTCGAGTGGTTATTTAGTTATACTGATATTTAATTGGATATTATATTTATATATACATTAATTAATTAATAAATATATATCCTGTATTTAAATGTAATATATTATTACAGAAGAAATAAAATAATAACATAATTTATATCATTAACAGCATTGTGAAAGTGTCCCTTATTGTTCATATAGGTTCAATTACAAATAAAGTAAGTATATATTAATAAATAATAAATATGCATTATAATATATTTATTCATTCTTATAGATAGTTCTTGATTAAATATTTGTTGAAATAATAAATAATATAATATTAATATTAATTTCGGATCCATCAATAATCATATAAAATATTCATCTTTTTTTCTAAGACTACTATTTTTCGTGCAATTTCCTATAATAATATAATAGTTAGATAATATATTAATAATTGTAAAGTATATATATATATACCTTTTCATGTTAGTACATAGGGTTTCTTCACGCGGTCTCAATAGACCACCGGCGCCCCTGAAATGGAAACGGTTATTCAATACTTACACATTTATAAAAATTTCGTTATATATAATATATTATACGTATCAATATTTTCCTATATTTTATAAACAACTTTATATTTAAATTTGAAATAATTAAATGTACTTATAATAATACAAATTATATGTAAATCCTTTAATATATATGTGTGTGTGTGTGTGTTTATGTGCGAGGTACGATTATTTACATCTATAATATTATTATTTCTATGAATATCTAACCATATAATGTTTTTATATATATATAAAATATTACATAATATAATTAAAGTTTAATTTAATATGTATTAATTACTATTAGAATACATACTTATAGTTTTACTAAATATAATGAGAATTTAATAACATCATCATTTTTTAATAAAATATTTAATTATAGTTAAAATATAAAATAATTTTAAATATTTTTCAAATATTTGTATACTTTATAATATAAAAATTAAATGTTTATATTTGAATATATTTGAATATTTTCAAAAAAAAATAATGTTGTTAATATAATATATATATATATATAGAAGACACATATAATGCTATAACTTTTAACTCTTACCCATACATCCGTAATAAGCAATAGATTTGTGATAGTTTTGTTGGCATTCATTTAGTACCGCTAGGGTGGCTGATTTCATAGTAGTTCCTGTACCCTATTGAAGTTTAATTTGTTTTTAGTTTATTATATGACTAGATTTGTAGCTAGCCATGGCAGTGCACTTACATATTTATATTATTCACGTTTTACTAATCACAATGTTATCGTTGACAAATTGTATTGTATTATTATATTATTATATACTACATGGAGGGTACCCTCGCTGTGAGTATAGATTACAAGATAATTTCTGGTACTCTCCTTTGAACAGAAATTGTATATACTGTATTTTATTTCTACTTAATAAACCATATTCAATATTAAATATATATATATATATTATTTATATAACCTATATGTAATATATACATAGGATATTTATAAATAGTATACAATACACACTTAGAACAAATAAATTACAAGACTAACAATATGTAACTTATTTCCGGATTCAGTTGAAGGTTTCATGTTACTTATAGTCAGATGTTGAGATGCATCAGTTTGATCGTTTCGTGATATGTTAGCTTGATTTACTCCCGCGGTATTCAAAACAAATGGAAAACTATTGTATATAAACGAAGGTGGTTAATTTATAAATATTTATTATTAAACTAAATAATATATATATATATATATATATATATATATATATATATTTAACTACCTGTGTGGCTCAGTGGCTAAGGCGTCATACATACAAGCAGTAGGATACCGGTTCGAACCTCATCCGAACCATAAATTAAATTTATAAAATGGGTCTTAACATATTATTTAGAAGTGATCTTATATAATTGTGTATAAATAAATGGCTCTCGTTAAAACCATGGATGCCTTAACATGATAGCGGCTTCGAAGGGACATTAGAGCCATATATGGTTATAAGTGAACACTTCATCTAAGTTCCTGGATGGGATGAAAGGACCTCACCAAATAAAAATAACAAAAAATAACAAAAATATATATATATATATATATATATATATATATTGAATTTAATTGAATTTATATAGACTCTTAAATAAATCATAAATTATCTAAAAGTGTATATATATATATATATATATCTACAAGTAGAATAAATTATAAGGAAATTAATAAATAAAATATAATAACAAATAATATATTATTATAGGTTACCACCTGATATTAATCGTGGATATATTTACTTATTTTTTTATGATATTGTATGTATCTAACAGAGTGTGGGAGTGAATTCTATAGATTAGGAACAATATAACTAAAGGTTCAGGTATTTATTTATTGGACGGAGAATAAGGGTAGAAGGAAGATGAGAATCATGATGGAGCGAAGAATAGGTAATTAACTTGAATTTTAGTAAGAGATATTATAATTGATTTTAGTATTTTTCTAATTCTAAAAATTGAAAATTTACATATTTAGTGATGTAAGTAATATGAAGAATGACTTAAAGAGTAGAATAAAAAAGTTCACATAAGTTGAATGCAGCAGGAGAAGGATCGATTACATTGTTATGTAACTGAAGGAGATAAGTAGGCAAGATATGGAGAAATATTCAATGATGTAGTTTTGGAGGTATTAAGGAGAATATTATTATTATTAAGCCATTCATTAATGTCATTAGCACAATTGAATAGATGATTATCTAAAACTGGTGGTGAATTAGTGGGAATATACATTTATAGTTGTATATTATCTACATAGATATGATAATATATATTAGGATATGTTTATATAATGGAAGTAGTGGTTATTTATAAATTGAGAAAAGTGCTGATCCCCGAGGAATACCATATTTCATAGGAGAAGGGGAATACAAAGAATTATATATTTGTACAATGCTGCTACGATCAGATAGTTATGAACTAAAGAAAGGGAAAGTATCTAATTCCAAGCTGGTGGGACGGTATAGGTTAATGGTCAAGCGTACCGAGTGAATATGATCAGCATGACTTGTTGACATCTATTATAATTATTAGTAGTAATGGTAGAAGTGATGACATCAATGATGTAGAGTAGTGTTGTTTATGTGGAGTTCCATATCCGAAAACCAATTAATCTCTAAATTAATTTTATAAACTAGTATGATATACGATACCCATATATGGGTACCTATAGGTACCCGCATATAAAGTTGCAACAAACCCCATATAAGGTTCTCACTAGGTATCATCACGGTTAGCTTGCCGTACGTATAACACACGTTTATTTGTATATTTACTACTCCTACCTGAAGAATATATATATACATTGCATATCTAACTCGTATTGTTAAAATACTAATAATACACGTGTAACCATAGTAACGCGTTACGCTACGTTACGTTACGGGCACATCTAGTACTCACAATAGTTTACAGTATTGCCTATTCGGGGAGACGATCTGTAGATTGACCTCGGTGGTTTGATTTTGGTCCGGACATCTGACCAGTACGCAGCTGACATAATCAGATTCGGACTGAGGCCATGCGAGCTTAAGGTCAGCCATGTGGGTTCCGTATAGATGACCCGACTTCGTACGACTTATACCCATCACTCTAATGTCTTGGTTTCGTTGCTGAATGTGTGTGTGTCGTACTCGTAATATATTTAGTAGTCGTGTATGCGTGCGTGTGTGTGACACACTGTGTGTGCGTGCGTATGTTAATAGTAAGCGATACGGTCAGTTTTATTAGAAATCACGTTATTAAAATAATGTACATAGTATTAAATACCTATATCTATCTATTTTTTATATAGTTATTACTAATATGTTTGATAAGTTATGACTCATCTGTATAATAATATATATTTTTAAAGTATAATTTATAAATGTTATTTGATTAACATGTTATCATACATTTAAGAAACATCGATATATTAATAATTATATATATTATTCTTATATGTTAATATACATATTTGTATTTTATATATATATATATATATATATATATATATATTAAATATATGTATATATATGTAATATATTACATATTAAAAACAGTTTATTAAATATATAATATATTATAAATTAACTATTATTTAATAATAATTCGTAGATATTCGTTATATGCTACTAACATTAATGAGCAAGGACACGGCACACACAGTATACGTAGGTATTCCATGAGGTTGCCATGACAACCATCTTCTTAATGACGATTGCGTGATACTCAGAATTCCTTGATTTCCGGTCATCAATTTTTTCACAGATTTAAGAGTTTTGCTGAGCTACGATACCAATGTTTTGATTACGTATACTATTATTATTATATAGTATTATTAATAGTTCACAATTAATTGTATTGCTCGCCAATAATTGAATATTATTATTGACATTATCAGCATATTAAGTATATATCCAACATGTCCTTAGTCTCATATAATACACTGCTTACTGCTCCCCCTAGTGGTTACTACTACTACTACTACTACTACTACTACTACTACTACTACTACTACTACTACTACTACTACTACTACTACTACTACTACTACTACTACTACATAGTAAAAATCACCATTCTAATATTATACCAGCTTAGAACAATACGCTCTATATAAGTTGGATTGTACTTCATTGTAAGGTTGCGATATCTACCTTGAAGTAAATATTAGTATTCTTTAAACATCTCGCCTTGCTACTGAATATCGGCCCGTCCTGGACTGTTGTGCTGGGTAGTTGCGCCGTTACAGAGACTCCATTTTGTATATTCGAGGAAGGGTATCCGGTGGGTAGATTATGTGTCGGGTGAACCTGTCCGTGTTTATATATGTATTAGAAGTTAGAAATGACCTATGTAATATTGTATATATATATATATATATATATATATATATATATATAAATTAAAGTTATTGATATAACCAATTAGTTATAATTATATATATATATATAATATAATTATATAAATAAATAAATATGAATATTTGGTACATAATAATATATACATATAATTTATGTAAATTGAAAAAGTACAGTTAGTGAAGAGTGTACATTTTAGGAAACTATAATGTCATGTATTAAACTATCTAAATTAGTATTATCAAAATTATTATCATATCAAGTTTGACTTATAAAAATTACTTTACTGAATATAAATAATAAATATTCATTACAAGTATCATATAACTACATTCGCCAGTAATATAAGTGAATATTT
The DNA here is from genome assembly GCA_964019155.1 of Osedax fenrisi. Lineage (NCBI taxonomy): Eukaryota > Metazoa > Annelida > Polychaeta > Sabellida > Siboglinidae > Osedax > Osedax fenrisi. Next base: position 32,456,477 of record OZ025240.1, on the reverse strand, counting down.
TTAAATAAAGAGGTTAATTCTTCGCATAGTAAATGAACGAGTTTATATCTGGATTAGTCTACGTTATAATAAAATCCCATATTATATGTCGCTAATCAACTTACCAATACCTCTCCTTCCATGATTATCGAAGTAATCCTATTACATAACACTATAAGACATGTCATTCCCTGGGTGTTAGTAGTACTGGAAGTACTACGCCTGACTATGCCAGCATCCAGTGAATAGCCACGCACTCTGACTCCAGTTAGTGGTATTAGGAATTGAGATCCAGTCGTTACTTTTACCTTATGAATTTATGTATGAAGTAATTAGTAATAGGCAATATTAATTAACGATAATATATATATATATATATATATATATTACTCAATATATGTTCTACTAACAGATGCATAACACGCAGCTTCATTCGGTAAGGGTTTATCGAGGTTAACTACCTTCATACCTTTGGATACCACAATTTTTCCTAATTTAAAATCAATTGTTTTTTTTAAATTTTATATATATAATTTAAATATGTATAAATGTTTATTAAATTTATAATTAGTGATATATGTAATTATAATAAATTATATATAATAAATACTATTAAAATTATATAATTTGTAATACTCTATACGTAACAATAGATAAATAATATATACGATTTACACATTATAGATTATATTATATGTAATATGTACTAGATTAAAAAGAACCATTAATAATATTTATTAGATCACGTCTTTTTCTTCGTATTGTTGATGTGGTTGGTGCCAGATTAAAATTACCATACTTCTCCCATCCGCCGCTTTCTAAATCTACTGTCCACAATAGAGCGGCCGATGTTCCTATAGGATATATAGGATTTTAATAAATTCAAAATAACGAAATGTGACGTGTTTTACTCTAGTATCTAGATAAATATTAATGTCATATTATAATTAATTTAAATAAGTAAAATTTCCTTATTATAATATGTTTAATAATATATTGAATATGTAATTAGTAATATTAAACATATAATTAATAATAAATAGTGTACTCTATGTACATGTATGTACCTGTATATAGCACAATAGTACTACTAAATATCCGGTGTAAATAATATATAAAGTACCGGTTATAGATTGAATTCCTAGAGCTGAAGCATTGACCGACATAACTAGCTGGCCTGTGATCTCTAGAGGTTCACCTGACACGCTGGCAGCTGTTACCGTTGCTACTCCGTATGTTTGAAGCATACGTGAAATACCTGTACGACGTGATCGTTATATAATAGTAAATGCGCTAGAACATTCCACGTTGTCTCTTTTAATCTACATATTATAAACAATACTAGGGGAATTCCCCTATAGGGATTATAATTATAATTCCGTTAGATTTTAACATGCATTTTTTAATTGCTTTTATTAATCTTGTTGATATTTTTGTAAACTTTTATATTTAAATTTCATAATAACACCACAATTTAGATTTTATATTTGAATAATAAAATATCATATAAGACAATACAACATAATAAGTCCCATTACATGGAATACTGTTCCTAATATTCAGTAGATTGTTACTAATACTATTTTAAAAGGTGATTATAATGTAACCAATGAGATTATAATGTTGTTATTGTTTTCATTTCAATTTTAATATATATCGTTTGCTGATTTTATTATTATTAATATTAAAATTGTTAATCAAATTATTTACCTACATAAAGTATTATCATTTTAAATTTATGTTTACAAACTAAACTATTTAAGTCATTCGTTTAGTATATATTTAATTTATTATGTGTATTGATCAATTACAACAAAAATAGTAGTATCAAAGGGATTTGATAGTATTATAATGGTTAACTTTATAATACATAAATAAATGCTTATATGATAACAATATAGATGAATATATGTATATTAGTGAATGGGTATACCTTCATCATCTGCGAAAGTGAATTGAGCTGAGGCAGCAAGTATAGATTGTACATTTCGAGGATCGGCGAAAGAGGCGTATACTAAAGCATTTCCAGTAAACTTTCTACCATCGCGATACTAAGTAACATAATGACATAGAATTATATTACATACATGAATATATGATAAATGAATCTAGGCAACTAATATATATATATATGAACATTAATGATTATGTATTAGTATTATGTATAATAATATTTCAATAATATTTTAATTTTATTTAAAAAAATGAATTATGACTTGCTTTTCTAATAATATAACTTATACTAATATAAAAAGTTATTATACTATATAAATAACTTATAAGTAGCACATGTTAAACCTGGAACGCGTCTCGGGGAAACGAAAGCGAGGCTACGTTAGATAGACCGGCGGGTGATATTATCTGTACTTGACTCGCATTCTGGCTGGCGATTACGAGTTGAGGTGCTGGTTTCAGTATAACTGTGATCTCGATAAAGTATTCATCGACGTCATCTTGTAGATTAACTACGACTAATTTTGTAACTATATTATCAGCGTCCACCTATAGAAATCATTAAGAAATATATAAGAATAGAGTATTATATATATTAAAAAAAAAATCTAATATTATATGTATATATATAATTACTAATAATATTAATACTTTAAATAGGTTTTATATTAGACCGGTTCGTATTTCTTTTCTTAATTGTACAAACCTTCACATCTATGACAATTTAGGCCATGATGAATAAGTGTTTAAAATTGTAGACCTATATCTTAAATAGTTTTCAGGCACGAGACCTTTTTATTTTAACATTGAATTCATATAACATTTAACATGGGGGAGATATAGAAATAAGTTTCATTCAATTTTTATAAAATTGAATGATTTTTTTTAAGCCAACTATGGATATATCCTAGAAACATATATTACAAGTAGTATTAACAATACAAAATAGTTTTCATAACAATCTAGATGCCCAAATTTTATAAAATAATGTTAGTAAAAAAAAATATCTAAAAATCGTATAATTTAATATAAATAAATGATTACAATTTAATTTATAAAATTAAAATATATAATTTATAGATAATAATAATACAATTCAAATTAATTATTAAAAAATTATTTTCAGAAAAAAAATTATCATCATTTGTAAATTTTTTTGGATTTTTATTTGAAATATGAAATACAAAATATATTAAATTTATGTAAAGTAAAATTATATATATTAATTTTAATTGATATGAGTTTTAGGAGACATTAATATTTGTAATTTGTAGATATAAAAATGAAATATAGATATTATATTAATAATAAATATAAATAATGGTATATATTATATTAATTCATTAAATATAATAAAAATACATAATTAATTTTAAATATTTTAATTTTAAATGTAAACATCAAAGATAATAGGATGGTGAATGACTATTATAAATGTAATATTTTAAATTAAATTTTAAAATAATAATTTATATCTCAAACTTTAAATGCTTCGTGACCAATGGCAACTATTTTTTATAAAAAATGTTAATACATATTATACTAAAATATAGATATGTATTATATTTTATATGAAGGATTGCAAATGTATTCGAACGAACCGGTCTATTGTATATACAATAATATTATTTATTTTATATTGTATTATAATTATATATATATATGTAAATATATTATTAAATAATATAAATAGTTTATAATTAATTATTATAAATATTCATAGATACTTATACGTATTATAAATCACATTAAATATATTAAATAATAATACTTTTATTAATATTAATCAATTACCCTTATTTGATAATTAATCAGATATATTATATAATAATGATCACGAATTACATACCCAGAATACAACATTTTCTTTGAATTCTGAGGCAAATGTGAATTTTCCGTTTTGCACATTAATTTATGGTCCGTTGTAACCCCGCACTGTTATTGTGGACTCTCTCTTACCAGCATCAAAATCATCGCCTACTAACTGTGCGTGATGATATCAATGTTAATTATTATATATATATATATATATATATATATATATACGTTAATTATTAATAAAAGAAATTCATATATAGGGGAAAGTAACCGAATACGGACAGTGCCCGAATATGGACACTCTCGGTATCTCAGAAACCATAAATCCTACAAAAAAATGTTTAATGAATACATATTCAAAATTATATAAATAGCGTAAATAAGTATTTGTTATTTTTTAATATTCAAATATATCCAATAAACTAATTTTGTATTGCGTTTTTAAATTTATGAAACAAAATATCAACTTAAAACCTTCTCAAGTATATATAAAAAATAACAATATATTATGAAAAACTAAACAATTTTAAACATTATATATATATACAATTGCTATATTTGTTATCTAATATCAATTAAGTTGTAAGCATATATTTATAGGTCATATACTTTCCTAATATATTGATATACGGACACTCTAGATATATTAATACGGACACCCTATAACCAATCAGAGCGCAGCATGTGAACTCTTCTGATGTTCATAAAAATTGCGTGTATTATATTATTAATACCACCAATAAAGCTAAATCTAAAATTTTTATTATTTATATTATTATTATTTATATTTATTTTTATTAAATTATATTAAATTATTAATTAAAAAAATAATAAAAATAAATAAATTATAACTAATTAAATTATATTAAATTATTCATAACATTAATTATAAATAATGTAATTATAATTTATCTGAATGTTTCATCAATAATATATAGTTTATCTATTGGTATATGTGGTGTCCGTATTATAACACAGGGTGTCCGTATTCGGAAATGGGTACAGTTACGGACACCCCCGTTATATATTGAATAAAAAGATTAAATAACATTTTAAAATCATAATAATATCTATAATCAGATAATATTAAAATATTTTAATTTTTGAATACACATATTGAGTCATAAAATGTTAAGAACATGTATTGTTAAAGTGTCCAATTCGATTTTAATAATTTGTATAATTAAAAGGTATTTCAACGTTATCTATATATATATATATATATATATATATATATATATATATATATATATATATATATATATATCTATAATTGACTAATTCTTGAAATAAAATGATAAATATAAATTAAAAATATATATTAGTATTTCATTTTAATATATATATATATACGTGTACACAAACCAATCCTGTGATGTAGACTTCTCTAATAGAAGAACATACGGAACAGCCGCATTTAGTAATCTTCGTTTGTTGGTACGAGAATCCTTCGCACTTAATGTCCAGCAAAATGTTCTGAACTCCGATACAGCACTTATCTATTTATATCAAATATCGTTAATTTAAGTTATTAATTTATTTAATACATTCATTAATTAAATCACTTAGCGTCATGTCGTCTATTATTGTCATATATGGAAGTTGCAGATCATCAAATATTATCAAATTTTGACTATATTAAATTTTATATTTTTAATATTAAATTATTATTCTCTAAATATCTAACAGTGATGATATTCTAGTGTATGTGTCGAATTCAATGTAAACATTAAAAATATAAATAGTTCGTATAACAATAAGTATTTAAATGAATAATTTAAAATAAAATGTATTTATAAAATTAAACATGATCAATAATTAAATATATTATAATTAATTAATTAAATCTGATTTGTTCCTTATTTGTTATGCATTATATAAATATTATTCGTATATTTATTTAAAAAGTTATAGAAATATAGATTGTAATACTACTAATAAAATATATTTCAACATTGCGTGTATCTTTTAATGTATTTAATACGTAGATATTGCACCTACTTTATGTATCCAATTGTTCATTAATTAAGTAGATTTTTCAGTATATTATGTATTTATAAGTAATCAAAATTCTAATTTTATATAGAAATGTAAATATATATGTATATGTTATATATTTATTATAGTTTCAATTTACAATCTATTTTCAAGAAAACAATAATAATTATTATTATAATTAATTAAGTACTATATTATGAATAATGATTATATTCAATATTTTTTTCAAGATTAATATAACATATTTTTTCATATAAAAAAATATATTATTAAAAAATGTAACTTTTAATAGACAACTTCCAATATAAATATTAATATAAATATTTTTTTTAAATGTGTGTATTATTTTTTATAAATATACATAATTATTGGGTATTAAACACTATGTCGTATATTTATTTTGATGCTTTAAGGGCATATTGTATGTATTACACAAATAAAATCGGACAATGTACTATCTATGTGTATAGCGTTATAAACCAGATTGTCCTTTGGTATCATTAGAGATACAAGCCTCCGTACCACAAGTTCCGATATCCACGACGTCAGTAATCACATTATTGGAGTCGGTGTAGGTACAAGATTGTTCCAGAGGTAGCATCTTACTTTTAACGTCGCTACACGTATCGGTAACTTCAGGAGCTATCATTGTAAATATAATATTTAATATTATAATAATATTATTTAATATAATATATAGTTTTTATCCAATTTGACAACATTATATGCAATTATAAAGAATACTTTTATATTAATATTCATATTATATTTAAAAAATAAGTAAGGTTATATATATCGTACTAATTACAATACTGGAAATATAAATTTATTTTAAAAACAAAATGAAAATTATATATATATATATACGTCAATCCTAATAATATTGATAACACGTATACATAAAACAACCATGTATTTATGTTACTAACAAATAAAAGTAACCACTGCAGTTGTCGAGAATGTTTTTCCAGCCTCAGAGACCGCCCTACATTTATATTCCCCCGCCTCGGTGACCTCTAATGTACTATAACCCAGGTCATCTTGTACCCCAGCTTCCAATAGAACTCCGTTTAAAAACCTATATGAAATTAAAAACATATATATGTATATATATATATGCATACACGTGTTCAACGGTTAATGGTATGAATATTATATAAATATATCATAATAGTATATATTATATTATCATATACGTTTCGCTAATTATTATTTATGATTAATATATTTGTAATTATATATATATATATATATATATATATATATATATTAATATGATTATAAATGTTATTCGTGTATGGATAATAACTTATAATAACTTTAATATTGAACATGAATAGATGGCATATATATATATGTTATTTATTAAATACAATAATTCATCAGGATTTGATATATACACATGGTAAATAATAGAGTATAACGATTGCTAAATAAGGAGTAGATAACATTTATAGACGTTATAAAGGTTATCTGCTCAGTATTTAATCCGTATACTTAATTTAGATACTATACTAAATATTTAAATTGAGATCCCACTTTCCAAATGTATACTCCATTAACGGTATGTATATACATATATTAATATTTGGTATCTAACTAATTCCAAAAATTATAATTAAATTGTATACTACCACATACTAAATGTACATTGTATACTGTACAACTATAGTTAAAACTATATATATATATATAATACTAATATTAATTATATATAATACTAAACTATCAACTATATTTTGTTTTATAGAATTATATATTTTTTAATTTTAATTTGTAATAATATTTAAATTTAAAATAATTATATTTCAAGATAGTAAAACATAAACTATTAGGATTTTGAATATTTTAAATTTAAAGTATATTATTTTTTTAATTTAAAGTATTAATATAAAATTAATATATATTAATATATATTTTTAATTATATTGAAATATTGAAAAATATTGAAAAATAATGAAATTATTAAGTATAATTTATCATTATAACATAGTATTATATTAGTAATAATATAATAATGATAATAAAACTATAATAATTTAAAAATTACTTGTAATATTACATAATAATATACGTAACCATTCGATAGTCATCATATTTGTAGCAGAACAATTCAATGTAACTACGCTTCCTTCGTAAGATACTTGGTTGGTAGGATTCGATGTAATTGAAGGTCTCTCTAGGTAAATAATATTACTCTTTATACACATATATATGATATCTTTATCTAGTATTATAACTATAGTAATGTTATTAACATACGATATTTATTATTAATATTATGATAACTGATGCATAACAATATTAACTAATAATAATTCTTAACTTAAATTACTTATAAATGAGTTAGTATTTCTATATTTTTATCTGTAAATCAATTGTTGACAATATATACTAAAATGTTAAAACCAATCATTAGTTTTAATAAAAATACGATGTTGAATATATATAATACACTTATACACTTATACACGTATTCACTTATACACTTATGTTATGTAATGAAATAACTAAGTTGTCATTAACACTACTATGATCGCACGCGTACATTATCACACACACACACACACACACACATCTACTTGCACGACGTAACGCTAACGAAGTTGCGTTCGAAACCTCTTATAACCGCGGCCTACATCGCTAGCTAACCGAGTTTATACATGGGTATTACGACAGTGGCAGGTGAGGTAGCAGCGTACGAGTACTGTGCGGTAGCGTAGCCTGACTTCACAGCGATCAGCTGTAGGCCTTGCGAACAGTACCCGTTTATCTGGAAGTGTCCTGAAGGATCGGTCACCGTTAGTGTATACGTAAACTTAATGTAATCTCGTCGGTAAGTCAATTATAAACATTTTAAATAACTAATAATTTAATTTAAGTATACGATACAATAATTAAATATTGTTCATATAAGAATTATAAACCTTGACTATTTGTAATGGCGATAGGTGACCATGCTTGATTGACAGCTCTTATTTCAACATCTACTAATCCTAGTTGTCCAACGTTAACGGTTCCATTTATACTATTTTCACATTCACATAATGTGCACAAGGAATTTAGTGTTCCGGATGAGCAAGTTCTTGTGCAGTCTGTTTTTAAATTAAATATTGATGCATTATATAATAGTAAAATATTATAATTCAATACATTTATATATTTATATATATATATATATATATATATTAATAATTATGAATATTGATGTACATTAATAATACACCTACTCACTTATATCATAATATTTATATATTATATTAATTTATCATTGACAGGATAGTTATTAGTGTTGAAATTTTCAGATTTTTCACTCATTCGAAGGTTTCGAATAGTAAATAAATACACTTCGAAGGTTTCAAATAGTATTAATTTTTATTAAATTAAGTATTCGAAGGTTTCGAATAGTAAATAAATACAATTCGAAGGTTTCAAATAGTATAATTGTTATTAAATTATGTATTCGAAGGTTTCGAATAGTAAATAAATTCACTTCGAAGGTTTCAAATAGTATTATTTTTATTAAATTAAGTATTCGAAGGTTTCGAATAGTAAATAAATACACTTCGAAGGTTTCAAATAGTATTATTTTATATTAAATTAAGTATTCGAAGGTTTCAAATAGTAAATAAATACACTTTGAAGGTTTTAAATAGTATTATTTGTATTAAATTAAGTATTCGAAATTTTCAAATAGTTAATTTATTTATTTCTAAGGGGTAAAATAGTAAATAAATATACTTTGAAGGTTTTGAATATATTTAAAAAGGGTTATGAATTTTAATAAATGATTATAATCATTGATAATTATCAATAAGTATAATTTCTCTACACATAATTGTGAACGTTTTTTTGTTAAAATATTTGAAGCCATATAAAATATTCTTCAGAATTCGAGAGTAAGGTTAAAGGTTAAAAAGGTTAAAACGAAGTAAATAGCCTAGGGTATACCCTATTTATAAATAGTATTAAATTATTTGTTTATTGTATAATAACATATATGCATTTTTTTTATCTTTTTTACGAATAGTTAAATTAAACATTCGACATTTTTTTAATAATTACATTTAGATATTCGATATTATCGAATAATTAGATTTAGTTATTCGAAATTTTCGAATATCTGTCAAATTCGAAAATTTACTATTTGAAAGAATCGAATATTCGAATATTCGATTCGTTATTCGAAACCGTTTGAAAATAATATTAAAATAATAGTAATACGATAATAATCTAATAATAATATACATTGACAACAATACTAAATAATATAAAGGACTATATATATTATACGCAGGAAACGATTACTTCAATTGGCCATGTGGTTTTCGTCGGGACATGGGATATGGAACTTATGGGATTGAAGTTTAATGATTCACTCATAGCTTGGGATAACACGGAGAATATTCCGCCGACTTCTATTTGTGCTACCGTCTTATTCGTCAGTTTAAAATTCAGCTCGAGCTTAAATGTTGCTGGGAATGTAGGTTAATATATGATCGCATCATAGATTAAATAGATAATATGTATAGAAATGTACTATATAATATGGTATATTTATCATTTAAAATCATATCTAAATAATCTAAAGTATATAATAATTTACTATTTTAAAAATAATACGCGCGTGATCAATACAAATATATATTTTAATTACTTTAAAATATATATTATTTTATTTTATATGTTATAATATTATAAAAAATAGTAGAATAAAATAATTATCTTTCCTCTATATTTATTTATATCATTAATACCATTTAAAAGGTATTGCGGATCTAATGAAATTGTAGTACGAAACGGCACAAGTTGCCAGAGATGTCCTAATTATCAATGGCCCGATGAAGAGACAGCTACCTACTGTTATGCAATCTCTTACACGCATTACGAATGGAAATCTCCTACACCAATGGGTAATACAATTAGTTGTATACTAAATTATATTTAATCTGTTAATATATCAGATAGTAATATAGTATAATTGTACATATGGGGTCTAGTTATATATTATGTATATCAGTTTTAAATATACAAATATGTAATATATAGTTATTGGCACCAATCATTTTATTTTAGATCGTAGAACTCTATATCTGATTATTTCCTCTTATATGATCATTATTCTGATATCCGATTATTTCCTCTTATACGATCCTTTCCCTGATCATTATTCTCAGTTAGTTACCCGATACAATCCCGATCCCAATCATAGTTTCATTAACCGATCCATATACTTATTATTATTGTTTATATATTTATAATATATATATATATATATATATATATATATATATATATATATTACTTGTTATACTATTTATATCATTAATATATTATATTATATTCTATTAAGGGGATATCCCAGTGTTCAAAATGATAAAAAAAAAATTATTTTGTATTTATTTTTTATTCCATAATATTAATAAATGTAGTGTGTTTTAGTATCTGTATAAATATCAGCCGCGAATTCAATCTAGAAATGCCATAAAATTGATTTCTAAATTGTTATATTATCAATAGATATGTATACTTTCAACTTTCAAATGCTGTTTTCTCAAAATAATTATTTCGCGCTAGGTATGTGTGTATAAACTTAGGTATAACAAAAACTAGTATATGTATTCTACTAATTGTTATTGTATTATATAAATAACATATATATGAATACTATTACATGCGTATTTTTCTAAATTTGTATATGTATAGTTGCAAAAAATAACAATTTCTATAGAAATTCCGTAAATTAGAAAATTAAAATGTGTGCATATATATATATATATACGTTATATAATATATATTATAAAAATTACGTCCTGTAATAGTATGTGTATACATATAATGAATAGAATATAACAAAAATTAGCTCAATTCAATGAATAGAAATCTGCGCGCCTAGTTTTGCGTAGACCCATTATTTACTATCTCTATACATAGAGAGGCGGGCGTCGTGTGACATCCCCTTAAGAAAATGGTGGAATCTACATTGAATAGATTTCTACTTTTATATTTACTAAAAATCAGTGGTACACATATATGTGTATATAAGTTCAAATACAATGAGTAATTGTTTAAAATATATGCTTTCTCATATATATGATAGTCATACTACTACATAATATAAAAAGGTATAGTCATAGAAATATTTGATTCTAATAAATATTCTAATAATATAATATTATATATATATATATATATATACATGTATGTAGTATTAATAAACTTAGTATAATAAATAAATTAAATATGACACTATATACAATTTTTATATAAGAAAAATACAAATATATCACATTTATCGCATATATCACATATAATTGTCTAACCGGAATACTATTGTGTATAGCAACGACATTGTTCTTTACCAATAATCGCCACAAGACCATTATCAAGGTCACTGGCATATCATTAAGTTTGATAGTATTACTAGGCGTAATCATAGCATACCCTATAGCTCTACTGATGATGTATCCAACATATTATATTTGTATTAATATAATATTCTAATATATGTGAATCTATTATTGCTGTAAGATATATCTTCATTATACGGCAATATATCGAAAAAAATAGTGTATCATTTATATATTGTTATATATTATATATTCTTTTATATTTTCTAAATACTTATGTGAAATAAAGTTAAATACAGTTTTAATAATTTAATAAATTTAATTTAATTATTAATATAATTATTAATGTATTACTATATTCAATGACTTATTAAATATTTAATAAATAAGTGATTTATATTATATTTCTCATTTAGGTATATATCAGTTTACTTTTAACATTTTATTAATAGTATCTAAATAAGATATATTTTTGTGATTATAATAATAATCTATAGAGAGTATATTAGTTACAACTACAAATATTAGTCAGATATTGTATGTTATCCTGAATATTTAAATAGGAAATATAATACTTGAATCCAAATTTGTATTGGACTTATATTGTAAATAATACAACACCTATTTTTAAAGAGAACCAAGCCAATATTTGTTTTATAATATAAAATATTAGTTAATTTATGATATAAATAATTTGTAAGGGTGTATGCATGATTACTAAATAAGTATAAGTATTATATGGTTTATTCTATAGTTTTACAAACATTATATATATTATTTCTATTAATTTCTTTGAAGTAATCACGTATGCGGCGAATATCGATTATGACACATGATCGCCGATTAATCATCGAGATCCATTCCATAACTAATATACATTTATTTAGCCTGTGGAATACTTTGATTTGTTTATAGTTGAATACCATATATGGTTTATTACGGTTTATTTACGCTAAAAAATATCATCGCATATTATGTATAATTACCAAATATTATCTTTATTTATGTATTTGCATAATCACATGGCATTAAGTTGGTTATTTTTTCACAATAGAACCATAGTTTAAAACATAAGAAATAATCACAGATAATATAAAGTTTTAACCGTGATCATTTATTGAATATATGAATATATATCTAGCTAGCATACACTAAGTACAATTATAACACAGTGATATTAATATACATTAACCTATTTACACCATAGTTGTAGTAATTCTATCCGTTAACGGAATGCTATTGTGTCTGGCGACGCTATTGTTCTTGGTCAAGAATCGCAACAATACCCTTATCAAGTCCACTGGTCTATCGTTGAGTCTGATAGTATTACTGGGTGTATTCATAACGTATCCTACCGCTCTTCTGATGATGGCTCCCCCTAGTAACGTGATATGCAATATCGCTTCACTAGGCCTCCATCTTGGATTCTGTATCACTTATTCATCTCTTCTGATGGTTGTTATCGAAATATTATATCTAATAAAATATATATATATATATTGTGTACGTTTATAATATTTATTTAACTTATAATTACATTACATAGTATACGATTTAATATAGTTAAAGTGATCAATAAATAAAAATAATATTATAAATATATATATATATATGTATATTATTTAATATTACATTATAAATTTCTGTTTTTAGAAAACTAACAGAATTTATAGAATTTTTAACTCCGCTAAAATCTCGGCTCAAATTCCTAAATACATCAAAAATGCTACCATTATCATGTTCACATCTATATTAACTATGATTCAGGTTTAAAAAAATATTTATAATTATTAATAATTATTAACATGCATATATATTAATATAACATATTATTAACATAAATATTTAGTAATATAATATAATAGACTAAATATTCAGGATATAAACAATAAATTTACTACCACAACAACATAAATAGCTCGCAATGAATTAAAATTATATTAATAATTGTTATTTTATATCCATAAATGTATTAAAATGTATTAAAATTAATCAATAAATGTTATTTATATCCTTGAATTTATTATAATTAATTAATAAATATTATTGTATATTGTATCCATAAATGTATTAAAATTAATTTATAAATGTTATTATATCCTTAAAGGTATTGATGATACAATTTATTATATTATACAATTAATTTTTAAATAATAGATTATTATAATATTCATTATATTATATTCATCAATGATGATTCTAATTTATAATTGTAAATGTAAATCTAATAAAATGTCATTATGTATTAACATGTCTAAGCGCAAACAATACAGTATACATTTTAAATCTAATATAATTAAAGAAGTTGATGAAGGTTTACTGAACAATCAATAATTATGTAAGATAGATAATATTTCTCCATTTTTATTATAAAAATCATTGAAAAAGTAAAAACCTCTTTATAAGAAAACCTCTATATAAGAAAAAAAGTACCGAAAAAAAATAGTTTCTTATAGAGAGGTTTTACTGTATATATATATATATATATATATATATATAATGAATAGAGTCATTATATGTAAGCTATTAAACCAATAAATAAACTATTATGATATTAAAAAAAATAGAAAATTAGTTTATCAAGATACAAATATTTTATAATTAATGATGATTTATAATATATTATTAAAACAATTTTACATTAATATATACTTAATATAATTAATTTTATATATATATATATATATATATGAAAAATGTTAATAACATGTATATTATAATCAGAATTTTACAACTAGAATTTATATATTTTTATTATCAATTGACAAATTATAAATAATATAACTGAGTTATAGTTTAATAAAAGTACATTGCAAATGTATACACATAGCATAACTACACAATTATAATGTATTTCCACAGAATCCTTATTAATCGCATTAAATTAATCGGTATACGTATCTTGTCCAGATTACTTATCGTCATATATTTAACATCGCTATTAATTCATATCCATTGAATACAATTTATAACCCACGTCTATCATTTAATCGTATCTAACTGTGTTATAATACATATAGGTCATATTAATTTCAAACATACATTATCCTACTCTTCCATTATACACATATACTAATCAATACATCAGCACTCGATTGGATCTTATTTTATAAGCATATATTAACTGCACCGATCAACAATCATATTCTCCCTTAATTTAAATTTAAAATAAATCTCACATATATCTATTTCCTTCACTTACTCCAAAACAGAATATATATTTCAATATATCACACTACTTAATAATACTTTGCCATATTTATTACATCTCATCATAGACTCGGCGTGAAATTTAATAAAAAGCTCTCTTTCTATATATCCATTTCTATCACATAATTAAAACCATACATTTATATCTACACTTTCTTTGTTCATTCATACATACGATTGATTTCGAGGCGAATAAATAATCGCCTCATCTAACATTATCCCTCATTAAACTACTACATTCCACAGATACTTTCTCTTCCCGACTACCTACTAAATATATTGCAAACCCTTCACGTATTATTATCTCTCAGCATATTATTCATGCCTATTCATCATCCCTCGTCAGTGTACACTACCGGCTCTTCATCAAAAAATAATATTTATAAAAAATCATGTTGTTCATAATAACTACCATCATAACCATCATTACTAACTCGTTAACTTAAATTTCCTTTTCCCTATTCCCACATAACTCGTTTAATTGCTAACAAAATTATCAAAACTCTATAACAATGGTATGTGCACTACTACAATATCCATTCCAGGTTCTAGCTGCATAATTATATATTTAATCAAATCCAAAAAAATCCACCTCATCAATCTACATATTCAGATACAAGCATGCTTTTTAACGTGGTCTCAAAACCCATATTATTTCGTAAAACCTTTCTATATATAATACATCTGATTGCACAGTTATAAGCAAATATTAAAACTAAAATAGTAAATTTATGTATTTTCCATATAAAAAAGTAACTTACAAACTGGGTTACAATAATATATATATAAATATATATATATATATATATATATGTATATGTTTATGTATATGTATACATATACCCTATTTACAATATATTCAATTTAATAAGAGTCTACATCGCCTATATTACAGTTAACATAACACCTACATAGGTAACCATAGTAACCGTAACTACGATAGTCGTACCTATACGTACACGGCTGAGGATGCCCGTACCTACAGAGAAATTCGTGGAGTTAATGTGCGACCTACCCCTGGAGACATTCGTGCCACCACTAGGCTTCAATATCGTACTGATTATGTTCTGCTGGTACTAAACAGTTCTTACAATAATACCGTTTTATATGTGAATTATAAATTGTACAGATGAGATATTTTATAATTATATATATTGTAATTTATATCTATATATATATATTATCATTAGTAAATATTATAATAGTTTTTTTAGCATATTCGACATATTTTATATATTAATTTATATAATGATATATAATGTTATCAGGGGAGCTCAGGAAAGTTGTACATGGAGATACCATATCAATGTATTGATAAAATATAAAATATTTGTAGTGAATATATATAAAACAAATTCTTGAGGGGAATGTTCAACTTTACCCACCCTCGATATAAGCAATATATGATAGATCATAGACATTGATCTATAATATATCTAAAATCTACAAATATATATATATATAATTATTGCCTCATATATTATGTAAATCAAATATAATATATGATAGGATATTATATACACGTATAGTATTTTTATTAATTTAAACATAAACATATCTATTATATCTATTATTTATATATTAAAATAATAAATATATTTATATATTTTATATTAATATAATTCATAATAATTATATATTATATTCATAAATAATATTTTATTATTTAATCAATTTCGATTTCTTATTTAGGAATTTAAAAATAAATATATATTAAAAAATACTATATTATAGTATATGTATAGTTCATAGTTTATAAATAAAATATATTTAAAATGTAGATAATATTATACATTTTAACTTTAATTTAAAATAGTGTTTACGCGGTTAAAACAAGAAAACTTCCTGATAATTTCAACGAATCAAAGTTAATCTTTCTTCACGTTCTCTCTACAAGTTTCCTATGGATGGCTTTCCTACCAACTTATTTCGCAGCTGAAGATTCTAGACAAAGAGCTGGTTTATTGGCTATGCTGCTATTGATTAATGGAACTTTAACTACCCTTTGTTTGCATGCACCTAAGGTATACCAATACTAGTATATATATATATATATATATATATACGAATAAAAAAGTAAAAATGGTTTCCAAGATCACCATCATATATCAGTTTTTTAATTGTAATTAATCCTAAACATCACATATGTGATTATATAATTTAGAAGATATAAACATACAAATAATAGTATCGTATGCAAATAACTATTATGAATTACTATATAACTTTTATATATATATATATATATATATATATATATGTATATAGTTGTTGTGGAAACCCATACTTCACTGCATTTTTGTTAGCATATAATATACACAGCTTTACATTTACAAGATATCTATCTTCTTTTGTAAGTAAAATTAAATTATATATTAGAATATTTGATTAATAAAAAAGTAAAAAAATGCTAATTTCTGTGAGTTCCCAAACTCCGCGGTTTTTAAATATATTAAGATATGTGGTGATACCTTAAATATTTGAACCGTTATTCAAAAATGCAATATATAATTACACAAAATATAAAAATATGTTATTCAATATTAAGATATAATAATTATTCTTAAATATTTTGCAATCGTCATTCTGATTTAGCGAAAAACCATGAAATAAATTCAACCACTATATAAATCAATTAATAATGCAAAAGTATTGATTATTGATTTATTAAATGTATCTTAGTATTTTTTAATTCTCTATAATTTTCATATGTTAAGTTTTTCTATATATCTTATAAGATCAATAGATATTAAGATATAACCTTACAAGTTTTGATTCTACACGAAATATGTGTACTTTCCCTTATCTCGATATAAGGAAAATATGTTACCAGTTCTTGAATCGAGAGTTACTTATGTAATACGAATGATATGTTTTATATTATAATTAGTATGCGAGTTGTTATTCTTAATACAATTTATTTTAAAATAAACTAATAATACATTTCAAATATCAGCAAATATATAGGTATACACGTATACTCATACTATAATGAACTAATATGATATATTAATATATATTCTATTTAATAAATATATTAGTTTTTAATAATTTGTAAATATAAATTATTACTATAGTAATATAAGTAGCTATAGCTAATATCATTAAAATATAATATTTATCAATACTAAAAAAATAGTTTAGTATAGATGTTACTTTTATTATCAAACCCTTACAATAGTGCGTATTCCAAGTTCTCAAAACATGTTCTATTCTTTAATCGTAGTTCCTATTTAATAACTAATTTAATTAAATACCAGTTTAATGGATTCTTTATTTAAAATAAAATATTAAATAGTATTAACAGGTATATTATAGAAATTAGAGTCTTCACTATATATTATAATTATATCTTACTTTACTATATATATATATGTATTGATTATGTTAAAACGATATAGAACTTAGATAATGTATTGCATTATTCGTATTATATTGTATACTATATGATCGAATAAAATATATGTGTTAATTAAATTGAATTCACATGACATTTTATAAGTAGTTATTATAGTTATTATAGCTAGATATGTACACTAACAATTGTATTTTAATAAACTTGATCTGATATATACTCGATTATATATTAAATCCTATTATTATATATCGAATAACGCTTTAATTAATCAAAAAATAGTATGTGTTATAGAATGATGTATTCCTATCAATTATTTTTTTATAAATTAGTATATTCATAAATAAAATATAAAGTAATATTCAGATGTGTTATTATTGAATATGAATATGTGTTATATATCTATAAATTAGTTGAGTCACATGACACTACCAAATTTTAAAACTCGTTATCGATTCAAATAAATTCTAATGAGGTGACTTTTTTAAATCGAGAATATATATAGATATATTATAATTTATAAAAATATATAATTCAAACTTAATATAATCTAATCATGTTATGATTATAATTTAACTAAATTAAAACTATTATGTAATAGTCTTATTATATATATATATATATATATATATTAATATATATATTATATATATATAGAAATATATACTTAATATATACTTAATATTAATTATTACTATACGTATTAAACTTGATAAATATTGTATTATTAATTTTGATATATTGACAACACCTTTAACACTATAAAGGATATATATGTATAATCATGAGAAATATAATTACTATTTATAATAATTGTTAACAAAATAGTATTACAATATATTATAATTATATAATTACTAATATATCATATAATAATATGCATTTTTTATTAATACAGATATATGCCACGATATATATAGACGAGGCAGACATGAACACTAATAAGATAGACGTTTCCAAAGCAACCGGAAGTACTAGTGCATTAACTAATTAAATAACATAATAATATTATTATTAAATTGATTACATTTCTATAGTTAAATGTTGTATATAAATATATATTAATAATTAGTTATTGTATTAGGAATGTTATAAATTCTTAAATTTATAATTGTCGTTTGTCTAATAAAAACAATTTAACTTAGAATATAAAAACAACTATTAATATTAAAACTATATATATATATGTATATGTATGGTTGTATTAAATGTATTACATCTATAGTAGTAGTATACTACATTATTCTTAATATATTTAATACAATGGTTTTGTTTTTTAAAATTATAATAATATTATATATTCTCTATATGAAGTGATAATGATAGTGATGATAATATGGTTTATTGACACTTATTATATGAGTGAATATAAGGTATACATACAAATAAATTATAATGAACGAGAATAAAAATACATTGATACAATAATACAATTTATTAATAAATAAATAAATAAAATGATAACATACATAAAATATATAAAAAATGGAATGATGCACGAGTTTATTAAGTAAAACGATATGTATAAAGTAATAATGTATTGATAATGTGTAGGCCTTGGAGTGAAATGAAGGAATGTTGTAAATGGATATATATAATGGAGGGAGGAGGTAAGTTAAATATGGAATGAATAATATAAGTAAAAGCACGTTTTCGAAATTTAAGGGATGATATGTGAAAGAAAATTAGGGAAATAACGTCACTAGAATGCAAGGAATTATTCGGGGTATTACTTTTATTATGAAGGAGATAGAGCATACATGGATTTGTAGTCAAGTTGGAGGTGGCATAGAAGATATCGTTTATAATTATAAATTTATAAAATTATATACTTAAGTAATATAATAATGATTCGTTTATTTAGATAACATTATATAGTTATAGAAAATCATATAACTGATGTATAATATTAGTTGGATGCATTCATGAATAGTTAATTGATGATAATATATAATTTATAAATAAATAATAAAAAGTATGTCGTAGGAAATAATAGTTATATAATTACATGTAACACATAACTAGATAACTTAAACTGATGGGAGTTTATTTTATTAAGTAGTAGTCGTCGAAAATAACGAAATGTAATTAAATAAATGATGTATAGATAATGTTATTATTATAATAGAATAAAAAATAACAGAATTTTAAAATTTTTATGTATTTTTAGTAACGAATCATCAGATCGTGATTTGTATTAAATATAAAAGATAACATATTTTCTAAATTGAAGCCATTTCAATTACATGTGTGTGTATTAATGGGTAAATGAATTCGACGAGATATGCGATACATATAACTCTAATATAATGATCATATACATAGTTATGCATTTATTTTCGTTATATGATATCATAATTAACTTTAGTAATAAAGCACAAAGAAATAAAGCTATTACCTGACATCGAGAAAGATTACTACAATATAAATTAAACATGCGACGAATACGATTAAGATTAAAGTTGGACACAAATAAATTGTAATCAAATAAATATAAAATAATATTAATATATAACGGAATTGAATTTTAAATCATATATAGTATATATGATTTATATACAAATTATATACAAAATATGTCGAAAGTAAAAATAACTAACTTAATTTTGTAATTACATAAACAAGAACTTGACCAATGATGTCCGGGATCTGTAAGATATGTATGTATTCAGGTATACAAGTAGATATAATGATACTGTTGGATATAATAGTTTACTTTATAACAATAGATTTGTATTTTACCTATTTGGTAAACAATAAATCTATGTTAATTACATATTCAAATATAATATGAATATGTATTTTCATATTAGGATAATATATCATAAAAAACCAATTTATATTCCATTTTTTAATTAATAGGAGGATATGATAAATATATATCTTGGAAATTATTATCAACATTTATAAATATTTTAGAAACAAAAACAAAGTTATTAATATATATATATATATATTATTTTGATACGTATTTTTGTAATTACATATAAAAAATAATAGAATATCATTAAAAAAATGTATATATCATATTAACAATATTTAAAGAAACAATATTATATTAGTCGTAATAACTTTAGCATAATATTACTCCATTTATATTCATGATACACCTGTTATTAGTATACGTGTCATACGCATATTTTAATAAATATAAATAACAAATGACTCTCAATGTATTTTAATTTGTATTTGAAACATTTCTTATTTTTCTATATTTTACAAAATATTCATTTCCTCTATAAATAGAAATTTTGATATTATTAATTAACACTAATATAATATATATTTATAATTTATTAATATTCTCAGTATATTTAAAAATAATTATACATTATATTCTGAAATAAATTAGTATTTCGTGTTTTAACTAATACCTGTTATAGAATCATTAGAAAATAAATAAATTGTAATTAATAAAGAGTCTAAACTTCATAAATTATCTCTTTAGTATTATGTATTGAATTATAAATATATAGATAAAGTTGTTTTAATAATAATAGATTCATTATATATTTTTTTAATATATATTTTATAAATATATGTTTATACTAAGAAAAACAATACAAATATTTTGAATTCCATAACAGTTTATTCCCAACTATATAAATATTAAAATTACTCGACTTCTACATGTGATGTACTATGTACCATCAATGCTAATCTTATAACTAATTTTACATCCACATATAATACTATAAGTTATGATTATGAATAATAAAATATTTGGACAAAAACCCTTCCACATTTAAATGTAATGGAAATTTATTAAAAATATCAATTTCTGAATTTTAAAGCTGTACATACAGTCAATAGTGTTCATCCATATATACAATCTTAAACATATTAATTCATCTGATATTAAAACTATATATAATATATAATATATAATATATAAATATATACATAGTTAAGCATATGAAATCAACTGATCGTGAAGCCAACATAATTATTGTATGTAAATATATAGATTATATAATGTAATAACGATTTTTCCATCCAATTCGATTTAAATACTTCAATTTATAAATAAATTGTATATTATAGTACTCGATATATCTATATATCGTATATCTATATATCTATATATCTATATATCTATATAACAGACTTAACTTGATAACATATATATATATATATATATATATGTTATGATTTGCTTTCGATGACTGTTTATACACATGCGGTCGCCACTCCATACATATGCTAGTAGTACTCTCAACCAGAGTTTAAGTGCCTTACCGAGATTATAATTCATAGAAATATAGTAAAACGCCTTGCCACATTCAACATACACTGCTTCTGATTTTTTCGCGTAACCCTACACGGGTGGCTAACAGACACTATGCCTTACCAAGGGGCAATCTGGATTTTGTCCGGCTCTGATTATTGATTATTCAAAGCTAACTATTATATCTAAATGCCGTTCCCCTATTTAAAACCTGGGGAACCGGTGGTTAGATTTATCATCACCACATCATCATATACATTTCGGATATATATGAAGAAATGTCCTAGGATTATACGTAAACCAATCTCTTCATATAATTTCCACCATCGTAGATAAGACAAGATGTCATACATATGTTTAATTCACGAACACCAGATAAGCATGAAAATCCTACCAGGCCATGATATAAAACGTGTAGAAGAGTTCAAATATCTAGGTATTGGTTCAATTCAACATGATGTAAGCGTAATAATCTGGAGTTCCTGGGCTGCCTTGAATAGCCTGAACACCATCTTGAAATATAACCTTTCACGTAAACTAAAAATATACTTCTTTAGAGCTACAGTTGGGACTGTATTTGTATATTGCTCTATCAAATGGACTCTAATTTCAGATTTAGAGAAAAATAAGTTGATCGAGTCTATACACGCATGCTGCGAGCTATACTAAATACGTCATGGAGAGACTACGTTATAAATAATGAGTTGTACGGCAAAATTCCAATAATAACATATACAATACGCGAACAACAACTGAGGTTCTCCGGTTACTGCTTGAGAAACAGAAGATAAGTAGTGAGTGAAATATTACTCTGGAATACATAACAAGGACAAAATTGAGGAAGGCATGTTAACAAATATTTAGACCAATTAAGAGAGGTAGCACGATGTGCACAAATGAGGAACTACCGATAGCGATGAGTCATAGAGGGAAATGGAGGACACGTGTAATGAACTGCCTAGTAAGCTCGAATTGATAAGGTAAGGTATATATATATATACTATATATATATATATATATATATAACTAAGAAGGTGTACATCTTGGATTTAACTGGGATTTAACTCGAGTAATCTCGAGTTAAACTTGGATATAGCTGATGTTAAAAGTATTACCAAATTACCGAGCTAAACACGAGTTTAAACTCGAGATAAATCCAAGTTAAACACGAGTTTTTAATACTGGGGTAGCGAATTACTTGGTAGAAAAAATCAAAGCTTATTTAGTTCTACCATGTTAATTATATATATACCTTAATTCACCACCATATTTGGTGATTAAATAAACCATCCTATCCTATCCTATATATATATATGTATAGACATTGTAATTTCCATAAACAAATAATTTAATTGGGATATTATCGTATTTTATGCAATACATAGATTATAATGTACTACAAGTGATATTACTGTGCATTTAAACATATTGAAATTATCGGCACAATTGTTAATATAATAATTCTAATAATATCTATATATTATCAATAAACTATTATAGTATTATATAAGATATATATCACATATTTATTATGAATTTTTTTTTTTAAACTTTAAATTATATTTTATTATAATATTATTCAACATATAATCGTATATATATATAATAACCAGGACAATTTTCTGTATAGTATATATAAATAGCTTCGATAATGTTGACTATAGGGTTAATATATAAAGTAGAAAATGTATTTTTGTAATTTACAATATCTTTAATTTTCAAGGATGAGTTGCACACGGGAATTCCTTTAATATTACGAGTACTGTAAATTATCATTAATATAACAATATGATATATAATATAATATTTGTATTGTCATAGTTCACAATGTAATATACAATATTTATTTAAAACTAGGTATATATCAAATAGAATCATATAATTAATTTATAACACTAATGTATTATAATAATAATACTATTTTAATAATTATTAAATTAGTATTCAATTAAATTAAAATAAATTGTTTTCCTTTATGCAACATTTTAATATTGCTATTTTTCCTGGATTTAGCCATTTGTTTAAATTACTATTTTAATTCGTTTAAATATAACCCTACAATTTATTAACTAAAATATATCGTATGTTTTATTGATAACAATATTTTATTATTTAGTACCATATAATATATTGAATATATAATTATATATTACATTTAAAGTATATTTAATATAAAGATAAATAATATTTAATAAAATCTAAATATTTGTTCAACAATACAATACCTCATCACACTAGTTTGTACCCAATATTTAAACTAATTATATTATTTAAACCATATGTATACTGATTAATCTATAGTATATATATATATATATATATATATATATATCAATATAATAATATATACTTCATATTTACATGTATATATATATTATTTTAATAATGACTTTATAATTTTATTTATTGCAGTATATGAGCTATATCCTATCATATATTATCCTATTATTTAAAAAAAATTTTTTATAAAACATTTATAGTTTAATTAAGTATATTTACAGTACTAGGATGCATTATATCTCAAATTATGATAAATTGGATACTAATTTATATTACAATAAATTATATATATATATATATATATATATATATAATAAAGATCTTTATTACACCTATAGGTGTATAACCTGCATTGAAAATATTCTTCGAAAGTTAATCTATACCTATCTGTTTGATTATTTCTAAACGAATATGGGCCTATATCATGCCATTTGGTATAAAACGACTCATCCGTAAGAAAAAAGTAGAGCTAATGATATGATATTTTATATATTGTTATTAAACTTTTATTATAATTATATATATATATATATATATATATATATATCTTCATATGAATTACATAATGGATAACTATAATATTTGATTCCGTTGCAGGAAGTAGTTCTAAAATAATTTAGGATGTGACTGGTTATTTTAAAATAATATTTTCATTTTATATTAAATTATATATCATTTAAAATAAATATCCTCTTTCTTTGTTATATATTAGTATTCGTTACGTTGTTTTCATAATATAAATAATAATAATAATATAGAACACATTTTTACACATCTTAAAAGTATATAGTTTGGTTTAACACATTAAATATCATAAATAACAACATATATAATTTGTCATATTCATTGTTTGGGAACAAAATAGAAATTAACTATTTCGAATAAGTACACGTGTAATTTATTTACTTAGAAAAATCCTTATTATATATAAAGGGTATATAAATATATATATATATATATATATATATAATAATAATAATAATATCAGATTGGCAAAAGCCTGGATGAAAGAAAAAGCATGGCTTGTCGAGTCTTTCACCCAATAGATTATAAGGAGAAAATTTGATAATTATATTAATATAATGAAAATAAAATAAAGGATAAGATAACATTATAATTAATAAGATAATTACAAGTATATTATTAATAGTTACACAAAACAATTAATACAAAATCAAATAAAAACAAAATTTAAATTAAAAAACAAAATATATATTTTGTTAAGTATCAATTTTACATGTAATTTATATTGGTGACACGCATATTGACAATGGCGTCTCAACTTTCAAGGTGTGGGTTCGTCAAGTCCTATTCCTTAAGGATCATACTTGCGCCAAGAGCATGAACACTGGCAACATTTACCGCCAATAAATGCACCTTTACTCCTAACTACATACCACTATCGCTAATAATGCCATTCAATATAACACATCCACAAATCTAAATAGAATTAATACATTTTGTTTTTATTTGATTTTATTAAATAATTAAAAGTAAACAAATTTATAAAAAAATCATCAACGATAAAATAATAATAGTAAAAAACTCCTCATAATCTTAATCATCATTTCATAAAATAATAAAATAAAATTATAAGAATAATTAAACTTTTAAAATCTCAATAATATATATGATTATATACTATAAATACATTGTAATTTTTGAATTAAAATATTGAGAAATAAAATATTAAGGCCATGTATTGTTAAATCGTCCGTAGTAAGTTACTTTCCCTTATTTATATTCAACAATCTTGTTGACATTTTAGATACAAAAATATAGTTCATAAATATTGTTGATAAACTATTTTTAGATTTAATAATGACTAAGAGTGACGTCAATACGGGCGTATTCGGCTTAACTGCTTATATACATCAAGAGTGTAGATAATAAATGAAAGGATATTTGAACATCGAGTGTATATATATATATATATATATATATATATAGATATCACGTTAGAATGTATGTTCTACTTAAATATGATAATAATACATTTATATACATCCACATCCTGCAGTACATGAGTATTTACCCAGGCTACCAAAAAGCTAGTATCAATACTAGCTAAAGTTAGCTTTTGAATAGGTCGTGATTATTAGCTATTTGTGAACACAAAAGCTATAGCTCAGGTAGCCATTATTAACCTATTAATGATACATGGAGTTTAAGAGCTATTTATTGATACATGGCTAATAAAAGGAACATAGATATTATAATAATGAAAAATATACAATAAGAATTTTTTTATTAACGAAAATATAGTATACAATATTTAAAAATTTGTTTATAGTATTGTCATAACACATTCATCATATGTGTCTATTGAAACGTAGTCCCATATTTCAAATCTTCAAATAGTGCTTACTCATCGTCTTGTATTTGCGGATCTCCTACTGACATATCCTGATTAACTGCAATATAACATTATAATTAATATATAATAGTAAGTACAATAGCATAACATATACCTTGTACATCATTAAGTAATACAAGTATATACAGTATAGACTTAGTACAGCATTAAGTAACATTAGTATATACAGTATAGACCTAGTACAGAATCAAGTAACACTAGTATATATATATACAGTATAGACCTAGTACATCATTAAGTAACATTATTATATACAGTATAGACATAGTACATCATTAAGTAACATTATTATATACAGTATAGACCTAGTACATCATCAAGTAACACTGGTATATACAGTATAGACCTAGTACAGAATTAAGTAACACTAGTATATACAGTATAGACCTAGTACATCATCAAGTAACATTGGTATATACAGTATAGATATAGTACATCATTAAGTAACATTATTATATACAGTATAGACCTAGTACATGATCAAGTAACACTAGTATATACAGTATAGACCTAGTACAGAATCAAGTAACACTAGTATATACAGTATAGACCTTGTACATCATCAAGTAACACTGGTATATACAGTATAGACCTAGTACATCATTAAGTAACACTAGTATATACAGTATAGACCTAGTACATCATCAAGTAACACTGGTATATACAGTATAGACCTTGTACATCATCAAGTAACACTAGTATATACAGTATAGACCTAGTACATCATCAAGTAACACTGGTATATACAGTATAGACCTAGTACATCATCAAGTAACACTAGTATATACAGTATAGACCTAGTACAGAATTAAGTAACACTAGTATATACAGTATAGACCTTGTACAGAATCAAGTAAGACTAGTATATACAGTATAGACCTAGTACAGAATTAAGTAACACTAGTATATACAGTATAGACCTTGTACATCATCAAGTAACACTAGTATATACAGTATAGACCTAGTACATCATCAAGTAACACTGGTATATACAGTATAGACCTTGTACATCATCAAGTAACACTAGTATATACAGTATAGACCTTGTACATCATCAAGTAACACTGGTATATACAGTATAGACCTTGTACAGAATCAAGTAAGACTAGTATATACAGTATAGACCTTGTACATCATCAAGTAACACTAGTATATACAGTATAGACCTTGTACATCATCAAGTAACACTAGTATATACAGTATAGACCTTGTACATCATCAAGTAACACTAGTATATACAGCATAGACCTAGTACATCATCAAGTAACACTAGTATATACAGCATAGACCTTGTACATCATCAAGTAACACTAGTATATACAGCATAGACCTTGTACATCATCAAGTAACACTAGTATATACAGTATAGACCTTGTACATCATCAAGTAACACTAGTATATACAGTATAGACCTTGTACATCATCAAGTAACACTAGTATATACAGTATAGACCTAGTACATCATCAAGTAACACTGGTATATACAGTATAGACCTAGTACAGAATCAAGTAACACTAGTATATATAGTATAGACCTTGTACATCATCAAGTAACACTGGTATATACAGTATAGACCTAGTACATGATCAAGTAACACTAGTATATACAGTATAGACCTTGTACATCATCAAGTAACACTGGTATATACAGTATAGACCTTGTACAGAATCAAGTAAGACTAGTATATACAGTATAGACCTTGTACATCATCAAGTAACACTAGTATATACAGCATAGACCTTGTACATCATCAAGTAACACTAGTATATACAGCATAGACCTTGTACATCATCAAGTAACACTAGTATATACAGTATAGACCTAGTACAGAATCAAGTAACACTAGTATATACAGTATAGACCTTGTACATCATCAAGTAACACTGGTATATACAGTATAGACCTAGTACATCATTAAGTAACACTAGTATATACAGTATAGACCTAGTACATCATCAAGTAACACTGGTATATACAGTATAGACCTTGTACATCATCAAGTAACACTAGTATATACAGTATAGACCTTGTACATCATCAAGTAACACTGGTATATACAGTATAGACCTTGTACAGAATCAAGTAAGACTAGTATATACAGTATAGACCTTGTACATCATCAAGTAACACTAGTATATACAGTATAGACCTTGTACATCATCAAGTAACACTAGTATATACAGTATAGACCTAGTACATCATCAAGTAACACTGGTATATACAGTATAGACCTTGTACATCATCAAGTAACACTAGTATATACAGTATAGACCTTGTACATCATCAAGTAACACTGGTATATACAGTATAGACCTTGTACAGAATCAAGTAAGACTAGTATATACAGTATAGACCTAGTACATCATCAAGTAACACTGGTATATACAGTATAGACCTAGTACAGAATCAAGTAACACTAGTATATATATATACAGTATAGACCTAGTACATCATTAAGTAACATTATTATATACAGTATAGACATAGTACATCATTAAGTAACATTATTATATACAGTATAGACCTAGTACATCATCAAGTAACACTGGTATATACAGTATACACCTTGTACATCATCAAGTAACACTGGTATATACAGTATAGACCTAGTACAGAATTAAGTAACACTAGTATATACAGCATAGACCTAGTACATCATCAAGTAACACTAGTATATACAGCATAGACCTTGTACATCATCAAGTAACACTAGTATATACAGCATAGACCTTGTACATCATCAAGTAACACTAGTATATACAGTATAGACCTTGTACATCATCAAGTAACACTAGTATATACAGTATAGACCTTGTACATCATCAAGTAACACTAGTATATACAGTATAGACCTTGTACATCATCAAGTAACACTGGTATATACAGTATAGACCTTGTACAGAATCAAGTAAGACTAGTATATACAGTATAGACCTTGTACATCATCAAGTAACACTAGTATATACAGTATAGACCTAGTACAGAATCAAGTAACACTGGTATATACAGTATAGACCTTGTACATCATCAAGTAACACTAGTATATACAGTATACACCTTGTACATCATCAAGTAACACTGGTATATACAGTATAGACCTAGTACATCATCAAGTAACACTGGTATATACAGTATAGACCTTGTACATCATCAAGTAACACTAGTATATACAGTATAGACCTAGTACATCATCAAGTAACACTGGTATATACAGTATAGACCTAGTACATCATCAAGTAACACTAGTATATACAGTATAGACCTAGTACAGAATTAAGTAACACTAGTATATACAGTATAGACCTTGTACAGAATCAAGTAAGACTAGTATATACAGTATAGACCTTGTACATCATCAAGTAACACTAGTATATACAGTATAGACCTTGTACATCATCAAGTAACACTAGTATATACAGTATAGACCTAGTACATGATCAAGTAACACTAGTATATACAGTATAGACCTTGTACATCATCAAGTAACACTGGTATATACAGTATAGACCTTGTACAGAATCAAGTAAGACTAGTATATACAGTATAGACCTTGTACATCATCAAGTAACACTAGTATATACAGCATAGACCTTGTACATCATCAAGTAACACTAGTATATACAGCATAGACCTTGTACATCATCAAGTAACACTAGTATATACAGTATAGACCTAGTACAGAATCAAGTAACACTAGTATATACAGTATAGACCTTGTACATCATCAAGTAACACTGGTATATACAGTATAGACCTAGTACATCATTAAGTAACACTAGTATATACAGTATAGACCTAGTACATCATCAAGTAACACTGGTATATACAGTATAGACCTTGTACATCATCAAGTAACACTAGTATATACAGTATAGACCTTGTACATCATCAAGTAACACTGGTATATACAGTATAGACCTTGTACAGAATCAAGTAAGACTAGTATATACAGTATAGACCTTGTACATCATCAAGTAACACTAGTATATACAGTATAGACCTTGTACATCATCAAGTAACACTAGTATATACAGTATAGACCTAGTACATCATCAAGTAACACTGGTATATACAGTATAGACCTTGTACATCATCAAGTAACACTAGTATATACAGTATAGACCTTGTACATCATCAAGTAACACTGGTATATACAGTATAGACCTTGTACAGAATCAAGTAAGACTAGTATATACAGTATAGACCTAGTACATCATCAAGTAACACTGGTATATACAGTATAGACCTTGTACATCATCAAGTAACACTAGTATATACAGTATACACCTTGTACATCATCAAGTAACACTAGTATATACAGTATAGACCTAGTACAGAATCAAGTAACACTGGTATATACAGTATAGACCTTGTACATCATCAAGTAACACTAGTATATACAGTATACACCTTGTACATCATCAAGTAACACTGGTATATACAGTATAGACCTAGTACAGAATTAAGTAACACTAGTATATACAGCATAGACCTAGTACATCATCAAGTAACACTAGTATATACAGCATAGACCTTGTACATCATCAAGTAACACTAGTATATACAGCATAGACCTTGTACATCATCAAGTAACACTAGTATATACAGTATAGACCTTGTACATCATCAAGTAACACTAGTATATACAGTATAGACCTTGTACATCATCAAGTAACACTAGTATATACAGTATAGACCTTGTACATCATCAAGTAACACTGGTATATACAGTATAGACCTTGTACAGAATCAAGTAAGACTAGTATATACAGTATAGACCTTGTACATCATCAAGTAACACTAGTATATACAGTATAGACCTAGTACAGAATCAAGTAACACTGGTATATACAGTATAGACCTTGTACATCATCAAGTAACACTAGTATATACAGTATA
Source organism: Osedax fenrisi (assembly GCA_964019155.1). Classification (NCBI taxonomy): domain Eukaryota; kingdom Metazoa; phylum Annelida; class Polychaeta; order Sabellida; family Siboglinidae; genus Osedax; species Osedax fenrisi. The sequence goes on along the minus strand of OZ025240.1, from coordinate 32,424,029 downwards.
CACCTTGTACATCATCAAGTAACACTGGTATATACAGTATAGACCTAGTACATCATCAAGTAACACTGGTATATACAGTATAGACCTTGTACATCATCAAGTAACACTAGTATATACAGTATAGACCTAGTACATCATCAAGTAACACTGGTATATACAGTATAGACCTAGTACATCATCAAGTAACACTAGTATATACAGTATAGACCTAGTACAGAATTAAGTAACACTAGTATATACAGTATAGACCTTGTACAGAATCAAGTAAGACTAGTATATACAGTATAGACCTAGTACAGAATTAAGTAACACTAGTATATACAGTATAGACCTTGTACATCATCAAGTAACACTAGTATATACAGTATAGACCTAGTACATCATCAAGTAACACTGGTATATACAGTATAGACCTTGTACATCATCAAGTAACACTGGTATATACAGTATAGACCTTGTACATCATCAAGTAACACTAGTATATACAGCATAGACCTTGTACATCATCAAGTAACACTAGTATATATAGTATAGACCTAGTACATCATCAAGTAACACTGGTATATACAGTATAGACCTTGTACATCATCAAGTAACACTAGTATATACAGTATAGACCTTGTACATCATCAAGTAACACTGGTATATACAGTATAGACCTTGTACAGAATCAAGTAAGACTAGTATATACAGTATAGACCTTGTACATCATCAAGTAACACTAGTATATACAGTATAGACCTTGTACATCATCAAGTAACACTAGTATATACAGTATAGACCTTGTACATCATCAAGTAACACTAGTATATACAATATAGACCTAGTACATCATCAAGTAACACTGGTATATACAGTATAGACCTTGTACATCATCAAGTAACACTAGTATATACAGTATAGACCTAGTACATCATCAAGTAACACTAGTATATACAGTATAGACCTAGTACAGAATCAAGTAACACTGGTATATACAGTATAGACCTTGTACATCATCAAGTAACACTAGTATATACAGTATAGACCTTGTACATCATCAAGTAACACTAGTATATACAATATAGACCTAGTACATCATCAAGTAACACTGGTATATACAGTATAGACCTTGTACATCATCAAGTAACACTAGTATATACAGTATAGACCTAGTACATCATCAAGTAACACTAGTATATACAGTATAGACCTAGTACAGAATCAAGTAACACTGGTATATACAGTATAGACCTTGTACATCATCAAGTAACACTAGTATATACAGTATACACCTTGTACATCATCAAGTAACACTGGTATATACAGTATAGACCTAGTACAGAATTAAGTAACACTAGTATATACAGCATAGACCTAGTACATCATCAAGTAACACTAGTATATACAGCATAGACCTTGTACATCATCAAGTAACACTAGTATATACAGCATAGACCTTGTACATCATCAAGTAACACTAGTATATACAGTATAGACCTTGTACATCATCAAGTAACACTAGTATATACAGTATAGACATAGTACATCATTAAGTAACATTATTATATACAGTATAGCCCTAGTACAACATCAAGTATATACAGTATATAACTAGTTGTATATCAAGTAATACAAGAAAAAATTATATGAATAAATTAAGATATAATATTTTTTTAAATATAATTATATATAAGTGAAGAGAAAATATTGTTTGTAATATTTTAATAAAAAATGACATAATATAGCATATATATATATATATATATATATATATATATATATGTGAAATAAACTATATTTAAAAAACTAATCATATTATATATATAGCATTACATGTAGCATATTTATATGTATCAATAGTATATAAAATTAATATACAGTGTATACTATACACAATTATTATATTGTAATTAATTTTAATTGTAATATATATTTATAATCATTTATAAATATTTAGATCAATTCATTTTTTATAATTAAAAATTACATATTAATTATAGATTTATTCTCAACAGTTATTAAATAATAATTTATGTATAATTAAAAATAATATATAAAACTAGTATAACAAAATATTACATTTTAAGTAATATACTATATTTGAGAACAATATATAATAGTGAAAGATAAAATCAGTTTACTAAACTATACATCAGATTAATGATGATTTATAATATATTTATATAATATAATTTTAATTAAAAATGTACTACATGTGAGAAAAATATATAATATTAAAAGATAACATTTATTTTGTATATTTGATAATTTACTTTAATTCATATTGAACATAGAAAAAAGTAAAATTAAATATATATTCAATCATTAATAATAAATAATGTATCACCACTTATCTGACGATAACGAAATAAAAAACTATTACTAAATTATACTTTCTTCAATAATTTAAAAACAATTATTTAACAAGAATATTCTAATATAACATTTTATTTAATGTGTTATCGAATATGGCTAGCTCTTATATCAATGTATGTATGAGTATAAAAAATATATTAATATTCAATATATTCATATTTAAGTTTATTCTATTTTTTTTTACAAATAACCCACATAAATATTGTAGTTTTCCTAATATAAATATGTAAGCTTATTACTATATATGAAAATGAAAATATGTATGTAGTTATAATAACAAAATCAGGTTACATTTATATCACTAATATATATATATATATATATATATTATAGATAACTGACTGTGTGGCTCAGTGGCTAAGGCGTCAGACACACAATCAGTAGGACGCGGGTTCGACCCTTGTCCGGACCATTAATTAATTTTATAAAATGGGTCTTAAAATATTATTTAGAAGTGATCTTATATAATTGTGTATAAATAAATGATCGGCTCTCGTTAAAACCATGGATGCCTTAACATGAGAGCGGCTTCGAAGGGACATTAGAGCCATATATGGTTATAAGTGAAAACTTCATCTAAGTTCCTAGATGGGATGAAAGGACTCCACCAAATAAAAATAACAATAACAATAACAACAATAACAATATATATAGTTATAAACTAACGGAATATTAATATTTCCGGTCTGTTTTTGCTATTCATTCCGGATCAGACTCCATAGAGATAGACGTTATATAGCCCTCACCATGTATGACACTGAAAGTGAGTTCTTTAGACAGCTCGTATGGCCAATGTGTTCAACTGAATAAATATAATGATAATTTATTATGATGTTCTCTATTATGGTACTTTGCATTTTATATTTTACAATTTAAGTTATTATTTGCATGTATTTATAGTTAGGAAAATTATAAAAATTAGTTTTTTAGTGTTAATCTTATATATTAGTGTTATTTTATATTAATAATAGTATATTAGTTTTATAAATGTTTACATGTGTTTCTTTATTTCACTTTAGATATTTTTTACTCAGAATAATAATATGTCACTAAATTGGTGAATATAAATATAATTATATATAAGTGAATAGATAATGGTGGAAATATGTTTACAACAAATTTACATAATATATAATATATAAATGAAATAAACAATATTTAAAAAAAATCTAATCATAATATTGTAGCATTATTTATATTATCATATAATACAAAAATAAATGTTCATTAAATAATACTTAAAATAATATTTAAATGAGAATAATTCCCATTTATTAATATATTTAACATATAAATGTATGAAATTCTATTTACACTGAGGTATCTATTTAAATAGTATATCATATGGATATTATACCAGTTTATATCAATATTTTATGATATTATACTTTTGAGATATCTTATAAATGTTAATTAATTGTAATATATAAATAATAAATATATTTTAAACTTTTGTAAATATTGAGATCAATTAATTTTTATATAATTATAAATAACATATTAATTATAGATATATTCTTATAAATTATTAAATAATAATTTCTTGATTATTATAGTATTTAAATTTGTGTAAAATTAAAATTTGTAATTATCTGAATGTTTGAAAAACATAATTTCTAGATTAGTATGCAATACGTATATTAGATATGGAATATATTAGTTCATACCTGTTTGTTTCCCGTCAATATGTAGATTTATAGGGTTTCCGCACTAAAGAACTAAGCCATTTCGGATATTATCGTTCAATACCTGCATATCATAGATAGGTCCTCCAAGCAGTTATCCTACCTATCATTTTTGTATGCATATATATTAGTGTGTATGCAGATATGTGTTTTTATGTGTGTATGCGTGTGTATATGTGTATGTGTAATTGAATATTAAGGTTTATACAACGATGAAAACTTAATTTTACTTGTCAATATTATTATAGATAATCTTTAATTTAGTTAAAATACACAATTATTTCATATTATAGAATCATATTATTTGTATAAATATTTAAGGGATTCTTATGTAGCTAATAATTAAAATTTATAATTAAATTATTGTTATATAATCATATACTTTAATAGATATTTAATAGATAATATTTCTAATTGAATTATAGAATTATAGTTTTATTTTAGAAATAATGTTATATTAACTAAGATACACACTCATATATATATATATATATATATATATATATATATATATATATATATATATATATATATATATATATATATATATATATATATATATATATATATTTATATTGTGAAATATCACATGAAAATTTCAAACGAAACCTATCTACCAAAGATTTTCCGAAGGAAAGATATAACACTTACGCGAAATCGTGTAATTCGAATTTGTATACAAAATACCCCAGTGCCACCTATAACGGGTTACTTTTAGGAACTATGTGTTGTTTATAATGTAAATTCGTATTTAACTATACACTTTTAAAATGTTAAATAATATTCTTTAAATTAATATTTATATGATGAAAACTAAGTGTTCATTAATAATATATAACAAACAAATATGATATTTATGTTTTAAATGCTATAAGTATATATTTAGTAAGTAAAAGCTAATTTATTTTTCATGTAATTTAATAGAGCAATGAAAACATTGTTGTATGCAAACAGAGCCGAACCTAAATCTATTTCAGTGATTGCGATACTACTGCTAGCAGCGGCAGGGGATATTACTAAATTACGTTGCATGCATAGGGAGTGTTATATCTTTGCTATATATTTCATGATGAAATAGATAGGTTTCACTTAAGACATAACACTCTTACTAGATAGTTAAGCCCTGCCGTTAAGCTCTAACCAAAATTATACTGCCAGTATTCCTAGTGATGTTCTGCTGATCTTGCTGAGCCGAGAGTACTGCGATACTTCACAGGTGATACCTCAGATATGTAGATACCAGATACAATGGTAACCATTTCCCCGGCTATATCTGAGAGGGGGTATACCTATATGTATAGAAAAAATATTAAATACAGATATTTTTCTATCATTTGAATTGCCTTTATTTAAACAAATATCTGTTGAATAATTTCTACAAAATAGTATTTTATGTTTTTTATATACTTTAATTATAATTGGTGATTTTAAAAGTTGTAGGCGGTTATGGTACATACTCAGTTATAGTACAAACAATCAATATTTTATCTATTGAATATCACTAGTGCCACCTTTTAGTAGTATATATTGGGACTAATATTATATATCTAAATGATAAACGATATAATATGGTTTATCAATATTTATTCATAGTATGATCATGCATTATATGAGGTATTAATAAATTATTATTACCGTAGTATATGGTACCTGGTAAAAAATCTTAAATCTTATAACATTTTTTAAATACTCTACGCTAGAATGCCAACAAAATAGTTTATTTGAATTGGTAATTTTATAATAGCATAACTTCAAACACACACATATATATATATATATAAAATCTTTAATCTTATACAATTTTTTTAATACTCTACGCTAGAATCCCAACAAAATAGTTTATTCGAATTAGTAATTTTATAATAACATAACTTCAAACACACATATATATATATATATATATATATATCACAATTATGTGAATAAGAATCATAAATATTATTTATATTAAAATAACATGTAATATTGTATAAATTTAGTAATTATACTAATATTAAATATTTGTATAAATAAACAATTACAATGAACGATTAATCTTATAAAATTATACTATAATAAAATGAATACTATATATTTATACTATTTATAATTAAATGTACAATAATAAAGAATTATCATATTTATTATGATGTCGTTATAGTATAGTATATAGTAATATGCATAGTATATTTTTTTTAAAGCGTGAAGCTTTTGACCATAATCCTAATATATAGTGGATCATTTATATTAGTTGTAGCATTAGTTTGAAATATAATGTATAAAATACGTAATTATAGAGTAATTATAATATGCAATTATATTCATATATTATTTAGTATGTCCTACGAAGCTTGTGTGATGTGATGGTTTTTTAATTTAAAAATGCTGATTTCGTCCAGTTACCGTTTTAGGGTACCTGATAAAAAAAACTGTATATTTATACAAACACATATTCCAATAAATAATTATGCGGGCGTTTAGTGGGTAACTTATTTTTTAAATCGTGAACCTTTTGCTCAATACTGATATCGCCTCCTAATATGTCATGTGTCAAAACGAGAGTTAAAGTAAATATTTATGGTTATAAATCTCATTAAATTATTTACTTAGTAGATAAGTTGTTTCCTATATATGCATACATATCATAATACTGTATGCTTATATATTAATATAATATTAAAACATTTTTACTTGAACTCTCAGTTAGACACGACATGTTTGGGGCTGATATCAATCTAAATATGACTTATTTACTAAATAATTTAGAACAAATTTGATATGTATTTAATAATATTAAAGATATATATTATATATATCTTTATAAATATATATTAAAAATTAAAATATATTATATATATATATTATATATGATACATATATTATATCTTAATTAATAATTTTAATATTCTTAAATTATAATTAACATATAATATATATATGTAATATATATAAATAATATAAATATTACTATTATAATAATAAATATGGTACCTGGTCAAAAGCTTCACGATTGATGCGCGATTTGAACGCCCGCAAAATTGTTTATTCGAATTAGTGAATTTACAATAGCGTATGATTGTTTGTACAAACATTAATATTTTTAGTTTTAGTTATTTTAACTTGTTTGATTTGGTTTTGTTGGGTTTAGTTTTAATATTGCTAGGTTTTTTTAGCTGCATTACATCCCGAGTGAGCCTATAAAACACACACACATGTTAATGATAAGCCGTTGCATGTATGATAGTCTATAAATAGACATACGCTAATTATAATGGCCGATCATAAGCTATTGTAAAATCTCTAATTCGCATAAACAAGTTTGCGTGCGTACAAATCGCGCATCAAGCACGAAGCTTTTGACCATAATCCATTTAATTATTTTAATAATTTATCATAATTTTTAATATTCATAAAAAGGATTATAGTCATAAGACTGATTTAAATATTTAAATATGTATTATTATAAATTATAATTTATAATAGTATTATTTATATATATATATATTAAAGAATATTAAAATTATAAAATTATTAATTAAGATTTATATTATATAAAATGTTGAAAAGGATTTTTTCTAAATTATTTTGGAAATCAGTCATAAAATAAATATTAATATATGATATTATATATCAATCATATTATAAAATCACTATATTTATCTTTACCTTATAACGAATATAATTGTCGTTGAATATAATAAATATAGTTAGTAGGGAATGAATACGTGCTTATAAATGTAAATAATTAAAATGGCATCTTATTTTGATTTTGATAATAATATCCGGAATAATATATAAAATTCAACTTTGAACTCATGGGATGTACTAAAATCCAGAACTTTTCCAGAACTAAATCAAATTAACCCAGAACCTACGCAGAATTAAATAATAACTAATCCAGAACTTTTCTAGAAATAAATCAGAACTAACCCAGAACCTATCAATAATTTTAAGAAATATATAAATTGTTTCTATTTTAAATTCCTTTTATATAAATTTATTATAATTATAACGAATATACAATAAATTATGCCTAAATATTAATATTTAATATAGTATTATATAACTCAGAAGATGTAGCGAACTACTGGGTAGAAATCCCTTTTAATTATTCGAGAATGGAAAATAATTATACAAATATATATGATAAAAAATAATAGGCAATTTGATAAATTTTTACACAACTAAAAAAAAAATAACTAAAAGGATGCAATCTTATTTGATAAAATTATATAAATAAAATAATGAGTTATTCAATAAAACAACGATATTGTCATATCAATATATTATTTCCATAAAATATATATGAATATACATATACATATATATATACACATATACACACATACGTACATTAATACACGCATATACAAATGCACACACACACACACAAATACATATACATACATATAGGTTCACCCATACAAACATACCTACATAAACAAAAATATACATATACAAATATAAATATAGAAAATGAAAGAAGTCTCTATTATCACTATATAATTTAAATGAAGATACTGATGAATACATATTAACAAAAAATAATTAAATGTAAAAATATAATAAATTACAGAAAAAATCTACAGAAAAAAATTGCAATTTGGATATTTATATTATATAATAAAAGCTCATATATATCAAATATGTACATTAAAAACAAAAATTACAAAATTTATAAAAAATTAAAAAATTCCATTCCCGAGTAATTACTTCATCATGTTTGAATATAAATTAAATTAAATAAAATATAATAAATAAAATTAAGTATATAAAATTAACTAAAAATAGTTTAAAAAAATAAATAGTTGGAAAATATGTATAAAAGATATGTAAGATATATAAGATATGTAAGATATGTAAGATATAATATAAAAAAATAATATAATCAGTTAAAGCATTTAATACATCGAAATATAATTATATTTTAAACTTCGAGTAAACGTATTTATATTATATAATAATTTAAATCTGTTTTCAAGAAGATTCCATAAAAATGGACCATTGTGAGTTATGCAAACAAATTTTATATTAAGACGGAAAGAAGGAATAACAAATTTAAAAATTTTTCTCTGACTATATATACATTGATTAATAGAGAACATATTTTTGATAATGATTGGTGTATAATTATTAAAAATCCTAAACATAAATTTTAGAGTATTTAATTTTACAATATCAGTAAATTTCAAGATATTCAATATTTTATAATATTTATCTGTATTACATCTATTTGAAATATTGAAAATAGCTCTGATGGCTTTATTTTGTATAATAATTAATCTATTTAGATTATATATATATGTAGTAGACCATACAATATTACAATAATTTAGATAAGGTAGAAAAAATGTATTATAAATGAGTTTTAATGATTTTATAGTAAGAGAATATTTTAATTTATGTATAATAGATACAACTTTAGAAAGCGTATTAGCTATATTATTTATATGTTTTTCCAGTTTAATTTCTCATCTATAGTGATTCCTAAAAATTTATAATACCGTACTCTATTGATTATATTACCATTTATATGTAAAACAAAATTATTTATATATTTGTTATCATTAAACTTATCATGAATTAAAATGTAAGATGATTTATCTATGTTAATAGTTAGTTTATTTTCAGATAACCATATATTTAATTTCTTAAGTTCATTATTCATAGTTAATTTAAGAGTATTAGCATCTTTATCTTTAAAAATTAAATTAGTATAGTCAGCAAATAATATAGGAATTTAAAAATATATTAAAAGGGAAAGGACCCAAAACAGAACCTTGAGGAACACCAATATTAATATTACTAAAATCAGACTTAATATCATTGTAAATGATACATTGCATTCTATTTTCAAGATCACTAGTAAACAAATCTTTTGCAACACCTCTAAAACCATAATTTTCCATTTTAAGTATTAGTAATTCATGATCTATTGTATCAAAGGCTTTACATAGATCAATTGACAAAATAGCTGATAATAATTTACTTTCTAAATTATTATTATTATTATATAATGATATGCTTAATAGATGGATAGGTGGAATAATATACATATATATATATATATATATATATATATATACCTATAAATTATGCCTAAATATTAATATTTAATATAGTATTATATATATATATATATATATATATATATATATATATTTATAATGATATGCTTAATAGATGGATAGGTGGAATAATATACATATATATATATATATATATATATATATATATATACCTATAATAAAATGTTGTTTGCATAGATTTATAGTTTACATACACTTTATGATAAAGTTACTTTAAAAGTACAAATCTATGTATTTAATTATGCATAAACTATGCATATAAGCATACACCATTTTGTTTATATATCAATGATTATTATTAATTTTCTTAGAATGACACATTAGGAATTTATCAAAACTAATTCTAATTTTATATTAAAATATTTCAGTAATAAATAAGAAAAACTGTATATGAATACATTAATCAATATTCATTATTATAATGTACATTTAAAAATCTACATATTTACAAAACTACAAAAGATATCGATAATAAACCTTTACAAATTATTAAAATTAGTTGATATACATTAGTATATACTAAATTACTTTGACTAATTGTATACCTATATATATATATATATATATATATATATATATATATATATATATATATGTATACATAATATGTATTACATATCTATATATGCATCGATTAAAATGTGGATCACATAATTACTGTATTATTTTGATACGTTTTATAATGACAATTATATATTATACATTATTTATTAAAGGGAACTATAAATATATATATATATTAAAATGCAGTCGTTATCGATATATTATTGTTAATATAAGGAATTGAAAATGTCACCATATATGTTAATATTCGTAATTTTATAGACAATTAAAAATAATTATAATTATTTTGCAAATATAATAAATAACTATCAATAAAACTAACCAGAAAGTGGAATATTGTCTTATTATCCTATTGAAATAAACCAGTTAAATAGTTCATCATCCATATCATCAAATATTGATTTTTTTGATTATTTATACTTGATAGTAGTAGGTAACCTACATGAAATATCATCTAATATGTGAATTGTTCATCCATATTTATAATAGAATTCTACTTATACTTACAGTTTTGTAAACTCCTAATCTTATACTTTCACTACGAATCTCCTATTTATATACACTATATATAACTACAATGAATGGCTTTACAATTTTAAATGAATATACGAAACTTATAATATTAACGAAATAAAATAATTTATGGAATCTGGATTACATATTTTCAATAGAAACCTAAAGATTATAATATATTATATACCAAGTCTCTATAAATACCCATCTGAATATGATTTATTTGATATTTATAAGGGCATTATTGCAGCAAACATAACTATTACACCAACATCCCTATACCACCGAGGTATTTATTTAATACATCAGCCTAATATGATGAATATAATACAATCTATACAACATTATTACAAATGTCAGTATTTTGTAATAATAATTTAAGATATGTCAAATATATTTATTTATGAATCATATATGAATCATAAATAATGATATAAAATGTATGATGTTATTCAAAAGCTATTATGGGAAACTCTAATATTATCATTAAATAATCATGTATCAACAAATCTATGTTTAGCTATTATGGGAAACTCTAATATCATCATTAAATTAATCATGTATCGAAAAATCTATGTTTAGCTATTATGGGAAACTCTAATATTATCATTAAATAATCATGTATCAACAAATCTATGTTTAGCTATTATGGGAAACTCTATATAATCATTAAATTAATAATGTATCGAAAAATCTATGTTTAGATATTATGGGAAACTCTAATATTATCATTAAATTATCATGTATAAAAAAATCTATGTTTATTTATTATGGGAAACTCTAATATTATCATCAAATTAATCATGTATCGCAAAATCTATGTTTAGCTATTATGGGAAACTCTAATATAATCATTAAATTAATCATGTATCGAAAATCTATGTTTAGCTATTATGGGAAACTCTAATATTATCATTAAATAATCATGTATCAAATAATCTATGTTTATATATTGTGGGAAACTCTAATATTATCATCAAATTAATCATGTATCGAAAAATCTATGTTTAGTTATTATGGGAAACTTTAATATTATCAATAAATTAATCATGTATCGAAATATCTATGTTTAGCTATACATACAAAACTTATAAAATGTATATGTATTGAAATAGCTACGATTAGCAATATAATGCAACTACATCGAAACCAAATGAGATACACTTGGTAGCCTGGGTATGTCATATTAATCACCGTTATTGAGAATGTATTATTCAGTATTGTTATTCAGTATATCTTCGAGTATTGGTTGAAGTTAACCGACCGGTTGAAATTAAATCTCAGTTAATTGCATTATTATGTGTTACGGTATTCGATAATATATTAGTAAATAGTTAAATTAGATTATACTGTTTTCATTAGAATAATACTCTATATGGATATATTAGGGTATATTTGAATGTAATATCAGGTTATATACTAGTTGTTGTATTTATAGTTTGTCTATGGGTTGAATAGATAGAGTGTCATAGATATACTATTGGTTATGTATTAATAATACTATGTAAGCTATATAATACACAGGAGATACATCTCAGTATGTTATACTTAAATGATATATTAATATTTATTATAAAATAAATATATAGGATATATGATATAGGAAACCTTACATGGATTTTTTTATGATTTACAAATTATAATTGTATATAAAATATATAAATAAATTATTTTTTTTTAAATGTAGATATTTACAAATACACATATTATTTATAGGATAAGTATTGTATACCATCTAATTATATATAACTTAACTTAATTGATATTGATTAATTTATAATATAATATTACTAATATTTATTTAATAATTTACCCGAATGAATAAAACAATGACGTTAGATTTGGTGTCTGCAACGATCCGATTTGAAACTTTCTGATAAAATTCATCGCTAAACGATTTATGCAAAGTTACTGCATATGCTATACAAATACCTCTCTCATTTGCTAATTTCAATAGAGCCTATAAAAGTAATAGTTTAAATAAATAATCTATCTATTTATAATCTATCTTTTTATAATCTATGTTAATTTAAATATATTTTTATAAATATAAAATGAACATACCATATTATATATCGTAAATATTGCTGATATATATAGTATCATTCGTATATCTATTATTACGTACATTTTCATATCATATAGTTGTCTAATGATATATTTGGTTAATAAATAATAAATAATAACCCACATTTAATATTCAAAAATAAGTACAAAAACCATATTATAATAAATAAGTTATAATAACATTTTTAAATTATTTACTTTGTTAATACTATTTTTTTATAAATACATATTTTAATAATATAAAATAATAATCAATATTTAATTCAGGAGTTGAACTACGAATCTATTTAAATAATCAACTAGAGTATTAGTGTGTATTCTATTTTGGAACATAATACATTTACATCGTCATTTTTTCAATAATTATTAAACTTTAATATATCTATATATTAATGGGTTATTATTATAAAAAAATATAATTATTATATCAATATCAAATAATTATGTTAATGGACGACAACAACAGAAAATATTATATATTACTTTGAAGCCCTTTAGAAAAACAAATTATATAAATATAATTATAAATTATCAGAAGAAAAAAAATATTAATTCTTCTAATAAATATTATTATTATTATTATTATTATTATTATTATTATTATTATTATTATTATTATTATTATTATTATTATTATTATTATTATTATTATTATTATTATTATTATTATTATTATTATTATTATTATTATTATTATTATTATTATTATTATTATTATTATTATTATTATTATTATTATTATTATTATTATTATTATTATTATTATTATTATTATTATTATTATTATTATTATTATTATTATTATTATTATTATTATTATTATTATTATTATTATTATTATTATTATTATTATTAGTATTATTAGTATTATTATTATTATTATTATTATTATTATTATTATTATTATTATTATTATTATTATTATTATTATTATTATTATTATTATTATTATTATTATTATTATTATTATTATTATTATTATTATTATTATTATTATTATTTTTATTATTATTATTATTATTATTATTATTATTATTATTATTATTATTATTATTATTATTATTATTATTATTATTATTATTATTATTATTATTATTATTATTATTATTATTATTATTATTATTATTATTATTATTATTATTATTATTATTATTATTATTATTATTATTATTATTATTATTATTATTATTATTATTATTATTATTATTATTATTATTATTATTATTATTATTATTATTATTATTATTATTATTATTATTATTATTATTATTATTAGTATTATTATTATTATTATTATTGATTGGTTGATTGATAATTTATTTAAGCAAATACATAGCCGAAAATATAATCGAAAGTATAAAGTATAAATATTTGCTAACGATAACATACGTTATAGAAATAAATAAAGAATAATACGAAATTAAAAAATTAAGGAAATTAAAACGTTTTACAGTTACCGTAAAAATAAACGAAAAACAATCGAAAGTAGAAATAAATCATATAGTAAAAATAAACGAAAAATGATCAAAATAGAAATAAAAGATAGCTTAAAAATAATCGAAAATAGAAATAAAATACATTATTTTGTAAGTGGCATCGAAATATTCAATTTCTACTTTAACTTTATAGAATTCTTCATCTTGTACCCTGTTTTAGTAATAAATTATTAGTTATATAATTTAATATTTAAATGTTAAATTTTAAATGTTAAATTTTAAATATATTATAAACAGAACATATTAAAAATCAAATAAACCAATACTAGAATGAAACAAACAAATAATGTAATACTTACCAAAATCTGTAATAATAGTAGGTACTTTATTAATTTATATTTATATTTTAATTGTATAATAAATTTGAAACATATATATATATAAAAACAGAACAAGTTATAAATAAAATAAACCAATATACCTATACAAAAACAGTTAATAACAAAACATACCAATAATATTACGAAACAAAATAATATAATACTTATCACTATAATCTGAAATAATAGAAAATTATTAATATTGTATTTTAGTAATATAATACATTTGAAACATATTTACAAAATATATATAAAACAAACATATAATACCGAACAAACAAAAGTAAAATAATACTTCACACTTTATCTGTAATAATAATGAATTATTAATTTTATATTATAGTATATTTGAAATATAGATATAAAAAATCCGAATTTTCTATAACAAAAATAAATTTATAACAAAATATAATACAGAACAAACAAACATAAAATAATACTTCCCACTTTATATGTAATAATAATGAATTATTAATTTTATATTATAATATATTTGAAATATATATATATAAAAACCTAAATTTTCTATAACAAAAACACATTAAAAAAACCAGAAGAAATAATGCAATAATCTAGATACAAAATGAAACATAAATCAATATAAAATTATAAATTTCTGTTAAAAAAAAGTATTTTGTCGAAACAGATTTTGTTTATTTTATTTTTAAAAGATGAAACAGATACAGATTTTATTATATCATTATTTAATGAATTCCATATATTAACTGATCTATTATTAATTATATTTTTAATTGTATTATCATAATTATGTATTACATTTAATTTTTTACAATTACCTCTAGTTCTACAATTATTCGAAATGTTAAGAATATCAGATATATTTATATCTGTATAATTATTTGAAATTTTAAAAATTGTAGTTAGATCTATTTTTAACCTTCTAAGTTCAAGTGATTCTAATTTAAAATATACCAATCTCTCTATATATGTTTTATAATTAATATTTGATGAATTTGTATATCCTACGCATCTTGTAATTAATCGTCTAGTAAATAATCTTTGCACTCTTTCAATTTGGTCTATGAGACTACGAAATTTACTAACCTTTGAAAAAGGTGACCAAATTATGGATGCATATTCTAAAATTGGTCTGCAATAAATTTTATATGCATTTAATAAAGCTCTAGGGGATTTTGTAGTAATGCATCTAAAAATTGAATTCAAAGAAAAATAAGCTTTTTTACAAATATAATCAATATGTTTATTAAATAAAAGGTTATTTTCAAATATTATTCCTAAATCTTTATAAAAAGTATCGTTTTCTAATTGAATATTATTTATAAAATATTTTGATGGAGTAACCTTCCCTAAAGTCATAACTGCACATTTTGATAATGAAATATTTAATTGCCATTTATTTACCCATTGTGAAAATAAATTTAAATTATTTTGTAAAAGAAATCTTTCACTCTCAGATGCGTATGAAAAATATATTTTTGTATCATCGGCAAATAAATCAATATGAATTTTTGAAGAGAATATACTAGGAAGATCATTAATATATAATAAAAATAAAATTGGACCTAAAACCGATCCTTGTGGTACTCCAGATTTTACAATAGAACTATTTGAAAAAGAATTTTCAACCCGTGTAATTTGAGATCTATTCGATAAAAAATTATAAAACCATTTTATTATTTTATTAGATATACCGTATGATTTTAATTTAAATAGTAGTTTTTCATGAGAAACAACATCAAAAGCTTTAGAAAAATCAATATATATTATATCTACACATTTTTTATTATTCAATTCATTATACCAAAATTTTAAACATTTTGTTAATTGTAATTCTGTGGATTTTCCACTTATAAAACCATATTGATATTTTGTTAATAAATTATTAGATTTTAAATAAAAAATTAATTGTTTAGAAATAATACGTTCTAATACTCTACACATTACACATGTTATTGAAATAGGCCTATAGTTATTTGAATTTGATGGTTCACCCTTTTTAAAAATTGGTGTGATTATAGATTTTTTCCAAATTTTCGGTATTACCCGATAATAAAGATGAATTAAAAATAATATATAAAGGCCTACATAATTCATTAGATAATAATTTTAACATAGAAGATGGTATCCCATCAGTTCCGAAAGTATGTGTAATTTTTAATCTATTTAAAAATATTTTAATTATTTCAAGATTTAAATCAATATTATCAAATTTTTGTTTAGTTAAGTTATAAAATTCGGGTAAATTTCCATTATCATTTTGTTGAATTGAACTAAAATATGAATTTAACGTATTTGCTTTGTCGAGATCTGAAAATAAAATATTATTATTTGATATATCAATTAGAGGAGATACTCCAGATTTTAAATTTTGTCTTTTTTTCATAAATTTATAAAACTTTAATTTATTTTTTGAATTAATTGCATTAATCTCTCTCTTAAAATTTAAAGATTCTAATTCCTTGGATAATTTTTTTTTTGCTTCTATCCAATTATATTTATATTGTAAATTAGTTTTAGATTTTCGAAATAATTTTTTTACTTGCTTCTTCAATTTCAATATATTCTTCGGAAGTACCTGTTTTATTGTATTATTTATATTAGGAATATGTGATATAAATAATTTATTTAGAACCTTATTAAAATATTCTACTTTTTGATCGATATTATAATCAGTTGAATTTAGATATTCCCAATTAAATCTAGAAAGATGATATTTAATCAATTTTATATTAGCATTATTGAAATCAAAATTGTTTGATTTTAAAATCTGTTTACATGGGTATTTTTCAATATTTACATTAAATGAAACAGAATAGTGGTCACTTATATTTTTGTATAATCCGAAATAGTCTCCAATATTTATATTAGATAGTAATTGTTTTTCATTAGTAAAAAGTAAATCAATTATATTATTATTACGAGTTGGCTTATTTATTAATTGTGAAAATGAATTTTTAATAATCGAATCGTAAAGTAATGCATAACTTTTTGGGTAACTAGGAAATGTATATTCTTTCCAATTAAAATTTGGTAAATTAAAATCTCCTATAATTATAGATGAATTATAATTTTGTTGGGTTATATCAAATAATTTACATATCTGTTCATGAGAAACATCATTACAATTTGGAGGTCTATAGACACATATAATATTAAATGGAATTTTTGAATTAATTTTTAAATGTATATATTGAACATCTATGTGTGAAATAAAATTTCTTACAGGACATAAACTAGATTTACAAAATATCGCAACACCTCCTCTATGAATTAATTTATCGTATCTAAATAGTGTATAATTTTTTCCACCGATTAAATATAGAGAATCTCTATCATCTACCGTTAAGAATGTTTCAACTAAACATATAATGTCATATTTATTAGATGAAAGTAAAAATTCCAAAAAATTCATTTTATTTCTAATACTACGAGCATTAGCGTAATATATATTTAAATTGTTATTTTTAATATTTTCATCTTTATTGCCGGTTAGTCATCTAGAACCTGTATTTTTATTTTTATTTTTATTAATAATGGAATTTTTATAAGTAATATATGACAATTTCCATACACTAAAATTATCTTCACCAATTGACATATTCCAGTCAATTTTATTATTTATAATATATCTTAGTTCATAGGAACTACTTCTAGAATTATAAATACATTTGATAATTTTTTTACTTTTAATTAATTTATTTTTAACTACATGGTATAATATCTGATGTCGTTCTAGTGATATTTCATCTAGAGATGTTCTAATGAATGAATTTTGTAGATCTCGTAATTTACATAATCGGTTAACATTTGATAAAATAATTTTTTTTGAGACCACATTATCTAAAATTAATTTTAATTTATTAAATGATAATTGAACTATTGATAATACACACGATTTATTAATATTTACTGTTTTACAAATAATATTTACTAAGTATTTAAAGAAATTAGTTGTATCATTATTAGGAATATTTATATTGTGAATAATTATTTCATTATTGCTATCTATATTATTTTTAATAATATTTACTGATTTTACCAATTTGTCAGTAAATGTATCAGAATTGGTTACAGTAGCGGTTACATTAGCGTATGATTTTTTAACAACAATCATATCACTTATTTCAGTGATTTTTGATAGTAATATATTTAATTTAGTTTCTGTGCTATTTATTAAAGTATTAATATTACTATTATCAATAATAGTAGACGATGGTAATGAGTTATTTAAACTAGGTAGATTTATTGGTGTATTATCATTATTATTATTTATACATGTATTACATTTAAATGTAAAATTTGGTGATCTAAATAACTGAATAGCATATTTTGGTGGTGATTTATTAGACCAATTTGTTTTCATTATTTTTGCTTTATATAAGCATTTATAATGGTATTTATTACCACATGAACATGATATATAATTTTCGTTATTAATTTCTAAATTACATGTAATACAATCCATTTTTAATGTAATAAATATATTACAATTATATAGTTTAGAAATTATATATATTTTTAACAAACTGTTTCCCTATGATTTTAAATTGAACAATTGTCGAATTCGATTTTTCTTGTTTACTAAATAAATTAGCGTTGCGATGTTTCAATTTTCTTATTTTCGAAATCGATTTTAAAACATTATCCTTTAATGTAATGACTACGTAAATATCGAATGTAATTCCGTATAATATAGAGAACAAGTTATCCGAATGTATGTCGAAATTAATTAGTTTTAAAGAAATTTAATTTTTTTTTAATTTGTAGAAATAACGCGTTAAATTTATGCGACTTTTAATTTGGTTGCTATGCGTTGCAACCAATTATTATTATTATTATTATTATTATTATTATTATTATTATTATTATTATTATTATTATTATTATTATTATTATTATTATTATTATTATTATTATTATTATTATTATTATTATTATTATTATTATTATTATTATTATTATTATTATTATTATTATTATTATTATTATTATTATTATTATTATTATTATTATTATTGATTGATTGATAATTTATTTAAGCAAATACATAGCCGAAAATATAATCGAAAGTATAAAGTATAAATATTTGCTAACGATAACATACGTTATAGAAATAAATAAAGAATAATACGAAATTAAAAAATTAAGGAAATTAAAACGTTTTACAGTTGCCGTAAAAATAAACGAAAAACAATCGAAAGTAGAAATAAATCATATAGTAAAAATAAACGAAAAATGATCAAAATAGAAATAAAAGATAGCGTAAAAATAATCGAAAATAGAAATAAAATACATTATTTTGTAAGTGGCATCGAAATATTCAATTTCTACTTTAACTTTATAGAATTCTTCATCTTGTACCCTGTTTTAGTAATACATTATTAGTTATATAATTTAATATTTAAATGTTAAATTTTAAATGTTAAATTTTAAATGTTAAATTTTAAATATATTATAAACAGAACATATTAAAAATCAAATAAACCAATACTAGAATGAAACAAATACTAGAATGAAACAAACAAATAATGTAATACTTACCAAAATCTGTAATAATAGTAGGTACTTTATTAATTTATATTTATATTTTAATTGTATAATAAATTTGAAACATATATATATATATAAAAACAGAACAAGTTACAAATAAAATAAACCAATATACCTATACAAAAACAGTTAATAACAAAACATACCAATAATATTACGAAACAAAATAATATAATACTTATCACTATAATCTGAAATAATAGAAAATTATTAATATTGTATTTTAGTAATATAATACATTTGAAACATATTTACAAAATATATATAAAACAAACATATAATACCGAACAAACAAAAGTAAAATAATACTTCACACTTTATCTGTAATAATAATTAATTATTAATTTTATATTATAGTATATTTGAAATATAGATATAAAAAATCCGAATTTTCTATAACAAAAATAAATTTATAACAAAATATAATATAGAACAAACAAAAATAAAATAATACTTCCCACTTTATCTGTAATAATAATGAATTATTAATGTTATATTATAATATATTTGAAATATATATATAAAAACCTAAATTTTCTATAACAAAAACACATTAAAAAAAACCAGAAGAGATAATGCAATAATCTAGATATAAAATGAAACATAAATCAATATAAAATTATAAATTTCTGTTAAAAAAAAGTATTTTGTCGAAACAGATTTTGTTTATTTTATTTTTAAAAGATGAAACAGATACAGATTTTATTATATCATTATTTAATGAATTCCATATATTAACTGATCTATTATTAATTATATTTTTAATTGTATTATCATAATTATGTATTACATTTAATTTTTTACAATTACCTCTAGTTCTACAATTATTCGAAATGTTAAGAATATCAGATATATTTATATCTGTATAATTATTTTAAATTTTAAAAATTGTAGTTAGATCTATTTTTAACCTTCTAAGTTCAAGTGATTCTAATTTAAAATATACCAATCTCTCTATATATGTTTTATAATTAATATTTGATGAATTTGTATATCCTACGCATCTTGTAATTAATCGTCTAGTAAATAATCTTTGCACTCTTTCAATTTGGTCTATGAGACTACGAAATTTACTAACCTTTGAAAAAGGTGACCAAATTATGGATGCATATTCTAAAATTGGTCTGCAATAAATTTTATATGCATTTAATAAAGCTCTAGGGGATTTTGTAGTAATGCATCTAAAAATTGAATTCAAAGAAAAATAAGCTTTTTTACAAATATAATCAATATGTTTATTAAATAAAAGGTTATTTTCAAATATTATTCCTAAATCTTTATAAAAAGTAACGTTTTCTAATTGAATATTATTTATAAAATATTTTGATGGAGTAACCTTCCCTAAAGTCATAACTGCACATTTTGATAATGAAATATTTAATTGCCATTTATTTACCCATTGTGAAAATAAATTTAAATTATTTTGTAAAAGAAATCTTTCACTCTCAGATGCGTATGAAAAATATATTTTTGTATCATCGGCAAATAAATCAATATGAATTTTTGAAGAGAATATACTAGGAAGATCATTAATATATAATAAAAATAAAATTGGACCTAAAACCGATCCTTGTGGTACTCCAGATTTTACAATAGAACTATTTGAAAAAGAATTTTCAACCCGTGTAATTTGAGATCTATTCGATAAAAAATTATAAAACCATTTTATTATTTTATTAGATATACCGTATGATTTTAATTTAAATAGTAGTTTTTCATGAGAAACAACATCAAAAGCTTTAGAAAAATCAATATATATTATATCTACACATTTTTTATTATTCAATTCATTATACCAAAATTTTAAACATTTTGTTAATTGTAATTCTGTGGATTTTCCACTTATAAAACCATATTGATATTTTGTTAATAAATTATTAGATTTTAAATAAAAAATTAATTGTTTAGAAATAATACGTTCTAATACTCTACACATTACACATGTTATTGAAATAGGCCTATAGTTATTTGAATTTGATGGTTCACCCTTTTTAAAAATTGGTGTGATTATAGATTTTTTCCAAATTTTCGGTATTACCCGATAATAAAGATGAATTAAAAATAATATATAAAGGCCTACATAATTCATTAGATAATAATTTTAACATAGAAGATGGTATCCCATCAGTTCCGAAAGTATGTGTAATTTTTAATCTATTTAAAAATATTTTAATTATTTCAAGATTTAAATCAATATTATCAAATTTTTGTTTAGTTAAGTTATAAAATTCGGGTAAATTTCCATTATCATTTTGTTGAATTGAACTAAAATATGAATTTAACGTATTTGCTTTGTCGAGATCTGAAAATAAAATATTATTATTTGATATATCAATTAGAGGAGATACTCCAGATTTTAAATTTTGTCTTTTTTTCATAAATTTATAAAACTTTAATTTATTTTTTGAATTAATTGCATTAATCTCTCTCTTAAAATTTAAAGATTCTAATTCCTTGGATAATTTTTTTTTTGCTTCTATCCAATTATATTTATATTGTAAATTAGTTTTAGATTTTCGAAATAATTTTTTTACTTGCTTCTTCAATTTCAATATATTCTTCGGAAGTACCTGTTTTATTGTATTATTTATATTAGGAATATGTGATATAAATAATTTATTTAGAACCTTATTAAAATATTCTACTTTTTGATCGATATTATAATCAGTTGAATTTAGATATTCCCAATTAAATCTAGAAAGATGATATTTAATCAATTTTATATTAGCATTATTGAAATCAAAATTGTTTGATTTTAAAATCTGTTTACATGGGTATTTTTCAATATTTACATTAAATGAAACAGAATAGTGGTCACTTATATTTTTGTATAATCCGAAATAGTCTCCAATATTTATATTAGATAGTAATTGTTTTTCATTAGTAAAAAGTAAATCAATTATATTATTATTACGAGTTGGCTTATTTATTAATTGTGAAAATGAATTTTTAATAATCGAATCGTAAAGTAATGCATAACTTTTTGGGTAACTAGGAAATGTATATTCTTTCCAATTAAAATTTGGTAAATTAAAATCTCCTATAATTATAGATGAATTATAATTTTGTTGGGTTATATCAAATAATTTACATATCTGTTCATGAGAAACATCATTACAATTTGGAGGTCTATAGACACATATAATATTAAATGGAATTTTTGAATTAATTTTTAAATGTATATATTGAACATCTATGTGTGAAATAAAATTTCTTACAGGACATAAACTAGATTTACAAAATATCGCAACACCTCCTCTATGAATTAATTTATCGTATCTAAATAGTGTATAATTTTTTCCACCGATTAAATATAGAGAATCTCTATCATCTACCGTTAAGAATGTTTCAACTAAACATATAATGTCATATTTATTAGATGAAAGTAAAAATTCCAAAAAATTCATTTTATTTCTAATACTACGAGCATTAGCGTAATATATATTTAAATTGTTATTTTTAATATTTTCATCTTTATTGCCGGTTAGTCATCTAGAACCTGTATTTTTATTTTTATTTTTATTAATAATGGAATTTTTATAAGTAATATATGACAATTTCCATACACTAAAATTATCTTCACCAATTGACATATTCCAGTCAATTTTATTATTTATAATATATCTTAGTTCATAGGAACTACTTCTAGAATTATAAATACATTTGATAATTTTTTTACTTTTAATTAATTTATTTTTAACTACATGGTATAATATCTGATGTCGTTCTAGTGATATTTCATCTAGAGATGTTCTAATGAATGAATTTTGTAGATCTCGTAATTTACATAATCGGTTAACATTTGATAAAATAATTTTTTTTGAGACCACATTATCTAAAATTAATTTTAATTTATTAAATGATAATTGAACTATTGATAATACACACGATTTATTAATATTTACTGTTTTACAAATAATATTTACTAAGTATTTAAAGAAATTAGTTGTATCATTATTAGGAATATTTATATTGTGAATAATTATTTCATTATTGCTATCTATATTATTTTTAATAATATTTACTGATTTTACCAATTTGTCAGTAAATGTATCAGAATTGGTTACAGTAGAAGTTACAGTAGCGGTTACATTAGCGTATGATTTTTTAACAACAATCATATCACTTATTTCAGTGATTTTTGATAGTAATATATTTAATTTAGTTTCTGTGCTATTTATTAAAGTATTAATATTACTATTATCAATAATAGTAGACGATGGTAATGAGTTATTTAAACTAGGTAGATTTATTGGTGTATTATCATTATTATTATTTATACATGTATTACATTTAAATGTAAAATTTGGTGATCTAAATAACTGAATAGCATATTTTGGTGGTGATTTATTAGACCAATTTGTTTTCATTATTTTTGCTTTATATAAGCATTTATAATGGTATTTATTACCACATGAACATGATATATAATTTTCGTTATTAATTTCTAAATTACATGTAATACAATCCATTTTTAATGTAATAAATATATTACAATTATATAGTTTAGAAATTATATATATTTTTAACAAACTGTTTCCCTATGATTTTAAATTGAACAATTGTCGAATTCGATTTTTCTTGTTTACTAAATAAATTAGCGTTGCGATGTTTCAATTTTCTTATTTTCGAAATCGATTTTAAAACATTATCCTTTAATGTAATGACTACGTAAATATCGAATGTAATTCCGTATAATATAGAGAACAAGTTATCCGAATGTATGTCGAAATTAATTAGTTTTAAAGAAATTTAATTTTTTTTTAATTTGTAGAAATAACGCGTTAAATTTATGCGACTTTTAATTTGGTTGCTATGCGTTGCAACCAATTATTATTATTATTATTATTATTATTATTATTATTATTATTATTATTATTATTATTATTATTATTATTATTATTATTATTATTATTATTATTATTATTATTATTATTATTATTATTATTATTATTATTATTATTATTATTATTATTATTATTATTATTATTATTATTATTATTATTATTATTATTATTATTGATTGATTGATAATTTATTTAAGCAAATACATAGCCGAAAATATAATCGAAAGTATAAAGTATAAATATTTGCTAACGATAACATACGTTATAGAAATAAATAAAGAATAATACGAAATTAAAAAATTAAGGAAATTAAAACGTTTTACAGTTGCCGTAAAAATAAACGAAAAACAATCGAAAGTAGAAATAAATCATATAGTAAAAATAAACGAAAAATGATCAAAATAGAAATAAAAGATAGCGTAAAAATAATCGAAAATAGAAATAAAATACATTATTTTGTAAGTGGCATCGAAATATTCAATTTCTACTTTAACTTTATAGAATTCTTCATCTTGTACCCTGTTTTAGTAATACATTATTAGTTATATAATTTAATATTTAAATGTTAAATTTTAAATGTTAAATTTTAAATGTTAAATTTTAAATATATTATAAACAGAACATATTAAAAATCAAATAAACCAATACTAGAATGAAACAAATACTAGAATGAAACAAACAAATAATGTAATACTTACCAAAATCTGTAATAATAGTAGGTACTTTATTAATTTATATTTATATTTTAATTGTATAATAAATTTGAAACATATATATATATATAAAAACAGAACAAGTTACAAATAAAATAAACCAATATACCTATACAAAAACAGTTAATAACAAAACATACCAATAATATTACGAAACAAAATAATATAATACTTATCACTATAATCTGAAATAATAGAAAATTATTAATATTGTATTTTAGTAATATAATACATTTGAAACATATTTACAAAATATATATAAAACAAACATATAATACCGAACAAACAAAAGTAAAATAATACTTCACACTTTATCTGTAATAATAATTAATTATTAATTTTATATTATAGTATATTTGAAATATAGATATAAAAAATCCGAATTTTCTATAACAAAAATAAATTTATAACAAAATATAATATAGAACAAACAAAAATAAAATAATACTTCCCACTTTATCTGTAATAATAATGAATTATTAATGTTATATTATAATATATTTGAAATATATATATAAAAACCTAAATTTTCTATAACAAAAACACATTAAAAAAAACCAGAAGAGATAATGCAATAATCTAGATATAAAATGAAACATAAATCAATATAAAATTATAAATTTCTGTTAAAAAAAAGTATTTTGTCGAAACAGATTTTGTTTATTTTATTTTTAAAAGATGAAACAGATACAGATTTTATTATATCATTATTTAATGAATTCCATATATTAACTGATCTATTATTAATTATATTTTTAATTGTATTATCATAATTATGTATTACATTTAATTTTTTACAATTACCTCTAGTTCTACAATTATTCGAAATGTTAAGAATATCAGATATATTTATATCTGTATAATTATTTGAAATTTTAAAAATTGTAGTTAGATCTATTTTTAACCTTCTAAGTTCAAGTGATTCTAATTTAAAATATACCAATCTCTCTATATATGTTTTATAATTAATATTTGATGAATTTGTATATCCTACGCATCTTGTAATTAATCGTCTAGTAAATAATCTTTGCACTCTTTCAATTTGGTCTATGAGACTACGAAATTTACTAACCTTTGAAAAAGGTGACCAAATTATGGATGCATATTCTAAAATTGGTCTGCAATAAATTTTATATGCATTTAATAATGCTCTAGGGGATTTTGTAGTAATGCATCTAAAAATTGAATTCAAAGAAAAATAAGCTTTTTTACAAATATAATCAATATGTTTATTAAATAAAAGGTTATTTTCAAATATTATTCCTAAATCTTTATAAAAAGTAACGTTTTCTAATTGAATATTATTTATAAAATATTTTGATGGAGTAACCTTCCCTAAAGTCATAACTGCACATTTTGATAATGAAATATTTAATTGCCATTTATTTACCCATTGTGAAAATAAATTTAAATTATTTTGTAAAAGAAATCTTTCACTCTCAGATGCGTATGAAAAATATATTTTTGTATCATCGGCAAATAAATCAATATGAATTTTTGAAGAGAATATACTAGGAAGATCATTAATATATAATAAAAATAAAATTGGACCTAAAACCGATCCTTGTGGTACTCCAGATTTTACAATAGAACTATTTGAAAAAGAATTTTCAACCCGTGTAATTTGAGATCTATTCGATAAAAAATTATAAAACCATTTTATTATTTTATTAGATATACCGTATGATTTTAATTTAAATAGTAGTTTTTCATGAGAAACAACATCAAACGCTTTTGCAAAATCAATATATATTATATCTACACATTTTTTATTATTCAATTCATTATACCAAAATTTTAAACATTTTGTTAATTGTAATTCTGTGGATTTTCCACTTATAAAACCATATTGATATTTTGTTAATAAATTATTAGATTTTAAATAAAAAATTAATTGTTTAGAAATAATACGTTCTAATACTCTACACATTACACATGTTATTGAAATAGGCCTATAGTTATTTGAATTTGATGGTTCACCCTTTTTAAAAATTGGTGTGATTATAGATTTTTTCCAAATTTTCGGTATATTACCCGATAATAAAGATGAATTAAAAATAATATATAAAGGCCTACATAATTCATTAGATAATAATTTTAACATAGAAGATGGTATCCCATCAGTTCCGAAAGTATGTGTAATTTTTAATCTATTTAAAAATATTTTAATTATTTCAAGATTTAAATCAATATTATCAAATTTTTGTTTAGTTAAATTATAAAATTCGGGTAAATTTCCATTATCATTTTGTTGAATTGAACTAAAATATGAATTTAACGTATTTGCTTTGTCGAGATCTGAAAATAAAATATTATTATTTGATATATCAATTAGAGGAGATACTCCAGATTTTAAATTTTGTCTTTTTTTCATAAATTTATAAAACTTTAATTTATTTTTTGAATTAATTGCATTAATCTCTCTCTTAAAATTTAAAGATTCTAATTCTTTGGATAATTTTTTTTTTGCTTCTATCCAATTATATTTATATTGTAAATTAGTTTTAGATTTTCTAAATAATTTTTTTACTTGCTTCTTCAATTTCAATATATTCTTCGGAAGTACCTGTTTTATTGTATTATTTATATTAGGAATATGTGATATAAATAATTTATTTAGAACATTATTAAAATATTCTACTTTTTGATCGATATTATAATCATTTGAATTTAGATATTCCCAATTAAATCTAGAAAGATGATATTTAATCAATTTTATATTAGCATTATTGAAATCAAAATTGTTTGATTTTAAAATCTGTTTACATGGGTATTTTTCAATATTTACATTAAATGAAACAGAATAGTGGTCACTTATATTTTTGTATAATCCGAAATAGTCTCCAATATTTATATTAGATAGTAATTGTTTTTCATTAGTAAAAAGTAAATCAATTATATTATTATTACGAGTTGGCTTATTTATTAATTGTGAAAATGAATTTTTAATAATCGAATCGTAAAGTAATGCATAACTTTTTGGGTAACTAGGAAATGTATATTCTTTCCAATTAAAATTTGGTAAATTAAAATCTCCTATAATTATAGATGAATTATAATTTTGTTGGGTTATATCAAATAATTTACATATCTGTTCATGAGAAACATCATTACAATTTGGAGGTCTATAGACACATATAATATTAAATGGAATTTTTGAATTAATTTTTAAATGTATATATTGAACATCTATGTGTGAAATAAAATTTCTTACAGGACATAAACTAGATTTACAAAATATCGCAACACCTCCTCTATGAATTAATTTATCGTATCTAAATAGTGTATAATTTTTTCCACCGATTAAATATAGAGAATCTCTATCATCTACCGTTAAGAATGTTTCAACTAAACATATAATGTCATATTTATTAGATGAAAGTAAAAATTCCAAAAAATTCATTTTATTTCTAATACTACGAGCATTAGCGTAATATATATTTAAATTGTTATTTTTAATATTTTCATCTTTATTGCCGGTTAGTCATCTAGAACCTGTATTTTTATTTTTATTTTTATTAATAATGGAATTTTTATAAGTAATATATGACAATTTCCATACACTAAAATTATCTTCACCAATTGACATATTCCAGTCAATTTTATTATTTATAATATATCTTAGTTCATAGGAACTACTTCTAGAATTATAAATACATTTGATAATTTTGTTACTTTTAATTAATTTATTTTTAACTACATGGTATAATATCTGATGTCGTTCTAGTGATATTTCATATAGAGATGTTCTAATGAATGAATTTTGTAGATCTCGTAATTTACATAATCGGTTAACATTTGATAAAATAATTTTTTTTGAGACCACATTATCTAAAATTAATTTTAATTTATTAAATGATAATTGAACTATTGATAATACACACGATTTATTAATATTTACTGTTTTACAAATAATATTTACTAAGTATTTAAAGAAATTAGTTTTGTCATTATTAGGAATATTTATATTGTGAATAATTATTTCATTATTGCTATCTATATTATTTTTAATAATATTTACTGATTTTACCAAATTGTCAGTAAAGGTATCAGAATTGGTTACAGTAGAGGTTACATTAGCGGTTACATTAGCGTATGATTTTTTAACAACAATCATATCACTTATTTCAGTGATTTTTGATAGTAATATATTTAATTTTATTTCTGTGCTATTTATTAAAGTATTAATATTACTATTATCAATAATAGTAGACGATGGTAATGAGTTATTTAAACTAGGTTGATTTATTGGTGTATTATCATTATTATTATTTATACATGTATTACATTTAAATGTAAAATTTGGTGATCTAAATAACTGAATAGCATATTTTGGTGGTGATTTATTAGACCAATTTGTTTTCATTATTTTTGCTTTATATAAGCATTTATAATGGTATTTATTACCACATGAACATGATATATAATTTTCGTTATTAATTTCTAAATTACATGTAATACAATCCATTTTTAATGTAATAAATATATTACAATTATATAGTTTTAGAAATTATATATATTTTTAACAAACTGTTTCCCTATGATTTTAAATTGAACAATTGCCGAATTCGATTTTTCTTGTTTACTAAATAAATTAGCGTTGCGATGTTTCAATTTTCTTATTTTCGAAATCGATTTTAAAACATTATCCTTTAATGTAATGACTACGTAAATATCGAATGTAATTCCGTATAATATAGAGAACAAGTTATCCGAATGTATGTCGAAATTAATTAGTTTTAAAGAAATTTAATTTTTTTTTAATTTGTAGAAATAACGCGTTAAATTTATGCGACTTTTAATTTGGTTGCTATGCGTTGCTTGCATATTATTATTATTATTATTATTATTATTATTATTATTATTATTATTATTATTATTATTATTATTATTATTATTATTATTATTATTATTATTATTATTATTATTATTATTATTATTATTATTATTATTATTATTATTATTATTGAATTGAATTGAATTGAATGAATATTTATTATGAATTTTTCAAGTTCGATTTAGTAATAATTAACAATATGTAGATAAACAAAACGTAGATAGTACACATATAAAAATAACAATAGTAAATTAGAAACGTATCACATGTGCCGGTGATAAAAACAATTAATAATTAAAATTAATAATTTATAAAATTATATATATATACATATATATATATATATATATATATATATATATATATATATATATATATATGTATAAATAAATATTAAGTTATAATTTTTTCAATATGATTTTTAAAGGTATATAAACTATTTGCTAATACAATATGTTCATCAAGACCATTCCAAATTTTAGCTATTCGATTATTTAGTAGATTTTTTGTAACATTTAGTTTACATGTATTCATACTAATTTGCAGAGAATGGCCTCTGGTTATGTAGTTGGTCTTTTTGATATCAATAATATATGATGTATTCATAGATACCAATCCGTTAAATAGCTTATATACCATAACAAGATCAAATCTAGTTCTTCTGATTTCTAGAGAATCTAGATTTAGGTATATTAATCTTTCATTATAAGGTTTATAAGGTAAACCGCATCTCTCGATTAATCTTCTCGTAAAGAATTTTTGGACCTTCTCTAGTTTTATCTTCAGTCCTTTGAATGTCCTGGCATCTAATCCCGGATTCCAGACTGTCGACGCATATTCAAGGTGGGGTCTAGCATATGATATATATGCTTTTCTAATAGCTGGCATATTATTAGTAATGAAACAGCGAAATATACGATTGATAACACAATATGCACTTGTACAGCACACACCAATATGTTCAGAGAAATGTAATGATGGATCAAATTTAATACCAAGATCACGATACGATCTACAGTTTACTATTGAAACATTATTTATAGTATAAAATGGTTTATTAGTATTACCTAATGTAAGAGCAGCTGATTTTTTTGCAGCGTTTTCTAATTGCCAAGAATTAGACCATTCAAAAAATTTATCAATATTATGTTGTAATTTATATCTATGATCTATGTCATTAGATATAAAACTCAATTTAGTGTCATCCGCGAAAAGATTAATGTATATATCTTTATTATTATTATTATTATTATTATTATTATTATTATTATTATTATTATTATTATTATTATTATTATTATTATTATTATTATTATTATTATTATTATTATTATTATTATTATTATTATTATTATTATTATTATTATTATTATTATTATTATTATTATTATTATTATTATTATTATTATTATTATTATTATTATTATTATTATTATTATTATTATTATTATTATTATTATTATTATTATTATTATTATTATTATTATTATTATTATTATTATTATTATTATTATTATTATTATTATTAGTAAATATATATATATATATATTAATACTGCATCTCAATATATTTATTGATTTTACTATTATGATATTATATTTTTCTGATACGTAATCTATATATATAATTATTATAATTCATCTAACGCCCGCAGCATGTGGTAAACAGAAATTACCATAATTTCTTTTCATACACATACAAATATCAATCCACATAAATAAATGATCATGTGAGTATTAATATATTAATTTATTAATAATGTTAACTTATGAGCCTACTACTTACTATTTTTATATATTATGAATACATATTATATTAAAATATTAATTAATTAATATATATATATTACATTTCATATTAATTTACACATATGTATATATATGCGTATTGTTTGTATATAAATAAACATAAAATATATAAATATATAGATTATACGTTAATTAATATATATTATTTATAATATTTATATAATTAAATATTTGTATATATAAATCATATAAAAATTATAAAAAAAATATAAATATAATTATGTATATAATGAATATAATTAGATCGTATATATATACATATGTATTTACTATTACATTAAAATCTAAAATAATACGTTTAATATAAGTACATGTTATTCATATATAGATAATTAAATAATTTAATGTTAATAATAATTTGATAATATTTATATATATATATATTTAAAAGATTAATTAGATTTCAAGATATCAAGTTATTGACTATATTTTACATTACAAAGTTTACCAGGGTAATATAATGTTGTAATGTAATATATATTTTTGTAGAACCGTACACAACATAATATGTTTTTTTAAAGGTGAAATGAGTATACTCATTTCGGATTATTACAATTATCTATTATATATAATATAAATATTAAAATATGTATATGTTATAAATATGTATATATATATATATATATATATATATATATATATATACATGAGTTGGATAGTATAATTGCGAGGGCTGTACCTATTGTTCCATTTTAAATCTTAGTGAAATGTTATTTTAAGGAATGTACAGTATACTATGTTTATGACATCTATAATAGTTAATTAAGCTTAGTTTATGTATTATTTAATATAGATTCACATTGATGAATCATAGTGGGAATATGAATATTTTATACAAATATTTATGTTGTAAATATTTATGGATCAATATATATATATACGTGAAGTGTATATATATAAAGTGTTAAATCAGTCATTATTTAAACTTACTTATTCTCTATATTTTAATATTATTAATAAATAATATACAAATATAGCTATAGTATGAACTAGTTCATATATATTAATGATATAATATCATTACAAATCAAATGTATACCAAAAAGTGATAACTTATATGAATAACTATTTTCTGGACATGAAATTATATATATATATATATATATATATATATAATATATATATATATATCATGATAAAACAGTACAGTGTTAATACGATTACTCATATTATATGTGTTTCTAATCCACATCTAACAGCTATGATGATACCGATATTGACATCCCCTTCCATGTGGTAGTGTTCGTAAGGTATCATGTCAGGAATGTTGTAAACACATTGTGCATATTGTATAATCAAACCGAATACAGTAAATCTATTGAATGTGAATTAGTAATTAACAAAGTATTTTTCCTTATAAAGTAATTCACTATATATATATAATTCAGTATACTGAAATAATTATATATATATATATATATATATATATATATATAAATGAATGAACAAGAGTACATTTAAAGTAATTGTAATATGTATTAATTAACTGTAATATATATTAATTAATGTAATTAATTATTTAATTAATTAATTTATATTTTATATATTATTAATTTATAATATATAAATATATAAATTTTATAAGTTAATATTAATATACTACTATTCACATGATCATGTCTTGGTGTGGATTGATATATGTGTGTATGTGTGCATGTATGACAATAAATGATGTTAATGTCAATTCTTACCACATGCTGCGGACGTTAGATAATGGTAGATGAAATTATAATTATAGAATAATTATAATAAGATCAAGCATCAGAGATTCATATTAATAAAATCAATAAATACATGTATATGTAATATTTTAAATATAAATATATATATACTAATTGATAATATATTTTGTAATGTTAATTGTAATCCTATAAGTAATAATATAATTATAAGTGATGTTAGTGATCATCTTCCGATCTGTGTTATTTATGATATTAATTATTCAACAAATACATTAATTAATGAATTAATTAATTAGAAAAATTAATGTAAATACTATATCTAGTTTTCGAAATACTATAACAAAACATAATTGAAATTATATGTATGATAATATTGATTTAAATATTATAT
The DNA here is from genome assembly GCA_964019155.1 of Osedax fenrisi. Lineage (NCBI taxonomy): Eukaryota > Metazoa > Annelida > Polychaeta > Sabellida > Siboglinidae > Osedax > Osedax fenrisi. The sequence continues at coordinate 32,389,147 of OZ025240.1, read as the reverse complement.
ATGATAGATTTTTCGAAGATTTAATTTTATTATATAATGAAAATATTCCTTTAATTATAATTAAGGATATCGACAATAATACAAAACCATGGATTTACAATAGTATTATTAAATGTATTAAAATAAAAAATAAGTTATATACTAAAGTTTTAAAAATAAAACAAATTAATTTAATTTAAACTATTATAAACATTATAAAAATATACTAGGATCTTTAATAAATCACTCAGAATGTTTATATAACTCCAATAAATTAATCGCTAGATGAAATAACATAACAAATACATGGTATATACATATATATATATAATATATATAATATATATTATATATAATTTATAATATAATAGTATAATATATATTATAAATAATTTAATCAAAGCTACATCTGATAATAACATATATTATATGATGCATCCAACTAATACAAATTCATTATTCCTCTCTCCTATTTCAATTTTTGAAATATAAATCATTATAAATGAAACCAAAGTTAAATACCGTAATGATACCTATAATTTAAATATGTCGGTAATCAAAGAAATCAAGTTTGAATTTACCCCAATATTATTTCATTTATTTAATAGATCTTTATCTGAGGGAAAGTATAGGTAAATAATATAAAGCAAAAGTTACTTTATACTTATACTTATACTTTACATCATAATATGTTAATTAAAAAACTTAGTATACAAAGTATAAGAGGTATAGCTTTTAAATTAATAGAAAGCTATTTAAAAGATAGGCTATAGCCATTATACAGTATGTTAGTTTTATGAATCCTACTTCAAATATTAATAATATTGCATGTGATGCACCACAAGGTTCGGTTTTGGGGCCACTTTTATTTGTATTGTATATCAATAATCTCTCAAACATATATAATTCATTTAAGCCTGTATTATTTGCTGATGACACTAATTTAATTTTTCTGATAAATTAATGTATGATCTAAAAAGTAATATACTTAAATAAACGTAACTTAAATAAACTCTTTGATTTGTTGTGTATTAATAAATTGTACCTTAATGAGTAACAAATTTAAAATTTTTAGTAATAATAATTGATGACAAATTAGATTGTAAATCACAAATTAACTATGTATCTACGAAATTATCTAGAGCTATTTATATTTGAAATAAAGTGAAATTTAAATTGAATTTGAAATCTTTAGTATTGGTATATAATTCATTTTTTTATTCTCGCCTATTCATTTCTTTTTTTAAATCTTACTATTTGTAATTGTATTATTTTTAATTAATTTTTTCTTTTATTACATTTTTATATTTATATTTATATTTAAGAGGTAGTAGAATATTAATGACATTTGTTTTTTTTTCTATTTCGTTGACTCTTAATTCATAAATTGTTATATTTTATATCGGGTAGTATGGATGCATTTGCTGGCTCCAAATGTTACCTGTGTATATACTATTGGCGAAAGTATATTACCTAAAGTTATTGACTTGATAAACACATATTCGGAAAGTTGATATACTATGGTTGTTTATGCTTTGTGAGTTGATGATTTATTTTAATAATTGAATTTTTTACTCTATTTATTATTGTACTATTTCTTGATTTTAATTATATTACTATATAATTTGTTCTCCTCGTAATCATAAAGATGAAATACTTGATAAGCTCTGCTTCTTTCTTCACCCAAGCAATTGCCCAATCTGAATTTATTATTATTTATTATTATTGTATATATATATATATATATATATATGAATGAGTTGATTTATTGTATACTATAATAGTATTATTAATTTGTATACATATATTATTTAATATCCTTTATGTTTAACGAGTTGAATAAGTTTAACATACGCAGGTATACATACATAAGTAGTCCTATTCAATTATTTCATTATTACATTATTAATTGGCATATAGCAAATAGATGGACTGTCGTTACCAATGCATGTTTACATATACATAGGAAGTATGATAACACAGGTATATGGTTATAAGATTTATAGATATGCATACAATGGGCATACCTTGGGTATATTATAGTATACCATAATGATATTCATTGTATACACATGTGATGTATGTATCATGCTCATTGACTTTATCAAAATGGACACATACGTTGTTGTCCACTGTAAGGTAGTATAGGTAAATTAATGTATGCCAATTAATTAGTGTTAACTAATATTCATGTATGAAATAATGCAAATATAAAGTGATATTATATAGAGTATCTAAGTAGCAACTGTAATATGAATGTATATGAATGTATATGAATATATATTAAAGTATATGAATGTACACACATGTATATGAATGTATATGAATGTATATGGTATAAGGCGTTTGATACTTTCAACCATAGAATTATAATTAAAAAACTGGATTATTATGGAATTAGAGGGAAAACTCTTGATTGTTTGATTAGCTATCTTACAGACAACAATTCGTACGCTATAATAAAAGTAAATCTGATATATATATAAATAATATTTGTTATGGTGTACCCCAAGATTCTATACTTGGATCATTACTGTTTTCTATATTTATTAATTATATGATATTATGTTCTCCAGAAAATAAATTCATATTATTTGCTGATGATACTAATGTAATTATTAGTGATAAATCATCTAATAATCTAAATTATAAATTACCGTTAGCATGTGATGACATTTTTCTATGGTCTAAACTTAATAAATTATCCATAAATATAGATAAAACGCATTTTATGTCATTTAAAAATTATATAATATTTAATAAAAATATAGATAATACACTTTTATCTCAAGTAACTGCTACAACATTTCTTGGAATAAATCTAGATACTTGTTTAAATTGGAAATGTAATTTGGCTTATCTTAAAAATAAATTATTAAAAATTGTGTGGATCATAACAAATGTTTCATACTTTGTAAATACATCTGCCATGATCAAACTATACTATGCTTTATTTTATCCACATCTAATTTACCGTATAGAAATATGGGGTCATGGTTATGTATCAAACTTAAATATCATATATTTAATTCAAAAAAAGATATTACAAATAATTTTTAATAAACCAAATAATTTTTCAACCTATTCTTTATCTAAGGAAAATAAAATATTATATTTATATGATATTTGTAAGTATAAGACTTGCATTTACATGTATTAAATATTCAATAGTGCGATCCTATTATTTTAAATCATTGTATATTCACATCTAAAAAAAATATGTAATACAACCTTATTTTAAATATAATTATATGAATAATACCTTAATTACATTCGGACCAAGACTTTAGAATAATTTAAGTATAGATATAAGAAAGTCAATTTCTTTATAATTATTCTTTAAAAATCTTAAAATAATTTTATATAATACTTAGTCTATTTTAATGCATTTATTTTTAGTTTTAATTTTTATTTAATATATTTGATTTGTGATAATATTTTTTTTATAATTTATTTTAATTTATATTTAAATATAAATTTATTTTTTTGATTTTATTTATTTGACACTATAAAAATACTAACGTTATATTAAATTTTGACATTATAAAAAACTAACTTTTTAAAAAGTATTATATATTTTTAAGATTGTATTATCTTTTATTTTATTTTTACATTTTTTGACATTAAATAAATTACTTTGTGTTATATATTTTTCTGTATGAACATCGAATATTGTTAACCTATATTTATTTAATATATTTTCTTATTTCTTCTCTTTTTTCTATTGTTTCTTTTACTTTTAAATGTTGGCTATCTTATATTTAGTTCCACTATGTTATATTTTAATTTATATTATTTAATACTTGTTGTATTTATTGGCTTTTAATTTTATACCTTTATCATTTATTTATATTATTACATGATTACATTATTATATGATGATTACATTTATTTACAGGATAAGTTTCATTATATTTTATTATATATTTTATTTATTGTTATCATATATATGTAAACAGAAAGTCATAAGGTTAAATACCTCGAAAATCTTCTGAACATTTTATTTGTCCTTTTATTGTTTTTTTCTCTCTGTCAATGATTGCAATAATAAAATACATCTTATCTTATCTTATAATATTATAAAATTATTATTTATTTATAACTATTATCTATAATGAAACTTATCATGTTAATAAAGGGGTAATTTTCTCGATAAGCAACATTGCTTCTACAATTACCTTGGCATTGCCTAAATCTGATAATAATAATAATAATAATAATAATATCAATGTATATGAATATATATGAATGTATATGAATGTATATGAATAACCCTATTTATTCCATAATATAATTTATTGAATTTTTACATGGTGAAAATAGGAGGTGTATTATTTACTAAAAGCATCATATATAACTTTATATAATTTTATTGAAGTAGTTTCTGTACTATCTACTGTTCGATATGTTATCTAGAAATAATTATAAAGATCATTAATGATTAAGTACTCTATGATTTGTTTACTAACAACTTTCTCAATTATGTTACTTAGTATAGGTAAATATGTTTAGAAGCATATACGCTACGTGATTAGTATACACTAGTATACATCCCTCTATATTTAGGTTTTAGGCGATTTTCATACTATAAGGTTTTCATTGCTCTATTAAATTACACGCAATATAATTTAGATTTTACTCGCCACATATATATTTATAACATTTAAAACCAACATATCCTATTGTTTGTTATATATTAGTAATGAAAATTTAGTTTTCATAATAAAATTAATAATTTAAAGCATATTATTCTTATTTTAAAAGCTCATAGTTTGATACGAATTTATATTATAAACAACACATAGTTCCGAAAATTGTCCATATAAGAAAGTATTTTAATAATACTAAGTGTTGAAGTATCATTAAGACTAGAGGACAGGTATAAATAATTAAATCATATACTTCCTTTAAATATGAAACCAAGTGAACATTTGAGAAACTATAATTCCGTGGAAAATTAAAATCAGGAATGAAGTCAGGAGTAAATGGGATCAAGAATAATAGTAGATTTAGAAAGTTGTAGAGTATCGCATATCATGGTCATTTTATCCAGAAAATGTTTAATAAAAATTATACTTATTTTGTGCTTAATTATAGGTATTAGGTAAACTTATATTTTCTTTCTTAACTGTGAGATTATTCGAAAGGGAATAAAACGTATGAGAGTTAATTGAGCAACACTATATTTTATGTGTATAACTAAATATATTTAATTTTTAAATTAGTTATATAATTTCTATATTCAGAACGAACCTTCCGAAATAATTCATAAGATATATCAGACATGCTTTTAACAAAACCTCTCTCAAAGTATCTAGTTCTACGTTTTAGATTTGCCAAAGTGTTATTATACCAAGTAACCCTATGTGTATTATATTTATTTTTAAAAATAATGGGGCATTCAATTTCATGACATCAATACCGATGAAGACAAGTGCATTAAAAGCAGATAACAATATATTTATGTCAATAGAATAAATTCTTCTGTAAGAACAATAATTAGATATAATATGGGACTTAGGAATGATGATATTAAATGCGATTAAAAAATTATCATATATAAGTGATTAGCAGATAGTATTTAAAATATTATTTGCTTTTTAGATAGTTATAACATAATCAAGTGAATTAAACTTTAAATAAGTAGGACATGAGATATGCTGCAATAAGGATAACGTATCTAGTAGTATGCAAAAATTAGAATGGGTCGAAACTAAATAATTAAAATAAAAGTTTAAATTACCAACTATGATCGTATTAATTTGATCTAATTTAATTCTATAGCTTAAATATCTATATATGAAAGAAATCGTCAAAAAATAAAAAGTAGTAATTTGTATTTGGTGGTCTATAATAATATTAAATTTAGTTTGATTTGAAGATTCACAAGCAATTGAGGAAATACAAGCAGTTTTGGTTTCACAACTATATAAGTCTAGATAATTATAAGATTTAATATAAAATTCATTATTATTAACTAAAATAACAATATATCCGCCAAGTTTGTTATTATTTCTAGACCTATATATAAAAGTAAAATAAGAAGAACATTATGTAATCGTTGATGTATCAGACGAGTATAACCAAGTTTCTGTATATGAGAAGATTTTTATTGAATATCAAATCAATAATAAGATCAAAATGTGATCTAAGTGGTCTACAATGTAGTAATATGCAAGTAACATAAGAATTATCATGTATAAATGTATTTAATAATTTAATATTAGGTATTTTATTCTAAAAATTTGATATAATATTAGGTATTTTATTCTGAAAATTTAATATTATCTGAAAATAATTCAAAATCAATATATATATATATATATATATAATTATTATTTTATATTGGTGGAATAGTCCTTTCATCCAATTCAGAAACTTAGATAAAGTTTTCATGTATAACCATGTAGCTATAATGTCCCTTCGAAGCCTCTCTCACGTTAAGGAATCCATGTTTAAACGAAGATTAATTTAACACGAAACTGATAATTTATTTATACAAAATTATATAAGATATCTTGTCAATATTATTTAATACCTAGTTTAATGATCCGGACGGGGCTCGAACCCATCATAATGCTTGTATGTCTGACGCCTTAGATAATTAAGCCACACATGCAGTTATAAATATATATATATATATATATATATATATAATGTAGTACTAATTTATTATTATGCTATTTTTAGATAGTTCTATGTTTTTAGTAAATAAGTATATACCTTATTTTTAAACATAAGATTATTTGTAATCTATAAAATGCACATATACACTTATAAGTGTTATAGTAAAAATAATATTACGTGATGATAAACGTATATATTATCACATATAGCATAAAATGATATATATATATATATATATATATATATATATTATATACAAATACTATGATACTTAAATTTGATTGAGTTATATATATATATATATATATATATATATATATTGTCACTCTGCTTATTTACTCGTGCGTATGTAATCATTGTATTATTTATGCATGACATACAATTGCGCAATACAATATAACTATGCCTTACGATACAAACCTGTTAGGAAAAAGCATACCACGCGTGTCGTACTCCATACTATAGCTAATGATAACCTGTTACACACATTTAATTTAATGTAGATGTAGTACATTGTTTCGCTGAATGTAAATATGTCATCTAGACCTATATAGGTATTAGACTATATGGTTATTATGTATTTGTTTATATAAATGAATATATTTGTAATTAATATACTAGCTCACTTACAAATAAGTAAAATATTACATTTAAATCGAATATCAACACAATATTTCATATTGAAAACTATATGAATTGATCATTGTCACATGTATTAATACAAGTATTTACTAACGTTATACACGTGTTTAACAAACTTTTGTACCATCATTTGCAAAATATTTTTAATTTAAAATTTAATAAGCATACAGAATAAAAATAGTAGAATATTAATTATTATAATACATATATATATATATATATATATTTTATATATATACTACATAGTATATTCTAATATTTTAGTCTATAATTAATGATAACAATATTTCAATAACTCTAAATAAATATTCTAAATTATACTGGAAAATATACTAAAAGTAGATAACATTGCACGATTATATATTTATTATATATGTAATGTTTAACACTAGGTAAATGCTCTTATTTTATATATTTAACTATGCATACTTTTTTCAACTCATGATCATAACAATACGTTATGTCAAAATATTTGTTTTCGGGTATATCACGGAATACAATTGACCTAATATTAGGGTTTTGTATATATTGTTATAACATATTATATTGAGATATCTCAATATATAACATTTGTTAATAATATAATACTTGATATTATCTTATATTTATTCGGCGTTCAGAAATTGTGATCAATACAATCTTGAGATAACTGATTTCAATATTATAATATATAGTAAATTAGATTACAATTATACTAAATACACCTAAATTAATAATAATAATAATAATAATATACAATTAATAAGTTATATATGTGTACGTGTACAGTTTAAATCTATGGATTATCAATATATTAAATAAATATTTATATATATATATATATATATATTACCCATGATACATTGTATGTACTTAGATTATAATATTTATACTGATGTCAATACTTTTAAAAACTAAAAATTATTTAAATTTTGAGATTATTGTTATTTGGGTTGTAAACATATTATATATTCTTCAAATATACTAAAAAAGCATTATTTAAAATAATGTATACATACTCGTGGTATTACAAGCGTGTATACGTACCTTATCGATACTGAGGCTTACCTCATTGAATTCGTTATCGTGTATATATTATAAAAGTAATATTGCGTGTATTACCTCGTGTATCTCTCACGATATTTACATAATCAACTCTGTTGTGAATAGAAATGTAATATTATTCACGAACAATTAAAATTCATATAGGCCTATAGACATATATTTACGACACTATTAATATTGTTATGTATGTGTAAGTATACAATAATGTATATAATTTATTTTTAAGATTATGCATGCATGCAATATTATTACATGTAATACTATATGCACACACACACACACATACATACATACCTATATCAATATATATATATATATATATATATATATATATAGTAATACTTATATTAGTATAATTGTATTATTTAAGTGGATACCGCCTAGTAAAATATGTTAAAACCCAAAAAAAAATTAAAAAAAAATTATTATGGAATATTAATAAAAGTGTTATTAGGTATATACCTTTCAAAGTTATTAAGAATATATATTCAACACATTACAAATTAAATTCATTTATAAATAGCAAAAAATCATATTTTATGATACACGTTACCTTTTTCAAAAATAAATTATATACTATAGTAATTATATAGAATTAGGGGACGGAAGGGTATTATGGCCGATTTTTTTATTACCTTACAAGAAATAAAATATATCATACTAATATTGGATATTATGATCCAATAAGTTGTATATACAATTACAATATGTTGTTCTAAATAATGGCTATCAATATTTACTCATTTAATTATTTGTATTCAAGTCATTTGATTTTTATTAAAAAGCAAATTTTCCGTATAAATAGAGATAAAATACACTAGTGCGGGTATTATGGTCGATAGTTCCGAAATAGCCACTAGGATCGCGTCATGTATTCAAATACGCACTATTTTTATAATTAAAAAATAAAATACATTTTATCAGATATCAAGATACACACGCACTTTTATAGTAATTATATTTATAAGTAATCGTTATCCCATTTAGTTTTACTTATATTCAGCTACAAATTTATATTTTAATTAATTAGTTTAATATGTCTTACATTATTAATTCAAATGTAAGTCGATTAATTTGAACGAAATGGCAAATAAAAATTGTATTGAACATCGATTCAATATTGAAAATGAAATGGCAGGAATAGATTGGTTACGGGGCTTCAGGAATAGATATCATTGTCTCACTCTCAGAACTCCGGAACAAACATCAGGTAATATATTTTAATATATATATAGTATTGTATTTGATTATGTGATATGAAATATTAATAAAGTGCCATACTTATAATTTGTACCATTATTGTAGTATACGTGACAATTAGTATACTAATCGTAATATACTATATATATACAATATATATATAGTATATAAATATAAAATTTAAAATGTGTACTATAAAAATATATGGAATTAAATTATTTAACTATATAAAGATATATATATATATATATATATATATATATATATATATATATAACTATATATAAACCTATATAGTTATGTATGGAATTAAATCGTTTAAATAGGATGACAATCTTATGCATATAATTATATATTATTAATAATATTATTAATAATTAATAATATTATAATTATTCATTAATAATTAATTTAAACTGTTATTAATAAATATGTTATTTTATAATAATTATCCAATATTATACTGAGAAAAAGAAATACATCATATATATATATATATATATATATATATAACTGCCTATGTGGCTCAGTTAGATAATGCGTCATACACACAAGCAGTATACTATAGGACATGGATACGAGCCCCATCCGGACCATAAAATAGGTCTTAAAATATTATTTAGAAGTGATATTATATAATTGTGTATAAATAAATGATCGGCTCTCATTAAAACCATGGATGACTTAACATGAGAGGGGCTTCGAAGGGACATTAGAGCCATATAATATATATTATATATGGCATATATAATATATGATATATATATAGGCTATATAAGATAGCTATAAATGTAAATGGATGAAAGGACTCCACAAAATAAAAATAACAATAGCAATAACAATATATATATATATATATATATATATATATATATATATATATATATATATACTATATACTATATATGTATATACTATATACTATATATGTATATAGCTATATAATATAATACATAGTATATATGTTATTAATTCTATATACATATATGTATATATATATATATATATATATACATTTTCATAATAAATATTTTCCAGAGAATTTGTTTAATTTAATATAATATGTTTTTATAATTGAAAACATATCAAACTATAATTACACATTAATAAAACTGGAATTACTTATATATAATAATGTATACATAAATATATTATTTATTTTATATCAATATAAAATAATAATGTAATATATATATATATATATATAATATAAGTAATACAATTGTCGTTTGTCAATTTTCATATAACCCTCTTAATCCCAAAAGGCATTAATCGCCCATTATTTTTATAATGTGTGTTTTTTTTTTATAATTTTTTAATGTGTATTTATAGTTTTATATTTTTTCAATTATAAATTATAGAATAAATATGTGGGAGGATCATATGATCTAAATATGAATCAAATATGAGGGTAAATTACATTTCTATATATTTATATGCATATCAGTGAAGAATATACTAGATATTACAACAAAATTAAATTAAATTCAAATGACATAAATTAATTTCAAATGAATTAATAAAAATCAATTCAAATTACATAAAAACAATTCAGGGTAAATTACACTGCTATATATTTATATGCATATCAGTGAAGAATTATACTAGATATTACAACAAAATTAAATTAAATTCAAATGACATAAATTAATTTCAAATTAATTAATAAAAATAAATTCAAATTACATAAAAACAAATCAAATAGAATAATAAAATTAAATTCAAATGAAATAAAATCAATTAATAAAAATCAATTCAAATTAATTAAATCCACATAAAATAATTAATAAATATATTTATATAATATAAAGTAGTATATTATAACTATTACATAATTTTCCATATAAGTTAATTTTATAAGGATTATAAGGATTTTGTAAATTGTAATATTGATATTATACATGCATGTATGTATCTATATGCAATGCATATTATGAATACATGCATATATAAATTGTAATATATTATATATATATAGATTATATATATGTATATCATTATATATCATTTACATATATATATATATATATATATATATATATATATATATATATATATTTATATATATATATATATATATATATATATATACTATATATACTATATATACTATATATAGTATATAATATATACATATATATATCATTTTAAAAACAAAATTATAATAAATTATTCATTAAATTAGTCTATTATACATGTTGACATATATGATTTATTAATAACAATATAATTTTTATCGGATTTTTATAGTATTCTTTAAATATAAATTAATATATTAACTAATTTTCTAGTATCTATTTAAAAATATATTAATATATAATTTTTTCAATATTAATAATAAGATTAAAAAACTAGATTTATTTTAAAATGTTATTAAAATATGTACTATATAGTATATAGTATATACTATATACTATATTCATTTTTTATATTTAAATCAATATGCAATTAAATATATTTCCATATAATATGGAATTATACATTTATTCCATAGAAAAATATTTAGTTGTATATTTATTTGAATGAAAATATGAGTATTTACTAAATACTATTGGGTAAAACATTAAATTATATAATTAAATGCTAGCCTGACATATATTTATTGTATATATATTTATATATATATATATATATATATATACAGTAAAACCTCTCTATAAGAAACCTCTTTATAAGAAAAACCTCTTTATAAGAAAATTGTTCACACATTTGGTTGGAATTCAACCTTTTCCACATTAAAAAACCTCTTTATAAGAAAATCTTTATAAGAAAATATAAGAAAAACCTCTTTATAAGAAACTTATTGTATACAAAATAATTACATATAAATAGAAGTATCGTATATTGATTATTAACAATTATAGAAATATCTTATATAATAATTAATTTCTATAATTTGTATCTTTAAAATAATATTATATTACATAAATAGCTAGAAATGAATTAAAATGAATTAATAATTGTTATTGTATATCACTAAATGTATTAAAACATTTTAATAAATGTTATTATATCCTTAAATGTATTGATCTGGGTATTGTTGATTCAATTTATTATATTATACAATTAATTATTAAATAATAGATTATTATAATATTCATTATATAATATTCATCAATGATGATTCATAATTTATAATTTCTAATATAAATCTAATAAAATGTCATTATGTATTAACATGTCTAAGCGCAAACAATACAGTATACATTTAAAACAGTATACAAAATAAATATACTATATATATAACCTATAGATATGCATTTTCAATTATAAATTAATTCTTAAAATCATTGGAAAAGTAAAAACCTCTCTATAAGAAAACCTCTCTATAAGAACAAAAGTACTGAAAAAAAATAGTTTCTTATAGAGAGGTTTTATATATATATATATATATATATATATATATAACTCTAAATAGCATGTATAGTAACAATGTTTTAATAATGATATTATATACAGATTCCGTTCAAGGATTGCCCAACGTTCTGATAATGGTATACTGGCTACAAATGAAACACACAATCATGTGATTTTGGTTTGTATTTATATATATATATATATATATATATATATATATTAAAATATTATTTGTTATTGATATAAAAATATAAATAATATATTTTTCTATACATTATTATATATAAGTATAGGCCTTAATGTCATTAATGTGTAATTAATGTGTAATTATAGTTTAATATTTTTTCAATTAGAAAAACATATGTTATTAATTAAATTAAACAAATGCACTAAAATATATGTATTATAACATGCATATATATGTATATAGTATATACTATACTACTACAATAGCCTATATATTATAAGCTTTAAATATTTTTGATATGGAAAAAACCTTAATTAAAGTATTAAATATAATAATTATTGTTAAATCAATATACACATATATTATGTATATTTATTTAACAATATATTATTCTATAGAATAAAAAACAATATTTTAATAATTTGTATATATATATAAAGTGAATTTATAAATATATAATATAAGTATAATAATAATGAAATTATATACAGATTAATCTGTCCGGAATTCCGTTCAAGATATTGCCCACGTTCTGATAATGGTATACTGCAAAGATTTTCCGAAGGATGCTTCGCAAAATCTGTGTATACTGGTTACAAATGAAATTCCCCCCTCGTGATTTTGGTTTTTATTTATATAAGTTATATAATATAACATACATTTGTATATACATTTATTTATATTATAATGATTATATACCGCCTATAGGCAGCCTATATAACTATAGTTATAGTATTTAAATGTTTTACGGTTAGATTCACCATCTTCTTAGGTTCACAGACTTTATTCATAAATATATTTGATATTATATTGTACAATATACTATATATAGTATATTTTATATACTATAATAATGAAATTGTATTATTAACTTATATGTTAATGATATATACAAGGCAACTATATATATATATATATATATATATATATATATATATATATATATATATATATATATATATATATATATGTATATATATATACATGTATATATTATAAATATAATAATAATTAAATTTTCCATAGATAGCCTACTTTAAAGTTTGGTTACTGGTGAAGTTGCAGGCCCCTCTCGTAAATATGGTTTTTATTTATATATTTTATATGTATAAGTTATACAGTATAACATATTAACATTGCACATATTTATACATTAATATATAATAATTGAATATATACATTTAATTAAAATCATTAGTAACATTTTGATATTTTATATATAATAATAATTTATTATAAACGGATTTATAATTTTATTAATTATACACAATATATAATTTGCATTATTCTCAAATTAATAATTTAGTCAACGTGCTTTAATCGAATCTTACTTTATCGAGTAGTAAAATCGGTATATTACTATACTATATATTTTAAACTAATCATCTATAGATGTTGATAAAGTTGATAAATTGATATATATATATATATATATATATATCAATTTATAAACTTACAATATTAATTAATATTATAGGAAAAAGACAACCTTAGGAAAAAGAAAGGGCTATACCGCAATAATTACATCATCTCCATATAAACAACATTTGGTGCAGACACCGGCAAAAAAGAAATGTGTGAGAAAGAATTTATCAAAATCAATTAAGAAAATAATAATAATAAAAAATATATATAATATCATAATATGCGATGAAATTATAAACGATGATATATATATATATATATATATATATATTAATATATACAGTGTTATTCATGTACACATTGGTGTTATGATTTATGTGTTGATATTATCAACTTGATATCATCGATATAAATAATATCGATTTCTTTCTTTATATCGATGCTTGAGATAGATACATTTAAAATATGCGCTATATGCATATAAATTAATAAAGTATATACATTTTATTTTCTATTTCATTATATATCTTGTGAATATAATATATTATTATTTATGTAATTAACCATATACCTTAATTAAATTAAGCAATTATCATTTATATAATATCGTGAGATAATATTATTGTATTAAAATATCTGGGTTATAGTTTATTGTATTGAGATAATTATCTATAACTTTAATTATATTAAAATTTAATTTAAAATTATATATTTATATATTTTTAAATGCTTTTTAAATAATTTTGAAATGTTAAATATATACGAGTATATTAAACTAAATAAAACCCTATCCATGTTATAAACATTATTGAAATATCATAATACATATAGGATTTCACTAAATAAATGTGAAGTGTATAATTTATAAACATATTCATAGATTTATAAATAATATTATAACATTCCAGAATCGTAAATTATTATACAAATATGGTTATTTTTTTTAAACAAATCCATTTAACTTTAATAAAGTTATATCATATTATAAAAATATATATAAATGTTAGGTTTGAAAAATCCAACATTATTTTAAAATATCTGAATTAATTATAGTTTATATAAAGATAATATAATTTATTAAATTATTT
Source organism: Osedax fenrisi (assembly GCA_964019155.1). Lineage (NCBI taxonomy): Eukaryota > Metazoa > Annelida > Polychaeta > Sabellida > Siboglinidae > Osedax > Osedax fenrisi. Next base: position 32,373,658 of record OZ025240.1, on the reverse strand, counting down.
AACATCATTTTATATTTATTTCTAGTGAATATTTATGAATATATATATAAATATATTTATAAATATATATTACATATCATTAATTTAAAATTTAGAATAATTTAATAACACCAAGGCATTGCTAGTCTTAAATTTAACTACTTACAAAATATAGTTTTTATATAGATTATTAAATATAAATATAAAAATATATTGTTATACTTTTAACATAATATCATTATTTTATTATGTTTAATAAATTAAATAAAAATAACTAAATTAAACATTTATATTAGGATTCTTAACAATACTATAAATAAGGGTAATTAGTAATACTATCATTACTATTTATATATATATATATATATATATATAATAAAATATATGGTTTATTATCGTGTTATCAATATTGATAGGTAGGAATTATGATGTCGATATATAAATATGATTTACTAAATGGGGATATATAAAATATACTATATATTATAAACCAATTATTTTATAAACTAATAGGTAATATATATTTATAATACCTATATATATATATGATTTTAACTATTATGTACATAGTGTGTTTATTTTTACAATCTAAATATAGTCTATAATGTATTAACATATACTATATATAGTAGGATAGTATAGCTATATTATAAAGTATATACACAAGTGTATATATATATACACTTGTGTATATACTTTATAATATATCTATACTATCCTACTATATATAGTATATATTAATACATTATAGACTATATTTAGATTTATATATATATACACCTATAATACTGATACATTGTATATTATGATATTTGTTGTGGTATAATGTACATTTTACATGTATTTAAATAGGAACATATAACCATATGGTCATGAAAAGGACATATGTTCTTGATATAACTACTATCATGGTATATTGAAAATAATTAATATTTAGGCAGCGCGTTTTATATCGACAACCGCAATCATATCATAAATATATTTCAGTGATTTTATAAAGAATTATTTAAATATACTATTTTTATGATACGCTTACACATTGAAATTATCTCGATGCTGATTGGTTATTAATCGGCCATAATACCCACCATGCATCGGCCACAATAGCCGCATCGCACTCGTTGGTTTAAATAACAGATTACTATGTCATTATGTTATTATTGAATATTGTTATAAATGTAATCTGATATATTATTTATTACCTTAACTGAATATATTAAAAATACATAATTTTATTCAATAACTTGCCTATAAAATAAGGTAAACCTTACGTTTTTTTTCGATAAAAATTACGATTATTTGATTTTTTTCTCTAAGCGAAAATCAATAATTAATATTGATATACATAAAAAATGATGTACACTATCATTCTTAGAATTCAATTATCTACATTTTTCGTATATATCATTTTTTGATAACTATAATGGTTCTTGAAATATCGTTATCGGCCACAATACCCGCATCGGCCACAATACCCTTCCGTCCCCTATATGTAATAATATAATCAATAAAATAGTATATTAAATATATATATTTGTTAATATATGTAAATAATTAGTATGTGTAAATCACATTTGAAATGTCACTAATTAAAAATCAATATGAAAAGTACACTTTATACATATACACATTTATCTAATATATTATATAATCATTAGAATAACGCACTACTTATTTATTATACAATAAAGAAGTATTTATTATCTTATACGTATATATATATATATATATATATATAATAATAATAATCAAAGTTTGGGCATTAGCCTGGATGAACGAAAAAGCAGAGCTTATCAAGTCGTTCACCCAATGTGATTGTTGGGAGAAAAATTATATATAAAATTAAAATAATATTAAATAAAATATTAGATTATAATATAAATTTCTATCCAGGATATCAGTAAAAAAATAGTCATAAAAAAATCTAACTAGAATACTTTATATCGATTGCTAATGAAAGTCGATAAAGTTGTATCAACTTGAAGGATTTGGGGTTTCTATATCCAATGCCTTAAGGAACTCACTTTCGCCAAGAGTAAGAGCACTGGCAACAATTGCCCCCACACAACAATTGCATCCTCATCCCCGACACGAACCATTACCGGCCACATAAATAATCAATACAAAGTACTCGTGAATATCTTATATTTAATATTTAATATTTAAAATAAAAAATTGACTTCCTGAATAGAAAATAATACTGAATGTTAAATAAAATTTAATATGTAAGTAATTAAAAGTAAGTAATAACAAATATGTACAATTAAAAACTTAATACAAAAATAAAAATAAAAATAAAATAATATTGCAAAAAACCCCACTATCATTCTCATCATGTATTTAAAATAAATAATTGAATAATATGTACCTCCAAAAATATAAACCAATAAAACACTAATATTAAAATTGTATAACAAATTATAAAAATATATTAAAAAAAAAACTATAACTAAAAGCTATAAAAGCTATAAAACTATAAAATAAAAAATATAAAATACTACTGATAATATAAGGTAGCAAATAAATTAATTAATATATCACATAATACAATAAATAAAAATAGGATATAACAATATAAAATTAAAATTAATAAGACGATATCATAAATGATTTAAAAATTGTTTTAACATTATTCAATTTCGTAATCTTTCTTATTTTTTGTGGTAATCTGTTACACAGCATTAGACCAGTATTCGATAAAAAAAATGCTTTTCGGTCAGTTCGTACTTTTAATTTATTTTATTCTATGAAACAGATTTCCATTATAAGATTTAGCTTTATATAATAATTGTAAATTCTTAGGTAAAATATTATTCCAAGCTCGAAACATAAATTGTATACTATTCATTTTTACAATATCGTCAAATTTAAGAGAATTAGAAATAGTATAGAAATTTGTATACATAGAATGAGTATTACAAATACATTTTATTGCTCTTTTTTTGTAAAATGAAAATATTTTTTAAACTGTATTTGAAGGTATTCCCCCAAATATTTGAACAATAATTAAGATGTGATAAAAATAAAGCATTATATAATAAAATTAAAGATTTCATATTTAATTTATTTTTAACTTTGTGTAAAATTACAATTGTTCTAGAAAGTTTACTTGAAACATAATTGAATATATATATATATATATATATATATATTTATATATTGTATAATATATAAGTAGTGCGTTATTCTAATGATTATATAATATATTAGATAAACGTGTATATGTATAAAGTGTACTTTTCATATTTATTTTTAATTAGTGACATTTCAAATGTGATTTACACAGAATAATTATTTACATGTATTAACAAATAATGTATCCGTTTATGTATTTATATATGCATTTTATTGAAATGTAAAAATAAGGCTACCTATTGCTGTAGCTTATATTTTATCTGTATATTACAACCAAAATCAATATAATTAATTTAAAAATGTGTGTGTGCCCGGAGTTTGTACGGAGTTATGTATTTACTATCTATATACATTGAATGGTGAGCTTGTAATGGCGTTATGCGATACCCCCCAACGCACGCATCGTGTTATACATAGTAGCAGTCTTATTATTACTATTGACGCTACGTGTTCTATGGTAAATAAAGCAATGATCATGCTAGTATTAATGTATTACTGTAATGATAACTATATGTATAAACTATTATGTATATTACTAATATACTTATTATATATATATATATATATATATATTATAATACATTTAAATATTTAAATATTCAACTATAATTATATTCAAATTATATTTAATTTAAATTATTATAAAGTAATCTATATATATATATATATATATATATATATATATATATATATATATATAAGTGTGTATATTATACATAACTATGCACCAATAATATAATATAACTACTGACAATTAAATGATTTTTACAGCATATATATTACATATATGTATACTTAAATAATAAATATTACTTTTCAATATCCATCACGTCTTAACATGAAAAGAATACGTTTTTGAATACATCATAATGTCATCGATATAAAGAAACTTTCTTTATATCGATGCATAATGTATGAGTTTGTTCATGTAATATCGGGTATCATTATTTAAGGAGGTGTACTTAAACACACGCATGCGTAATACTAATATGAAATAGTTGCGAAGTAAATAATGATATACTTACTCCGTACCGCTGCTGTAAGTATACTATAGTACCGTAACCACTGAAATAGATTTAGGTTTGCCGCGTTTTTCGTACAATAATGTTGTTATTTACTATGAATTTACATGCAATATAAGTTAGCTTTTACTCACCATATAGATATGTAATTAATTTTAAACTAACATATAATAGTGTTTTATTATATATATATATATATATATATATGTGTGTAGGTATATATGTATGAACCTATATATGTAATGAACACTTAGTTTTCATAATATGAATAATTAAAAACATATTTTTTTACATTTTAAAAATGTATAGTTTTATATGAATTTACATTATAAACATATATATATATATATATATATAGATATATAATATACGGAATGAGAAGACAAAACGGGCATATAAATACGGAATACGCTGACACGAAGATTAGGCCGACAATTTTGTGTCAACCACCTACTTTAATTTATGAATTACTATATGTTAGAGAAATAATTGGTATCTAATTAAATAATATTTTAATAATCGTTATATTATAATGAATATATTTAATTATCATTTGGTTTTATAGAGAATAGACTATAAATAATTACATTTTTAGATTTCTGCGTGTATATACTTGGTTACACAAAAAAACGGAATCTGTTGACACACTGTTTTTACCGAAATACAGCAACTTAATGCGTATATGTCAAATGGCAATTTATGAATTAATATATTAAATGTACTTTAGAATAAATATATTGAATAAAAATATAAAAGATGTTATTAATTAAAAATATACATTTTGAATTAAATATTATTATTATTTTGTAAAAATATACATCAATTTCTATTTATAATCAAAGATTTGTATGACTCATAAAAACTTAGGAAATAGTAGTAATTATTTAAATTTCAATATTATTATTTCAGATTATTTCAAAATTTGAATAATAATAAATAATTTGTATATTATTAAATATAGTAGGTATTATATTTTAATAAATTATCTATGTATATATATAGTAAATAAATATATAAATGTATGTTATATATTATTGAATATAGAATCGTAAGTAAGATACTATAGTAACATTTTCGAAATATTTGTTTTTCAATAAGTTATTTATTTTTCATTATATTACATTATTAATTCATTTTAACCTTCCTATATAATATCTAATATTAGTAATATTACTATAATTTTTAATATTTACAAACTAGTATAAAATGTAAATACTATACATTTATAATCTACGAATAACCCAACTATAATGTATTTGTACGATATAAATAAAACCATAGGAATACGATTTTTTATATTGATGCTATTATAATAAATTTGATATCCTTAGACATATTATTAAATTCTATAATAGAAGTATTTTAGTTTATTTTTATTTAAAAAAAAGTTATGCACAAAAAAAATAGTAAAAATAATACATGGTGTAGATAGGAATTATGCATGTTTTAATTAATTTATAATACTTATGCAATCATGATTCATTCAATAATTTATATTTTTTAATAGTATATATTCGATATTATTAACACATAGATTAATAATCATATTTGTATCCGCTTTTTGTATTGTATTCAATAAATATATATTATTATTATATAATTATTATAATATATACACACTTATATAATTATGTAAGCCTATTTATTTAGTATTAACAAAGATTTTGCGAAGCAAAGATATAACACTCCCTATACATGCAACATAATTTAGTAATATCCCCTGCTGCTGCTAGCAGTAGTATCGAAATCACTGAAATAGATTTAGGTTAGGCTCTATTTGCATACAACAATTTTTTCATTGCTCTATTAAATTACATGCAATATAAATTAGCTTTTATTTACTAAATATATACTTATAGCATTTAAAACATACATATCATATTTGTTTGTTATATATTAGTAATGAACACTTAGTTTTCATCATATAAATATTAATTTAAAGCATATTATTTAACATTTTAAAAGTGTTTAGTTAAATACGAATTTACATTATAGATAACACATAGTTCCTAAAAGTAACCCGCTATAGGTGGCACTGGGGTATTTTGTATACAAATTTGAAAAACACGATTTCGCGTAAGTGTTATATCTTTCCTTCGGAAAATCTTTGGTATTAATTCAATATAAATATAATGGGATATGTATATAGATATACAAAATGTTTAATCTGGTATATATATATATACCTCAATCCAAAGTGGCGAGTATTAGAATCATTTAGAATTATATTTTAAAGTGATGCCACACATGAAAATATACGCACGAAACAATCTCACTTGCGAATATCAAACGTTTCTATAAAAACATAATTATTTTCAAAATGCATGCGAATATTCGTAGGTATTTACGTTTTACTTCTATTTATATACCTCACTTTAACTCTCCCTAATAAATTCAATATAATGTTAACATTTTAATTAATACATGTAAAAATGTATATAATTATACGAGGGATTTCCATATAGTTTAGGTGTGGAATAGACTTTATAGATATAATAGCCATACCCGAGCTAGCTTTGCTGTTTTTTATTGTTTATCTATCTATTTTTTATTAATTATAGCGATTCCTGATTCTGCATTTCTGCCGTACACGACCCGTAACATTATGTATTATATATTAACTCATTGATAACAAAATTATTGTCTAATTAATTGATAACGAATTATATTGTTGATTTTATTTTATATTGTATAAAATACTTTTACTATAATTTTAAATAAGCATTTTTTATATTTTCGATAATGATAAGTTATTAGTATTTAAATCGTAATTGAACCAAAATCATATTTTGATACCCGAAACCTTCCATGTAGTCAATTACCCGAAACTACCCGACATCATTTACAACACTAATATGTATATTATATTTAAATATTTATAAAAATATATATATATATTAGTCATTAATATTTTCTTGTATAAAAGAATAATAAATTAATTATGGATTCTTACATGTCAATTTTATTTCAAATTAAAATACTAAATATATCAATTGTATCAATTATGTTATATTCATTTAAACAATAATCAATTAATTATTATTGAAAACTTATATAAATCTTTATATTTGATCAACATTAATAATTTAATTTATATCAAAAACAGATTTTATGTATTTGTATCAAATAATCATAAATATATTTAATTGTATTTCATTTATTTATATTTGTTAGTGTAATTATATTAGAATAATACATTACATAAATATTATTATTTGATTCAAACATTAACATAATTATCAAAATCAAATTTAGTATATTTGTATATGAATCATTAATCAGAAATGTATTTATATTAAAGTATATTTGTATATACAAGTTGTTAAGTTATTAGAAAAAGAATCAATGCGTTAAATACATTATTTATTAACTTTGTACATTTATCACGGCTCTTATAGATAGGCGTCTAGCATTGCTTAATCATGTGAGACGGTGATGTATGGGCATATCCCTAGCACTCGGCGTGTGTTAGTATAATGCGAGATAATAATAATAATACACAAAGTAATAGTGATAATAACATAACATCACCTCTTCTAAGAAGAAGATATATTACAGGACAAATCGGTAGGGAGTGTGCCTGTTCCTGGAGCTTCGGCGTATAGTTTCCTAAGCTGCTTTTGTTCTATAATAGCTGTGTGTGAGAGGATGGTATTATTATCAGATGGTGGTGTTGGGTAATTAGATAAATGTAGTGTTTGAGTGGGGGTATTCTCTATGGTGGTGTAATTTTCTTGGGGTTAGTTGTAGGTGTTGATCGTATTTTATGTCTTGTACGTCATAGGATGTTTCCCGTATGGGTACACATGACATATGATTCTGGTTCGTTTCTTGACAATGGTAGCTGGGGATCATGTGAATTTTAAGGAGTCTCGAATTTGACAGATTTGAACGTTATGTACGATGTATGCAGTTTTCTTGCAAGTAATGTCATCTAGTTAATTTATGTCTGTTTGATGTGTTTGTAGTTTCGTGCGTTCTGATGTTTGGATTGATGTAAGAGTAGGTGTAGAGGGCTGGGGTCATCATATTTTGAGGGTTATTTCTCTAAGATAGTAGTGCTTTAGTTATCGTATTGATGTATGTATTTTTTATAATGTTCTTTATGGTCTGAACGTGTCTTTCTATGAATTCATTTGATGCTAGGTAGTGAGGACTGGATGAAATTTGGGTGATGTCCTATTAGTGGAGGACATATATGGTATGCTTCTGATGTTTGGTGGTAGTTTCCAATTGCTTATTGGATGTGTCTGGAATCTTTCGCATTGGTTGGAATACCATATTACATATAATATCATGATGTCGCCTTACTTCTTTGGTGCATATGTTATGCTGGATACCTATGCTGTAGGCTTATTTACCGATATGATGCTTCCTTTGGACATCATACGCTATAGTTCTATATATACTTTAAAGTTGATTTCGACACATTTATTCGCATGTAACAAGGGTCGTACTTATTTGTCGAGGCTTATTTGAAGTGTTACGGGGAATATTCTGGTATCATTTTTGGCGGGTGGTTTTGATATAGGTGGGATTATGTTTGTGCATAATATTTTTATGAGGCTTAGCCTTCTGCAGATGTGTCTATTAGTCATATTATAGGGGGTTGTGGGGATTCGACTATAGTGAAGTTTATATCGTATAATATGCCATTATAATTATAACATATTATTGTTATGCCGTAGGTCGCAATAGGTTTATTTTCATATGCTAAGAGTATGTATGGATAGGGGTTAGTTAAGTAGGCTTTCTAATGTTATTGTATACCTTAAAGGATAGTACATTACTTTAAGACCCTTTGTCAACTTTAAATAATATATATGTTCTATTTTTAAAGGGTATGAATAGTTTAACATAATTTAATAAAAACCTTGTATCTTATGTCCTGGTCTGCTACATGTAAGTTTGATGTAATTTAGTGGACTCCTGTTTCTTATAGTTCTTATAGTAATGTCTGCTCCTACAGAAGGATTTGAAGTTATTCATCTTGTTACAAGCATTGCATCTGAGTCCGAGAGCTGCTTCCTGTAATTTATTTCAACATAGTTTTTTTTGTAGTTTTAAACTATATAATTGAAACAAAATATTAATTAGTAAATAATTTAAAGTGTTATATATTACTAACGTTAATCAGTACATGATACCGTGTTGAAACTCATCAAATAAACTGGATTGCAGGTATCCAATTCTATATAATTTAAATATATTAATAAATATATATATACTTAATAGTTACTGATATTTTGAGTAACATATATGTATATATGAGTAATTTATATATATAAAAAATAGTAGGTAGATAATTAAGTATGATAATAAATATTATATACGATTAAATAGTGATATAAAATGAACCAAATAAAACATGCATATTGGAGTATATAAATTACCGGCAAAGATCTAAAAATTATTTAGCTGTAGTAAGTTTGGTGGTGGTAGGTGCGATATGTATTTTTGAGACGGCCATTTTGTTGAATTCATTTATGTAGAGATAAGGAAGCATTTTCTCTTTTTTTTAAATGTTTCTAAAATACTATTTATTGATTTAAACTATTTTTTTTATTATATAAAAAAGAAAGAAAATCATATCTATTACATAAAAGTAACAAATATATATTTTACAAATAATAATTCTATTTTTGAATATGGGTTTTGTTATATTATTCATATATATGTTAATTATATATAGAAAAATAATTAGGTAGATAGCTTTGTACTTTTATCTAAACATTCATTTATATATGTAAACATAGCATATATTATTTCTAGTAAAATGCATTTGAAAAGTCAACAATAAATAAATTGTAAAGTAATTACATTATGCATTCAGCTAATATAAAATCAATATTATAAAATAATAGTTAATAGTTTATAAGTTAAAGTTAATAATTAATAAGTTTTTTTTATCTATATATAAATGTAATTTTTATAGAATTTATATATTAGATATAAAATATTATATAACAATATATTTTAAATATCATGCTATAAAATATGCTTTTTATGTTATTTAAAAACTTATTTAATTGGTAATTTGTTCATAGTTACTAAATAACATATATGTTATATATGCTATATCATCAATTAATAGTACATATTAGTGATCTAAATTTTCAAATCTTTCAATTCAAGTTTCAAATCGAGTCACATCATTTTCAAACATTTATATAAATTATTATTTCAAATCTTAAATCTAATTTTCGAGTCAATTCGAGTCACACCTATTTAATTTTCAAAAATTTGTATGGATTAAATTCACTATTTATCATAGTATTGTAGCCACATTATTTTACGTAATATGTAATTTATATACTTATAAATTATATAAGTCATTATTTATATGTATATATATATACAATAAATGCTCCTTTTTTTTCGAGTTTATTCCAAATTATAGTACTAATCGAACTTATTAAATATATTCCTATTATATATAATAGGAATATATTTAATAAGTTCGATTAGTACTATAATTTGGAATAAACTCGAAAAAAAAGGAGCATTTATACGATCAGAGTGATAGATTATTAATATAGATGTAGGGAACTAAATTAGTGAACAAACGTATATTAATAGATAATAGATAAGGACAGGTAGCTAATTGCATATCCTAAATTATTATTATATAATACTCATGAATCGATTTTATATGATACATTGGATGGCATTTAGTGTATGATACACTCTCAATATATAACTCTATGTAGAGAAATATGTACACTTATTAACTATTTTAGTGTTTGTATATTATATATGTGTGTATATATGCATGTATGTAGGTAGGTGTTTATTTAGTTAGATAGGTATGCAGGTAGGTATATGTGTAGATGGATAGATAGTCAGGCAAATATGTAGGCAAGTATACAGGTGGGGAGGTAGGCAGTCAGGTATGTAGGACCTACATATATATATACATTGGGAAAGTAGATAGGTATGTATGTAGGTGGATAGGTGGGTAGTATAGTTAGGTAGGTTGTAGGGCAGGGAGGTATGTATGTAGGTAGATATATGGATGGGTGGGTAGATAGGAGGTAGGTAGGTGGGTGATAGGGTAGTTATATAGGCAAGTAGGTTGGTAGGTAGTCATGAAGGTAGAGAGATATGGGTGGGTAGTTAGGTGGGTGGATGGATAGGTAGATATGTGAGTAGGTAGATAGATAGGTAGGCGGGTTGTTGGGTAGGGTATGTATATGGGCATGTAGGTGGCTGGGTAGGTAGTCATGCATATACTTAGGTTGGTAAGTAGGTAGGTATATAGGTGGGTAAGTAGGTATTCATGTAGATATGTAGCTATAGTAGGTATGTAGGAAATCTGCAATGGAATTTGTTTATGTTTACTGTGCTCTCATATTATACTTTGTTTGTAGAAGTAAAGGGAATCAACTGTATATTAGATGATGGGAAGTTTTTACTATCAATAAATTCAATAATTTATGTGACAAACATTGTTTTATGATTTGAAAGTCTTCGAATACAGGAATTGGTAAAGATTTGATGTCTTCAAACATTTTTTTGGTGATTTGAATGTCTTCGAATACATGACATGGTAGAGATTTGATGTCTCCAAACATTTTTTTAATGATTTGAAAGTCTTCGAAGACAAGCAAAGATTTGAATTTTTAGATCACTAGTACATATTACAATTTGTTCTGATATTAACTAATTTATCCATTGAGATCCTCTTAATTAATAAATATATATATATATTTATATACACAAAATTAATTTACCTTACTATGGCAAGCTTTTTCGGCACTTTATGAATCGCATTCTCAGATCATTTATATCTCTCATCACATTTAGTAGAGCACCAGACATGCATACTATATCGTCCATCGACTGCTGTATATAGTTCTTTATAGGCACCCACGATACGTCATTTATGAGATGACATTCAGAGAGGAACATATCTCGCCAGGTTCACTTTATTGCCCCAACAGTGTCCTGAATATAGAAATTAGAAAAATATAGATAAGTATAAATATAGATAACTATATTTATTAATATATATATAAGTTAAATTTGTTTTATAAATAAAATTACTTATTGGCGGAATAAGTCTTAATAGATTACTAAATAAGTCGTCAGAGATTACTTTAATAAATTAATATGAGTAATTAAGAATTAAGTAATATCACTACTCATTAGTAACCTCGTACCACTTGTAAAGTTAAGTGTTTTCATAATTCTACAATTATTATTCTAATATTTATATTTAATCATTAATTATTGATGGAAAATATAATATATACAAATATGTATATAAATAATAAATCTAGATTAGAAATTAAAATAATTTAAGATAACTATAATGTTAAATTCATAAATAATACTTTTAGAATAAACTAAATTTAATAAGACGTACTAGATTACATAGTCCGAAATGACCTCGTACAAGATTAATTTTAGATAAGTTTTTTTATAGATAAGTTAAATTGGTCTATAAATAAAATTACTTATTGACGAAATAAGTCAATAGATTACTCAAAAAGTCGTCAGAGATTACTTTAATAAATTTATATGAGTAATTAATAATTAAATTATTATGGCACGAGGTAATTAGAATGTACGTAATTTAAAAGTACGACTTATTACTAAGTTATTAAATAAGTTATTAGTACTCTCTTACGACTTGTAAAATTAAGTGTTTTCATAATTATAGAATTATTCTAATATTTATATTTAATTATTAATTACTGATGGAAAATATAATATATATATATGTATATAAATGATGACTATAGAGTCGAAATTAAAATAATCAAAGATAACTATAATATTAAATTCATAAATAATACTTTTAGAATAAATTTAATAAGACGTACTAGATTATTTAGTCCGAAATGATCTCGTACAAGATTACTTTCTACCGTAATTAATACTAAACATGTTATTAAAATATAAGTTATAAATCATACTATAATTATGATGTATACATATTAATTATTAAACACTATATGATTATACAGATAATAATATACTAAACATAATAATATAATTTTAACACTAAATGAATACGATTTTATTAATTTTATAGTTAATAAATTATCATATTTAAAATTATACTATAATAAATTATTATAAAATAATTATCAACAATTATGTATACATTACTAAACAAGTAATATTATAGTAAATATATTATGTGTATTAATAATACTATTATATTATGAATTTTTATTATATATAATGATTATCATTATGATAAGTAAATAAATATTAAGAATGTAAATTGAGCATTACTGTAATGATTACATCATTTATTTAATTAATATAAATTAATTTAATAAATGATTTATCTAGTTGACAATATTATAAATTTAACAATAATTTATGTTATACAATTATCAATAATCATTTTTATAATTATATTTCATATAATATTATACACAACATTTAAAATATGTCTAGTGAGCATGTTTTAGATTTAGAGTTTAAAATCGCGTTATTGTATTTGTATGGTGTTTATTAGTTATGTGTATTTGCACATAATATAATATATTATTAATATATTGATTAATTCAAATCTAATTTAATACTGTTACTCGAGTAATCAAAATAAAAAGTTTCCATATTTTATTCACAATACTATTATTATAACTTTAATATTCACAATTATTTATTATAAATTAAATTATTGTATTAATAATTATTACGAAAAATAAATTTAATAATATAAAGCAGATTTAAAAACACATGTTATATTCAATTATTGAATATTTCAAATTGTATTTTTTAAATAATTTAAAATATATAGATAATATTAAAAATGTTGTATATAATTAACTGTTAATTCAATTTACAATTTAATTTATAAATATATTATTTAAAAATATTATATTAATAAAAAACTAACATATAATTGTCTGTATAACTTGTTTAGATGAATATATTCAAATGAATTAAAATTATAGTTTATTTACATCAATGATTAAAATAACGCATGCGCATTGAATATTCTCATTATAATATGAAACTAGAGTATATGATTCATCATAAATAATGGATACCTAGTAGCGGATTATATGCAATCTTAATTGTAACCCCATTCGTGTTTATTATGCATGAATAAAATTGAATACCATTCCGGTATACTTTGCGTGGGTTTTTTTAGGTTGACAATTATTTTGTATATTTGTCATTAATGATTATTTTATAAAACCAAATATGGAACATTATATTATATATATTAATTAAGTATAATATAAAATTTCAAATTGATACCTATTGTCAAAAAAAGGTATGCCCATTAGGTATATTTTTGATTGTCAGCCGTTCCCGTAAAGAATGACTATATATATATATATATATATATTTATATATATAATTCAGGTAGGAAATCAATAGGTATTAGTACGTATATCTACGTATGAAGAGGATGCAGTAAAAAACGAAAATAGGATTACATAATGTTGTTAGGAAAAGAATCTTCAAAGAGAATAGGATATAATCAGATATGGGGAAGATAATTACTGAGTTTTCTAACAAGTGGTTTAAAATTGAAGGTATAAACACGAGTCAATGTATTTCGGTAGTACAATTTGTTTAATATATATGTTGGATCTTTATAAGTATTATATAGTTTATTAACTAGGATGGAATACCAGCTTCATACCAGTTATAATTAGCGTTCATGAGGTTATATGTACATATAGGGATAATGACTAAGGTTTTTAAAGGTAAACATTTTGTTATTTATGATTATTTTGCATATTTTTTTGTTATATATATATGATGATAATAAGGTTTATATATATATATATATATATATATATATATATATATATATATATATATATATATATATATATATATATATATATATCAATAATACATTTATTACAATAATAAATGTTTAAGTATTTTTTTTTTAAATAATTGAATAACAAAATAATTAAAATATTTAAAAAAATAATATATATTTGGGAACATAAAATGTATAATATTATCGATGGAGGAAGAAGAGGAATAAGCATGGAGTAATCGAATGTTATAAATACGTATTTTTTAGTTTTAGAGAAATCACAGTGTCAAAAATATTTATAAATTCATATTTATAATTATATTTAAATAAGAGGTTACAAATATTTTATTTAAAACTCCAATTTAAACAGTAATATCAATGGAATTTATATGCTGAATTTTCGGAAGAAAATACACAGCTTGATTGACTGAGTATATATTATAACTATGAGAGGAATATTACAGGAGAATATATAACATATGTTATAAAATACATCGCATGTAAATATTTGAGACATGCATGCTAAATATCATTAAAGTGTTCAACATTGAATATAACATTAATATAAGAACTATGAAGTTAGAGACATGCTATATATATATATATATAGGGGAAAGTAACCGAATACTGACAGTGCCCGAATACGGATACTCTCGGTATCTCAGAAACCATAAATCCTACAAAAAAATGTTTATTGAATAAAATGTTCATAATTTTATAAATAGTTTAAAAGAGTATTTTTATAATTTAATTATTAAAAATATTTCTGATATATCCAATAAACTGATTTTTGTATTACGTTTTTAAATTTATGAAAAAAAATGTCAACGTAAAACCTTCTCAAGAATATACTAATATATCGATATCAAATATAACACTATATATTATTAAAAAACAAAGCATCTAAAAATATTATATATAATTTCTATATTTGTTATCAAATTCATTAAGTTATAAGCATATATCTAGAGGTCATATAAGTCCCTAATACGGTCACTATATGGAGTATATCTATAGATATAATAATAATGATACCTTATAACCAATCAGCGCGCGGCGTATGAACTATTCTTATTTTCAAAAAAAATCGCGTGTGTTATAATATTAATACCACCAATAAGTTAAATCTAAAAATTGTACTATTTAGATACTTAAATTGTATTATTAATTAAATAAATAATAAATATAAATAAATTATTAACTAATTAAATTAGAATAAATTATTCACAAAATTAATTATAAATAATGTAATTTTAATTTGTCTGATTGATTCATCACTAATTAATATATTAATATATTGTTTATCTAGTGGTATATAGGATGTATGTATTATAACACATGGTGTCCGTATTCGGACATGGGTGCCGAATACAGACACCCCCGTTATCTATGTAATTAAAAAGTTAAATAAAATTTTAAAATCACAATAATATCTATAATAATATAATATTAATATATTGTAATTTTTAAATAAAAACAATGTCATAAAATGTTAAGATCATTTATTGTTAAAGTGTCCATATTAGGTTACTTTCTCCTATATGTATATATTATTCGTGTAGTAATCTAATTTCACAACGGTGCATTCACTAGGCATAAGTTACAAACATTAAGGTCTTCTAAATTGTTCTGTTAGTACAACTTGAAATAACGTATATAACGTTCAATATTCAGTAATAAATAAAAGGCGAAGGTTATGGTTACAATTAGTTATATTAATTGTATTGGTATCAGTCAGACATCCTAACAATAAATACCATAACATTATTATTTCTCAATTAAATATTTCCAAATTGTATTTATAAGTATTAAGTAAGTATATATATATATATATATAATAGCTATTTTAAAATGTAATTTAGTTTGTTTAACTCTAAGATAACAGTGGTGTCATTATGATGTGCACTTAGGGTGAAAATGTAAGAAAATATATTTTGCTTAGGTAAAAGTGTATAATTTTGTAACAACTTATAAAAAATACAAAATCTTTTTGGCGCATTGGTAAATATAATTAGATTTATAAGATTTATTTTAAATATTTAAAATAGCTACATTTTTAAATGATTGATGATCGATATTGTACATACAAAATTTAATACATTTAGTTGTTTGAGTTGTAACGAAAAAATCAGTTTTTTGTTTATAATTAAAAAAATATAAATATTAAAAAAAATGTATACTTATATGAATTAGAATTATATTGATTACCATTTGATACATTAATTATTTGTTGATTGGAATTATATTTTAGGAGATCTCTAGGGTGTCGATATTAAGTGAATGTCGATATTAGAGCACTCTCCCCTATAGGGGATAGTGCTATAGTATACTATACAATATTAACTTTTATTGTGTACACATAAGTCGAATTACTAGCGATTATAATTATAAAGATGGTATTAAGTGATTATATATAGGCAGAGCTGGGCAGTATCGCCGATACAGTATCTATTAAGGCAAAAAATCAGTATCGTAGATACATTTGTATTTGTATTTGTATCTATTATAACAATTATAAAAGTATTTGTAATCGTATCTATTAGTCATAAATAGTATCTACGATACGTATCTACTAAGACAATTATTTAAATAGATACATTTTATTAAATAATATATCATTTGGACATCATATGTATTTTGTATCAATATTTTATATTATCATATTATAAATTAATTTTAATATATATTTTTAATCAAATATCTTATGTAAATATTGAAATTAATTCATTGTTAAAAATTATGATATATCAATTATAGTGATATTATCAAAAACCATTATATACATTTATTGAAAACAAAGACATTATTTATATAATTTATTTTATATACTAATTGATATAAAATTATATATTACTTTGAAAGATAAAATCATTTTAATAAATATGATTAATTTAAATAATAATAATTAATAATATATTAATAATTTATTTTTGTATATTTGATAATTTACTATATTCGTGTTGAACATTCGAAATAAAGGTCGTTGATTATTTTGAGTTGAAAAATAGTATATTGTAATAATGTATATTTCTTTATAGTATGTAATGGCTCATAGTATAATTTCAGATGAAATAAACGCTGGTATACCAGCGTGTGTACAACCAATGTATACATTAAAAGATTCATCGTTGGTATCATTAAATGTCATTAAATGTCAATTTATTCTATATCATGTATTGAAGAACAAGTTATAAGGTGTAAGTATTTAATATGTCCTTTTAAAAGGGGTATCCCACAACCAGTTTTTCCGGAAATAATGTCCGGAATTGTTTGATAGAAAGTTATTTGCTAGCAAGTTAACTATAATTTTAGTTACTTAAGTAAACCATTGTTACCAATTACCTAATTCGTTTAAGCACTTCCATCAATTTCTTTATGGACGTTTTCGGACGTGCTTTTTAATGTATTTATTGAGAAAACGGCATGTTTTGAGATTTAAATTGAGTATTACAGTTGAGTCAATTGACCGGATATGGTGAAGTAGATCATTCCAGATTTTTGGAGCATGAACGGAGAAAGATTTATGTTGGGCAGATGTTAAATATGATAGAACTGGAGTTTTTAATTTGAATTTTTTTATTTTTTGTTGCTGTAAATAATTATGTTGGGAGTTAGTAAGTTGTCGAGATAGTCTGGTGTGTTATAGTGAGTAGATAAATGTATGATGAGTGACATATTATAAATTATACTAGATTTTATTGGCAGCCAATTGATTAAAGTCGATTATAGATCTATAGTGGGGTATTTGTCAATAATTTTAAATAATGGAAGTAGCTTGACATTGAATAGGAGTGAACCAAGGACAGACCTTGAGATACTCCATGAGTAAAAATGGAGCATGTAGTGAGTTATCCCATTACTTTCCGACAATTTTCGGGAAATATAGTGACTTAAAAGGGGTCCCACTACTACTTGCTAGAAAATCACTTTCTAGCAAACATTTCGGGATATTATTCCGTGTAATGTACCTTGATATGTACTATCAAATTCGACATCGATGAATATATATATATATATATATATATATATATATATATATATATATATATTTATATATATATATATATATATATATATATATATATACATATATATTATATGATATAATATATATCTATATAATCTATAAATCTATATGTATATATATTTTATATAATTATAATGTATTTGTATCTACTAAGAAAATTATGTATTTGTAATTGTATCTACTATTATTTTTTTTAAAGTAATTGTAGTTGTATCTATTATACATTTTTTGAGTATCGTGCCCAGCTCTGTGTATAAGGGTATGAACTATAGTAGCAACGTCTTAAATTGTTGCAGTTGTTAGAGTTTCCCGAATCTTCTCAAAACAAAACTTTCAGATTCATCGAGATATATTACATCTATTACGTACATATTTTGTTATTAATATATATCTAGCTGGAAATAAAGATCGTATATTTTACAATATTTATATCTATATAGTTTTGTTTTCGGTATATTGGGTTTGGCGTAATTATGTATCAACGCCAATTACCCTAGTTTTCCCTACAATATGATATATGCAATATTAAATAAATTAAATTATTATAACTATAAATGATGATATTCCTTAAAGTCCATGTATTAAAAATTAGATGATATATGTATAATAATGTACTATATTCAGCGTTTATATATGACTGGGCTTAAATAAAAGGAAATTATTTAATCTAAATAAATTATAATATACTGCAAAAAAAATGTATTAACCCAGCTAACAGTAAGAGCAGCATAATAGCAAATCTGATAATAATAGCAGCATAATAGAATTACAAATTAATAGAAGTATAATAGCAGTATAATATACATACTGCAGCAGTATAATAGCAGCATAATATACACAAAAACAAACTTTATAATAGCAGCATAATAGCAGCATAATATACATACTATAGCAGCATAATAGCAGCATAATATACACAAAACAAACTTTATAATAGCAGCATAATAGCAGCATAATATACATACTACAGCAGCATAATAGCAGCATAATATACACAAAAACAAAAATTATAATAAGTTAAATTTTGAATTTAAACCTTGACCTAAGTTTAATATTAATACTAATCTTTGGTAATAATCTTAGAGAGCCAATAATATTATGTATTATTTATGTGACGATATATATTTATCATCCCAAATTTACTCGTTTTACTTATATAATATATATTCTTCTATTCAACAATTAAGATTACGAGGAGAGTAAGGAGAGTACATTGCTACAAGGTTATAATTACTTATATTTAATATTATATATTGTAGCATGATATAAGATAAATAATGTAACTTAATGTTAAGTTATAATAAGTTAATATTAATTTATAATACAATTTTTTTTTTAATTTTAAAATTTTAAAATAATACTTTTACATTTTTTTTAAATTGTACTTTAACTATAGTTAAAGTATATAGGTTAACATATTAAAAATAATATTAATTAGAGCGATTTATATTATTAATTAATATTATTTTTCTATGGAATACAATAACTTGTAAGGAAAATGTGTAGCATTAAATTAATGATTAATATATATATATATATATATATATATAATATATATATAATATATATATATATATATATATATATATATATATATATATATATATATATATATATATATATATATATATATAATATATTACAATTTATATATGCATGTATGCATATAGATACATGCATGTATAATATCAATATTACAATTTACAAAATCCTTATAATCCTTATAAAATTAACTTATATGGAAAAGTATGTAATAGTTATAATATACTATTTTATATAAATATATATATTAATTATTTTATTCGGATTTAATTAATTTGAATTGATTTTTATTAATTCATTTTATTCCATTTGAATTGTTTTTATGTAATTTGAATTGATTTTTATTAATTAATTTGAAATTAATTTATTTCATTTGAATTTAATTTAATTTTGATGTAATATCTAGTATAATTCTTCACTGATATGCATATAAATATATAGTCGTGTAATTTATCCTCATGCCTCATTTTTAGATCATATGATCCTCCCACATATTTATTCTATAATTTCTAATATTATTATGTCTCGATTTTTGATTGTTTGTCTATTAGATCTATTATTTATTAATTATAGCTATTCATGATACTGCATTTCTAGTATATATATAAAATAAATTAGAGCTAAAATACAAAAAAAATTAGAAAAATATTATGTAAAATATTTCAAATAATAATGGAAAAATATTTGTATAATATATATTCCAACAAATATTTTAAAAAATACAACAAATAATTCAAAATATTACAAAATATATTTTTTTAAATATAATATTTATATGATTATAATATCTTAAAATAGTAATATTTTAACAATTAGTTGAAAAATATATAAAAAACAAAACAATTTACAAAAATAGTTTCGACAAATTGTTTATAAATATTTCACATTTTTTATAATATATCAATAAAGTTCCACGAAAGATTTAACATAAAAAAAAAATCATTTGAATGGCAAAATGTATATTTGTCGATTTTTTCAGTCAAACTAATATAACATTCCCCCGGTTCTCTAGTTAACTCCACACAGACACACAAACGTATATATATATATATAATCTTGAAGAACAATACTTTATTAGAATTTTTCTAACTTATATCAAAGTTTTTCCAAAGATTTCGCAAAATATTTAAATAAATAGGAACAAAGATTTTAAATATATATATATATATATATATATATATATATATATATATATATATATATACTATAAATATTTAATATTATGTGCTATAGAATATTATAATACTTTTTAGGTTCGAAGAGAGCAAAATGTCATTAATTCAAATTCTAAGGTTATTTCTATACATATATGTATATGTGTGTACTACACACTGTGTAGGCATATATATTTATATTATATAATATATATAACATTTAATTAATCCAACTCACAAATGAAATACAAGTTATTTATGCGAACAGTTAATATTTATGAATTATAAAATACCCATTAAAACTATTTATTTATTAATTTAATAATTATAATATATATATTACGTATCATTATTTAATACTAATTTATTATTCTTTATTCACTAACACAAATTTATAATGTAATTAGATTGATCTTCTTATTAAAAATCTTCCTTTGTACATGTTTTTTAACTATTACAGCTAATGATGAAATATAAGAAAATTGATACATAAAGTGTTTACTTAAATATATATATATATATATATATATATATATATATATATGTATATTTTATTTTAATACATTTTTAAATAAATACTACTTATTTATTAATATATATTTTATATTTTAAGAATATTAGATAAATAATGATTTAGTAATATAATGTTAATGTTAACATAAGAGCAATATCAATAGCAGCATAATTACTTACCTACTTTTAATGGAAGCATACTATAGTTTTAAGGGCAGCATTATAGAATTACAAATTAATGGGAGCATAATATTAACATAATAGCATTTATAATAGCAGTATAATAGACTTTATAATAACATCATAGTAGAAGCATAATAGATAGATAGACATATAGATGATTTATTTAGACACAAATATAACGAGTGTTCTCATTTGTGTTTTAGCAACACCAAAAATAATAATAATAAATAAGCGATAAAATAGTATATAAGTAGACAAAAATAGGATTGTTAGAATAATAAACGTGAACAAAAAAATAAAAAAATATAACAAAAATATACGAATATTAAAAATTACCAATAATAAAATCTTTAACTTTGCTTTTGAAACGTTCTAAAGATGAAACCATTCTTAATTCTCG
Organism: Osedax fenrisi; assembly: GCA_964019155.1. Classification (NCBI taxonomy): domain Eukaryota; kingdom Metazoa; phylum Annelida; class Polychaeta; order Sabellida; family Siboglinidae; genus Osedax; species Osedax fenrisi. Next base: position 32,350,956 of record OZ025240.1, on the reverse strand, counting down.
AGGTAGACCATTCCAAAGTACGGCTGCCGAATGCCGAAAACATCTTTTACCATGTCTAGCCAGCCTGAACTTGTGGTACTGAAGTACCTTGCTGAAAGACGATCTAGATATTCTCGACTCAGTGCGGTAAATCAGCAAATCTTTCAAATATTTAGGTGATTTAAGATATAGGAATTTATATACAATCATTATAATTTTATATATAGAACGCTGTTTAGCTGATAACCATTTCATAGAGTACACTTTATCAGAAGTGCATGCATGATTAGACAATTGTATGCGATATAGTAAGCGTACAGATGACCGTATAACTCTATTTAAACAATTTGTAGAAAATAAAGGAAGTCCGTGATATAAAGAATTACAGTACTCTATACGAGATAGTACTGTAGATTCAATAAGGAGCTTACAAATGTTATCAGGAACATAATTTCTGATTGTTTTTATTTTGTGTAAATTGAAGAAAGATGATCGACATACACTAGAGATCTGGTCGATAAAATTTAGCTTACTATCAAAAACAAAACCAAGATTTTTAACAGAATTTGTAGGCGAAATAATTTGTCCATCAACATTTACTGGAGGAAAAATGGAAGTAACACGAGAAAAATTAATAAGAGAAGTTTTAGACATATTTAACATTAGATTATTTTGTAAAAACCAAGTATTTAAAGTGTTTAAACAATTCAACAAAGAATAATTATCAGAAGGAAGAGTACATTTGTAAATTATCCGCGTAAAGATAATAATTAATATCAGGAAACTGGTTGAAATGTCAATCAAGGGTAACAGATAAATTGAAAATAATATAGGACCAAGTACTGAACCTTGTGGTACACCATGACTGAGCAATTTTTTAGATGAATATTCATTGTTGATTTTTATAGAAAAATATCTATTTTGCAGATATGATGTAAACCATAATAAAACAGTATCAGATATCCCGATCATTTTTAAACGATCTATTAGTAAATCATGTTTAATTGTATCAAATGCTGATGATAGATCGAGAAGTAACAATTGTATATTTTTATTATTATCTAAAGTCCATAAAATATCATCAGTGATAGAAAGTAAAGTAGATTCTGTACTATGAAATTTTCTGAAACCACTCTGTTTGGGATCTAAGATATTAAAATGTAATAAATAATTATTTAATTGCTTAGCCACAATTTTTTCCATAATTTTACTAATAAATGGTAATTGTGATATGGGTCTATAATTAGATAATATTTCTTTATCAAGATTATGCTTTTTAAGAAGAGGTAAAACTACTGCATACTTTAAAATATCAGGTATTTTCCCAGTTCTAAGAGAACGGTTAACAATCGTAGATATAAAAGGTGTTAGAAAAGAAGCAAGATTATGAAATAAGGAAATAGGAAGAGGATCTAGAGGAGATGAAGATTTTAAAGTAATGATTAAATTATATATATAAACATTTGTAACTGAACAAAAAGATTGAAAATTGTTAACGGAAGAATAACTCACAGAGTTTAGATCATATGATATATCTAATACTAATAACTTATTAGAAATGGTGGAGCAAATATCAGATAACTTATTTATATAAAAATCAGAAAAAAAATTGCAAAGATCCTTATCAGTATGTGTTGGTAAAGATTTAGGACAATTATTATAGAGAGAATTAACAAACGAAAACATTTTTTTAGAATCATTTCCACAATTTAATATTTTATCCTGAAAATAACTAGTTTTGGCAGATAGTAATGATTTCCTATACACCAATCGCATATTCTTAAATTCATGAAAATGTATTTGGTTCATGTAGATATATTTTCTCCATTTTTCTTAAATTTCTTTTTAAATTAGATAATGTAGAATTATACCAAGGAGAAGATGGGTGAGGGAAAAAATAAGATTTTTTTAAAGGAGCAAAAGTATCTAAAACCTTTAATAACGTATCATTTAAGTAACTGATATCTATATTATCATGTATTGATATATATTCGGATATAACTGAAATAAACAAATCTAAGTCAATAGATTTAATATTTCTATAGTAAACAATAGAACTACTTGCATCCACTTTGAACATTTTCAACTTACAAATAATTGCAAAATGATCCGTAATTAGATCCGAGATAACAGTAGATTTGACTATGGAACTATCTTCATGTGTTAAAATTAAATCTAAACAATTTCCTTGTATATGAGTAGGAAAGTCAACATGCTGCTTCAATGAGAGAGTATATATAAGAGATTTGAATTCTGTATGAGGAAATAAAGATGAACAATAATGAAAATTAAAATCACCTACAATAATAGAATTTGATATATTGATATCAATAAGAAAGTTAGAAAACTCATCAAAAAAAGTAGTATAGTCATTTATGGGAGGACGATAAATAATTACTAAATTAAATAAAGAAGTACCATTTTGTATGGAAACAATCAGACCATCACTAAGAGAAAAGGGAATGCATTTATATGAAGAAATTTTAAACGTATTACGAATTAAGCAACCAACACCACCACCATGAGAAGAAGACAGTCTATTTGATGAGATTCTATTTGATGCAAAATAGGTATAGCAATGGCCAGAAAATGAGAACTGATTTAGTAGAGATAATATATGGTGATCATCATCATTTAGCCATGTTTCAGTAAATGCCGCGATATGAATATCATTATCAATTAAATATCTAAGAATGATATCAATATTACATCGTAGTGAGCGGCAATTTATTAACGTAAGTGAGTATTCATCAGTTAGTCATTGCGCGTTTGTTGAAACAGGCTCTATTTCAGTATCTTGTTTATTACTCATAAATGATGAGAAAGATTTTTCCCAGTCAGAAAGATTATCAGAAGTTGGAATATATTTAGGATGTTTCCAATCAATTATGCTAATACCATTTGATGTAATTAGTTTGCGAATGTCATATGTATTTGTCCTATAATTTAAAATAGACTTGTATCCAGGTAGTAAATCGCATTTATAAACATGATAAAACAATCTACCCAATTTTACTTCGTTCAATTCAAGATAAGGTCTAATGAAAAGTTTTGCATATATAGGTAACTTAGCTAAGGATGATCGACAATTCAAAAGAGTATCACTTGCACACGGTGAACTTAAAATTATATTACAAAAATGAGAGCGAAAAGTTAATTGTTTTATTGTATTAGGATCAACTTTTATAGATCTAAACAGTTTTTTAATATATTCAATGTTCCTATTAGACGAAGAAATACGTTCAATAACCACGGAGGGGACCATGTTAAATTGAATAGATTTAGCATTTGTTGTATTACTGGTATTAGAAGTAGATGTATTTGTATTAATGCAAAGAATATCAGAGTAACTGGGTAGACGATTCATAGTGTTATTTATTGTGCTAGAGTCATTGATATTATTTTCATGATTAGAATTCAAACATATAACTGAATGAATTTCATTTATTTTATTAGACAATATAGTTAAATTATCCATAGAATCGGAAATAATAGTTTTATCTGAATCATTTTTATTATTACAATTTATACAAGATATACAAATAAATTTAAAATAGACTTTATAATAGACTTTATAATGGCAACATAATAGCATCATAATATAATTTCTAATAGCAGCATAATATACTTTCTAATAGCAGCATAATAGCAGTATATTATACTTTTAATAGCAGCATAATATACTTTCTAATGGCAGCATAATAGCAGCATAAAAGCAGCATAAAAGCAGCATAATAGCAGCATGATAGCAGCATAAAAGCAGCATAACAGCAGCATAATATCAGCATAAAAGCAGCATAAAAGCAGCATAATAGCAGCATAAAAGCAGCATAAAAGTAGCATAAAAGCAGCATAATAGCAGCATAATATACGTTATAATAGCAGCATAAAAGCAGCATAAAAGCAGCATAATAGCAACAAAATCAAACTTTATAAGAGCAGCATAACAGCACAATGTAAACATTTGCGGATATTATGTTATTCTATTATGCTGCTCTTATGCTGCTCTTACTGTTAGCTGGGAACATATACATATAAGATATACTTATGTTTATATACATGCTTATATGCATATATAATTAGTTAATTACTAATTTACATTCAATAGATCTACTGTATTCGGTTTGATGATACAATATTCACAATGTGTATACAACATTCCTGACATGATACCTTACGAACATTATCACATGGACGGGGATATTAATATCGGCATTATCACGTCGATTAGATATTTAAATAAGTTAGTCACATATCTAATATAATTATTAATATTCAAATATTTTATAATGATATAAATATACACATATAACTTTAAAAAAATTAATATTTGTTAATATTTTATTTATAAATATATATATATATATATATATATTATAAAATATTACTTAATAGTCTATATAATATTAAATTATTATAAGTATTTATTTTAGTAATATATAGATATATTGAAATATTGTAATATATGTAATATAGCTTAGACACCCTCAATACTATAAGCAGACAAGCCCACTATATTATATTAAAGAAGGAACTCTTTAATTAGAGATCAAACTTAATGCATTATAACTATTACTATAAATATTACTAAACTAATAACTGACTACTTTCTGAACGGAGTCGACTCCCAGAAGATATACCTACACACAAGGTTCTATATACAGACTGTTAATATTACATGGTGACAACGGCGTTACTATAAAGGACTCATATAAACATATATATATATATATATATATATACATTAGTTATATAGATATTACATATTATACATATATATCATGCTTAGTAAATTACCGTATATACGGTATTAGTGAAGTTTATATAATACATATATAAATATAGGTAATATATAGACATATAGATACATATATAGTCTCATTATAAATATATATATATATACATAGATTGGATTCATAAATGCATTAATCATAAGTCATACGCTATTATATTTGTGTATAATAAACCATCATCATCATCATCATCATCATCATCATCATACGTACATTTAAACTGATATAGGAATGTAAATTAGAAAATTAATATTACATAATACATGGTCAATATATTTTTGTTAATTAAAAGTTAAATTTTAAATAATTTATTTGCAATTAAATTGACTGAACAAAAATATTATTACATTTTATAGATTTATATTTACTTTCGTATATTATATAATCGTATTCGTATAGAATAAATTTATATCGAATATTATTATGTTAATTTATTTATAATAAATTGTTATAATTTAATAGGAATATTCGAATATTTATATATTCTATAATGTATCTGTGTATATTGTTCATAAGTATTATATTAATATTACCTTGTTACCCTGTACCGTCGAGTCGTAACCGACCCCTGGCGATGTCCATGACAGTACCTCTCCATATCACTCTATTTCTGGCTTCTGCTAGTATCTTCGTGATGTTATCGTTGGCTATATAATTCTGAACATTGTTCAGCCACGTTATGTGTGGCCTACCCCTTCGCCGTTGACCATCCATCTTTCCTAGCATCAGCTGTAGCTCCATCGAGTCCGCTCTCACCACGTGTCCGAAGTATTATAGGCAAGTTTGACAATTTCTGCCTCTAGCGTTCTTTTGGGTGTTATGCTGGAAATGATTTCTCTATTTGTCTTCCTATCTATATAGGTCACTCCAAGCAGGTTTCCCCAATACCACATTTCGAAAGCATCGATTTTTGCTCTTTCCTACTTCTTTAGAGTCCAGGTTTCTGCACCGTATAGAATAATTGGGAAAATAAGTGTCTGTACAATTATTACTTTAGTGGCGAGTCTTAAATCTCTATCTTTAAAAATTTTCCTCAGACTCCCCATTGCACTTTTTCTCATTGCAATTCTTCTGCGTAATTCCATATCTATTTGTCCGTCACTTGTTATCAAGGCTCTCAGGAACACAAATCTTTCAACTACTTCTATATTTTCGCCATCAACTATTATAGAATCTAGTTCTCCTGTTGCCATCACCTTAGTTTTTTTTGACATTTAGATATAACCCAGCTTTCTCACTCGACGATTTGACTATTTGACCAGCTATCAAGGTGGTGTCATCCGCATATCTCAGGTTTGATACTTTCCTTCCACCTATGCCAATGCCTTTGTCCCAATTATCTAGAGCCTCTCGCATTATCTTTTCTGCATAGATGTTGAATATCAATGGAGATAGAATGCAACCCTGGCGTACTCCTCTACCAATCGGTATGTTGCCTGTCTCTCCATACTCTGTCCTTATTGTCGCTTCCTGATTTGTATACAAGTTACTAAGCATGACAATCAAATGTTCAGGTACTCCCTTACCTTTAAGAGTGTTCCATAATCGTTGATGGTCTACATAATCAAATGCCTTCTTGTAGTCAATAAAACACATGAATAGTTCTCTTTGATTATCCCTAGCTCTTTCCATCAGCCATCTCAGGTTTGATATTTGGTCTCTAGTTCCTCTAACTCTTCGGAACCCGGCTTGTTCGATCGGTAGTCCAGGGATAAGGAAGGCCTCCAGTCTTTTTTGTAGAACTCTCAGAAGTATTTTGCTAGCATGTGAGATTAAGGCAATATTTCGATAATTCCCACATTCTTTTTTATCTCCTTTCTTGTAAATAGTGACATATATGGACTTCTTCCAATCATTTGACCATGTCTTCATTTGCTATTACATAGATTTTTCATGACTCTAATTGCCTCATCTCCTCCTGCTTTTAGAAACTCTATCGGTATTCCATCACAACCTGGAGATTTTCTGTTAGATATGTGCTGTATTGCTTCATTTACTTCTATCTCTAATACATCAGGTTCATCTTCATATAAATGTACATTACAATTATCATTCATATTAATATCTCTTCTATATAGATTTTCAGTATATTGATTCCATCTCTTTTTTATTTCCTTTTCTTCAGAAACCACTTTTCCATTACTTAATTTCATAGCACAACCTCTTGAGCTTCGTGACCCATCATCTCTTTTATTTCTTTGAATAAGTCTCTAGTCTTAATTATTTTATTTAACTCTTCAATTTATCTGCATTTTTCTCTGATACTTAGCTCTTTATCTTGTCTTACTTTCTTCTGAAATGCTGCGTTAAGCTTTCGATATTCTTCATACTTTCCTTTACTACGCATATCCTTTCGTTCTTTGGCAATTTGTAGAGCTTCTTCCGAAAGCCACTTTGAGACTTTCTTCCTTTTGACTTTCGGGACCTTTTTATTTGCTGTCTCTATTAGAATAGTCCTAATATCATTCCATAGTTCTTCTGGTGTTCTGTCTTCTATTTGCAGTGCGTTAAACATATTTTTTATTTCTACACTGTAGTCAAGTCCGATTTTTTCCACATCGTATATTTGAGTTTGCATTGAACGTTTTATTCGTTTTAGCTTGACCTTGATATGGGCTATGAGCAGATTATGGTCAGTACCACAATCTGCTCCCGGTAGAGTTGTGACTCGCTTTATGCTACTTTTCCATCTCGATTTACATAATATGTAATCAATTTGATTTCTGGTAGAGTTGTCAGGTGATATCCATGTGTATAGCATTCGTGGGTGTAACTTAATATTAATATTACATGTTATTAAATATGTGAGATCAAGGATATGGCACTATTCAGAATACCAGAAATATTAGTTGTCGATAGTATTGGAGGATCAGATATATGGAATAATTGGATACAAGATTACAATATATACGAAAGTTCGAACGAAATAGAATGGAAGAGTCAACAAATTCAAATATATACTTTCTTAAATATAATTGGCCAAGAAGACATTGATATTTATAATACATTTGATTATAATGAAATAGAAGAGCTAATAGATGGAAAAATAAGAAAATAAAATAAAATAAAATGAAAAGAAAACCCTAAATTCCAGGAATATTGTATTCCAAAGCGTAATATAACGAATGAAAGGTATAAATTCAATATAAGATAACAATAAAATGAGAATATTGAAACATATTACGTCGAACTAATGAAACTTGTTATAATATGCGAATTCGTTGAATTAACAAATTTATTAATAAAATACCGAATGATCATAGGTATGAAGGATGAAACTTTAGGGCAAAGATTCTTACAAGAGAGCACTGCTCGAAAACTTACAGCTGAATAGTGGTTGAAGCAATTACAATAAAGAATATCAGTACAAACGCAGATGCAACATATTAAGAATATGTCAACTAAAGATGTTATCTTTGTTCATACGAAGAATATTAAAACATAACAGAAATATTCGAATAATTACAAAATCGAAGATAAATTAAAAAATATCTATGAAAATAGGAAATGTTCAAAATGTGATTTAAGACATGATCCAAGAAAATGCAAGGCTTACATTACAAAATCTAATATATTCAATAAGACAGGACACTGGGCAAAATTCTGCAGAAACAAGAAATACAATGTCAATTAAGTCACATCAAAAAAGATAGAAATAACGGATTTTTGGGAGAAGTAATCACAAGCACAACAGATAGTGTTGAATACAAAACTTTCAAATTCAAATTGGGATTTATAACCAAACAATTAAATTTAAAATAGACACAGGAGTTAGTGTATCAGTCATTCCTTATTCAGAGTCTTTACCCAAGTTACAACAATTCAGTACTGTACTAAAAGGCAAACATATGATGAATATCAAAGTCATAGGATGTATTGAAACCAAAATCAAGTATGAAGTTAGAACAATACATGAAACATGATATGTTCTAGAAAATCAAATATGCAGTTTATTATCACGTATCATTAGGGGTAGTAATATTGATTGATGAAATAACCGAAATAAATCTAAAAATATTTGAAAGATTTGGTAACCTAGAAAGGAAATATCACATAGAGATGAAATATAGAGGTAAGCCATATACAACAAACGTACCAATACCTATTCCAATACATCAATAACAACAAGTAAAAGAAGAAATCGACAAGATCATAGAACTAGGAGTCATTCAAGAAGCAATAGTGCAATGAAAGGGAATGGGAAAATTAGAACTTGTACAGATATGATCAAACTGAATTTATCGGTTAAAAGAGAAGTGTACCCTATGGCAACTGCAGAAGAAATTTTATCTAGAATACAAGTAATAATATTCAGTAAATTAGACGCAAATTCTGGGTTTTGGCAAATTACACTATATAAAGAAAGCTGGGAATTAACAACGTTTCTTATACGATGGGGAAGATATTACGAAAGGAAACAACCATTTGATCTGACATCGGCAACACAGATTTTTTGTAAAGAAATAACTATGATTATTGGAGTTTGCAAAAGATTCATAGTACATGTAGATGATATACTGGTGATGGGAGATAGTTTTGAGGAGCACGACGATACTTTAAAGTCAGTATTGAATAGAATCGAACAAGCCGGAATGACTTTAAATAAAAAGAAATGCGTAATATGTGTTGAATAAGTTGAGTTCCTTGCATTCAAAGTTGGAAAAGATGGAATAAAAGCTGGACCAAAAATACAAGGAATTGTAGATTTTCCGTTATCTAAAGATGTGAAAGTAGTAAGGAGTTTAGGAGTGTTCTTGGTATGGTAACCCAATATTCGTATTTTAATAGCAAGATATCCAGAACAAGCGCAGCTTTAAGCGATCTACTTAAAAAGGACATTCCGTGGGGCTGGGATGAAGCTCAAGAAGAAAGTTTCGATAAACTCAAGAATGATCTGGAAAAAACAGTGACATTAGCTTATTTCGATATAAATACTATTCTAACAACAGATGCATCAGATTAATGAGCAGGTGCAGTACAGTCTCAAGAAGTTACATATGGAACGAGAATAATGATAGGAACAGCAAGTGGCTCGTTTACAGAAACAGAAAAAAGATACGCAACTATTGAAAAGGAAGCGTTAGCAGTAGTATGGGGTATGGAAAAATTCCATTATTATATATATGAACCTTTAGTTTCATTACTAGGAAATAAAGAAATATAAAAGTACCGGTTATAATACAAAATTATAGAATAATGTTAATGAAATATGCAGTCAAAATGAAGCTATTTCAGGAAAAGATAATATAACCACACATGCATTATCAATATATCCTAATAAAGATGTAGATAATACGATACTTCAAATTGAAGTTGAAGAAATGGTAAGCAACTTATTTCTACCAGGAGAATCATTAACAATAAATAGGATAAGAAATAGGTAATAAAAAGATAATAAGATCATGATAATCAAAGAACATATTAATCAAGGATGAACAAATAAAAACAGCTGGCAGAAATATATCGAAACGTATTATAATAATTAACAATACTTATCAATAAATAAGATGTTTAACATATCAAAATCGTGCAGTTATACCGGAAATAAATAGAAACGAGATTATTGAAGATATATATAATGGCCATCTGGGAATTACCAAATGGATAAAAATAGCGTTCACAGGTATGGGATATCGAGAGACATTGGAAATAAAGTAAGAGATTGTAATCAATGTAGAGTAAGTAACAAGGCATACCTATATCCTAGACAATTAGTTCCAGTTTCAAGCAAACGTTGGTAAACAGTAGGAATAGACCTAGATTAATTTAATCAGTCTAAAACGTAGTTGTTGTCGAATATTATTCAAGGTATATCGAAACAATAGTAATATGTGATAATAAATCAATAACTTTTATTAATCATATCAAATATATATTCGCAAGACACGTAATTCCGGAAAAGTAATTTCTGACAACGGAAGACAATATACTTCGGATGAGTTTAAATAATTTTCTAGAAAATATCACTTTAAGTATATTACGTCTCCTCCTAAATACCCTAGAGGAAATTCAGTGGCCAAAAGAGCCATCCAAACATTGAATAAAATAATAGAAAAATCTAAAGATCCATATTTAGTATTGTTAAGTCATCTAGAAGAAGTGTCCAGAAGAATTGTTAATGAATCGAAAAGTAAGTACCACATTACCCGATTTCCAACAAGATCAAATGATAACCAAATAAAACCATGAATTATACAGAAAACATATGCAAAAAATAAAAATATACAGGAAATAATATTATATTATAATTTGTCGATGTAGCACATAAACGAAGGAGAGAATGTATACATAAAGTATTTAGATTTGATGGCAACCTTATTAAAGAAATCAAATGACAACAATATGACATATCTAGTAGAAACTGATCGCTCTATCATTAGAAGAAACATAGTTGAATTAATAACTGTTGATAAAGAGGTAGTGATAACAAGATCTGGTAGGAAAGTTAGACAACCCGAAATACTTATTGAATGTAAAAGAAAATGTTCTAGTATGAGTTAATGTTATTTACTTCGTATTATTATTATTATTATTATTATTATTAAGGTAAATATATAGAAGAAGATATATCTGTAGAAGAACTATTTAAATAAAATAAGTTATTATATTAGATTATCAATACTAATTAAATTAAATTTATAATCTAGTAATGGGGTGTAATATAGCTTAGACACGCTCACTACATTATATTAAAGAAGGCAATATTTACTTAGCTATCAAACTTAACGCAGTATAACTATTACTATGACTATTACTAAACTAATAACTGACTACTTGCGGAACGGAGTCGACTCTCAGGAGACTTAATATACTGACACACAAGGATATATATACATATGTTAATATTACAATATAGATAACCCAGGTAGATAACATTTTATATTTTAAATAAATATTATTAAATATATTATATAATTATATCACAAATATATATATATATATATATATATAATACAAAATATCAAATTATTATTTATTATTTTGACCACTTACTATATAATTAGATGTTCATCATTATTATTTATTGGAGGAATATATTTCTAATATATATAACCAAACATTAATACTCCTTGATTTTATGTTATCTATATGTGAGTGATATCTAAATACTCATAAAATATATTAGTTATCACTTCATCTACAAGTTAATTTAAATAGTTTTGTTTTCATAAAAACACTAATCAACATGTTGTTTAGAATAAATGGTATGCCTTAGATTTCTGCACATAACTAACCACTTAATATCTACAGATTATATTAGTTTGTAACCCTTCTATCTCTAATAAGGTATGTGTATCCATACACAATAATGTAATACACATATTCAATTAACTTAGACTATTTAACTGTTAACAATTCTCAACTTATATTATAATTAACATTTACTTATTTCTTATAATGTTTATTAAGGTATATAATATTATAATATACTATCTTACTATCTTCGTATTGTTATTTCGACAATATTTATGTTCTTAATTATTTACGATTTATTTTCTATATTATCATATTACAATTTTGTTTATTATTATTGTATCCGTTAATAATATAAATAAATTTAAATTAATAAATTATAAAAATATAGAAAAAATGAAGTATGTGGAAATATTCATGTAAAATCTTTGCAAGATATGGAAATTATGGCCGAGGTAATCCGTGTTGCCAATAAAAATCCAAATATCCTACCTAATGTAACTATTGGATTCACAATATTGGATGATTGCGATGAAAAAAGAGTTAGTTTTAATATTAAATATATATATATTACATTTATGTTATTATAATAAGCATTTATTGAAATTTAAAATTATTTAAATAATCTAAATATTTAAAATTTATTTTATAATAATATATATATATATTTATTTATTAGATATACATACACTTGTATTGCTATCTATTTTTGCATTCTATCATCACCTTTTTAATCTCCTCGATACCTGTCATTCCCGTATCAAATGTAAGGTGTTAAATGTAGTCGTTAACCTATTATATTTTAGGGACGGTTACCTATAGCACCAGATGCTTTGAAATATGTTCATATTATATTAGACGTTAACTTGTTAACCTAACCATGGTTATAATAATAACTTCAGATATATGTAGTAGTCCGCATAATTATAAATACTTTTAGTATATATGTAATCTTTACAAGTAGTGTCCGTATCTATACTTAATAATCGAGTGTAACGCATTTTCAGTTTATATTTCCATAGATAAGTATTTTTCTATTATTGATTTGAAAATACGTATCTTTACATGTTAGTTGACAATGCCAGATATATTATAGATAAGTTTATTCGGAATTGGACACCTTTTAAACTAGATATTTTAATATAGGGGAAAGTAACCGAATATGGACATTGCCCGAATACGGACACGCTATGTATCTCTGGAACCATAAATCCTACAAAAAAAATTGTAATTAATAAAATATTCATAATTATATAAATAGTCTAAAAAACTATTTTTTATTTTTTTATTATCCAAAATATTGCTGATATATCTAAATAACTGATTTTTTTATTACGTTTTTAAATTTATGAAAACTAATTTCAACTTAAAACCTTCTCAAGAATATACAAATGTATCGATATAAAATAGAACATTATATTATTAAAATATAAAGTATTCTAAAATTATATTTATAATTTGTATATTTGCCATAAGATATTCATTAAGTTATAAGCATATATCTAGAGGTCATATAAGTTCCTAATACGGACACTCTATATGTCTTAATACGGACACCCTATAACCAATAAGCGCGCAGCGTATGAACTATTCTAATATTCATAAAATTAGCGTGCTTTATAATATTAATACAACCAATAAAGATAAATCTAATTTTTTTATTATATAGATACTTAAATTGTATTATTAATTAAAAAATAATAAAAATAAATAAATTATCAACTAATTAAATTAGAATAAATTTTTCATAAAATTAATTATAAATAATGTAATCGTAATTTTTCTGATTGATTCATCAATAATATATAGTTTATATAGTGGTATATAGGGTGTCCGTATTATAACACAGGGTGTCCGTATTCGGACATGGGTACCAAATACGGACACCCCCGTTATCTATGGAATTAAAAGATTAACAAAATTTTTAAAATAACAATAATATCTATAATCATATAATATTAATATATTGTAATTTTTGAATAAAAATAATGAGTCATAAAATGTTAAGACCATTTATTGTTAAAGTGTCAGTATTAGGTTACTTTCCCCTATATATATATATATATATATATATATTAGTTACTCTTTTATTGATATATATATACATATTGGGGGTATCAGGGGTTATTCATTATATATTAAAAATAGCTAAAGTGGTATCATTATTTAAAAAATCTGATAAGTCTAAACCGGAAATCATAGGCCAATTTCGTTGTTATCACAATTTAATAATATACAATGTGTAAAAAATATAAAAGTCTTAGTGTAATAATTGATAACAAACTAAGTTGTAAATATCATATTTCATATCTAAGACTGAATAAAATAATTTGGATAACTAGTAAAGTCGCAAGATTATTAAATTTAAATTTCTTTAGGTTATATTGGTCCTAATATATGGAATTCACTCCCAATCTATATTACATCCATGAAATCGTATTAAACATTCAAGAAATACATATAACAATTGATATCAGTGGCAACACGTAATACTAATATTGTTTGTCATTATTATTTTATTTATTAATTTCCTTACGGTTTATTCTATTTTATTTTATTATTAATATTATGTATTTGTTTACCTACTTTTATATTTATATTCTATATATACACTTTTGAGAAATCATTTATGATTTATTTAATTATTAAAATAAACTTTTAATTCAAAAACTTTCAATATATATATATATATATATATATATATATTTAAAATTTAGTTTGATGTTGCAAGAGCTATGCAGTTCATTGTGCCTGATTTAGATGTGTGTATGCCAAGAGAAGACGGAAATAAAAATCCAATAGTTGCTAAATTTCCCTGGTATAGAGTCAGTGCAGTACTTACAACATTAACTTCCGGGAAAACTATAAATGTGGCTTCCATTCTAGGAGCTTATAGGCTACCTCTTATAGGTGCATCTGCAACTTCTGAAGATGTTAGTAAATTATAATTAATATAAATAATATTAAATGACGTGAATTATAATTATACTACGCATGAAGTATATAATGCATGTATTAATTAAGTAAATATATCAATCACTATTAATACACACAAAAACACACATACAAATATATATATATATATATATATATATATATATATATATATATAAATAAGAAATATTATGATTTTGTATTATTATTAAATTAAATTATTATAAATATCAACAGTTAAGCAATACGTATCAATTTCCATATTTCACACGTACTGTACCTTCTGATGATTATCAAGCAAGAGCAATAGTTGATATTTTTTCAAGATATGGATGGACATATGTCACTGTCCTTTCATCATCAGGATCGTATGGAGAAAGTGGAGGAGAGGTTATGTAAACTTGTAATATATACTTATAATATTATATATATATATATATATATATATATATATATATATATATATATATATATATTGTTATTGTTATTGTTATTGTTATATTTATTTGGTGGAGTCCTTTCATCCCATCACGGAAATTAGATGAAGATTTCACCTATAACCATATATGGCTCTAATGTCCCTTCGAAGCCGCTCTCATGTTAATTCATCCATGGTTTTAACGAGATCCAATCATTTATTTATATACAATTATATAAGATCACTTCTAAATAATATTTAAGACACCTTTTATAAAATTAATTAATTGTCCGGACGAGGCACGAACATGTTTCCTACTGCTTGTGTGTCTGATGCCTTACGCAGTTTATATATATATATATATATATATATATATATATATATATATATATACATATATATAAATATATATATATATTTAGACTATATAAATATTTAGACTATAGGTGCCATATTTGCTTAAATAAATTATCAAAAAAATAACAATTCAAAATAATTTCAACAATATATATATACATATATATATATATATATGTATATATATATATATATATATTGAATTGAATTGAATTGAATTGAATTGTTTATTTAAACACCAATATAGCGGGTGCCCTCTCTGGTGTATAATAATAACGAAAAATAATAAAAACAAACGAATAGAAAATACAAAATAACAAAAATTTAAATTAAATAGATTTAGATAGGATATAAAGATTAAATAACGCGTATACAAAAATAAATTAAGAAGTGTTTAAATAATGTTTTAGTTTCTTTCTAAAACAATATAAGGATTGGACCTTCCGTAAGTCATACGGTAGGACGTTCCATATGCGAGGAACAGCGGAGGAGAATGCCCGATTACTAAATCCATTGAATAAAGTATTGCTCTCCAACAGTATTGCATCAGATGTTCGAATCTTCTTCAGTATGCGACGACGTTTCAGTTGAGTATGCAGATAGTCAGGCTTACCTAAGAATATAGATTTATGAGCTAGACAGAGTAAACGATATTTGCATCGCTTTCTAAATAATAGCCATTAGAGATTATTTTGGTGTTCATCTGTTTTCAAATGTTCACTACGATTGATATTATAAATAAGGCGTATAGAAGCGCGAATAATTCTATCAATCTTTTTAACCTCTATATTCTTTAAGTCACTAAATAATGATCCGCATTAATCAATTCTGGATAATACTAGAGCATTAATAAGTAGTTTAGTAATACGCTTAGAGCAATACTTTCTAATATGTCTAATCCTACGTAGATGAAAGTTAGCTGATTTTGATATAGAATTAATGTGAGCATCAAAAGATAATGTACTATCGAAGATAACTCCAAGATTACGAACTGAAGCAGAAGGATGTATAACCCTACCATCAATGATTACCGGTGGAAAAGTAGTATATACCCTAGATACATTTAGTAGTTCGGTTTTAGAGGTATTTACTAGTAGATCGTTTCTAAGAAGCCAATTAATGATTTCAGATGCACATTCCAGAAGTTCCAAGTTGGAGTTAAGCGAGTTAACAGGACTTTTAATAATTAGCTGTATATCATCAGCATATATATGGTAGGTAATATTAGGACATTTACTAATAATATTAGATATAGGACGCAAGTAAATAGAAAACAATAAAGGACCGAGTACTGATCCCTGACGAACTCCATATAGTATATCAATGGGAGGCGAAATATAATCATTCACTTTTACTGAGGAAGTTCGATCGTTAAGAAATGAAGTTAACCAGCTGAGAGACGAACCTTCAATTCCGAGTTCCTTTATGCGTTCAATAAGAATATTGTGGTTTAGAGTATCAAACGCACTCGAAAGGTCGAGTAGTAATAGTTGCGCACAATGAGAGGAGTCGAACGATTTATAGAGCGTATCAGTAATAATATTTAAAACAGTTTCAGTGGAATAATGTTTTCTATAAGCACTCTGGTAGGGTTCCATTAAATAGTTATTCTCAAGATAAAATATCAATTGTCTACTGACTACACGTTCCATGATTTTACTGATTATCGGAAGTTGGGATATGGGTCTAAAGTTCATAAGATCATCAGGATCGAGAGAGGATTTTTTCAGAATCGGATTAATAATAGCATATTTTAGAGATTTAGCCATGATCCCATCATTAAGTGATTCCGAAATTAAATTCGAGATAGTAATCGAAAGTAATAAAACTAAATTTTTAAAGACAACCAAAGGAAGAGGATCAATAGGAGATGTTGAATTGGACATCATAATCAATTTGTGTATTTCAAAAATGGAAGGCGAGGAAAAACTAGATAATTTACATAACGTTGGTTCAGTGATTTGATGGGCAATCATACTCGGAGGTATCAAAGCGAGTTTAGATTTAATACATTTAGAAATACTAGATAACTTATTATATAAACTAGATACAAAAGAAGAGCGTATTATAGTCGGAAAGTCTATTTGATATGGGATTTAAATTACTACCAAGTATTCTATTCACTATTTTGAAAAAAAATTGGGAATTTGAACCACAGGCATTTAGTTTTTGTTCATAGAAATTAGCTTTTTGTGAATAAATTGCTTTCTTATAAGTCATCCTTGCCTCCAAGAAAATATACTTATGATAAGAAGATTGATGAATTCTACGCTCAAGTTTCCTTAATGAACGTTTCATTATAGCAAGATGAGAAGAAAACCAATGTGATGAAGTATGTAGAGTGAAGTAACGAGATTTTAAAGGAACTAAGTTATTCAAAGTAGATGAAAGACAGTAATTTAAAAAATCAAACGATATGTGATCACTGGATAATCTATTCTCAATTTGTAACCCAAGTTCACGATAGTTTAATTTCCTCAACTCCCTATAAAAAACTAATGACTTAGTTGATACAGGTTTCCTTAGAGAAATAGATGTATGAATCATAATGATCAGTTAAGAGATCAGAACGAATACAGGGTGAAATGAACTGAGTGGGTGTATCATTAGGAGTAAAAATCAGATCAAGAATATTGCCACTTGTGTGAGTAGGACAGGATATATGTTGATGAAGACCAAGGGATTCAGTTAATTGCCTAAATAAGGAATGGGGTTGAGACATGGAGTCAAAATGATAATTGAAATCTCCCATACAAATGAATTTAAAAGAGCTAGAATGTAAGCCATTATTTATGCAATCAGAGAATTCATCAAAGAAGATGGAATAATCAGGCCTAGGAGGCCGATAAATAACTATAATACGAAGTATATCGAAAGGGAAATTAAATGTGCAAGATAAGCAATCACTATAAGAAAAAGTAACAGAAGAAATGGAAGGCGTTGGTAAGTCCATATGAATTAAATATATATATATATATATATATATATATATATATATATATATATATATTTATATTTATATATATACATATATATATATATATATATATATATATAAGTTTGTGTTCATTATATATATATATATAAAAAATATGAAATTACCTATAATATTTAAATTAAATGCATTATAATATTTACAAGTTGGTAAATAATAGATTATATTTATTTTACAATATTTATCTAAATAATAATTTATTTATATGTATAGAATTACTTTTAAATATGTCCATATTTACATCAACGAATGCATTTAGCTGAATTTTTCTCTCAACCTATATTGAATATTAAGTGGTAATTAATTAGTATATCCTATATATATATATATATATATATATTTCAATACATTTAATTATACCAAAGTATCAAAGGGTCAAATATTTTTTTTCAAAAAGAATTTCAAAAATTACTGTGCACTCAATTTATAATATAAATATTGTATTGACTTGATTTTGTAATTTTATATATTTTGTACTACAATCAAACATATAAAAAGCGATTTAAAAATTGAAACTATGGTATCGGTATTAAGATATGTTGAGATTTTTTTTTAAATACCGATTATTCTTGATTGGTTACTGGAAATAAAATTAGGTTGCCATTTACAATCCATTTTACTATTAATAAAGATTCCTATAACTAGTATGGAATTTAAGTGTTTAATAGCTCTATAGAGCTATTAATTATAGAGGTATACCATTAATTTCAATATTGAATGTACTGCAAGAATGATTATTATAATAATACGTATATAATAGCTACACAAGAATATACTTTACTTAATTTTATATTAATAAGACAATTTAATCTAGATAAAGTATTACTTGAAAATATTTAATGTATATCATCAGCATAAATATAGTTATAAAATGTGGCGATATATATATATAGTACAATAATATTTATTATTAAATATATATTCATTATTTAATAAATATATAAAATGTTATATATATATATATGATAAATATACGTATTATATATATATATATATATATATATATATATATATTAATATATATCATATTAAACCATATATATCTACTAATATACATATAGGCTGTTATAAAACTGGCGAAAGAGCGAGGTATTTGTATATCGTATGCAGTCACTATTCATACGTCGTTTTCGGAAGAAGTCTTTCAGAAAATTTCGAATCAGATCGTTTCAGAAACTAAATCTAATGTTATTGTATTATTCATGGAGGTAAATAATTATATAAATATAAACTAATATTATAGCGTAACTAATTTTGAAAGTAAAAAAACTACATTATATCAATATATATATATATATATATATATATAACATAATTAACGCTTAAAGCTTTAAGAATGTCATGATATAAAAGATTATATATTCCATTTTATAAATTTATAAATTAAATTGGAAAATATTATATAATATTTGTGTACATATGTACATATGTACTACATAAATATTATATAATAATGATATCCTACGTCATTATTAATATATATATATATATATATATATATATATATATATATATATATATATATACATATATATATATATATATATATATAACTCAGAAGGTGTAGCGAACTACTGGGTAGAAAAAAAGCAAAGTTTATCTAGTTCTACCCGGTTAATTATTCGAGAATGGAAAATAATAATAAAAATATATAATAAAAATAATAGGCAATTTGATAACCTTATACAAAACTAAAAAGAATTAAAAAGATGTAACCACATTTGAAAAATATAATTTAAATAAAAGAATGAGTGATTCAACAAAATAACTATAATTTCATACCAATATATTATTTTCATATATATACACATACACATACACATACTCATACACATTCACATATATGTATATACATATACACGTATACACACGTACACATACACACCCATACATATTCATATATATATATATATATATATATATATATATATATACATACACACATGCATACATATACAATTACATATACACACAGGCATGCACAATGTGCATTGCACATACATACATACATGCATAAACACATAAATATACACATATATGTATAGGAATCTAAATATATCAATATTATCACTATATAAGTTATATGTAATTCATATAAATAATTAGATATTGAAGAATACATATTAACAAAAATAATTAAAAGTAATTAAAAGTCAAATATAATATATTCTAAAGAGAGTAAATGCCAAATGGAATATTTCTATATAAATAGTAAAAGCTCAAGTATTTCAAAAATGTACATTATAAAGAAAGTAATAAAATAAATAAAAAATAAAAAATGTCAATTCCCGAGTAATTACTTCATCATGTTTAAAATAAATTAAAGCAAATAATATATAATAAATATAATTGAGTATAAAGTAACTTAAAATATTTAAAAAATATATATAGTTGGAAATATATAAAAAATATATATAAGATATAATATAAAATAAGGAAGAAATAAGTTATATTCAGTATCGAAATATAATTGTATTTTAATATTCTAGTAAACGTATGTATATTATTGAATAATTTAAATTTGTTTTCTAGAAGATTCCATAAAAAAGGACCATTGTAAGTTTTGCAGATTTTTTTTATATTTAAACGGAAAGAAGGAATAACAAATTTAAAAATATTTATTTGACTATATATGCATTGTTTAATAGAGAACATATTTTTAATAATTATTGGTGTAAAATTATTAATAATCCTAAACATAAATGTTAGAGTATTTAATATACAATATCATTACATTTCAGAATATTCAGTATTTTATAATATTTATCTGTATTACATCTGTTTGAAATATTGAAAATAGCTCTAATGGCTTTATTTTGTATAATAATTAATCTATTTAGATTATATATATATATATAGTAGACCATACAATATTACAATAATTTAGATGAGGTAGACAAAATGTATTATAAATTAATTTTAATGATTTTATAGTAAGTGAATATTTTAATTTATGTATAATTGATACAACTTTATAAAGCTTAATCGCTATATTATCTATATGTTTTTTTCTAATTTAATTTCTCATATATAGTGATTCCTAAAAATGTATAATAAATTATTAAATTATTATAAATTATTATTAATAATGTACTCTATTACTTATATTACCATTTATATGTAAAACAACATTATTTATATATTTGTTATCATTAAACTTATCATGTATTAATATATATATATATATATATATATATATATATATATATATATATATATATATATATATATATATATGTGTATTATCTGCAATCCCAGTATTCAATACTCGTGTTTAACTTGGATCAAACTGGGGGAAACTGGGGGAATCTGGTCCAAACTTGGATCTAGGTGGTGTAAACTTATATCATATTTAACTAGTTGAAACTTGGATCATTATACCACAGTTTGATCCAAGTTATTTTTTAAACTGGTGTAAACTTGGATTTAGCTGATCCATATTTAACTATTTAAAACTTGGATCATTATACCACAGTTTGATCCAAGTTATTTTTTTAAACTGGTGTAAACTTGGATTTAGCTGATCCATATTTAACTAGTTGAAACTTGGATCATTATACCACAGTTTGATCCAAGTTATTTTTTTAAACTGGTGTAAACTTGGATTTAGCTGGGATTTAGCTCGAGTTAACTTGGATTTAACTCGAGTTAACTCGAGTAAACTTGGATCTAGCTTGTGTTAAACTTGGATTTAACTCGAGTTAACTCGAGTAATCTCGAGTTAAACTTGGATCTAGCTGGTGTAAACTTGGATCATATGTAACTAGTTGAAACTTGGATCATTATACAACAGTTTGATACAAGTTATTTTTTTAAACTGGTGTAAACTGGGGGAAACTGGGGGAATCTGGCCCAAACTTGGATCTAGGTGGTGTAAACTTGGATCATATTTAACTAGTTGAAACTTGGATCATTATATCACAGTTTACTTACTTAATTACTTATGTTGAGCTCTCGCTCGAATTTTCTTTTCCTTTATACTCCAAACATCTCTGTCCAACATCATCGTCTTTATCTCATGTATATCGTCTAGTCCTATGTCTTCATTGAGATTATCTATACAAGTGATGGTTTTGCGACCTCTTCTTGCAATACCATTTGTCGGTTCCCAAAGGATAAGTTTATGAGCCATTTCGTCCTCTAGCACAATGTACTGTCACGTTACATTATATCATACTTTCAGACCACCGTACTGTCACGTTATATAATATTGTAATGTCACGTTACATCATATCATACTTTCAGCACACCGTACTGTCATGTTATATCATATTGTAATGTCACGTGACATTACATCATATCATACAAATAATACAAATTTAATACAAATAATACTATTTATAACCTTCGAAGTGTATTTATTTACTATTTCAAACCTTCGAAGTGTATTTATTTACTATTCAAAACCTTCAAATACTTAATTTAACTATATGAAAACTTTGAATATATGATTTAATACAAATAATACTATTTATAACCTTCGAAGTGTATTTTACACATTAGAAATGAATAATATAACTATTTGAAAACTTTGAATACTAAATTTAATACAAATAATATTATTTATAACCTTCGAAGTGTATTTATTTACTATTTCAAACCTTCGAAGTGTATTTATTTACTATTCAAAACCTTCAAATACTTAATTTAATAACATGAAAACTTCGAATACATGATTTAATACAAATAATACTATTTATAACCTTCGAAGTGTATTTATTTACTATTTCAAACCTTCAAAATGAATAATTTAACTATTAGAAAACTTTGAATAGACGATTTAATACAAATAATATTATTTATAACCTTCGAAGTGTATTTATTTACTATTCAAAACCTTCAAATACTTAATTTAACTATATGAAAACTTTGAATACATGATTTTATACAAATAATACTATTTATACCCTTCGAAGTGTATTTTACACATTAGAAATGAAAAATATCCCAGTAACTAATCCTCTAGCACAACATACTATCACGTTACATCATATCATACTTTCATACCACCGTACTGTCACGTTATATCATTTCATACTGTCCCCTCTAATTAATATAGTTATTATAATTATTATAATAATACCTAATTCAGTTATACACTCAAATATAAATAAATTATACATATATATATTCATATAATATATATATATATGCTTTTTTCTCAGAATAATTTGTTTGCTATATTTGTGTTTATAAATGAGTGTTTAGATAATAGTACTGGAGCGATCCACCAAAATGTTCAACTGATAAAATTGATTTCAAACGTTGTTTAATTATTATAGTTATTATAATTATTATAATAATACATAACTCAGTTATATACCCATATATAAATAAATTATACATATATATGCTTTTCTCTCAAAATAATTTGTTTGCTATGTTTGAGTATATAAATGAGTGTTTAGATAAAAAGTACTGACGCGATCAACCTAATTTATTTTGCTATATATAAATAACATATGTATGCACAATTCAAGATAGACAATATTCTCAAATATAATTATGATGTATTGCATTTTATAAAATCTGTGAAAATATTAAAATAAAAGTATGTCTATTATAAATATATATATATGTGTATTATCTACAATCAAATATTAACTACTATAATATATTATCTAATCTATTTAACTTATCGATATATTTATAAACATGAATGACTTATTTTAATGAGGTGATTTAACTGCAGTATACATGTATAGCTAACTCATATATAATATTTAAATACTCACACTTTAGTGAACATTTTGTATTTAATAATTAAGTTATATTCTATATTGTATTATATATATATATATATTAAATATATTTATTATATTGAGTATATTTGATATTATATGTTCAGAACTCCTAATATATCTATAAATACGATAAATATATATGTAATTCAATAGCATCATAAAAATAAGTATTTATTATTAAATATTTTTAATATATATATGTCTTATAACAAGATACTTTAGATAGTCTGGTACTAATGGTCACTACCCCAACTTGATTTATTTTAAGTATTTTTTTAGTTCCTGATAAATGATTTAATATTATTTAGTAATATGAATTATATATATATATATATATATATATATATATATAAAATTGTAATCACAAAATTATAAATCTCTATGATTTCTAGATAATATACAAAGTAATATCCTAAAATTCAGTAGTTATCGATATATTATAATTATTCTGATATAAATTGTCAGTCACAACCCCTTTTATCCCCTATATAAATATACATACACGTATACATATATACGTATATATATACACACATGTAAATATGCATATATATATATATATACATAAATTTCATTCATAGAGTTCGTATGTTATAGCGTTATTTAAGAAACTGAACAAATATCTGCCAGCTAACAGAAAGCTGATATTCATATGCACGGATGCTATAGGTCCTAATATATTTAAAAAATTTCATCGCTTTTCAACGGGATCTTTCTTTATTAACGTTAGTAAACTACTAGTAAATACTATATATAGTTGTATGTTTTGCAAGTATACGGTATAGGGACTTACATGTGACTTATATTTACCCTATAGGGTTTAATTATATATTTATATAATTTACAAAATTGGTCATTAGATCAACACAATTATAATGCGATAAATATGTATATATATATATATATATATATATTATTTAATATAATAGAATATATTATTATACATATACACCTTTAGTTTATTAATATATTGTTTTCAAATAGTTAATGGTTAATATTAATATGATTAATTATTTAATATTATTAATACCAATTGGTATGTAGAAATACATGTTTTATAACATGTGTATACATATATCCTATATATTATATATATATATATATATATATATATATATATATCTATATATTCCTTATATATTACATTTCAATCAAAATTTAGGATACTAGTATTATCGATTATTTAATATAAATTTAAATATAGTTATTTTTATTTTTATAAATATATAATTTATTTAAATTATTATTTCAATTTAAACAAATTTCATTTCATATCAATATATCAATAGCTCTACGGTATTCATGTGGATGAGTCGTTTTATACAAAGTGGCATGATATAGGACCTTATTCTTATAGAAATAATCATACAGATTGGTATAGATTAACTTTCGAACATCATTTCAAATGCAGGTTTTAATACTATATATAATAATGAATGGTCGAAATAAATATGAATATGATAAACCATTACAAATGATAGATGGATTTGTATTATTTATTACACTTTTATCAATATAAGGCGACTATAAAACCATATACAAGCTATTTTAAATAATAAATACAACATTACTAATTAAACTAGTACAATGTAACTCCATAAGTAACGGCATAATCAAAAAGGACAATATATTATTAAATCTAATATAATTCAGATTATAATATTACTGTGCGACCGTTAATTGGTCTATCCCTTTTCTATAATAAACAATAAAAAACACCAAAATCAATATATATGAGAAAAAAATGTATACTTTTATAATTATTACATAATTTAAAATTAAAAAATAACTTATTAAAAATATATAATGCACAATTAAAATAAATTAATTAAAAATACAACAAAAATTAGTCTGCTATTATATATATGTACACACCAAATATTATTAAAATGTGTATATATATATATATATATATAATAACAGTGTATGATGATGATGATATTCGTTTTATTAGGTATATATATATATATATATATATATATATTAGTCTATATATTTATTTTATATAAACTAAGTAATATGCTTTTTCTAATATATATTCAACTGTCGCCGGTTGCTCTGGAAATAAATTATTTCCTATCACTATCCAGAGAAAATCTATGGATAATCCTCATTAAATCTTGTTAATCTGGACATACATATATGTCCTACTTAGTTACCAAATGTATATCATTTGGTTGTGTTATAGTTGCATTATATAGCTCAACGTATCTTTTTAATAACATATGCATTTTAATTAGTTTCTCATGTATATACATAACTATATAGCTATATAGCTTAACGTATATGTTCACAACATCAATATTTGTATGATATTAATTAGATTATTTCACAAATTTCAGTAATTAACATCATTAAACCAATTATATTTTTTTATAAACAAATGAATTAAGGATATATATAAACATTATTATTAATTATAATTCACGACAAAAATATATTTCTCATATAATAATTACTATTTCCGAAATAAAATTGTAACTTTAAATGTAATTTAATTACTAATTATTACGCTATTTAATTGTTATCTAGTTAATTATGGTTCAATACAATACACTTGTATACTCCTATGTATATAATATATCCATATATATTTAATATATGAAGTCCCTAGATCACAAACTTATATAGACACGAATAATAATATAGAGCCTGAAATTAAGTTATAATATTTAATTCGCGCGTTTTAGTTGCATATTTTTGATCAAAATTGTTTTTTAAATACCAATTTAAAAAAACCAAAATATGAAGTCTATTATAGAATTTAATAAGATTTCCATTTGTATAAAATATATTATAATGGCAAAATTTAAAAAATTGAATTATAAAATCTATATTATATATTGGTTAAACTAACCTAAAATCGAATAAAGTTAATTATTTTATGATATTTTGATGTAGGTTTTCATCCTAACCTTAATTTAATTATAAAGCTTAGTAAATTCTACTATACACGTCATAATTTGGTTTTTATAGATATTTAACAAATAAAAAGTTATGGTCACATATGTACAACAAAATATGTACATTATATTAAATATGTATAGATATTATAATATCTTGTAATATTATAATATAATATTATAGTGATATTGTGTATGTTTATATTTATTTATAATACTTATTTGTTAATGTATATTTTAATAACATTACTACTATAATTTCTTGATATATATTATCATTAATTTAATTAAATATATATGTTAATCATATATATGATATCATATATATATTATTCGAACATTACAAATTATAAAATTATTACTATTATTACTATGTTTTTATATTGAATTATACTTACTAATAATGTTTATGTTTCTAAGCAATCCATTTGCTTATAAACAATTATAGGTGAAATATTTAAAATATTTTTTAAAATTAGGTCATATAGGTCATGTAAGGTCATGTGATGTGTCATGTGACTTGTTTTTTAATTTTAATTATTCCAAATGATTTCGAAATCCTGCACGCCTCCCGGTTATGTGTAATGATCACATCTATAGTATCCTGGATGTGATTTAATGCACTTTACCATATATATTGCAGATGAATCATAATGTATAGAATGTAATATTATTTTTATGTTTTATTGAAAATATGTAATCCAGATTCCAATAATTCTTTTATTTAATACATTCATTTAAAATATTATTAAAATGTATATATATATATATATATATATATATATATATATAACTTTAGTTAGTTTTTTAATATATTTAATTATAATATATTTTGCAGTTGAGAATACATATTAATTTTCTAAGAGATAATGTTGACTAGTATATTTATGTTGAAAATATATTTATTTTATAATATTAATAATTATGTAAGGTTACTGATAAATAAACACGTTATTGTATATATATATATATATATATATATATATATATATATATATATATATATATATATATATATATATAACCATGGCATATGTATATCAAAATTATAACCAATAGTTTATTTTTATTTATATTAATGACAATTTGTAAATATAACAAGCAAAATATAGTATAATTAATTTTATATTTTCGTTTTGATTATATATTTAAGAACATTAACAGTACTCGCAATATTGAAGGAATTCCTGTTTGCAACTCTTCCTTGAAAATTAAAGATATTATTTCAAATTATAGAGGTTACTTTAATACTTTATATATTGATCCTGCGAAATCGATTATCAGAGGTCTTCACACATACTTTACTGAAAATTGCCCAGGTTAATGTATATGTTTATTTAAATAATTTGTATATATGTCTCCTTTTTTTATTAAATTTTAAATTTAATTTAATACATTATTTTTTATTAATTTAATATATTTTATTTAAAATTAAATATGGAAATAAATATTTATGAATTAGATTTATGCATATTTATTTATTATTGTATAATATATATATGTTGTTATAGTATAATATATATATATATAATATCGAGTACATAATAATATCCAATAATATGTACATATGTATTAACTTTAATAAAATATTGACTGCTATATGAGTTAAAGAATATATTGATTTATAGATTACGGAGATCACATATAATTTACACTTTCGAATAAACCAAGGGAGATGCTTAGCCATTTACGATATAATTGACGATATGTTGTAGTAGAGTGATCTAGTCGTTTTATTCAGTTGGTAGTAGGTATTGATAAACGGATAATGTAATTTAGTGGAGCAGTAGCTTTAGAAGTAAGTGGATTCAGTAGCGAAGAACATTATAAAGTCATGAGAGTATTTATTATAGTTTTCGTAATGTTTCTAGATTGTTTGGTCCGTATTTTTTTAATTCTGAAGAGATGAATTGTTTTTGATTTTGTAAATGATGATATGTGATTTTTAAATGATAATTTGCTATTAAATACTAATCCTAAGTTTTTTGAAAAATGGGTGAGATAAATAATCATTTTATTTAGAGTAAAGTGTTGAAAAGAAGTTTCAGAAATTTATATGTTAATTAAAGTAATCTTAGAGGAATTAATAAGTAGTTTATTGGATAGAAGCAATACATTGTATACAGTTTTCACACTCAATCAATGTAGAGTTAATAATAATTTGAGAATTTTTGGGGAAAAAGTTAAGCAGTTGAATATCATCAGCAAATTATGGAAATGTATATTTTGGAAATTTATTAATTAGATCAGCAATAGAGCGATTATCATATACAAAAGAGATGGACCTAAAATGGATCCTCGGGGAATACTTTAATTAAACGGAGAAAGAGTAGAGTAATATTTGTTAATAATAATAGAGATAATGTGGTTTGTCAGATACGAAGAAACCATTTAATGATAAACCATATATACCCATCATAGAAAGCCACGTAATTAATAGTGTAATGTCCAATGTGTCAAAAAAGAGGAGAGGTCAACTATGATTAGCTAGCAACAAGTTTTATACCATTTTGACAGTAATACAGAGAATAGCTGTTCGGTCGAATGACCCTAATGATAAGCACTTTAAAATTGGTCGAAAAGATTATTTTTATTTATATGGGCAATAAGTTATGTAGAGACAATTATTTCTAATATTATACTCAATAAGGGTATATAGGATAGAAATTGCAAAAGTAGTTTTTGTCAATGTATGGTTTTAAAGAATTGGAGAGATTATGGTAGTATTTAGGCAGGGTGAAACCTGGCCAGAATTTAGTGAGTTCACAATAATATCTAAAAAAAATAGGAGATAGCGGGTGAAATAATGTGATATAGTGAGATAGATCATTGGAGTAGATCATTGGGGTAGTTTTGTGAGATTTCATGAGTAGATCATTTGCATCATATAGGAAATGGATACACTTAATTAGTCAATATATCAATTTCATCCTATAGGATGGCTAATAAATATTTTAGTATTGAGTAAAGATAGAGTGAGCACAATATATCAAATGTATTACCACAATAATGAGTAGGAAATGATATATATATATATATATATATATATTAGCTCAAGTAAAGATACTCATTTAGGAATTTAAAGTTAACATAAGGAAATATAGGAGAATTAAAATGATAGTTTAAGTTACCAAGAATTATTGATAAATAGGAAGAAGTTGAAGGAAGAATATGGATGAAATCATGAAATTCATCAACATTGATTCAGGTGTTAGATAATGATAGATTACCGTAATATAGAGTTAAGCTAGGAAGTTTAAGTATCAGCGATATATAATCACAATATGAGAAATAGAGGTATGAAAGGGAGATCAAATGTATATCCAAAGTCCAATATTGAGGTAAATATTTCAAAGTTATTATTATAAATCCAAATCTCAGTTAGTGCGGTGATAATAATTTATTTTTAATTTAAGGTAAGGGAACAGAATGGATATATTTGATATCATGAAGTGAATATTGATAACGGCTATATTTTAGGCTAGTCAGGCCTGAGAGGATGATTTATTTTAAATGATTACCTATAATGATCAAAGGAATACAACTATTTTGTTAGATCAGATTCAGGGATGACAACAGTGGGATTTGAAATAGATATATATTATTGAAAATGATTATTGAATAATACTTTATACGATAGGGGCGTGATTTTTGTTAAGGCACGATAAAGTATCTTACAAATAAGTCTAGTGAAGGTAGACAAATAATGACGAATATAGTTTATATATATGTTTAAAATTACTATGCGGTTAGATATTTAGTAGGGAGGAGGAACATATATCACTAGTACAAATATTAGTGAAACGCAAGATACTAGTGATGGTAAGAAATGAGGTAGAAGTAATATAATAATGGTAATTTTATAAAGTAAATTAATGATACAATGAAATTATAGTTATTTTCAGAAGTATGAAGGTGTTCATAAACTATTTTGAGATGATTATCTATGGAGTGCATGTATGATGACTTCGATGAAGCTACACGTGATAATATAGTGGTTGGTGTATGATTTGAGGAAAATTGTAAATCCATTAGATTTGGAATATGTATAGAAGTATAAATATTGGACTAATGCTGGGGATTTATATCACTAGTCGTAATATAACTAGATATATAATATATAAGATGTGAATTTACATTAGCAACATTATAATGTAAAGATTTGGCGGTTATAATTGAAGGTGAACATTATATAGTACATAGTGGAGTAATTATATAATTATTGGAAAGAACCTGCATATGGTTAGACATGAGGAGTATGAGAAGGAGAAATTAGGTGAATTAAATATAGTAATAACATAATCGGGAGGGGGTTATTAGAATGAAACCAGGATTTAGAAATAATAGACGAAGGGTATAATTTTCACAATTATAATGTTATTCAATTCAATTCAATTTATTTTAAAGACTCTTTTTGCCATAGCAATCAAGCGTCTAAAGTAAAAACTAAAAACAATATAACGGAACATAAACGAAAATAATAAACTAATAATAATATAAATAGGAATACAGAAAGTACTCAACATTAATATAAATTGTAAATACAATTGTAGATATTGATAGATAGTGATAAAAAAAATGATCAGGGAAATGCAATAGTAAATAGATATGTTTTTAATAGAGATTTAAAAGAGGTGGTGGATTGAGTGAAGCGTAGATTATGTGGTAGTTTATTCCATAGATAAGGGGTCGATATTTGCCATGCATGAATATTAGTTGTATGTAGATTAAGCTTAGAGGGTAGATGTAGAAAGATGTGGTTATGTAGATGGATGTGTTTTACATTTGTGATAATATTCGAATGTCGGAAGGTTACAATGTGAACAAATTGAGGAAATGGTATAATTGAGATTGTGGGATTAAATGTAATGAAATAAATTAATAATAAATGTATAAAAACTGGTCGTTAATTTTAAATTTCGGCATATGTAGAGAATTCAGTCCGATATGCCATACAGCGTGATATTTAGGAACACCGATTTAATTTAACATTAAATACATTTTATTTTCAATGGCAGCCGGGAAATGATGTTCCGATAGTCAGAGATTAAAGGCAATGTAAGTCCGAGAGAGAATTGATAGATCTGTAGAAATACTATTTATGATCTGTATGAATATAAATGCAGCAGCAGACTATCTAAATGTAATTTGGTAGCTAACCTCTAATGAAGGTTGGTAGATCCGACTACCAAAAGCAAATTCCCAAGGGAGACCCACGGAAGAATATCAGTTATAGATATTATGATAAACTATTAATTTAGCAATTTTAATAAAGAAATACATAATAAATCTAAGTATAAATAATTATATATACTGTTTAAATGTACGATCAGTAATATCTATAATACTATAGTATTTAATCTATATTTAAATATAAAATCTACGTAACTATATTTGGCTATATTTGCTATAGCCATTGTCGTTGCGTAATAATTACATTTTTTAAATACGCAAAGTGGTCTTCTTATACGAATAAATTACAAAATAATTATTATAATTTTAATTCATATGGGAATTATATCAGAATTATATATATGGGATTCCTTAACACATTATAACCTCTATAGGTTTAATACAAGTTTGAAATAAATATGTATTAAAAATATGGATTTATATATAAGTGTGTGTTTAGTATAACATATTATTCTGAAGTTAAAAAAATAATTATATATAAATACAATGAAATATTAATACAAATAATAATATTGATATTAGATAATACTTTTATTTTTAGAATACTTTAGTAAGTGAATTAATATGATTACTATATAATGTAATCATTAACTATATATTACATAATTATTATATTCTATTAATAAATTCTAACGATATGTTATAAATATATATATATATATTTCGTATTTAATATTTGTATAAATATATGTGAATAATTTATTAAATCTCAACTTTATCTAATTTTTTGTAATAATTATGAACTTTATAGTGTATTTAATCGAGTTATCAAATTATAGAAGTATTTAACGGAAACTATTCGAGGGATTATATTATTAAATGTTCGGAAAAGAAGAATTTATTCTCATATATTGAATCAGCGATACCAATGTCACTTAAGAGATATTCGATCACTCAGCTTCAGGTATGTATACAAATAGATTATAGATTTTATATATACGACGTTACAGATATACAAATATACTATATCATATTTATATAATAATATAATACATTTATTTATTTTTCAACTATTTTGAACTATGAACAAATATAAAAATGAAAATATAAGTGTTCTATTTCAAGAATTATTAATTATAATTGATATATATATATATATATATATGATCTATATATATATACAATAATTAAATAAGTATTTAGCTTATCTTAAACAATAGTGCAACTTTCATTTATCTTGTCTTAAACACGTAATCAAACTTTTGTTCATCTTTCTAAAAAAAATAGATTGAATTCTCAACCAACGTTCAATAGGTGAGCTATGAATACTTACTAATAAAATACTTAAATTAATAGTTTACGTACCATGCTCTAAATCTGTATTTATGTTATTATATGCCAATTATTGTATTTAGTACCTGGTAATGTTATTGTCTATTTCATAGATATTTTTAAATACAGATTACGGTATAACACTTACAAAATGAAGATGATCTTACTAGAGTATATACATATTCTATGTGTCATATATATATATATATATATATATATATAATAATAAAAATAATAATAATAATCAGAATTTAGGTATGACCATGGTAAACGAAGAAGAGCTATGCTTATCTAGTCGTTTACCTATTTCACTTTCCTATAGGACAATTATGAGGAGAAAATTATAGTAAAAGTAAAATAAAAATAAATAAAATATTAAGAGTTAAAGTTAGTAAAAGAAATATATATGTATATAAAATATATACTCAAAATATATACAAAAATATATGTTAAAAAACAAATTATAAATAAAATTTAATTATTTAGTAATCTATTAGAATAATACACTTATAAAAATACGATATATTTAATCATTAAAATTATAACCAGAGTAGCCAACAGTAATTGAAACTAATGAGGATATATAGTGTATCAACTTCAGGGGTATGGGTTCGTCAGGTCCAATGCCTTAGGGAACCTATTTGTGCCAATAATAAGAATACTGGCAATACTTTCCTCTCAGTAAAAGTATATCCCTTTCCCCGACACGTACTATACCACACAATTACAAAAACATCAGCCACTCCGTCACCAATAAAACACAATATAAAATAGTTAAAATGTTACTATAAATGTATATTCATATAGATTACTTTTTTAAATTGTTAAACAATATAAATATTTTTAAAAAACTCCCCATAATGCCATTCATCATGTAAATAAAATTTGAGATAAGATAAATAAATAAAATAATTAAAATATAAACAAAATTAAAACAAAATAATTAGGTAATTAAACAAAACGTAAAAAACACAATACAAAGCTATACAATTACAATTAAACTTAATATACAATAATAATACAATACACAAAAATAATCACTTACAATTTCAGATTAATTATATAGACCCCAAGAAAATTTAAATTAAAAAATAAAATATTAAAAATACACATAAGTTAAACGTTTTAAAAACAGTTAAAAGGTTTAAAAAAATAATATTTTATTTTATGGTTTTTTTTATATATTTAAAAATATATTTATATATGTAAATTCTAAAGTTTAAATATTCTTAGTTTAATAGTTCTCATTTATTAATAATTATCATTAGTTACATATGTATAATTAGTCAAAGAGTTATCATTAGTTAAATATGTATCCTTAGTCAAAGATTATCATTAGTTATCATTAGTAAATATGTCTATTCAAAAATTTCAATTAATCTATAGATGTATACATACAATGTTATTATAGATAGTGATTTATATATCGTTTTTTCAAATTCCGTTTTAATACTGATTTCGATAGATAAGTTTAAAAGAATTTTCTAAATTATTCCATAATATAGGTCCGTTATAAAATATACTAAAATATTTTATTTGTAACCTATATGATGGTATTATAAATTTATATTGACTTATTTGATTATAGTTATTTTTTTTTAGAAAAAATATAGATTTATATGGAGATGTTGATTTACTATTTAAAACATCATACATAATTAATATTGTTTTACATTATATATCGTTAAATTTCTAAATATTTAAAGAATTATAAAATTCATCAGTATTAATTCTATTTTGTAAATTATAAATAGCACGTATGGCTCTATTTTGTAATATAATAATCCTATTTATATTTGATTTATACGTATTACCCCATATAGTTATACAATAGCTAAGATTAGGTAGGATAAAAGCATTATATAATAATTTAAGTGATTTTATACTTAATGAAAATTTGAGTTTATGTAATATTGCAATGAATTTTGATACTCTTTTGCAAATATAATCAATGTGAGCTTTCCAGTTAAGTTTATCATCAATATACATTCCTAAAAATGTATAGAATTCTACTCTATTCAATAGTTTATTATCAATATAAATATTATTATCAAAATAATTATTTATAATATCAATTATTATATAGCAAGATTTTTCAATATTTATTGTTAATTTATTCATAATAAGCCAATTTTTTAATTTTATAAATTCATTAGTAACTAATGAATTAAGATTATTGATATTTTTATTTTTTTAAATAATATTAGTATCATCAGCAAATAAAATAATTGAACATTTATTAGAAAATAAATGCAAGTCATTCATAAATAATATAAATAGTATTGGCCCCAGAACTGAACCCTGAGGAACTCCATAATTAATATTTTTTATATCTGACTCATTATTAAAATATACAGTTTTTTGTTTCCTATCATTTAAATAACTGCTAAAAAATCTAAAGTAACACCTCTAAAACCATAATTTATTTAATAAAATGTCATGATTAATTGTATCAAAAGCTTTCTTGAGGTCTATAGAAACAATTGAAGAAATATATTTATTCTCAAGATTTCTAATTAAGTCATTCATTAACATATTTATTGCAACAGATGTATCTATATTTTTTTGAAAATCAAATTGTGATTTATGTATTAAGTCATATTTGTCAATAAAAGATATCATTCTAATTTTTATAATTTTTTCAAATATCTTTGCAAATTGAGATATCAATGAAATTGGTCTAGAATTTATAATATTAGATTTATCTCCATTTTTAAATAATGGAATGACTTTAGAAATCTTGAGTATATTAGGAAATTTTCCTTTAGATATCGAAAGATTAAATAGATATTCTAGAATAGGCGAAATTACATATATTGTTTTTTTTCAAGATATCCATATTTATATGAAATAAATCATTTGATTTTTTATTTTTTGAATTTTCGACTATTTTATAATTTCCGTTTTATTAGTAGGATAAATGAAAAAGGTATTATTATTTACTAATTTAGATGGAAAGTTGTATATATTATTACTATTTCTAATATTAATATTATCTGCTAATTTTCTACCTATATTACAAAAATAATCATTAAATGAATTAGCAGTTTGCTTATATTCAATTGGCGAATTATTATTAAATGGACATTTTAGATTAGCATTATTATTAGGATTGAGTAATTTATTTACAACTTTCCACTTATTTTTAGAATCGTTAATATCAATTTTTTCTTCAAAATATTTTTTTTTTGAATATCCTATTATTTTAGTTAGTACAAAAATATAACTTTATATATCTATTTTTTTATATCCGTCGAATTTTGTACTTTAAATTTTTTATAAAGAACATTTTTTTTTGATATACATTTTTGTATACTAAAAGATATCCATGGTTTATTTTTGATTTTGTTATTAGGTATTTTTGTAGATGTATATGGACAACAGTTATCATAAAGGGATTATAAAATATTTATAAATGAATTAAAAGCAGTATCTGGATTTTCATCCTCAAAAATTACATTCCAGTTATAGTAAGATAATTTATTATTTAAATTATAAACATTAGTATCATTTAATTTACGCGACTTGTATGTTAATTTTTTTTTATTAATAGGGTTATTTTTTCTAAAATAATTATTATAAATAATGAATATTGGCAGATGATCACTGATATCTGTAACTAAAAGGCCAGCTAAATCTGGTTTAATATTAATATTTGTAAAGCAATTATCAATTAGAGTGTTTGAGTATTTTCCGAATCTAGAAGCTTTACTTATTAATGGTTCTAGTCCTATAGATTTAAAAGTGTCTAAAAAATAATTTAAATTATTATCTTTAATAACTTTCAAAATGTTAATATTAAAGTCACCAGTAATTAAAATGTCATACTTATTAAAATATTTATTAAAATTATTTATAATATAATCAGTGAACTTAGAAATTTCAGTTGTAGGTGATCTATATATGCCAGATAAAATAATATCTTTAGAATTATTAGAACATATTTTGATAGTTAGTATATCTAGAAAATGTTCAATGGTATTACTAAGATTATCTATAATTTTAAATTCAAGACAATCATCTATATATATATATATATAGATACGCCTCCACCACGTTTATTTTTACGAATAGTATTCACTGATGTATAATTTTGTATATTATAATTACCAATATGACATTCCTTTAACCATGATTCACTTATAATAATAATAGAACATTTATGTGATAACATATTTAAATAAT
The DNA here is from genome assembly GCA_964019155.1 of Osedax fenrisi. Classification (NCBI taxonomy): domain Eukaryota; kingdom Metazoa; phylum Annelida; class Polychaeta; order Sabellida; family Siboglinidae; genus Osedax; species Osedax fenrisi. Next base: position 32,312,989 of record OZ025240.1, on the reverse strand, counting down.
TTTCTATATTATCATAGTTTTTTATTAGGCTACGAGCATTTATATGTATTATTGAAATACATTTAGATATATTGATTTTATTTAAAACATTATTAAATTCTTGTTCAGTATAATAATTACTATTAAATTAAAAATCCGATATATAATAAGAATCATCCATTATTTTTAATTAGGATTAATTTATATTAAATGAATAAATCAATTTTAAAGTTATATAATAATGATTAAAAAAAATTTAAAAATCAATATAGTGTAAAAGTTAAACAGTGTAAAAGAATAAAAGTGCAAAAGTGTAATACTATATAGTTAACGTGGGAATAAATAGTGATATTATTAATATGATTATGCAATTTCAAGTAAATTTAAATGATCAATTAAATTAATCTTTATATTTTCACTATTTTTTTTAATTTGTATATACACCGATCCATGAAAGGTCCAGGTACCAGCAATTTTTGTATTCCTATAATATATTATATATATAGTATTGAATTAATTCAACATATACAATACTCTAATACAAATATATATGAAAATATTACTAGTAATAAAAGTTATATTTTTATAAATCATGTTACTTTAATTTAAATTGAAAATATTGTTTATAATTTTAATTCAAAAGTGCTTTTCCAAAATTCCCAAAATTAATTTTTTTTTGTAATACCTAACATTATTGTATCCATTAGTAATATGTTATCAATTTTATTTAATAAATGAACTGAATGTGGTATTTACCCTTTTGTATTTAAAATAACTAAAGATATCATTTTATATAAAAAAGTAAATACAAATTATTGCTCGAATTATAGCCAATATCATTAACTTCAACATTTTCAAATATTGTTGAAAAATTATAAAAGTAAGAATTTTTATTTTTAAATTATTTTTAAATTCATAATTTAAATGAATTAGTAACTGAAATAAATTCTACTCTTTTTAATCTGTGAATTGATTTAAGGTAATAATCTTGTTCTTAATATTGTCAAAACAACATTAATTTAATTCCAATGTGCAAGAGTTAAATTAAACATATAATATAGTCATAAAATAATCAACTAATTTTAAATACCTAGGTATTTAATTGACTAAAATTGTAATTGAAAAATAAATATTATTAAAAATAAACTTTATCATGGACTTAGTTTACTAAATAGATATAAATATGTATTTAATATTAATAATTTAGTTGTTTAATTTTTCATTTTTTCATAGTCATATTAATTATTGTTCTGTTATATGTGAAAGTACTTACCCTATAAAGTACATTCAAATTTTACAAGAGTAATAAATAACAAAACCAATATTTATTACATTTTTTCAAGACATAACATTCTAAAATTTAAAGATATAATAAATATGTTTATTTATATAATATATGAATATATAACTAGAATTATTTGCATAGTCAATTTGTAAGTTATTTACACATAATTGCTCTTTTTATACTTTTCGATTAAATAGAACATTCTTAATACCAAAAATAAGATTTGATCATGATAAATATAGTATTCGTTACAAACGCGCATGATTATAGAATTATATATAGAAATGCAAATATATCATCTTTAAATACTTTTTATAATGCATATTAAAAAAATGTTTTTAAATAATAATATCTAATCACGTACACATATTATTATTATCTCTATTGTTTGTTCTTTATTTACATATACACCCTTCCTTCTTTTTAGCTCTTTTAATGTATTAGATTTGTATATATATATATATATATATATATATATATATTTATTACTTTGTAGCTTTATTTTAGTTTTCGTATTTTTTTATTATCTATATAATTTCGTTTACCTTATTTATTATTTTAGTTTCTTTTTACTTTTTAAATATTTTATTATGATGTTTTTAAATAATTTATTATACATGATGTATTCTTGGTATTGAGAGTTAAATTTAATTGCATTGAATTTATTTGTATGAGACATAATACATATGAACAAAATAAGATTTAAACATATTTATATTTTTATATGTATTCGTTGTTATATTAATTCTCTCATTACCAAGATCAGATTGGTTTCTCGGTAAGTTCAATATAACTTATCTACCATATCTGATTTTTTATCTCGGTCATCAACTAAATCTGATATTATTATATTATTATTATATTAATATTATTTATACTCATAGTAATTCATAAACTATATACACCTTACTATTTAGGTATTCAATTCCCAATATATATGTACTCTAGTATGATATATTATCCATCGTACTTTCCCGTATTACTGTCAATCAACAAATAACATAATTTTATAAATACTCTATATATGAACTACATTAAATATAAGTTAGCCAGACATATAGAAATACCTATCTACCTACAATATATCATTCAAATTATCTAGTATTTATTATGCTTATATTTGATGGTATATTTTAAGTCATTACTTTATTTTAATTATTATTATCATTATCTTACGTGAACATATATGCAATTATTTATATTCTATATTTATATTTTATTATATGAGAATTTTTGAAGGATATATAATACTTATATATATATAATACAACTTAAGTATTAATCAATATATATATATATATATATATATATATATATCCATTAATATTATGATATGCCTATCTTAACACGTATATTATACAACGCGCATATAAACATATAAATAACTCACGTGACCAGTATACGAATACATCAACGGAGGTAGAGAGTGTGTCTATCGGAACCTGGGATATGGAACGTATGGGCTTGACGTTTAACGATGCCAGCATAGCTTGGGATAACGCGGAGAACATTCCACCGACTTCTATTTGTGCTACCGATTGTATTATACGTCAGTTTAAAATTCAGCTGGAACTTAAATGTTGCTGGGAATGTAGGTTAATATATAATCGCGTCATATATTAAACCAATGTTATATATATAAATTTAATATATATTATTTTTTATAATTTATAAACATATCATATAATTTACAATAAATTAGAATGTATGATTTTAAAACTTTACGCATCAATACAAATTGTAAAGTTGAATTACTTTAAAATTTAAATCATTATAAATTATATTTCTACAAAAATAAGTAAAATATATTATTTGATATTCTCTTTATTTTGTTATAATTTCCTATCATTTAAAAGGTATTGTGGACCTAATGAAATTGTCATACGAAACGGCACAAGTTGCCAGATATGTCCTAATTATCAATGGCCTGATGAAGAGACAGCTACCAACTGTTATGAAATCTCTTACACGCATTACGATTGGAAATCTCCGACAACTATGGGTAATATTAGTATACTATTATAGTATATTATATAATATATTACATTGTTATAGTAGTGATGTACTCAATTATATTTAAACTCTTAATATAATATAAATATAATATTCATAGTGTAATAGTGTATAATTAATAATAACACAATAATAGTGTATAATGTATAATAACACATAATTATATATATATATATATATATATATATATTCAGTTCAAACTGCTATATTTACACACCAATAGGATATTATTTAAGTATATACATTTATGTAAAAATCAAATTAAATAATTCATTACAAAAATATAAAAAAATATTTTTAATTTATTTTGAAAATTTATAAAATTATATGAATATATAAAATCTATAACTATTTATTATACATTTTCAAATAACGAAGATATATGTACCATTGCATATTAGTATTTATTCTAGATTCAAATATAATAATATATTATTATTATTAATTAATGTTAACATGCAATATATGTTATACGATTTAATTTTTGTAATTTAAATACCGAGTGTAATTCATTTATTATTATTAATGCATAACATAATATTATGAATGCATATTATAAATTTATATTATAATATTTATATTATTTATACAATATATTATATAATTAAGTTAAAATATATTATAAATTATTGATTTATTATGTACAATAGTATTTTGTTTTTATTGGGATTGGCAATGGATTTAATAAATTAGTGAATTCCACTCAAGTGGAATTCAATTCCGCATGTTGATATCGACTTATGTCATATTATTAATTCCAAGTATTCCATTAAATATTCTGCATTACAATAATTTCTCAATTTTATCTAATATATAGTGATTAGGGAATTGATTTTACTGCCATTATATACGTTTACAGATATAACCAATATATGTTTATATATAACTTAGATTTTACCTCATATATACAATACCCTCACTTCATCATAGTGTTCGTAATTCTATCCGTTAGCGGAATGCTATTGTGTCTGGCAACGCTAATATTCTTGGTCAAGAATCGCCACAAGACCCTTATCAAGGCCACTGGTCTATCGTTAAGTCTGATAGTATTACTGGGCGTATTCATAACGTATCCTACCGCTCTTCTGATGATGGCTCCCCCTAGTCACGTGGTATGCAATATCGCTTCACTAGGCCTCCATATTGGATTCTGTATCACTTATTCATCTCTTCTGATGGTTTTTATAAAAATAAGTTTGATTAAATATAAATAAATAATTATTATATAATGACATTTTATAATTATATTATAATTGTACAATATGTATTTGCGTATAATCAAAGAGAGTAATTTACTAATTTATAGATACGTTGATCCATGAATAAATATATAGTATTGAATTACATATGTTATGTTTCAGAAAACAAACAGAATTTATAGAATATTTACTTCAGCTAAGAGCTCAGCTAAAATGCCTAAATACATCAAGAATTCAACTATCATAATGTTTACGTCTTTATTAACGTTGATTCAGGTTTTTAATTAACAATTAATAATATTTAATAAACATATTAAAATCAAATATTACCAAATATTTATATATATATATATACGATTTATTATGAACTAAAATAATAATAAGATAATACGATAACAATTAGATAATAATAATACATTGGGATATATAAAACGTGACTAAACTTTCGTATTCAAAAATAATAAGTTGGATGATTTAGTGAATAGAGATATATAATATATAAAATATAATTTAATGTATAATTAATATATAATTTAATATAATATATATATAGAAATATTTTATGTATTTTTACCAAAGAGTTTTCGAATACATCTTAAAAACGCACAACGATGGATTTAACATCTGATATAGTTAGAATTAGAAAATATTAGATATATATATATATATATATATATATATATATATATATATATATTGATTGATTGATTGCAAGTTTATTTAAACACTTAAATAAATCATTAATGATTTCTCAAAAGTTTATATATATATAGAATACAAATAATAGATTGGTTAAAACAATAAATACCATTAATAATAATACAATAAAATAGAATAAACGTACGGAAATTAATAAATAAAATAATATTGACAAACAATATTAGTATTAACGGTTGCCACCTGATATCAATTATTGTATATATTTCATGAATATTTTATGCGATTTTCTGGATCTAATATAGGGCGGGAGTGAATTCCATTGTTTGGACCAATATTATCAGTGCCAGAGTAGTATTAATTTTTGAGGGACGGAGAATAAGAGTATATAGAAGATGAGATGCATGGTTTCTAAGAGATGGAAGGGAATATCTTTGTACTAGAGAAGCAGACATATAGGAGGGGCAATTCGAATAGTATATTGATGAATGAACAATATATATTGTATGTAATAAGCTGAGCCTTAGTTAAATGGAAACCACTAAGTAAGTCTTGGTAGATGAGGAAATTTAGGAATAATCTCGAATACGTAGGTTATATGATATACGGATTGATGACCGAATAACTTGATTTAGGGGAGAGATAGAGGATAATGGAAGACGATTGGGATTGATGAACAGTAATATATGAGAGGATAATATATGCGAGGACAAGGGAATTAACTATAGTTTTAGTAAGATATAAGTAATTGATAAAGTAATTGATTTTCGTATTTTTCTAAATAGATGATAATTTGCAGATTTAGTGATGGTAGTAATATGAGGAAGTAAGGAAAGAGTAGAATCAAAAAGTATACCTAAGTTGGATGCAGTACGATAAGGAGATATTACAATGTTATCAATAAGAAAATGAGGGAAGTGAGTTGGTATTGGAAAAAAGATTCAACAACATAGTTGTGGAGGTATTAAGGAGAAGATTATTAAAAATAAGCCATTATTTAATATTATTAGCACAATTGGATAGTTTCTTATTGATACCTGGTGATGAATTAGTTGGAAGAAACATATATAGATGTATGTCAAATTCATATAGATGGTAATAGATATTTATATATTATTGATGGTACCAAGGCAACCAAACACGTTGCCCGTCAACGTAAAATATATAACAACGTTCCAATATTGTATATTGTATAGGTCAAATAAACACTTTGGATATCATTAATTTATGTATTCAATATATATTCAAATTTGTATATTGTATAGGTCAAATAAACACATTTTATATTACAACAGCTATATCTATGGGCAATATTATATTTTATAAAATATATCTCTTATCAATAAGAATTATTATTAATAGAATTCTATATCAATATAATTGTATATTATATACATACGCACGAACACACACATATACACATACACATACATACACACACACACATATATATATATATATATATATATATATGTATACATATATATATATATATATATATATTATCTAATAGTGTTAATGTATACACTTATTTCACATCCCATATTAAAGTACTAATGCACTAATGAACTAATTAGTTCATTAGTTTGTAAATATACATTATTATATTGAAATATGTATATAGGATATAATTAGGTAAAACAACTATTAATAATATGATTATATATATATATATAATGTATATATATATATATATATATATATAATATACATGTACATAACATACAACCAATGTATTATATCATACATGTCGTGATAATGTGTGAAATGAAGCGTTGCGACAAGACACGCCCAAAGGGCGTCGCCCGACGGGACCTTATCCCGTTGCATCACCCACTGCGCATGTAATTATATTTGGCGCGAAAATTGAAATTAACGGTATTGTTTATTTACTTTGTTGGATAATACTTCCTATATTAACAATTTATCAATATTTAGAATGTTTATCATATACTACAAGTTGATTATATAAGATAATATAATAATATTATTATTAAATATAAACATATATACTTATATAATGTATAGGTGTTATCCTCTATCATATAGCTAGAGAAAAGCTCTTTAGCTCTATGTCCTTTATCCAGAATTATATATAGTCATATTTCGTAATGCACTAAAACGCAGTTGTAATCCAGTTGTATTTTATAATATTTATTTGTATATAATATACTTAATGTTATACTTTGATACTATATATATATATTAATATATTATATTTTATAATTTATATATTATTCCCATATAATAATATTTATATTATATATTCATACATAGTATAATATTTATTTGTATATATTATACTTAATTTAATATTTGTATACTATATATATAATATATTATATATTATAATCATATATGATCATATATGTATACATACTTATATTATTAACATTAAATTAAAAAGATACCTTTGCATTCCCAGTTTATTATTATATATATTATTCACGTGTTATATCATATCCGTATTTTGTGTATTGTTCCTGTAATAAATGAATGAATTGTTTTACGTTTCGTATGTACTGTGTATGGGTAAAAATATACGTTCCACTAGGTGTTTATTTATGGGTAAAAATATACGTTTCACTAGGTGTTTAATCATGGGTAAAAATATACGTTCCACTAGGTGTCTATTTATGATTAAAATTATACGTTCCACTAGGTGTTTATTTATGGGTAAAATAATACGTTCCAATATTGATTTTTTATATGTAAAAGGAAACCGTTTATCTGCTCACAAACTACCTATAATTCTACAACCTACTGGAATATATTATTTAACCTATAATGTTACGTTTCGGCAACTAGTTTCTGGTTGCTTGGGTAATGGGTGTAAATAAATAGAGAATAGTAAAGACAATTTTCGCGCTAAACACAATTTCCACAATAACACACTTACCTGCGCAGTGGGTATACCATATATGGTGAGTGACGCAATGGGTGTGTCGTGTCGTAACGCTACATTTCACACAGTATTCACGACATATATGATATAATACATTCGTGGAATGCTATGCAACTATATATATATATATATATATATATATATATATGTAGTAGAACAACTAGAAAATATATAATATCTATTGCGCAATAATATTATATTAAAGACTAAACTATCTAATATAATGTAAATATTTTAAAATATATGTTGATTAAAATATATTAATAACAAGTATATATGTATATATATATACTTGATTATATATATATATAATCATATTATTAATAGTTGTTTTACCTAATTATATCTTATATATATTCCATTATAATAATGTATATTTCCAAACTAATGAACTAATTAGTTCATTAGTGCATTGGTACTTCAATGTGGGATGTGAAATAAATTACAGAAATATTAAATACAAATAAGTGTGTAAATTAACACTATTAGATAGTATATATATATATATATATATATATATATATATATATATATGCATGTGTGTGTATGTGTGCGTATGTATATATTATACAATTATATTGATATAGAATTATATTAATAATAATTCTTATTGATAAGAGATATATTTTATAAAACATAATATTGCACAATAGATATCGCTGTTGTGATATCCAATTTCTTTATTTTACCTATAAAATATACAAAATTGGAACATATATTGAATACATAAAATAATTATATACAAAATATTTATTTGACATATATTATATACAACATTGGAACGTTGTTATTTTACGTTGACGGTCAATGTGTTTGATTGATTGGGCAGGATAGTATAGTTTTAAATGGAGTATACACTATAAATATAATTATATAGTATTCATTATACTATTACATCGCCTATATCACAGTTAACATAACACCTACATAGGTAACCATAGTAACAGTAACTACGATAGTCGTACCTATACGTACACGGCTGAGGATGCCCGTACCTACAGAGAAATTCGTGGAGTTAATGTGCGACCTCCCCCTGGAGACATTCGTGCCACCACTAGGCTTCAATATCGTACTGATTATGTTATGCTGGTAATATATCATCGTATTCTATTATATATTTTATATGTATGACATATATATTATCATTAGTACATATAACGTATTTTAATATGCACTATATATTCGCTATCGTTATATATAATGTATAATATATATATATATATATATATATATACATATATATATATATATATATATATATATATATATATATGCATGGCTCTAGTAATTTGTCAACGGAGCTAAAACATTAGTATACTGATATAGTTATGAACATATTACATCTGAACTTGGTTGTATATATATAAATACATTTTCCCTTATACCTCATCTGGATCTATCCTTGATATAAGTAAGTATACATAATAGAATATAAAATAGAAATAAAATCATAAACATATTTAAATTCTAATCAATTATGTATAATTAATACTAGTATACAAAGAATATATGGAAGGCTAGTAAATACTTTTGTATTATTACAATTAATTTAAATATAAAAATGTATTTTAATTCAATTATTTGGATATTAAAATAATAAAGATAAAAATAAGTTTTATATTAAAATATATATGCTATTTGCATATTTATCAATAATATTTTATTATATTATATATATAGATATTAATAGTTTATACAAAATTATATCTAAATAGTTAAAGGGTTATGTTATTCTTACATTTCTTTCAAAATAGTGTTTACGCTATAAAAACTAGAAAACTTCCTGACAATTTCAACGAATCAAAGTTAATATTTCTTCACGTTCTGGCTACAAGTTTCTTATGGATGGCTTTCCTACCAACTTATTTCGCTGCCGATGATTCTAGACAAAGAGCTAGTTTATTGGCTATGTTACTATTGATTAATGGAACTTTAACTACTCTTTGTTTACATGCACCTAAGGTTTACTACTATTCGTATATACATTTTGATATATCATAGCTATAATATTTCATATTTCTAATTTATAAGTTATACATATTTGTAGTAAATGATAACTATATATAAATGATTTGTGAATCCCTTTATGGAAACTATTTCATATAAATAGAATATATTATATATACAAAATAATACAATCTATTATTTAAATTCTAGTTATAGAAGATCAGGCATGAGTTGTATCTAAACGTCATGCAAGTTTTTTAAATAATTAATAGTATCTTAAAACGTTATTATTATAGTTATTGTTATTTTTATTTTGGTGAATTCTCTTCATCCCAACCAGGAACTTATATTAAATGTTCAATTATTTTCACTTATAATATTATATAATTTTAAAATATATATTCACATAGGGAATAGAAATAAATTAATTTGTTTATTAATTTTTTAATTATATTATTACACATATACACTATAGTGTACTATTAATATTTGTATACTTAATTTATCTTTTATATGTATTAAATTTATACTTTTAACATACATAATGCATTTCTATACATATTACAATACGATATATATTTATATTTATATATATATAAGAAATAATATATGTATTATATAACATACACATAGTTATATAAATATTACTATAATATAATATGTTGTAATTATATAATTACTAATATACTATATAATAATATGTATTATTTTATACAGATATACGCCACGATATATGTAGACGAGGCATACATGAACACTAATAAGATAATGTCATCTAAAGCAACCGGAAGTACTGGTGTATCAACTAATTAGAGAGAATAATTGTATTATTAAGTAATTTATTTCATTAATATTATTAAATGTCATATTAGATGTCTTTAAATATAACTACGTATATGAATGTTAACTAAATTTGTCATATACGATTTAAAGTAATTTTTAAATTCATTATATATATATATAAATATATATATATGTATATGTATGATATATATATGTATGAATGAATGAAATAAATGTATAGACACACGTCATAATATGTATATCATATGTCTATGGAGGAGCAGTGTAAGGCTTTATTTGGTCGATACCTCTGATATGTTCATTTACAAAAGTAATACTATAATAATAATTATTCATGTTTTAGTATTAGTTTAATATAATTAGAAAATGTAACAATAAAATAGAAGATATATATAAATATTTTAATTTTTGTTTAGAATAAACATATTATTTATATTATTTTTCCTTAAAATATTATTAAACATTACTTCATTATATAACTTCGCTACTTTAAAAAATATTGTATTTTTTAATTTATTTGATTTTATATATATATATGTGTATATGTTACTGATTATTATTCATTGATTATTGTTAATATTATTGTATTATTAATTAATTGTATTAATATTTAACAATTCAATTTAACAAAATAGTGTAGGGGAGGGTGGGGTTGTATGACCATGTTTTTGTATAAAGTGCTATCATTGTGGTAATAATACATTTTTCTTTATTTTTTAAATTGTATTGCATAATATATGATATTAGTTAACTAATATATCACTTTTAGATATAAGGAATATAAGATTTCATAATTACAATTAATAAAAATAAATAAAAAAGTGCATTCAACCCCAAAGGCGGGGTTGAATATACATACCCTGTTTTACTTCTTTAATTGCTCTTGTCATGATAGTTTTATCACGTATTCTATCAGTTTGTTGAGTATATTTTCTCATTTTTGATTCCTAGAAATAATATTTAAATAATTATTATGAATTAGTAATTGACCCTCATTAACATTAATTTAATTAATTATATTGATATATAATTAATTATATTATTTCTGTTTAATCATTTATTATTTATATTCGGATCATTGAATATATATTATAATATTATAATAATATTAATATTATAATATTATAATATTATATTATAAATATTAACATATGATATTTGGTTGATTGAACAATGTTCATATAACCCCATTTTTAGTGGTTCACTAAACCCCAGGGGGTATATGCATATATGTATATGCATCCCACTCTCCCCTATCCATATATTACATGACACAGAATAATATAAGCTAGTTTAAGCTATATCTTTTAAATTATAATTGGTCAGCTTTATACACAATAGATAATGCGCATCATGCTTTTGACTTATTCATTTCTATTTTAGATAACTCTAAACAAAAATTCCTTTCTAAATAAAAATTATATACAACAAATTCTTATTTAAATAAACCTTGGCTAATAGAGGGCCTAAAAAAATGTATAATTAACAAAAATAAACTTTACCAAAAGTTAAAAAAAAATAATTCTGTATCTAATGAAACTATTTATAAAAATTATAAAAATTGTCTCTTAAAATCATAAATACATCAGAACGCTATTACTATAGTCAATATTGTATTACTAACATAAACAACCCTAAGCAGATATGGAATAAATAAATATTAAATTATTAAATATTATACATAACAACAAAAATTATAGTATAATATAGTTCCTAATGTAATAGAAGATAATAAATGGTGTGAAAAATGAAATGATTATTTTTTTAACATAGGTGAGAAGTTAGCATTCTAAATCAGATACATTTGTAATACCAATAATAAATTTAATTATATACATAATAACTATGCAAATTCATTATTAATATTCCTACTAATACAATTAAAATAACTAATATTGTTGAAAAAATAAAACCAAAAAACAGTAATTATTCTCATAACTTTTCATTTAAACTAAGTATTCAAATCATTTCTTCGAAAAGTAATATATTATCATATTTAATTAATCTATGTATACAACAGGGTATATTTCCTAATTGTCTAAAAACTGATAAATTCATAACTAAATACAAATCTGGTAATATTGATGATCCTTCTAATTATAGGCCAATTTCTCTATTATTATCTTTCTCAACAATTTTAGAAAAAGTCTTAAAATCTAGATATATAGATTTTATGGAAAAAATAAAATAATTAATAAATCTCAATTTGGTTTTAATAAAGGATTTTCAAATTCCGACGCATTATTTGACCTAACTGGAACCATAGCTTCAAATAAAATGAAATATTGTGCAGCCATATCTATAAACATAAAGAAAATACCATCAGTCATGATCTATTAATAATTTAGTTACATAAGTATGGTTTCAGAGGAGTTGTTTTAAAATTATTAATATCCTTTCATAATAATATAAATAAATTTGTATCATTCAATAATTCTAAATCCCAAAAAAAGAATATTAAGTTTGGTGTCCCTCAAGGATTTGTCCTCCGTCCCTTATTATTTTTAATATTTATAAATGACATATTTAATATTAAAACACAAGGTCATTTTTTTCTATTCGCTGATGACACTTCTGTTATATTCCGTGAACATAATATTGAGAAACTATGGAAAATTCCATGAATAAAACTTTAAAAAGCTATCATTAAATAAATTAACAAATAGTTTAAGTAAAACTAATTATTTATTATTTAACAATAATATGGCAACATTATCTATTATATTAAATAATATTGTCATTATTCAAAAAAACTTTACAAAACTCTTTGATGAATTAATTTATTCTAACATGAATTGGAAACTACACACTAATATAGTTAAATCTAAACTTTATCATGAAAATTCAATACTAAGAAAACTAAATAATATTTTACTCATCAATATTTTAAAGCTAATATATTATTCTGTATGTCATTGCCAACTTATTTATTGTACCCATATATGGGGGAATAATTATGATTCAACATCAAAAGATATAATTATAGCTAAAAATAAAGCTATAAGACTATTATAGACTATAACTAATGTTGATAATATTTACATAGAGTAATATATTTTATATGTGGCATAGCTTAAACAAATTATTAAATAGGTTATTATTTGTAAACGTAATCTCAACGCAGGTTACGGGCTGATCTGACTCTCGCCTATAAACTTATAAATTGTCTAGTGGATGTTGATTTTTCAGGGGTACCTGAAAAATATATATATATATATATATATATATATATATATATTTCTAGGTGAAATATATGTTAAAAATATATATTGTATATACATAGACGAAAATTAAATGTCAAATTTAAGAATATATATATATATATATATATATATATATAAATAATTTAAAATTATATAAATATATAAATATATAAATATATAACAAAAAGAATAAATATGAATATATTGAATAATTATAATATATCATGCACAAATAATAAACCTGGAAAACATAATAGACATAATACCCTTGCTATAGCTAATATTTCCAAAATATATAATTCAATTTATACACCCCAACAAAATGAGCATTGAATGTACTTGACTATAATAAACACATTATGTTATATGTATACATATTCACAATATTATTATCATTACTATATATAGAATTAATTTTAATATAAAAGACAACTTAAGAAATATAATCAGACAATATAATATAACAAAATGTATACATGATTAAACTTTATTATGAAATTATGTATTCCCATTTAAGTTATTGGTTAGTAATATTAGGTCATAGTTATAAATCTAATATAAACTATATTCGTGTTATTAATGCACTAACATCACTTAAATTTAGATAAGTTTCGACCAAGCATATCAAAGAATATTTATCATATATGATAACCTATAGGTTAATAATATTTCTAAATAAGATAGTTTATTCCTAATACTATTACAGTTAAGAGAAATATACTCGGTTTTTTTATGTTAAATGATTATTAGTATTACCTTTATTATGTCATTCATTTGTATGTGTACTTTTAGCACTTATATTAATATTTGAATACCTAGTTTGTGTTGTAAACGATTTTTGATAATCACTAAAAGAATCTGCTCAATTTGAAAAATCTTTTTCAGATACTATATTGCGTAAGTCTACTTTATTATTTTTTAATTCGTGAATTTAATATTTAAATGAGTAACTATTAAAAACACATTTAGCCTGAATAGCATGTCATAAAACTTTTTTCTTCTCTAATTCAGAACTAGATAAAGATATCCTAATAAATACATCATTAAATATTCGAGATTCTTTCATTTTCATTTTAGAATTCAAAATTTTATTTTTATTCAAACTAGTATCCAACTGTAATATTATTTTAGATGAATTAAAATTAAATCTTGGATATAGATAGATAGATAGATAGATATATTTATTGGATTCATTAATTTCGTTCTTTTTTTTTCATTTATTATTCTTTTTCGTTTCTTTCTTCGTTTCCAAATGGCTTCAAAATAAGACCTTGATCTTTTCGGGTTGTTGCCAGTAATTTATTCATACATGGGACAGGAACAGTGATTGTTTAATCATAATAGTTAGCTATATATTTCGTATTTACATAAAAGATAATAATAAATAAATAAAATACAGTAGATAGACACAATTTGACATTAACAAAAATCAAAATCAAAATAATAATAACAAAAATAATTCATACATACATGTATATTTGATATAGATTTTTTATTTTATTTTTTTTTTTAGGTTTTTTTAATATGTTAATTTTATTAAATTAATTTTAAATTCATTAATTTTTTAATTTATCTATAATATAATTCATCATTGATTAACATATTTTTTACTCTTTTCTTGAACACATTTTCATTTTTTATATTTTGTATATTTGTTGGAAGTAAGTTCCAAAGTTTTGGACCTTTTATCAGTAAACTATTTATTGTTCTTGTTGATTTTGAAATTGGTATAGTATACGTTTTATTTGTTCGTAGAGTATATTTATTATTATTTTGTTTATGTATTTTAGTTAAATTTGTTGGTAATTGATTATAATATTGTTTATGCATATATATTAGTGTATTATAATATGTTAGCTTATCTAATCTAAGTATTTTATTTGATGTGAATAATTCTTTTGTATGATCTCGAAATTTTCTTTTATTTATTATTCTTAAGGTTTTTTTTTGAATAATTATTGTATTTAGGGTATTATTTGAGAATGTATTTCCCCAAAGTATATTTCCATAGTTTAAGTATGGTAGGAAAATACTATTATATATAATTATCAATGAATTTGTTTTAATGAATTTGCTCAATTTTGAGATTAAAAATTGAATTTGGGAGAGTTTGTTATTTAATTTAATAATATGATTTTTAAAATCAAGTTTGCTATCAAGAATTATACCAAGATATTTATAATTATATACGTTATTTATTAATGTATCATTTAATGAAATAATATTGTTTGGATATTTATTTGAGTTGAAATTTAACATTTCTGTTTTACTAATATTGAGTTTTAACTAATTATATTTATACCATTTTTCTATTTTTATTAAGGTTTTTTTAATTAAATTTGTTAGTTCTATATTATTATCTGCTTTAAAAGTTATAGCAGTATCATCTGCATATACTGTAAATTTTACATTATTATCTTCTAAATATAATGGTAGATCATTGACATAAATTATGAATAGTAAAGGGCCTAGTATGGAGCCTTGGGGTACACCGATATCATTAGTTATAATATCAGATTCTGTAATGTTAACTTTAACTAGTTGAGTTCTATTATGTAAATAGTTTTTTATCAGTTTAAGAGGAATCCCTCTAATTCCATATTTATCTAATTTGCTAATTATAATAGAATGATCAATAGTATCAAAGGCTTTACTTAAATCTAAAAATAATGTATTTATTGCTTTATTTTCTTTTTTATTTTACATTATATGGTTGTAAATATCTAGTGTAGCTTGAGTGGTATTATGTTTTTTAAGGAAACCATATTGAGTAGTATTTATTATGTTATTATTTTGTATGAATTGCATTAGTCTATTATATATTATTTTTTCTAATATTTTCGATAGTTGACTTAAAATTGATATTGGTCTATAGTTAGATATAATATTGATATTATTTTTTTTATGAATTGGTTTAATGGAGGATAGTTTCATTTTTAAGGGAAAAGTTCCTGACGATAAACATAGATTACAAATATGGCTTAATGGAAGGTCAATGTAATCTTTTGAAATTTTTAACAATTTCATGTTTAGATAATCAGTGTCTAGAGAAGTCTTTGATTTATTATTTTGTATAATAGAATTTATCTCATGTGTTGATGTGGGATGAAGATATATTGATTTAGATATTGGTGTGATGTTAATTGGGTTGATGTTATTTATGGGAGAGGTGAATTGATTATTTATGGATTGACTTGTATTTATAAAATAAGAGTTAAATGCATTTGCTATTTGTTTATCATTATTGAATTTATTTTCGAATTCATCTATTATATAATTTGGAGATTGTTTAATTTGCTGATTATTTATGAGGTTATTTATTAAATTCCAATTTTCTTTAGTAGATATACTATTTTTTATTTTACTATCTATATATGATTGCTTTGCTTTTTTAATATTTAAGGTTAATTGATTTCTTAATTGTTTGTAGTTATATAAGTTTATTTCATTTTTATTATCTAAGTAAAGTTTATATAGTTTATACTTTTTATTAATGTCTCTTTTTATTTTATTTGTTATCCAATTTTTTGAAAGAATATTTGAAGATATTTTATTTGTAAGTAGTGGGATAAATTGGTTAATTATTGATGTATATATGGTATGAAATTTGTTGTATGAGTTTTCAGCATCATTGTCTTCGAGGACCGAATCCCAATTCGTATTTTTCAGTGCATTAATAAGTCTTTTAGTATTATTTATTGTTATTTTCCTTGTTTTAATTTCATTTGAGTTATTTCGTATTTTGGTTTTTATTTTAATTATTGTATATATTGGGAGGTGGTCTGTCAAGTCTTCTAAGAGTATTCCACTATTATAAATATTTGTTGTGTTTATATTAGTATAAATTTGATCTATAGTTGAAGTGTTACTTTTATTGAATCGGGGTCTAGTGTTTTGAAGAATTTGAGGCGTTAGTCCTAATTGATTTATTAAAATGTTTAATTGAGATGGTTTGAGATCATTTGTTATGATATTAAAATCACCCATAATTATTAAATCGTGTGAAATATATTTATGAAATTTACTATATAACATATTTATAAGATCTGCAGTTTTATTGAAAGGGCTATTATAAAGGCATGAAATTATTATTTTTTTATTTTTTTTAAGTTTAATTTCTATAGTAAGTGTTTCTAAATAATCTTTTATATTAAAAGTAAGGTCTTTTATAAGTTCATATTGAATATCTTTTATAACATATATTGATACACCACCACCTCTACATTTATTTTGTTTCTGTCTATAGTTTGTTTGATATGTGTAGTTTGTTATATTATTATTGAAGTCATTATTACTATTTAACCAGGTTTCAGATAAACATATAATATGAGGTTTGATTATTAAAGTATCTATAAATTCTCTTAATTTATCCAGGTTTTGAGTAAGACTTCTAATATTTATGTGTATAATTATCAGATTATTTTTATTTATTATTAATTCTTTTGTAATACTATTAAATTGTTGTGTTGTTTTGTATTGGTTTGGTATCATATTATATTTAATCATCTCGTTTTTTTAGTTCAATTATTTTAAAAGTATCATTTCTATGCCGTACTACATATTTATTATTTATTGTTGATTTATGTTTAGTCTCGATAGATAGTTTTTTGATAGTATCCAACTCAACTTTATTGTATTCTTTTGATATGCTTATATTTTTGAATTTGGAGTTTTTTAATTTGTTTGCATTTTGTATTATATTATTAATTTCTATTTCAGAGTTTAAAATAATTTTTAATGGCCTGATGACATTATCATTTTCTTGATATTTTCCTAATCTAAAATAGTTTTTTATATTATAATTTGTGTTGACTAGGTCTAAAATTTCTGTTATATTTTTTTTTTCTTCAAAATTTCTTGTTTCGTAATTAGAATCTATTGTTTGTTTAACATTATAGAGTATAATAGTTTTATTTCTTATTTCATTTAACTTTTTTTCATTTAGGGTTTTATTTATAGTCGTTGATAGATTTTTTTGAAGTGTATTATTGAGGTTAATTTTAGTGATCTCAGCAAATGTTTTAAGATCAGATTTATCAGCTGCTTCATTTAGTTTTTTTATTATTTTTTCTTGATTTTCTATAACTATAGTCAATTTTTCATTATTTATAGTTAATCTGTCATTATTTATAGTTAATTTTTCAATTAAGCATTTGAGATCAATTTTTTCATCATTATGCTCATCTGTCACAGATATCGTTTGTTTTTTTTGACGAGCCATTTTAAGCTTTATATCAATTAAATTCTAAATATCACTAATATATATGTTGTTAAAATATATTTACTTAATTAATGTATTGAATAAATAATAAGAGTTTCTCTAAATTTAAAAGATGCTTTTTATATAATATATGTCACACTAATTTATTATGAAGTACCTAGGGTTTATATTGGGTATATTATATACTGTATTTATTATATCAAATATACAAATATATAGCAATTAAATTATATTACAACAAATTAAATATTATAGAAATAACATAGTATAATAATAATAATAATAAAATAATATGCAGTATTTAAATATTAAAAATACAATAGTAAAAATATCCAATATAAGTATATTCAATGAATACAATTTATATATATATAAATGTATTAATGCAATATATATATGTTTTAATTTTATGATATTTAACAATACTAGGAATTCCAATAAATATCTTTTATGGCTTTTTTTATTGCATTTTCAATTATAATTTAAAAATAATAATAAAATACATAAAATGTATATATACCTAAATGTATTTATACAATATAATAATAATAAAGAGTTGGTAAATAAGATTAATATGATATTAATACAATATATTATTTAAATATAAATAGAGGATAACTAATCTATGAATAATAATAATCGATTAAAAGAGTAAATAAAGTAGTTGTTGTTATTAAATATGTAAACAGTAAGTGAACATTATCTTTGTGATTAATATATATTTGTTGTTGATTTTAATTTTGATAATCATACAATGTAAACAAATACTAAATAAAAAAATGAATATAATTTCAAAACCAATGTAATATATTTAAATATTAGTAGATATTAATATTTGAACAATACTAATAATAAAAATAACACACAAATAAATAAATACGCACCTATATTTATAATTATAATACAATTAAACGATATTTAAAATCTAATCTGTGAATAACACGTCTGTAATTTGGTTGCTATGTAAACAAAGTTGATATGAATTTATTTTAGATGAATTAAAATTAAATCATGGATATACATTATCTAGTGATATATTAAATATGTCTGATATTGAATTAGAAAAAATAGAAAGATATTCTGAGTCATCCTTAAAATCAGATATTTCAGGAATATTTTCGAACACTAAGGAAAGGTCATCATTCGATTTAATTATGTTAACTTGTGAATTTATTGATGATATTGAACTATTGATTTTATTTAAATTTTTAAGATTATCTGATAATACACTAGCATAGGATTTACTTGGAGATATTGACTATAGTTTATCTATTTTAAATATTAAACCATTAATAGACTTAATTGTAGACAGATTATTTGCTTGTATGCTTGAATTTAATTCCAACATTTGCGAGGTATTATTAATATTTTGCAAATTTACATCAATATTTGATGGTAGGTTATGTACACATTTTGTGCATTTGAAGGTCAAATGAGGTGAAGATAATATTTCTTTTGCATATTTAGCTGGATTAGAGTTAGTCCAATGGCAAGAAAATACTTTTGCCTTATATAGACACATATGGTGTATTTTTTAACCCACAATCACAACTAGCATAATCGTCATCACACTCATCCTTGCAGGTGTCGCACTTAGTTATCATAGTTTAATAAATGATGCAATTCAATTACATGTGAGAAACAATAGAATATATTATAAATTTATTTACGGTATATTTTTACCAAATCTATATATAATAGATTTGGTAATGTAGACCTAATAAAGTATATATATATATATATATATATATATATATATATATATAGTATATATATACACAACAATTATATATCACTCAAGTATATAATTATTTCATATAGATTCTTATATTAAAACCAATTTGTATAATGTATTATATATTTTCAAAGCAATATAATAGAGTGTGTACAATCTGAATAGAAATAACTAGATGAATATAAATTAAATGCAATATTATGATGTTACCAAAGCTATATTAGTATATATTACTATATATTATATTAGCAACTATATAAATGCACATGTATTGTATATATATATATATATATATATTTATATTATATAAACTTTAATATAATAAATACATTATTAGAAATTAAATCAAATATATTATGCAATAATTAAATTAAATATATAATAAATAGAATATTTATAATAAGAAAAACACAACAACAACAAAACATTATTAATTAATATGTATATACAATTAATATGTATTTTAAACTTCAAAATGTAACAATATTATAACGATTATTTCTAATAACTTATTCAATATTAAATATATTTATTTGAAATTTTATAATTAGGGTAAATTATAGCAATGAATAATGTAGCTATTTTAAATTGTTGATATAATTACATTTACAAGAATAAACAGGGGGTTCGGTAATCGGATACATGTGCCTAATACCGACCCCCTTATCCTATTACCGACCCCCTAAAATAATCGTGATATTAAATAATTATAATATTATAATAAAAAATAGTAGATATACATAAATATAATTAATTATAACATGCAATTGTGGAATTTATATTTTAATAGTAATATTAAATTTAAATTTAAAATGTATAGTATTACATTAAAATAGTGTATATTATTATTTAATATTTATTAATTAATCAGTATGTATATAATAACTGGAATAATGAATCATAAATCTATATCAATGAAATATACATATATTTTAAGAAAAATACTGATCTATTTTCATTGTAAATTATAAATTACATGGGGTCGGTATTAGGGTAATTTAGGGGTCGGTAATAGGAAAATTATATGGGTTGCTATAATTAATATATATTGGTTAATAGTTATTCAAATTAAATTATTTGTATAATATTTATAAACATTAATCTACAATATTATGTTCAGTATTACATTTTCTTTTAATTAATAAAATATTTACAATGATTTAAAAAAATTATTATTCAAATATTTAAAATATAAAAACAGAATATTACATTTGATCAAATAACAATTGTAGGATTGAATATTTTTAAAAACAAAATAAAACAAATTATTCTTATTTAACATTAAATTACTAACAGTTCATGTATATATAATGTGTTGATATCTCTTATAGTTACTGAGATACGAGAGGGGGTCGGTATTAGGAGGGGGTCGGTAATATATATATATTATATTGAATATGTATTTAATATATATTATATACTTTCATGTACATTTTATTACTTTTACAATATATATAATATCACTTTATATTTGCATTATTTTGTATATATATTTTAGTATACAATAATTAATTGACATACATTAATTATCGTATACTACTTTACAGTTGACAGCAAATTAAATATCCATTATAATTTAATCAAAAGGCATGACATGTACGTGACATATGTATGAAATACTAGTGTAACATAGGTATTCACGCTTATTATAGTATACCTAATGTATAAATATATAGCAACCGTGTAACCAAGAATATTACATCTATATCTGAATGAATATCTTTCCTATTTATATGTAAAAAATTAAATTATAATTCCATCTCATCTATTTGCTATCTACCAATAAAAACTTAATAATGAAATAAATATCATCGAATTTTTAACAAAACATACTTATTTACCTTGATAAAAAAGCAGTATATTGAATAATATATGTAAACAAATTAATAATACGTATTATAATATTAAATACTCAATACGGCCTTATGTTATCATCCAATGACATATAATCCTCCAAAACCGTATAATCCATTAAATGTATCAATGTCATCATCTTTACGACAAAGACGCTAAATTCCAAGTCCTAAAGACAATACCATAAAAGTTACTAATACTACTCGATAAAATTGGCTGATAATAAGATATTTTGATGAAGACGAAAGAAAATGTAACTTCATTCATAAAATATTTAATTACATTTACACATATGGCTTCAATCTCGCTGACATCATATGAAGTTGTTCATTACATTTTCATTGTAAAATATTGAGTAAAATATGCAGAGTTAGATCAAGCTAACATACCATGAGAGAGTGTTTAGCACATTGTTGTATAATGTATATCTTCAATAATATATTCGATTCAATAGACCCAAACATTACATAATCTGATTTCAATGATGGAATACATGTTAAGAATATTATACATAGACCAAGTACACCACTAATAAAATGGACTCAGTCAATTTTCAACCAAAACAATGACATAAAATCACCATGGCAACCACCTTAGAAAAATGTCTCCTTCCTTTACCAATCAATTATTATATTATTATATATACGACATATTCGAATTATACAATGTATACCAAAAAATCACTGTCCCTAAACATACGAAAACAATATTCTTAATCTCGATATATTTCAAAAAATGATCTTATATAATTTCCAATATTATAACTTGTAACCTTATAACTGACCACTACATTATCCTTTTCACTATTCCACTAAGCAAATCAAAAACTATCAACATCAGAAACATTGCGAACATTTATATTTCAGAAACTTAAAATATATTAAAAATCGTCATATTTCTGTTAACAATAACACTCTATCCCATTTTGACAATATTCTCTCTTCTACTCTTGATTCTCATATACCTATTACATAAAAGAACATTATAGTACGTGATAACTCAAAATGGTTCAATAATAATCTAATTAATGAAAAACTTCTAAGAGCTGAAATATTAAGGCGCATGTCAAAATCACTTACTGAATTTAACATATTCTTACTACGTAGATAGAAATATCGCACATTACTAAAAAACAAATACAAAAATATTATACAAAATTACTTACTAACGCAGGAAATTACTATAATACAATTTTTGAAATATATAACATAATACTAGGAAATATTAAACAACGTATTTTTACAAATAATTATGTATTACATAATTTTAATAAATGTTAAGAATTATTTACCACTAAAATAAATAATACGAATATATCCCCTCCTTCCTTACTTTAATAAGTTATTCAAACACAATTAAATATGTATAGATCATTATTATGAATCGTGATCTAGCTTGCAAGCATGGTTGATACTTGATTTGGTTGTATATATATATATATATATATATATATATATATATATATATATATATATATCTGTGAGTACTTAAGAACTAATTCAACGTCCTATTGTTTAGTTATAAAACTCTATAAATATACATTTCTAGCCTAGATTATTCATATGAATATGTTTCTGGTTATATATTAGTTATATTAGATCTCGTTACAAATTGTTAAAAGACAAAATATATCAAAATTTTAATAATTTAACTTTTCGTTTATTATTTTATTATGCTTAAGATTTAAGTTTGAAATATATTTGAAACTATTTTCTTAAATCATATGCTAAACATATAATGTATATTGCATCATTTATGTATACCATTCAATGTATTTATAAAAATCAATATTATTATCTATTTATATATCTATATAAATAATAAGTATAAATCTATGCAATTATAGTTCTGATGAATAATACATTATATATATTTACCTGTTGACCTGTGCCGTCGAGTCGTATCCGACCCCTGGCGACATCGATGACAGCAGCTCTCCAATTCCTCCTACATCTTGAGGCTCGAATCATGTTGAAGATAGTTCCATATACGTTTTTCTTTATGCTATCCAGCCATATTTACCGTGGTCTCCCTCTGCTTCTATAACCCCCCATTCTTCCTACCATCACTTCATATTCCATTCCGTCTGCCCTTATAACATCGCCAATGTAACATAATGATGCCTTGACTATCCTTGACACAAGTGTCCATTTTAGTTTTATATTATCAATAACCCATACATTTTCCTTTCTGTCGGTCAATGTTACTCTTAGCAGACGTCTCCAACACCACAACTCAAGAGCATCGATCATCTTTCTCTCAAGCTTTCTCATTGTTCAAGATTCTGCTCCATATAAGACTATAGGGAAAACTATAGCTTTTACAAGCCTAATCTTTGTTCTGAGGGTTATTCCTCTATCTTTCCAGATTTTCGTTAGTCCCCCCATTGCAGATCTGCCTATTGCTAACCTTCTGCGTATTTCCTTCTCACAGAATCCTTGTTTATTAGAGATTCCTGGAAAATAAAGTGTAATACTACTTCAATATGTTTGCCATCTACTACCATTTCTCCTTGGTCTTCAGTCATCATTACTTTAGTTATGCCTACATTTAGATATAGACCTGCCATTTCACTAGCCATTTTACTCTTTCCATAATTTCTATTAGATCGGTTTTAGTTTCGGCGATCAGTGTTGTGTCGTCAGCATATCTCAGGTTAGTAATCCTTCTACCTCCAATACTGATTCCCCCATCCCAATCTTATAATGCCTCTCTCATTATGTTTTCTGCATATATATTAAACAGTAAGGGGGATAAAATACATCATTGTTTTGCCCCTTTCCCTATGTTTATAGTATAAGTTTCACCGAATTATGTTATTATAGTGGCTTCTTGTTTCGTATAGAGCTTTCTTAGTATAATTATTATGTGATATATATTAGGTGACACCTAATATATATATATATATATATATATATATATATATATATATATGTGTATGCATATACATTTATTTATTATTTTTACTTTTATAAATCTCCTATTCTTAATCTATATTATAATTATTATATTATTATAATTTCACCTGACGCCCGCAGTATGTGGTAAGAATTGGCATTAACATCATTGATTGTAATACATACACATACACATATACACACATATATTTTCATACACAATGAAATGATCACGTGAGTAGTAATACTTTAATATGTATATATATATAATATTAACTTATAACATTTATATATTTATATATTATAAATTAATAATATATTAAAATATAAATAAATTAATAGATATTACATTTAATTTAAATTCAAACTTGTATATATAATTAATTATATATAAATTATAATATAATTAATCAAATATATTAATGTTATTAAATTTGTATTAATTTTAAATATTAATTATAACCAAAATATGTATATTAAATATATTAAAATGCCTCGTAAATCATAAATGTGTTAATGCATTTTTTATTTAATGAAATATATATTCGAAAGTATAAATTTGAAAAGTTTCTTTCGATATTATATGTTATTGAAATAAACAAAAATAATAGAATATTAAAAATTAAAAGATGGTAATACGTTTTATAGTTAAAATAAAATAAACGAAAGATCGTGACATTATTTTAATTAAAGTACAATTTATAAATTGTATCGTAGTTTGTGATATGGCATTCGAAATAGTGTATACAATATATATGACGCTCTACTAAGGGAGTTATTAGTTAACGCAGGTATCCATTTATTAGTAGGTTACATTTTATATTGTAAAATGTTATCTTATTAGTAATATTAGTGTAACGTTTGCAATAAAATGTGAATTGTACAAATACGGGTGTGTAGATTCCATAGATTCGCGGATATTCGTAATGCATATTCCTATAGAGGTATCAATAGGACATGGATTTGCGAGTATTCTTAGTTATAGAAAAAAAGTTTAGTATATTATTACATGCAGTTCTTCTGATCTATATCATTAATTTCTGGAATATAAAGTTAAATAGGGACACACATTATTCTAGTATACTTATATATAAGGACATTATATTTCAGAGCGTATAAATGAGGTAGAAGAATTACCCAACATTAGAAAATTTTTCGAAAATTTTTGAATTTTATTTACAAATATTGAAAATTATTATAAATAATTTTCAATATTCAAAAATTTCATATTTTTGTTAAAAATAAAACACAAAGTTTGCAAAATATTTGAAAATAATTTTACAAAAATAATATGGAAATGATTTTCGAAAATTTTACGAAAATAATTTTCAAATAAAACACAAAAATCTAATAGATTTAATTACATTTTATTGCAGATAAATTTTAATTTTTGTTTTAAATATCTACTTTCTATTATTTATTTATGATTAACGAAATAAATATAAAATAGATAAAATGTTTCTGTTTTAAAATAAATTATTATATATATTGATATATATTTTTTATATCTAACATCATTATTAATAGTATTCAATCAAAAATAATGAAGGATAAGTCTGCAAACAACAATTAATAAAATACTATTATTCAGTTAAACTAATTTTTGATTCATTCAATGAAGTAAAAAATATTGATGTTATATATTAATATATTTATTCTAGGCTTATATATAACAATATATTTTATTGTTATTATATTCTCCAGATAATTTATATTTTATTTACAAATGTGTTGATTATAATCAACACATTTGTAATTTTAATAATTATTGACTAAATATTTATTAAATACTAAAAATGATGTGCCGATTAAGTTTGCAAATAATTTTAAAAAAATGTACAGAAATAATAGAAATTTAATTTCTAAGTTTGAAATAAATGTGTCTACAATATTATCGAAAAATATTCGCAAATCATTAACATTTGGTTAACTGGGAGGTAACTCTGACAATCTAGTGTATTGAGAATATTCCCAATGGATATCTTCGTTATAATATTGTCATCCGATATAATCACGTTACAATTATATATTATAATTAATTACTATATATATATATATATATATATATATAACTGTTTTAGTATATGATATTAATTTATTTTTATTGGGACAATACTTACATAATTACTAATTATCAATAAATAGATCTACTCTATTCGTGTTGATGATACAATATTCCAAGTGCGTATACAACATTCCCGACATGATACCTTACGAACATTACCACATGGATGGGGATATCAATATCGGTGTCATCATTGCTGTTAGGTCTGGGTTAGTAACATAAATATATATATATATATATATATTATATGATTTCTGATATTTGATAATTCTACTGATAGGCATGCATGTTATTAGATTTTGAGGATATACTAATAGGTATATCAGATAGAAATGTATCATTAGTATATAATTTAATAGGATATGTGGAGAAATAGATTATATAGTGTATTTTAACGAATCAGTAAGTGTGTGGAATTGTAATAGATCAGTGGTGGTTAGGGAGGGTATAAGGTACATAGTTGTTTGAGAGGGAGTGTGTAAATAGTGTTTACGAATGTATTATTGGGTAGTTTGTAAGTAGTTTTCATGTAGCTAAATGTGAGGTGATTATTGGTAATGAGGAGTGTGACCATTCATGGCATTAGGGATTATTCAAGTTTGGTTTGAGGGAGTAACTATATTATTGTATGCATTATATATGTATGCATATATATATATATATATATATATATATATAATTTGTATATTGGTGATATCCAATATTGTATAACTGTTCCTAATTGTTCATTGATCCGAGATTAGAATTTATTAGTCATAGACTATGCTAATATATTTTATATTATATATTACTATGACTCATAGTAATATATAATATAAAATATATTAGCATACATGTTCTTTCATAGACTTCCTCTATATTGATTTATTTTTTAAATACTTTTTTCTTTTTTAAAATTGTTATGATAATAACAATTATAAATAACTATTAAAATCCATTAATAAACTTAGAATTATTTAATCAAAAGATAAGGTTCAACAATAAATGTTGTAGATTTCACAAAATTACAATACATTTTCTTAAATAACCAATACTACTTAAAAATATATTTATATATATATAATGTCCTTATTAATGATCTAGTTATCTAGAATACCATTAATTAAGTATATATTAACAACATGTATCAATATGTCAACAAATATGTCAACTTACTCTTCAAGAAGTATATATTCCGTTACTGAAATGTTCAATAATATTATTTTATTTTTATACTAATTGATAAATTACAAATTTCTAAGTTCTACAAATTTTACCAACAAAAATATGTAAATTTAAAAATAATAATACTCACCATATTAATAATATATTACCAATTCTAATAATATTACCATATTATAAACTATTACAAAATTCATATAAATATTATAGTTCAACTATTTAAAATAGCATTACTATTATTACTTATTCGATATGCAAGGGTAATATACCTAAATATCAATAAAACAACCCTTAAAACGTAAAACTAACTAATAACACGTAACCTTCTAATAAAATAATGTTATTTAAACATATCGTTATAACTAAACTGAGATTATTCATAAACAATATTTCAATATAGTGAAACTATACATTATCAAACTTCTATTACTATTATAGCATATCATATATAATATTCTTATTTATTATATTTTACTAGTTATTATTTTTTTCATATTTTCTATTGTATGGTAATGTATATTTTATTAATATTATCTATTTCATTATATATATATATATATGAATATATATATATATAAATATTTTCTATTGTATGGTAATGTATATTTTATTAATATTATCTATTTCATTATATATATATATATAAATATATATATATATATATATATATATATATATAATTATTACTCTATTGTATATTTAATAAATTAATACATATTTATAATAATAATAATAATATAGAAACAATGAAATATGTGGAGATATTATACCAATATCTTTACAAAAATTGGAACTTATTGCTGAGACAATACGAGATGCCAATAAAAACCCAAATATCCTACCGAATTTAACTATTGGGTTTACATTTTTGGATGACTGTAAAACGAAAAGAGTTAGATGTTATTTTATAATATAATCTTATATTTTGTAATATAACAATTATTTAGGATTATATATTTATTAACTTATTTTACAATAAAGATAGTATATATATATATATATACTTATATATATATACACATATATATATATATATATATATATATATATATATATATATATCATCATATACCTTATAGTTTGATGCTGCAAGGGCTATGCAGTTCGTTATTCCTGATTTAGATGTTTGTATGCCAAGAAATGACGAACAAAAATATCCGGTAGTAGATAAGTTTCCCTGGTATAGAGTCAGTGCAGTTCTTTCAGCATTAACATCAGGGAAAACTATAAATATCGCAAGTATTCTAGGAGCTTATAGAATGCCTCTTATTGCTTCAGCAGCGACATCTGAAGATGTTAGTAAATACTGTATAATTTATATATTTCTTTATTAAATATATAAATTAAAATATAAACATTTAATAAAATAATAATACTGTTAATGTTGATTATAATTTAAATAATGGTTATGAAAATTATATTGATATTAGTATATGTATTGATGAAGATGATATATATACAAATGAAACAAAATTTAAATATTATAAAAATACAGATATTAGCAATGTAAAAGTTACTATGTTTAAAATCAATGATAACAGAAAAGTTAACATTATGCAATACATTTATATATATATATATATATATATATATATATATATATATATATTATATATGATACATATTATATTAATATTATATGTGATATATATATATATATATACATATATATATAATATAATACTATCAAAAACACATGTAGTTTATCATATATGCATCGTAAGAGTTATAGAACAGTTCTAAAATACATGTAGTTTGACATAGTTGTAAACAAATATAACTATAATAAAATGATGAACACTACATAGTGAAAATTATCATATAAATTAAAACTGTTAAACATTTAGTTTTCAATTTAATTTATAGGATAGGTATATAAATGTCATTAGTTTAAATGTAAGCATATATATATATATATATATATATATATATATATATATATATATATATATATATTACAATAATAGTACATACATATATATTTATAATTACGTGTATATCCTAATATATGCATTAAATATAATTTTAATTTGTTATCATATTCAAGTACAATTTTAAATATAATTGTATATGATATTTCTATAATATATTAAATAAACATACACGTATATTATACGTCGTATTATACACCTATATTATACTTATTATACGTCGTATAATAATATATAAGTATGTAATATATATATATATATATATATATATATATATAGATGAATTGGTGTTCCTCAAGGTTCTGTTTTGGGTCCTTTACTTTTTAATATATTTTTAAATGATTTACATATTGTTTTTATTTCTTCTATTCCTATATTAATTGCTGACGATACTAATTTAATTTTTAAAGATAAAGATGCAAATACTCTTAAATTAACTATGAATAATGAACTTAAGAAATTAAATATATGGTTATCTGAAAATAAACTAACTATTAACATAGATAAATCATCTTACATTTTAATTCATGATAAGTTTAATGATAACAAATATATAAATAATTTTGTTTTACATATAAATGGTAATATAATCAATAGAGTACGGTATTATAAATTTTTAGGAATCACTATAGATGAGAAATTAAACTGGAAAAAACATATAAATAATATAGCTAATAAGCTTTCTAAAGTTGTATCTATTATACATAAATTAAAATATTCTCTTACTATAAAATCATTAAAACTCATTTATAATACATTTTTTCTACCTCATCTAAATTATTGTAATACTGTATGGTCTACTACATATATATATAATCTAAATAGATTAATTATTATACAAAATAAAGCCATCAGAGCTATTTTCAATATTTCAAATAGATGTAATACAGATAAATATTATATAATATTGAATATCTTGAAATTTACTGATATTGTAAAATTAAATACTCTAAAATTTATGTTTAGTATTTTTAATAATTTTACACCAATCATTATCAAAAATATGTTCTCTATTAATCAATGTATATAGTCAGAGAAAAATTTTTAAATTTGTTATTCCTTCTTTCCGTCTTAATATAAATTTTTTTTTGCATAACTCACAATGGTCCATTTTTATGGAATCTTATTGAAAACAGATTTAAATTATTATATAATATAAATACGTTTACTCGAAGTTTAAAATATAATTATATTTCGATGTATTAAATGGTTTAACTGATTTTATTATTTATTTTATATTATATCTTACATATCTTACATATCTTATATATCTTACATATCTTTTATACATATTTTCCAACTATTTATTTTTAAAAAACTATTTTTAGTTAATTTTATATACTTAATTTTATTTATTATATTTTATTTAATTTAATTTATATTCAAACATGATGAAGTAATTACTCGGGAATGGAATTTTTTAATTTTTTATTAATTTTTTAATTTTTGTTTTTAATTTACATATTTGATATATATGAGCTTTTATTATATAATATAAATATCCAAATTGCAATTTTTTTCTGTAGATTTTTTCTGTAATTTATTATATTTTTACATTTAATTATTTTTGTTAATATGTATTCATCAGTATCTTCATTTAAATTATATAGTGATAATAGAGACTTCTTTAATTTTCTATATTTATATATGTATATGTATATTTTTGTTTATGTAGGTATGTTTGTATGGGTGAACCTATATGTATGTATATGTATTTGTGTGTGTGCATTTGTATATGCGTGTATTAATCTACGTATGTGTGTATATGTGTATATATATGTATATGTATATTCATATATATATTATGGAAATAATATATTGATATGACAATATCGTTGTTTTATTGAATAACTCATTATTTATTTATATAATTTTATCAAATAAGATTGCATCCTTTTAGTTATTTTTTTTTAGTTTTGTAAAAATTTATCATTATTAAAATCATAAATTATTTTTTATCATATATATTTGTATAATTATTTTCCATTCTCGAATAATTAACAGGGTAGAACTTGATAAGCCTTGCTTTTTTTCTACCCAGTAGTTCGCTACATCTTCTGAGTTATATATTATGTTATACTAATAAAGAAATATGTGACATGTATAAAATTAAGTTTAAATTAAAAAAACTCAAACATAAAATATTTAATTAGTGGTATATATAGACCATCTAATAGTTACATTATTTATTTCACTGATATGTTTACAAATAAATTTAAAAATTATATATCAGATTATGTAATATGTATTGGTGGTGATGTAAATATAAATTTTCTTAATTATATGATTCAAATAATACTAAATATCTAAGATAGCATATATTCACTTAATTTATACCCAACAATAACTAAACCAACAAGAATTACAAGCACAAATTCACCCTTAGATAATTTTTTTTACAAATTTCAAGATACTTTAATATCTGGTATAGTCTTAGTGACCACTTACCAATTTTTATAAATTTTAAAATAGCATCTAAAAGAGATAATATAATTATAATTAAAAAGTCACGTATGAAAATAACATTTATAAATTCAAACTTGCAATAACTAATTTTAATTGGAATTTACTCAAATATGACACTGAAATGTGTATAAATGATACTTTTACAAAAATTGTAAAAGACCTTTCTATGTTTTATAATAAAACTTGTCCATTAATAACAAATAAACTATCGAAAAAACGTTTTCTAAACAAACCGTGGATATGGAATACAATTAGAAAATGTATATTTAAAAAAAATAAACTTTATAAAAGATATATACAAAATAAAACTGTTCTCAACAAACTGAGCTATACCAGTTATAAAAATATTTTAACAACAATTCTTAGGTATGTAGAACATAAATATTATAATGACAAATTTAAAACTCATAGTAATAACCCAAAACAAATGTGGAAAGCGATAAAACAGCTAATTGAATACACTAGTAAATCTAAGGATACTACTTTATTAGTGATAAATCTAATAGTGAAATTGCAAATAAGTTTAATGATTATTTCATAAATGTAGACCCAAATTTAGCTAAGGAATTTTGTGATAATAGTTTGCAGTCAATCTATAAGACATTAACTAATAAAAACAAAAATTCATTATATTTATTTCCTACTAGTGTTATTAAAAAATGAATATTACTAATGAAATTAAAAAAATTATCGAACATTGTAATAATAAGTACAGCATTGATACCTTAGGTTTTAATATGCATATAATTAAACAAATAAAGAATGAGATAAGTCCAATTATTGCAATACTTTTTAATAAATGTTTACATGTTGGTTTATTTCCAGATGATTTAAAAATTTCTAAAATAATTCCTATATATAATTCTGGTACTAAAAAGTAGTTATCCAACTATAGACCAATATCAAAATTATTTGAAAAGATAATAAAAACAAGATTAAATGAATTTTTAACAAAAAATGATATATTGAGTGACTCACAATATGGATTCAGAGAAGGTATTTCATCTTCAGATGCATTAATGGATCTAACTGAATCTATATCTGAAAGTCTTGAACGATTGGAAAAATATGCAGTTGTATCAATTGACCTAAAAAAGCGTTCGATACTATACACCATGACATATTATTTGTTAAACTAGATCATTATGATATACTGGGGTCAGCACTTTCATTAATTAACAGTTACCTAAATAATAGACTACCATTTGTTCACTATAAGGATGAATACTAAACTACTGAGATTATGAAATATGGTGTTCCGCAGGGCTCGGTTCTTGGGTCACTTTTATTTTTAATATATATTAATTATTTACGGAATATTTCCAATGACTTTAAAACAATTTTATTTACAGATGACACTAATATTATTTTTAATAGTGATTCACTAGGTAAGTTAAATGTTAAAATGGATAAGGAACTTGACAAATTGAATAAATGGCTTTGCGCAAACAAGTTAACTTTAAACCTGGACAAATCTAATTGTATTCTTTTCAATGTTAGAAATATACATACTAACTCTATATTTGATATCAGAATAAATAATACCAAGATCGAAAAGATTAAAAACTATAACTTTATTGGAGCATTCATTGATGACAAACTAGACTGGAAAGAACAGTATAATTATATTTCCAAAAAGTTATCTAGGATAGTTAGATATCTATATATATAATGCTTTATTTGTTCCTCACTTATACTACTGCGCCCATATATATGGTAATACTTTTTCCTCATTAACTGATTATATAAATAGATTACAAAAGCGAATACTAAAACTAATCACAAGTTCAAGTTACAAAATTTTGAATTTTGATAATATTGTCAAATTATGTTCTATTAAAGTTGCTCACAGAGCATATTATCATAAATTACCGAGTAACATTCAAAAACTTTTTTTGATTAATAAAAACACGGACAAATTTATAAGATTCAAGTTAAGAACTAGCAGAGATCTGTTTAGAGTGAGAAATGTGTCCTCTAGACAGTGGAACTACTTCCTATTCAACTGACAACAGATAGGTGTATTAAATCGTTTGGAAGACGTGTTAAAAAATATATTCTTGAATTAAAAATGACTTAAAAAGGAAAATTTGTCAAAATAATTATTTTTAATTTTTTTTATTGTTTCATTTTAATTTTTATTTCTGACATAATATAAATTTAACAAACATTTTTGATGTTTTTATAACTTTAAATTTAAATTTTGATTTTGATTTTGATTTTGATTTTTTTATTATTTATATAGTTTTATTATTATTTATATAATGTTGACATAATATAAAATTATAAAATATTATTTGTTTGTTTTTTTCTTGTCTTTTTCTTGACTTATTATAATATTTAAAAAAAATTGTGTTTACATTGTTCGACTTACTATAAATTTTCTTAATTTTCTTTTTAACTTTTTATATATAATATAGCTATTTATTTATTGTTATTTATTTTTTTAGTTATTTTTAGTTATGTTTAATTATTTTATCAAATAGGATTTGTCTTTTAATTATTAATTTTATAATTATTTTATATCTATATTCCTAGATTTTTATATTAATTTATTTTTCTTCTTTACATTTTATGATTATATGATGAATGACATTATGTGGAGTGTTATACTTATTGGAATATATATATATATATATATATATTAGTTTTTTTTTCATTATATTTTTTCTATGACCGGAGTGGATAATATGTTTATACTTGATATGATTCTGATACGTGTCGGGGGATGTGATATACTTGTGGAGTGGGCAAGTATTGTCAGTGTTCTTATTATTGGCGGTATTAATATCCCTAAGACATTGGAACTGGCTATCCCATATCCTTGAAGTTGATACTTCATATACCATCATTAATTTCAACTTAATATTGGCAACTCTGGATATAATTTATTAGTAATCTTTAACTACAGCATTCAAAACTAACATATATATATATATATATATATACTCCAATTATACTTTTAATGTATTATACTATTACTTTTTTTTATTTATTTATTTTTAATATTATTTTTAAAGTTATTTATATTTTTATATGATTTATTAATTTTATATTCTCATGATTCTTATAAGATTTATAAAATTACATATTTTACTTCTATATTTTATAAATTTTACTTTTATTTTTGTTCTCCTCATAATTGTCGATTAGGAATATGTTTCAGGTAAACGACTATATAAGCATTGCGCTTCTTCGATTACCTTGGTAATACCTAAATTCTGATATATTATTATTATTATATTATTAAATATATATATATATATATATATAGTCCATCCATTATACATGTATAATATTCTCGTGTGTGTGTTTACAAAATTGTTAACATATTAATATTTAATTATTATATATATATATATATATATATATATATATATATATATGTGTATATATATATATATATATATATATATATATATATATATATATACATATATGTATATATCTAATATATCATATTTACAGCTTAACGATCAATACCAATTTCCATATTTCACACGAACTATTCCTTCTGATAATTACCAAGCACAAGCAATTGTTGATATTATATCAAGGTATGGATGGACATATGTCACTGTCATCTCATCATTAGGATCATATGGAGAAAGGGGTAGCAAGGTTACTAATAATAGTAATACTAATAATGTTAATAATAATAAAATATTATTATTATAATTTACATTATATATATATATGTATATATATATATATATATAATATTTCTCTTTTTAAACTGTGATATATTTGCCAATAAATGTGATGTGCAAGATTTCGTTTTGCGACCATTATAGTTTTAATGTACAATAATAATCTACCTAATATATATATATATATATATATATATATATATATTTAACATGCATATTTAAACATATGTTTAAATAAATAATTAATGATTTCATTATCAAGCAATCGGATTATATGTTAATTTGTGATATATTTATAGATGAAAATCTCAAATAGAAAAAAAAACAGATAAATAATATTAAATCCAAATATATCTCTTTAATAAATAGATTAAAATCTAAATTAAATGGACAATCACTTATGAATATATATATATATATTACTCTTTATTATATTGTCATATTCACTATTGCTCAGTATTATAGGGTAATATGTATTTGAGTAAATTCACTGTATACTATAGTATATATATTATATAGTATATAGTATATATAGTATATATAGTATATATATTACAAGATAGATTTTTAAGAGCAATTTATTATCTAAATAATAGAAAAAATATTGACCATATTTATATACATAATCGTATTTTCAAATTTAAAGATATTTATAATTAAATATATAAAGCTTGGCATAATCATAACATGCATTGTATAAAATAATTGGAATATTTTTATAATTAAATTATTTTTTACAATATTTATATCATTTAAAAATTCATTAGTTTTTAAATTTATTCATGATTATTATTATTTTTATTATTTTTGGATTACAATTATTTTAAGAGTTACATACATTTACATTTTTCGTTTTTCGGAATGCAAACTGTGCTTATAAAGCAATCGGACGTTATTGTGTATTTGTAGTTAATATTTCATATTAAATAAGTGGGTTTTCCATAGTTTATTGAAGTTTGGAGTTGAAGGTGTAGTACGAATGGATGTAGGGAGAGTGTTCCAGGAGTATGTAACGGATATTGCCCAGGCGCGAGTGTTAGTTGAATGTAAGTTGTGTTTATTAGGGATTTGAAGTAGAAGCGTATTGGTGGAGCGTGTAGTGGTACTAGTTGGTAATTTAAGTTTGAGTAGGACTGCTAGGTAGTCAGGAGAATCATAGTGGATTGCTTTATGAGCCAGTAGTAGAGTTTTATATAGGATTATATGGCGTACAGGTAGCCAGTGGAGATTAACTAGGAATGGAGATATATTAGTATGGGATTTTTTGGTATGTTGTATATACACCTAGCTATAGAATTTTGAGTTTAGTAATATACGATGAAATGTATTATGTATTATAAAGGATAACATTGCAGTAGTCGAATAGAGGTAGGATGTAGTCAGAAGATATAATAGTAGCTGTTGATATTGATATTGAATGTAGTTGATAGTTTAATGTTTTATTATATGGGACAGATATGATATTTATGATATGGATATGTGGGATAGGGTTAGGGGTAACGAGTAAGTACATATAATGAGATATGAAACACGTATGAACAAAACAAAAAGGAAAAAATAGAATATATACAATAAAAAGCATAATGAATTAATCATGCCTCTATTCTCGATAACATGTGATATGTTAGTTTAATTGGTTGTAATATGAATGTGGAGACGGCGCTTGTCACACATGGTGAGGAATCGACTTTCAGGAAAGGGTGGATCACTTCCTGTGTCGTAGGGCTATCTAAATGGGCTATGAAATAGCATCGCGACTGACACCCTTACTTCCCGAAACATTTCACCATGAGGTCCAAACCGTCATCCATAAATAGTATTTTATAAAAATGTACTACACATATTACCGAGACTCATTAGTATAATATTTGCGTAGTCGATTGGTAAATAATATAAAATTAGGGGAGTTAGTGATATATGGTGGTAATGAGTTCCATACATTTGCTACTCTATTGCCAAAATAATTTGCAATGCGATTCGACTTGTATGTATAGGTTATGATATATCTAGAATGTTGTGAATATTGCGGTGGGAGGGGAGTTAAGAAGTTAATAATTCATACGTATAGTCTTATTATGTTCAAGTACTAAATAATTGCTGGTGAGTTATTAATTATAGTAGTTAGGCAGGATTTAATGTGGGTATTGATTGGTGAACAATGACATGGACTTCAATGTTGGCTGCAAACATGGTGTACTTGGTGGAAGGAAAAGATAAAAAAGGTGTATTAATGAGGAGTAGGTAAACGTAGAAGAGTTGATGGGTATTCTCCAAATAGTACTCTAGGTTTGGATGATAGTGATTTCTTTAGCTTAGTGATATAGGTTATATTAGTAATGTAGTTGGAATTCCAGAGTATAACACTATTTTTAAATTCATCACCTAGCTGTACTCGATAGATACGTATATTAATTATGTCATCTTAAAAAGAGGTAAAGTTTTAGTAATTGTTTTGACAGGTTGTTATCGATGGATTTCAGGAGGTCATAGAGTAGGGAAAGTAATATCGTGTCTGTACTGTGGAATTTTCTGAAGTCGCCTTACCTAGATTTAAATATATATTTAGCCGTAAGGTAGAAGATCAATTTTTTATATTTGACTTTCTCTTGTAGTTTAGTTAGCAAAGTAAGTTGAGATATATTTAAATAGGGTATTACTGACGACTTGGGATTCTTTTATAAAATGACTGATAAAGAAATATTTTATGTTTGAATATTTGTTTCTGACATTCTATGTCGGATAATACTAATTATAAGGGATTCACCTTTAAACATTTGTAAATTTGGGTAATAGCCGATACAAGCTTATACAAAGGTTATACCCAGTAAGGTTTCCGGATGGTGAATATAATGTAGAGGTAATAATCAATATATACATCTTAATAGTATTGGGAAGGGAGAATACGGTTAAATTGGATAGCAGAATTTCAAAGTCATGAGAGAGTTGGGTGGCTGGTAGTTGTTTGTTCAGGTTATTGCGATTATCATAGATACGTTTAATCTTTAAATAGTTAGAGAAGTCAGAGCATATATAATCATATCTGATAAGTTAGGTTACATGATATTTTTAGTTCCGCCGTTATATGTATACATTTATAATAAAACATAGTATACTACATAGAACTATAATAGATATAATTACATATGTATTAATTAATTTAAAAATAAATTATTTTGTTATTTATTAAACTTAACAAATAAATATTATTTAATATCAATATTTTTAATAGGCTGTAATAAAATTAGCAAACGATCGTGGTATTTGTATAGCATATGCAGATACTTTGCACAAATCTTTTACTGATGAATATTATCAAGAAGTTTCAAATCATATTGTTTCAGACTCTAAATCTAACGTAATTATTTTATTCATTCAGGTTAAATTCTTAATAAATAGTAACTAATATTATATTTTAAATAAATTAATATTAATACATTATATTCTATGGATATATATATATATATATATATATATATATAATATTCTCAATTATAATATGTACATTATATAAAATACGTATTATATATTTAATTTATAGTTTAGTTATTTACCCAATTAATAAGCTATACACATCACCTATAACTCAGTTCCCAATAATAATATTATTGGGATATCCTAATGATAATGCATTAAAATATATTCTATTAGAGTATTATTTTTATAAGATCCATATATATATATATATATATATATATATATATATATATGTGTGTGTGTATGTGTATATTATTTGTAGAGTTCACACGCTCTACTTTTATTGAAGAAACTGAAAATTGATCTTCCAAATGATAGGAAATTAATATTTATTTGTTCAGATGCCCTTACTTACTATTTCTTTGAAGAGTTTATTGATTTTTCAATAGGAACCTTCTTTATATCAGTTGGTATTAAACATTATATTAATTATAATATTTATAAAACATATTAGAATGTTTTAAATAAAATAAAAATTAATTATATTAGTTTACATATAATAATAATAATAATATTTATTTATTGAAATCTCATATATATATACGGATACAAGTTGACCCCTCAATAATTGATATTATACATGATATACATATATACATATTATACATTGACTTATACATGTTATAAATAACCGTGATAGTAATATTTTGATAAAATACAATAGTAACATTATGTTTCTTGTGTTTTAATTATTCGAATATTAAATTCTTGATAAACACAAGGGAAAAATAAGAACTTCATGGAGTCGAACCTGGGACCTCTGGCTTAGATATTTTGGTTTTCCCACTTCATCTCATGAGCCATAAACACCAGACATATATACATATATATATATATTTATATAATATATATATAAGGATTTTTCTAAGAAAATATATATCAAGTATTCGAATAATTAAATACGATTTATAACCAACAATGACTAGTAAAACTACATATGTTATTATTTAGGATAGTTATGTTTTTAAACTCAAATCAAACTATAAAATTTTAAAATGTAAAATAAACTGTTTATAATTAGTATATATTATGAAAATTACGTGATCATTACTGATACATAATAAAATAATGGGATATGATTTTTTTAAATGATATGTGGTTTATTAATGAAAACATCATTGTAAAAAAAACATGTCAAATCTAAATTAATGTATAACTACAGTCAGTTGCGACAGGGGTTATCTGTTAATTACATCGTTGAATGTTATATCTTTGTTTCGCAACATATTGTTTAGTATACATCGGTATAATAGTATATATCTTGATACGTAAACTTTATCTTATAGTATAGACTAATTATAATAAGATGAATACGTTATTATAATCTTCAATGCTATAGACTAAAATAATATAATTTATAAGTTTATTAATTAAGATTGTTTAAAACTCATCAATTATAACTTTATTTATCTATAATTATTGTTTTACTAAAAGTACCATAAATTTAGAAATTCATAAGAGTATAACTACCTTTTTTTGAATATTTTACATCACATATAGAGCTCTATATATTATAAATTTTTTTGTTAATTATAATACCAAGAGAATGGGACCTATTATGGGACTATATATCACCAATTTGTAAAATAATAAATATTCCAGAATTATCCATAAATGTTATAATATATTATATGTAATCAAATATTATTTTTCAGATTAATAACAATATCTAAAGATTATAATAATTTAAATAAAATCTGAAAACTGTATATAATTTAATCAAGATGTTATACATTATTGAGTTTCAAATATATACATTAGTTTTAAAAATAGAACAGATATATTTTTCTTTTAACTTTTTTTTTTAATTTAAATTGTATTTTATTTAAAATTTGAATTGAATATATATAGCACCATAACTTTAGAAATACATAAAATAATAACTAATTTACTTATACTATACATTTAGAGTAATATATGTAGTCTAAATTTATATTTGTTTTGATAAGTATAAAACTAAGAAAATGGAACCTACACTATTAGTAAATAAATTAAATTAATACACATGTTTTATCATTCAAAATCATATTTTTTTTATTTTTATTTTTTATTTACTTTAATGTTCTAAATCTTATTTACGCTAATTTCGTATTAATATTTGTATTGTATTCTACGTCAATTTGTATTTGTTTCACGTCGTACCTTTTATATTTATTATTTATATATTTATTTATTTATTTATATATTATATTACCAGTATTTTCATGTACGTCTTTCATAGTATTTCTCTGATATTTACCCTATCATGGCCAACTTGTATAATCTATGTGATACTACTGTCATTCCATCAACTAATTCATTCTTAACAAAATGTAATTTATATCAAAAAAACATCTTCCTTAAATGCACGGATCTCTCGTTAAAGTCAAGCAAGTTCCTATCATCTAACACGAATGATGATATAACTTGGACATGTTTAAGTTATCTATCCGAAAATCGCGAAAATATTAATATGCGTTTCGAAGACATAAATGAAAAACTATCATCACTTGAAAGCTCTTTATCTAATCTCGCCGGCACATCTGTCGCATATAGCAAACTACCATCCTGCTCATAAATCGTACAATCGTCACTATCCATGCATAAAATTAAAGTAGTAGAATAAAATAAAGAAAAAAACTACCGGCAACTGAACCATATAATACACGACGTCAATACCTCGATAAACGGAGATGAATTTGTCAAAGAACTTTTCATCAATTAATCTAAAGACTGACATCAAGCCTAGCAGAATACAACGCATTGGATCCCCCGGAAAAAATAATTCGAATATAATCAGGATCAGATATACGTCAGACACTGATGAAGCAAAAATATCATCTTCACTAAAATTACTTAAAACCGCGCCCTCGAAATTTAATAAAATCAGAATCGCCGATGATCTAACATTCGAAGATCAAACTAAATATAGAAAACTAAGAGATGAGGCAACCGAACTAAATAACGCTAACGAAGATTTAATATTAAAACATGTTGTACATTATACAAAAAAAACCATATATTACAAGATAAAAGTATCAGACAAACCAGTACAATCCAACGAATCGGAACAATCTTCCGAAACGATAACAGTACAAGTCAACCAATCAGAACAAACTAACTAACCCGCACAATCCGAATAACAGGAATGAAAATCAAAGACAACTCCCGCGACTAATATAGGCAGTACTCATAGATCACTCAATATGTAACAAAACCGATCTATTATAATAAGTATTGAATTTCTGTAATCTGAATTCTATCGACATTGCCTTCATCACCGAAACATGGATGCGAGAGATTAATAAGCTAACACTATCGGCACAACTCTATACTATTTTTAATTTCCCTAGAACCGGTAGATGTGGTGGTATATATATATATATATATATATATATATATATATATATACATATATACTCTACAATGAAACATATTGTAACAACATCTATGGAATTGGTTATCTTTATAATCACAAGAAGATATCATCCAGCAATCAAAGTTTTCATTATTTATCGACCTCCTAACCTCGATTTCAAAAATATTATAAGTGACTTCATAGAATATGTAACACCAAACACGACTCAAAATACAATCATCCTCGTATACCTCAACATACACGTTAACAAAATCAGTCTGGCCTCAAATACTGATTTCCTCGATCTATTGGAGAATAACAATTTGAAACAACATATTGATTCCACACATACATGTGGAAATATCCTCGATCAAATCATTACTAGAACAAATAATACTATATCATCATACTTTGAGCAATCAATTCTTTTCTCAGATCATTATGTTATTACTTTTTTAATACATTCATCAAAACCATCATAATCAAAGAAATATATCAGCTATACAAAACTATCTCCTATTGATATGGATAAATTTAAAGTTAGCGTTGCAAACTCACTCTCTAACTCAACTGCCATTCACTCAATTGAGACATTAAACTGAGGTCTAATCGAACAATTAATTATATTCGCCCCATTGAAATCACTAAATATCACTGAAAGATATAAACATGAATGGTACGATGAAGAATGTTAGAACAATAGAAGACATATTAGAAGTTTCGAACGAAAATACCTCAAATCTAATACCATCAAGAACCTTATATCATTCCGGCAATTACAATGCCAACATAATCACCTGTTACAGAAAAAAGATGTAATTAAAACCTTCAATCGATCACAGATGCCGGAAGAG
Organism: Osedax fenrisi; assembly: GCA_964019155.1. Lineage (NCBI taxonomy): Eukaryota > Metazoa > Annelida > Polychaeta > Sabellida > Siboglinidae > Osedax > Osedax fenrisi. The sequence goes on along the minus strand of OZ025240.1, from coordinate 32,268,352 downwards.
ATCAGAAAAAGTTATTTAAACTCGCCAATGATCTACTAGGTAGACATTGTAAAAATCAATTACCAAATAATGAAACTGACTTGAATTGTGCAAAAAAAATTAGTTCATTTTTCAATAGCAAAATCAATATTATTATTAACTCGTTACCACATTGTTTTACGACACCATACTCATTATATGACAATAGTTGCTTATTTGAAACATGTATCTCACCAACTGATTTCATCATACAGTTGATTAAATCTAACAAATCTACCCCATTAAATGATCCTCTGCCTATAAGTAGTGTACACCAATTAGCACGGTTAATAGATCCTTGCCTTTAATCTATCATCTGGAGATCACTGTTAACTGCATCATTTCCCGATAGCATGAATAATTCTATTATAACCCCGCTAATCAAAAACATTAAGTCTGATCCCAATGATCCTAAAAACTATCGAAGAATTTCGCAATTAACAATTTTTTCAAAAATTGTCGAACGCTACATCAGCCATCAAATAGTGTCCTATCTCACGATTAATAATATTCTACATCCACATCAAAGTACATACACCATGCAAAAGCACTGAAACTGCACTTTTCAAAGTAGTCAGCGCAATTCAAATGAATAATAATGGGATGCTTCTCGTATTACTAGATATGTCTGTAGCATTCGACACATTAAATAACGACGCACTGATCAATATATTATTTGCTATCGGCTTCAGAACCAAAGCGCTATCTTTGCTCAAATCTTAAATACAAAATAGATTAAGTGAAGTACAAATTGGATCAGAATGCTCAAAAGTACGTCTTCAAACACACGGAGTACCTTAAGGCTTAGTACTCGGACCGATATTATTTAATATCTACTAATTCCAATTTTTAAAATATTCTTAAATCACCTAACGATATTGTTCCACACGTTCGCCAATGACTTTTAAATGTATACCCAGGCCAATAGTCATGACGACATATCTGTACATGCACGTCTAACTAGTTGTATATTAGAATTAATTACCTGGTTCACGATTAACTCGTTGAAAATCAACCCTACGAAAACTCAAATCATTTATATCAGTCAGAATAAGACCAGTAAGCCACTGCCATTCACCTTTACGTTTGCCGGCACATCCATTAAATCATCACCATTTATTACTAACCTCGGCGTAATTTTTGACCATTCGCTTGAAATGAAAAAATTTATTTCACACAAAATACGCAACATAAACCACCACCTTTATTATATAAAAAAATTAGGAAAAGTCTAAACTTTTTTTCTTGTAAAATGTTAGTGACAAGTATAGTTCTTTCGGTTTTTGATTATTGTAATTCACTTCTATGATATTCACTTATACCTACGCTCAAGCCGTTATGCATTCCGTATCATTTACGACATACCACACAGAGCTGATAATAACCACATCAGCATCACTCATCATTATTGTGCGATCTACACTGGCTACCGGTAAACGAATCGTGTACAAATTATGCACACTCATGCCTGCGGCTATCCACTATGGAACACCTGACTATTTATGCCTGTTAATATCTGTAATTCAGCAACATAGGATTCTCCATTCTCGCCACATATTCCGAGTAAAGGCTATAGAAGTTCCAGCATACAGTAATACTGTCTCATTCGTCGAATATGGAGTAAAGGCATGGAACGAACTTCCAGATTTTCTGCTGTGCACCACATAAAGAACCGAATTCAAAAGAGAATTAAAAACTCACCTTTTCTCACCTTATAAAGATATCTCACCTCGAAAGATACATTTAATCCTTATTTATTTTCCATCGTTTATTTAATCCATTTAATTTTAATCACATATTTTTTATGAATGTGTACACACTTTTGTTAACGTTTTTTTTCGTTTAAAAGTGTTTAAATAAAATTTAATAATAATTTAATAATTATTTACTTTTGTGCAAAATGTTATATATTATTTTAAAGATAATTCATCAAATTTTATGATATTTATATAATATAATTTGTAATAAACAATATATATTTTCAAATATTCTCTGTAGTTCTGGTGTCATATAATAATTCGTCCCCGATTGTCACGTGACTACGTAAAATATATGATATTTCACTAAATACACATACGAATAGCTTCAAATTTAAACCCCATATAACTAATTTATATATAAACAAATTTTGAGAAAAAAATCAACTTCTAGTTATGCATTAGTAAAAAGTAATACACAATTATATAGAGTAGACCAGAGATGCTTTTAATAATACAAGATTAAACGACAATAAATAAATATTTTAAAATTCTGAATCGACAGAAGTTATTATTTTTCAATTGTAGATTTGATACAATACTATGGTATTCTAAAATTGTCTCTATGTACCTTTTAATTAATAAAAGTATACGCATTTTAGGTTAATTATTGAACGAGTTGGAATTATAATTTGAAGCAGGTTTCGAGCGAGCGACACCCGCAGAAAATTATAAATAGAGTATATGTTTATATTAATGATTATAAATACGTATACTGTTTTTTTAATTAAAAAGGTACTTTGAGACCATCTTAGATTACCATATTATAGTATTACACCTACAATATAAAAATACTAACTTCTGTCGATTCAGAATTTTAAAATATTAATGTATTGTCGTTTAATCTGGTATTATTAAAAACATCTCTGTTCTACTCTATATAAGTGTATATTACTTTTTCAACTGCATAATTAAAAGTTGCTTTTTTCCAAATGTATGTATATACATATTAGTTATAAGTGGTTTAAATTTGAAGCTATTCGTATGTGTATTTATTGAAATCTCATCGATTTTGTAGTCACGTGACAATCTGGGACGATTTTTAGAATGATGTCGAATTATATGAAATATTTTATTAAATATCATTAATGATATATTAATAATTATTATATATAACATACAACATTGTATTTTAAAAGTATAAAATATTATTTAGATATCCGTTTAGTAATAAATGTGATAAAAACTGGTATAATAATATTATAAATCAATTAAGGATTTTTTATTTAATCAATATATAATATAATAATATATAATATATTTATTTTATATGTATAAGTAGTTTAATAATTAATTATAACCTTATATTATCCTATATATTAATATAATTAACATATATTAATTGTCAAATAGTTATCGATTATTTAATTCAAATTAAGTTAGATATATATATATATATATATATATATATAATTAAAATTAAAATATATAAACATATCATTTATTTAGCTCTATTCATTTCTCACGGAGGAGTCATTTTATACAAAATGGCACGATATAGGACCATATTCCTATAGAAATAATCAAACTGATTGGTATAGATTAACTTTCGAATATTATTTTCAATGCAGGTTATAAATATATATATATATATATATATATATATATATATATATATATATATATATATATATATATATATATATATATATATATATTTATATATATATATATATATATATATATATATTTAATGATAATGATAACATCAATTTTAATTCATTGATGTTAATACACAAAAAGCTATACGTATAATAAACAATAATATTATTGATCGCCAACTTCTGGTTTTAATAAGTATTTCACATATAATTTACCTATTCAAACATAATTGTATTTTAAAATTTGACGACCTATTAATAAGTAGAAATATATTATTTCTCTATAATCTTATTCATGAAAAATATAATATTGATTTTAAATCATATTCTATTTATAATAAAGATAAAAGAAAAATTATTTTACCACTCATGATAATAACCCAATTTCAAAATAATTTATTGTGTAGAAGTCCAAAACTGTATAATAATATAATGTTTAGTAATATTTAAACAAATAATTCTATAAAAAATATGATTATGTTTAAAAAAAGTCATATAAAAATTTTGCAGATATATATATTTTAACAGTTTTAAAAAATATATATTTAATAAAAAGAGTATTATAATACAAATTAATAAAACAGTATTATAATTCGAAAAAAAAAGTATTATAATCAGTATTTAAATATAAAATTATTTAAAAACACTATTGTAATGTAGTTATTTATCAAAAAAATATATATTATTTATAAAATGTAAATATCAATTTTTTTGTATTTATTGTTTCATTTTTAACCCTTATTTTTATTTTTTTCTATTTTACTTTTAAAATGTATTATACATACATTAAATACATATTATATTATATATGAATATGAATACATGAAATGTTTGGAATATTATAAATATACTGTAGTTATGTTGTACTGGATTGATTGTGGCTCCCTTAATTGATCTGTCTGTTTATATTTGACAGGAATATGGCGTCATTGCACGTCTCAATATAGACTGACTGAGTTTTTATTGTTTATGTCCCATCAACAGTGCTCCTACGGGTATACCTATTCCTCATGTCTACATGTCATTTCTCACCATTTATATTATTCCAGGATTCGATACATCATTGTTTCTAATTAAGTTTAATAAATTTATACTGTTTTTTTTTTCAAAATAATTCTAATCTTTTATAAAAAATGTATTTTTTCTTAATTATATAGTTTCTTATGGGGATACACCTACTTTTCAATTCAATGTCTTTTATTTTATTTTTATTTTAAAAATAAGATTGAATTATTATTTTATTATGTTTTATTTTTATCCGAATGAATATGATGATATATGGCACTGCACATACTGTCAGTAGGTATCGAATCAGTAAAGCTTATCGCTTTCAATGATCCTCCTTAGACTTTGTTCACTGATTCCACTTATTCATATATATATATGTATGTGTATAGGGATCCAATGGACATTATAGCCATATATGGTTATAAGTGAAAACTTCATTTAAGATCTTGGATGGGATGAAAGAACTCCACCAAATAAAAATAAAAATAAAAATAACAATATATATAATTTAGTGTAATAGGAACTGTATACTATAGTATATAATTTATAATATTCGTTTAGATATAATGTAAACATGAACAAATTAATTAAGTAATAGAAATAAATCTTATAAATTGTTCAGTTAAGCTCTATATTTATTTCAATGTATACATAAATCTACATTTCTGAAACATAAATTATCAAATATTTCTATTTTATTGTTAATTTTTTATTAAATATGTTTCTAAAACATTTGTTGTTTCCGAATATTTGATTAATAATTTATAATTTACAGTACTCGCAATATTGAAGGAATTCCTGTATGCAACTCATCCTTGAAAATCAAAGATATTTTGAATTATAAAAATTTCTTTTCTACTTTGTATATTGATCCTATAGTCAAGATTATTGAAGCTCTTCATATATATTATAATGAAAATTGTCCTGGTTAATATTTATATATATATATATATATATATATATATATATATATATATATATATATATATATTCTACTATTATAATAATATATATTTGAAAATTTAAAAAGTAAAAAAATATAATTCATATGATATTATATATATATATATATATATATATATATATATATATATATATATATATGAATGAATGAATGAAATCAGTTTATAGACATACGACATACTATGTATATCATACGTCTATGGAGGATCAGTGAAAGCCTAAGCTTTATTTGGTCGATACCTCCAATATGTTCATGTACAGATTACAATATTAGTAAAAGTAATAATATAATAATAATGATTCATGTGTTAGCATTCTTTGTAATAACATAGAAGATACATATATATATATATATATATATATATATATATATATATATATATATATATCTATTATATAAAAGAAAGTCTATTTAATTATATATATATATATATATATATATATATATATATGTGTGTGTGTGTGTGTGTGTATCTGGTGAGGTAACTCGAGAACCGGGGTACGTCGCGAAAATATTTTATACCCGATCTTAATAAATTTGCAACAGTATGGTCTTGGTCCGGAAAATTTTTTGAATTTTATACCGCGTACCCCAGAAAAACCTGAAAAATTGACTTTTTGCCATTAAAATGATTTTTTGTCGTCCAAAATCTTCGGCGTCGCATTTTTGAAATATTTTTTTTACATTTTTTCGAACTATTTTTTTGAATTTTTTTTGATTTTTTTTTGAAATTTTTGGAAATTTTGGAAATTTTTTGAAATATTTTTGAAATTTTTTGAAATATTTTTGAAGTTTTTTTTAAATATTTTTAAACATTTTTTTGAAATTTTTTTAAAATATATTTTGTAATATTATTTATATTTTTTGTATTTTAAAAAATATTATTTGAAATAATTTTTTATATTTTTCAACTATTCGTTGAAATATTATTATTTTAAGATATAATTAAAATATTATAATTATATAATAAATATATAAATATTATAAGATATAATAATATACTTTTTAAAATATTTGTAGAACATTTATAAAAAATATATTTTGTAATATTTGGAAATATTTGTTGTATACTAGGAATACAGAATCAGGAATAGCTATAATTAATAAATAATAGATAGGCAAACAATCAAAAATCGATCAACGCAGGGTGCGGTTTGGGTTTTCGATATTTATTAAGTACTATTTTGTAATATTGGAAATATGTGTTGTATTTTTTTAAATATTATTTGAAATATTTTTGAAATATTTTTCCACTAATTTTTGAGATATTAATATTTGTATAAATTTGTTTGAATTTTAGCAACAATTTATGTTATTGTATATGAAAAGCAGAATCATGAATAGCCATAAATAATAAATAATAGATAGGTAAGCTATCAAACAACGAGTAAAGCAAAGTTGGGTACGGCAAGAAATTCCAAATCAGGAATAGTTATAATTAATAAATGATAGATAGGCAAATAATAAAAAACCGAGCAACGCCGATTTGGAACTGTTTGGGTTTAGGTTTTCAACATATTTTGGAATATTTGAAATATCTGTTGTATTTTTTGAAATATTTTTTATCTAATTTTTTAAATATTAAAAAAAATATGTTTCTACATATGTTTAATTTTATTTAATTGTATATACTAGAAATGTAGGATCAGGAATAGCTCTAATTAATAAATAATAAATAGGCAAACAATCAAAAACCGATAAATGTCGAGTCGAGTACTGTTTGGATTTGGGTTTAGGTTTGAGTTTTCGACATTTTTTTAAAACATATTTTGTAATATTTTAAATATTTTTTGTATTTGTTAGCAATTATATATTTTAGAATAATCAGGAATAGCTATAATTAATAAAAATAAATAGTCAAACAATCAAAAACCTAGCAACGCCGGGTAGGGTATGACTGCTAATATGTTGAAATATTTTTTATATTTAAAAAATATTTTTAGACACTTTTTAAAAATATATTTTATAATATTTTAAAGTATTTTTGTATTTTTGTATTTTTACAAAATATTTTACGAATAAGTCTTAAAAAGAACAACGCTAGATCTACATCGGATACAGTTAGATTTATTAAATATTAGTTAGAAGACAACAATTAAAGAATAGCTATGCATAATTAGGAATAACTATAATTAATAATTGATAGGCAAATAATAAAAAAACGAGCAACGGGTTGGGTTCGGCAAACAATTCTAAATCAGGAATAGTTATAATTAATAAAGTATAGATAAGCATATAATTAAAAACCGATCAACGCCGTTTTGGGACGGTTTGGGTTTGGGTTTTCAACATATTTTGTAATATTTGAAATATTTGTTGTATTTTTTAAAATATTTTTTGAAATATTTGTTCACTAATTTTTTAAATATTATAAACAATATTTTTCTATATTTGTTTGTATTTTAAATAAACTTTATTTAATTGTATATACTAGAAATATAGAATCAGAAATTGCCCTAATTAAAAAATAATAAATAATAGATAGGCAAACAAACAAAAACCAAGAAATGCCGGGTCGGGTATGGTCTGTTTTTAAAACATATTTTGTAATATTTTATATATTTTTTTGCAATTTTTAGCAATTATATATTTTAGAATAATCAGGAATAGCTATAATTAATAAAAAAATAAATAGGCATTAAAAATCAGGTATGGCTACTAATATGTTGAAATATTTTTTATATTTCTTAAAATATTTTTTAGACACTTTTTAAAAATATATTTTGTAATAATTTAAATTATTATTTGTAATCTTACCAAATATTTTACAAATAATCTTTAAAACGAACAACGCTGAGTCTACATCGGATACAGTTAGAATTAGTAAATATTAGTTAGAAGAAAAAAATTAAATATTAGCTAAGTATAATCAGGAATAGCTACAATTAATAGGCAAATAATCAAAAACCTAGCAACGCAGGGTAGTGTACGGTTTGTGTTTGGGTTTAGGTTTGGGTTTTAGACATTTTTTTAAAACATATTTTTTAATATTTGAAATATTTGTTGTATTTTTTAACATATTATTTGAAAATGTTTTCTACTTTGTTTTGTATGTCAGCTAACATTTATTTTATTATATATATCAATTAAGAATCAGGAATAGCTATAATTAATATATAATGTATAGGAAAATAATCAAAACCGAGCAACGCCGGGTCGGGTACGGCTAGTATATATATATATAAATTAATAAAAATAATAAAACACTGTTCATGAACATAAGTTATCATCATATTTCAATCCATTACATTAAAGTAAATAATAAAATAAGATAATAAAATAATTGTATAATATTAAAATGTATTAAAATATGTAAATTTACAATATTGAGAACTTGTTAATAAAAATAGTAAATTATTATAAATATGAGTAAAATAAAAATATCTAAAAGTATGTTATAAAATTAAAACTACTAAACAAAAATTAATCATCTTTCAATAAGACGTGCAATGGCGCCACATTCCTGTCAAATTACAGATGACTAATAATACCAATAATAATTAAAAAATATATTTAAAACAATAAACGAAACAAGATGTAAAATAAATATAAATATTAAAAAAAAAATATATTTAAATATATAAAATATATAAAAAAAAAACTAATATTTACTTATAAATGAATATTTTAATGTTTTTTTTAGAATAAATACATTATTAATATTCTTTTTTCGTAAAAGATTATTAAACATTAACTCATTATATAACTTTGGTCCTTTAAAAAATATTGTATTTTTTAATTTATTTGATTTCATAAGTGGTAGAATAAATTTATTTTTTAGTTTATTTAATTTGAAATATGAGTTATAATCTAATTTATATTTATTATTTAAATTATACATTAATAATTTATATATATAATTAGATCTTCAAATTTTAAAATATTATTTTTTTTAAAAAAAGGACCAGTATGTGTTAGACGTATTAATGGTAATTTTGATTTATCTATTATTTGTTTATTAATAATTCTTATAACTTTTTTCTGTAACATAATTAATTTTGTAATATTTGATTTATAAGTATTTGACCATACTTCAATCCCATATGATAAATTAGATAAATAGAACGAATTATATAACAAAATTAAATTTTTTGTATCTAAAAAATATATTTTTTTTATAGTATATATAATTTTTGACAATTTATTCGATAAATAATTTATATGTTTTTTGTAGGTCATTTGGGAATCTAAGTAGATCCCAAGAAATTTATAATTATTAACAATATCGATTTTAATGTTATCTATTGTTATATTTTTTAATATACCAGAATTTATATATGGCAATATTTTTGTTTTTTCTATATTTAGCTTAAGCTTATTTATATCAAACCATTTTTTTAATTTATCCATGTAATATTGCAAATAATATGTTAATAATGAATCATTTTCAGCAAATATAGTTATAGATGTATCATCTGCATATAAATTGATATTAATATTATTTACTTGTTCATTATTAAAAATATTTGATATGTCATTTATAAAGATAATAAATAGTAGAGGTCCCAGAACAGATCCTTGCGGCACTCCATATCTAATAATCTTTCTAGATGATAGAGTATTATCAATTCGTGTTATAATATTTCTATTTTTAAGATAACTTTTAATAAATACATTTGTATCACCTCTAAACCCTATACATTCCAATTTAGCAAGTAAAATATCATGATCAACCACATCAAATGCTTTCTTGAGATCTAAGAATATAGTAGCTACTTTTTTTTTTGAGAGAGTTATATAGAGAGATTTTATAGAGATATATATATATATATATATATATATATATATATATATATATATATATATATATATATATATACATATATATATATATATATATATATATATTTAATATATTATCTAATATAGTATATTTCTAATAAATAATTATTAGAATTATTATATTGGTGATTATGCTAATATTTAAATATTAATAAATGAATACTAACTTAAGAGTGGAGGTTAAAATATGATTAATATTTTTATTTAACAAAAAAATATTATTATATATGTTCCATATTTAATATCTTATTTATAAATTTGTAAAATTTCATTAATTATTTGTGAGTATTTATATCAATATGAATTGATTTTATAAGCGTAATTGATATACTAATTATTTGAAATTGGCAGTATTTTTTGTAAATACTTATCACATTTAATAGTATATTTCGATATCGTATAAAAATATTTTACTAAACAAATTTATATTTTTACATTAAGCATATATTATAGAATTAAGCATAGATTCCATATAATTAATAAACAAAACACGTATGTATATAAAAAGATATCATTGGTTGAAAAGATACACTTCCAAACAGAAAATTTAGAAATTGTCTTCCTATAATTAGATCTGTCTAGTCAATACGTTATATTATTGTATTTATATTATATTATTCATTATTTATTTTGTATATTTAAATATATATATATATATATATATATATATATGATATATCATTGAAAATATATTTTTTATTTATAATTAATGTATATGGTTATATTAATTACTATAATTATAGAAGTTTTTAATGGAAACTATACGAGGGATTATATAATTAAATGTTCGGAAAAAAAGAATTTATTTCCGTATATTCAATCTGTGATACCATTAGCGCTTAAAAAATATAAGATACAACAACTTCAGGTAATATTATATTAAATTATCATTGATATTTATTATTATATATTATATATATTGTTTTATTTATTTAAATATAATTATTATTATATATTATAAATTAATAATATATACTATATTATAAAGATAATATTATATTTTCAATAATTACATAACATATCTTCAATAATATAAAATTATGTTTAATATTAAAATATAATAGGAAACTAATGAACATAAATTAATAATACATATTCTTTTAATTTTAGAACGACCCTATTATACCTATACTTTGCATTACATAATATATCATTACAGGTTCCCCTTAACTTAATTAGTTTTACAATGTAAATAAATAATCATAGAAATTTAAAAATGTATGATCACTCTATGAATTAATATATTTAATAAATTAATATATAATTAAATGGATTAATCAAATACATTTTTAATCAACTACATATTTATAAACTTATAAAATAAAAATAAAAAAATGATTGGTATATTAATTAATTTATTTATTTTATATATATTTATTTTTAACAAATGATGAAAATTCAGCAATTGGAATATTTTATAATTTTATTATTCTTACAATATATATATATATATATATAGATTATATTTACAATATTTATATCTTTTAAAAATTATTATTCGTTTTTAAATGTATTGTTGATTATTATGTAGTATTCTTATTATTATTTGATTACAATTGTATTACGAGTTAACTACTATTATTTCTTATCTATGTATATATGTTACTGTCATTTTATTAATACTATTATTATTTTTCATTACTATTATTTTTCATTAATATTTATTATTATTATTAATTGTTATTATTATTATTATTTTATTATATATATATTATATTTATTTATTTATTATTTTAGAAAGGGGAAGGATTTCATGTATTTTGATTGTAACGTGTAGTGATACGATATGCTGAGTAGTAAGTATACTAGTATTATTGTGAGGGGGATCATCTTAAGGTATTAATGGACTTGGCACATCCATACTGAACGTTGGTACCTTATAAACTAAATGTTATTTTTTCCTCTTTATTTTTATACATCTTGTTTTATTGTTATTTGTGTATATTATTATAACTTTATGTTTACTTATATATAATACTTATATGTTTAATATTTATTCGTATTATAACTATTTTAATATTTGAAATTGTATTTTATATTTTACTTTTCTTTTGAAATTTCTTATTTTATTTTAATCTATTGTTACTTTAATATGTTCGTTTTTTTCCATTCCTTTTTCTGACATTTATATATCTCGATAATTTAAGTGAACTTCTATATCTACCTGGGTTCATTCTCGTTTATTAATAATCGTAAATACTAGTAACCAATATTATTATTATTATTATTATTAATATATATATATATATATATATATATATTCAGTATATGAATACTTCAATTGGCAACATGGTTTTCATCGGAACATGGGATATGCAACGTATGGGATTGACGTTTAACGATGCGAGAATAGCTTGGGATAATGTGGAGAATATTCCCCCGACTTCTATTTGTGCTACCGATTGTCTAATACGTCAGTTTAAAATTCAATTGGCGATCAAATGTTGCTGGGAATGTAGGTTAATATATAATTGCGTCATAAATCCAATATTATATATACATATATAGTTAAATACATTTACTATATAATATTGTATTTATCATCAACATTATGTTGACAACATATCATATCATCATATAACAAAATTAAATTTATGATATTTATAAATTCAAAATTACGTATTCAAAAAAAATGAGCGAAATTATGTGATCTATATAGCCAAGTCAGTAATAAATCATTGCATCAAAAACATTAATCATAAATAAATAATAAAAGTATATATTTTAAAAAAATTAAAATTTTATCTGCAATAAAATTTATTTTAAAATTTAATTTGTTTTAATTGTTTTATTTTTAACAAATTTACAAATTATTGTAAATAATTTTCAATATTCATAAATAAATACATTGTTGTTACTATTATAATAACTATAGTTATTGTTATCATTATTATTATTATTGTTATAATGGTTATTAATAGTATTATTATTATTATTATTATTATTATTATTATTATTATTATTATTATTATTATTATTATTATTATTATTATTATTATTATTATTATTATTATTATTATTATTATTATTATTATTATTATTATTATTATTATTATTATTATTATTATTATTATTATTATTATTATTATTATTATTATTATTATTATTATTATTATTATTATTATTATTATTATTATTATTATTATTATTATTATTATTATTATTATTATTATTATTATTATTATTATTATTATTATTATTATTATTATTATTATTATTATTATTATTATTATTATTATTATTATTATTATTATTATTATTATTATTATTATTATTATTATTATTATTATTAGTATTATTATTATTATTATTTAAATACATTCGATAATAAAACTTTCAATTAATTGTATGTATTATGTAATTATGTCATATATAAATACTATCTATATTTCTAACATGTGAAAGGTATTGCGGACCTAATGAAATTATCGTACGAAACGGCACAAGTTGTCAGATATGCCCTAATTATCAATGGCCTGATGAAGAGACAGCTACTTACTGTTATGCAATCTCTTATACGCATTACAAATGGAAATCTCCTACAACAATGGGTAATACTAGTATTCTAGTATAGTATATAATATAATACACAACTATAATAGTGATGTTCTCAATTATATTTGAACGGTTAATATATATATATATATATATATATATATATATATGTAATTTATTATTATATATTACTATATCATTTTTTATTTAATATATATACTAGATAGAATGCACTTATACAAATTATAATACCCTAGTTATTATTATACAATAATGTCACCTCACCATAGTGGTCATAATTCTATCAGTTAGCGGAATGATATTGTGTCTAGCAACGCTATTGTTCTTGGTCAAGAATCGCCACAAGACCCTTATCAAGGCCACCAGTCTATCATTGAGTCTGATAGTATTACTGGGCGTATTCATAACGTATCCTATCGCTCTTCTGATGATGGCTCCCCCTAGTCACGTGGTATGCAATATCGCTTCACTAGGCCTCCATCTTGGATTCTGTATCACTTATTCATCTCTTTTAATGGTTTTTATCGAAATCAATTTGATTAAATATAAATAAATAATTATTATATAATGACATTTTATAATTATATTATAATGTTACAATATGTATTTGCGTATAATCAAAGAGAGTAATTTACTAATAGATATATACGTTGATCCATGAATAAATATTTAGTATTGAATTACATATGTTATGTTTCAGAAAACCAACAGAATTTATAGAATATTTACTTCAGCTAAGAGCTCGGCTCAAATGCCTAAATACATCAAGAATTCAACTATCATAATGTTTACGTCTTTATTAACGTTGATTCAGGTTTTTAATTAACAATTAATAATATTTAATAAACATATTAAAATCAAATATTACCAAATATTTATATTTATATATATATATATATATATATATATATGATGATGAATATATACGATTTATTATGAACTAAAATAGGGTCATTTATGTATATACCTTCCGGGAAGAAAATAATAATAAGATAATAATAATACGATAACAATTAGATAATAATAATACGTTGGGATAGATAAAACCTGAATAAAATGTCGTTTTCAAAAATAATAAGTAGGATGATTTAGTGAATAGAGATATATAATATATAAAATATAATGTAATGTATAATTAATATATAATTTAATATAATATATATATATAGAAATATTGTTTGTATTTTTACAAAAGAGTTATCGAATACATCTTAAAAACGAACAACGATGGGCTTAACATCGGATACAGTTAGAATTAGAAAATATTAGTTAGAAAAAAATAAAGATTAGCTATGCATAATCAGGAAGAGCTATAATTAATAATATATAGACAAATAATCAAAAACCGAGCAATGACGTGTCAGGTACAGCTATTATATATATATATATATATATTGATTGCAAGTTTATTTAAACACAGAGTAGTATTAATTTTTGAGGGACGGAGAATAAGGGTATATAGAAGATGAGATGCATGGTTTCTAAGAGATGGAAGGGAATATCTTTGTACTAGAGAAGCAGAAATATAGGAGAGGCAATTCGAATAGTATATTGATGAATGAACAATAGATAGTATGTGATAAGCTGAGCGTTTGTTAAATGGGAACCACTAAGTAAGTCTTGGTAGGTGAGGAAAGTGAGGAATGATCTCGAATACGTAGGTTATATGGTATACTGATTGATGAACGAATAACTTGATTTAGGGGAGAGATAGAGGATAATGGAATAAGATAAGGATTGATGAATAGTAATATATGCGTGAGAGGATAAAGGAATTAACTATATTTTTAGTAAGAGATAAGTAATTGATAAAGTAATTGATTTTCGTATTTTTCTAAATAGATGATAATTTGCAGATTTAGTGATAGCAGTAATATGAGGAATGAAGGAAAGAGTAGAATCAAAAAGTATTCATAAGTTGGATGCAGTAAGATAAGGAGATATTACAATGTTATCAATAAGAAAAGGAGGGAAGTAAGTTGGTTATGGAAAAAGATTTAACAACATAGTTTTGGAGGTATTAAGGAGAAGATTATTATAAATAAGCCATTCTTTGACATCATTAGCACAATTGGATAGTTGCTTATTGAGACCTGGTGATGAATTAGTTGGAAGAAACATATATAGATTTATGTCAAATGCATATAGATGGTAATAGATAATTAGATATTATTGATGGTAGTGGGTGTAAATAAATAGAGAATAGTGAAGAAAATGTTCACGCTAAACATAATTTCCACAATAATACACTTACCTGCGCAATTGGTGTGGTGAGTGACGCAATGGGCGTGTCTTGTCGTAACGCTACATTTCACACAGTATTCACGACATGTATAATATAATACATTTGTGGAATGCTAGTCACCTATATATATATATATATATATATATATAAAGTTGATATACTATGGTGGTTTATGCTTTATGAGTTGATGATTTATTTTAATAATTTAATTTTTCACTCTATTTTTTGTTCTACTATTTCTTGATTTTAATTATATTCCTATATAATTTTTTCTCCTCGTAATCATAAAAGGGCGAAAGACTTGATAAGCTCTGCTTCTTCCTTCACCCAGGCAATTGCCAAATCTGATTTTATTATTATTTATTTATATATATATAGATATGTAGTAGAACAACTAGAAAATATCTAATATCTATTGCGCAATAATATTATACTAAACTATCTAATATAATGTACATATTTTAAAATATATGTTAATTAAAATATATTAATAACAAGTATATATGTATATATATATATATATATATATATATATATATATATATATATATTCTTGACTATATATATATATATATATATAATCATATTATTAAGAGTTGTTTTACATAATTATATCTTATAAATATATTCCATTATAATAATGTATATTTCCAAACTAATGAACTAATTAGTTCATTAGTGCATTAGTACTTCAATGTGGGATGTGAAATAAATTACAGAAATAGTAAACACAAATAATTGTGTAAATTAACACTATTCGATAGTATATATATATGTGTGTGTATGTGTGTATGTGTGTATGTGTGTGTATGTGTGCGTATGTATATATTATAGAATTATATTGATACAGAATTATATTAATAATAATTATTATTGATAAGAGATATATTTTATAAAACATAATATTGCACAATAGATATCGCTGTTGTAATATCCAATTTATTTATTTTACCTATAAAATATACATAATTGAACATATATTGAATAAATATAATAATGATATCCAAAGTGTTTATTTGACTTATAATATATACAAAATTGGAACATATATTGCATAAATAAAATATTATTTTAAAACATGTTTATTTGACCTATATTATATACAACATTGGAACGTTGTTATTTTACGTTGATGGTCCATGTGTTTGATTTATTGGGCAGGATAGTATAGTTTTAAATGGCGTATATACTATAAATATAATTATATAGTATCCATTATACTATTACATCGCCTATACTAAAGTTAACATAACATGTCCCTAGGTAACCATAGTAACCGTAACTACGTTACTCGTACCGATACGTACACGGCTGAGGATGCCCGTACCTACAGAGAAATTCGTGGAGTTAATGTGCGACCTACCCCTGGAGACATTCGTGCCGCCACTAGGCTTCAATATCGTATTGATTATGTTATGCTGGTAATATATCATCGTAGTCTATTATATATTTTATATGTATGACATATATTTTATCATTAGTACATATTATAACGTATTTTAATATGCACTATATATTCGCTATCGATAGCGAAAGATCGTTATATATAATATATAATATATATATATATATATATATATATATATATATATATTCATGGCTCTAGTAATTTGTCAACGGAGATAAAATATTAGTATACTGATATAGTTATGAACATATTAAATCTGAACTTGGTTGTGTATATATGTATAAATAAATTTTCCCTTATACCTCATCTGGATCTATCCTTTATATAAGTAAGTATACATAATAGAATATAAATCAAATCAAAAACATATTTATTCTAATCAAGTATCTATAAGTAATACTAGTATACAAAGATTATAGAATATATGGAAGGCTAGTAAATACTTTTGTATTATTACAATTAATTTAAGTTATTAGTTTTATATTAAAATACATGTTATTAAATTACATGTTAATTAAAATACATGTTATGCTATTTGCATATTTATATATAATATTTATAAATTACATACATTGCATTATAATTTTAGAATAAGATAATTTATTAAATAATATTATATTATAGTATATGTATAGTTTATACAAAATTATATCTAAATAGTTATTGTAAATAATATTTTACTTTTTACATTTATTTCAAAATAGTGTTTACGCTATAAAAACAAGAAAACTCCCTGACAATTTCAACGAATCAAAGTTAATATTTCTTCACGTTCTGGCTACAAGTTTCTTATGGATGGCTTTCCTACCAACTTATTTCGCTTCCGATGATTCAAGACAAAGCGCTAGTTTATTGGCTATGTTGCTATTGATTAATGGAACTTTAACTACCCTTTGTTTACATGCACCTAAGGTTTACTACTAATCGAATATACATGTTGATATATCATAGCTATAGTATTTCAAATGTATAAGTTATAATTATTTGTAGTAAATGATAACTATATATAAATGGTTTGTGAATCCCTTTATGGAAACTATTTCATATAAATAGAATATATTATATATACAAAATAATAAAATCTATTATTTAAATTCGAGTTATAGAATATCGGGCATGAGTTGTACCTAAACGTCATGCAAGTTTTTTTAAATAATTAATAGTATCTTAAAACGTTATTATTATAGTTATTGTTATTTTAATTTTGTGAATTCACTTCATCCCAACCAGGAACTTATATAAAATGTTCAATTATTTTCACTTATAATATTATATAATTTTAAAATATATATTCACATATAGAATAGAAATAAATAGAATTTTTTTATTAATTTTTTAATTATATTATTACACATATACAATATAGTGTAATAGTAATATGTCTATACCTAATATGTTTATATATATATATATATATATATATATATATAAGAAATAACATATATATTATATAACATACACATATGTTTAACTATATAGTTATATAAATATAACTATAATATAATATGTTGTAATTATATAATTACTAATATACTATATAATAATATGTATTATTTTTACAGATATACGCCACGATATATGTAGACACAGCATACATGAACACTAATAAGATAGGGTCATCTAAAGCAACCGGAAGTACTGGTGTATCAACCAATTAGAGAGAATATTTATATTATTGAGGAATTTATTTCATTATTATCATTAAATGTTATATATAGCTGTCTTTAAATATAACTATGTATATGAATGTTAACTAAATAAGTCATATACGATTTATATAGTTACAAGTAAATATAATATATATATATATGAATTAATTAATTAAATATATTTATAAACATACGACATACTATGTATATAATACGTCTATGGAGGATCAATAAAATGATTTATTAGATCGATATCTCCAATATATTTATTTACAGATTACAATATTAGTAAAAGTTATACTATAATAATAATGATTCATGTGTTAGCATTTGTTTTAATAGTATTATAAAATGTAACAATAAAATAGAAGATACATATATATACATATTTTAATTTTTTTTTAGAATAAATATATTAATTATATTATTTTTCCGTAAAAGATTATTAAACATTAATTCATTATATAACTTCGGTCCTTTACAAAATAGTTTATTTTTTAATTATTTGATTTCATATATATATATATTTTCGTATAATTGTTAGTTAATAACCAGAGCCAATTATCCCATTTATTAAAGAAAACAAATTAATACAAAATATGACGAAGTAGGCAAGGGAGAGGCCAGATAATTATAACACGAATACGGAGTAGCGTAATAGCATGCTTCCTCAGGCTTAATGAATATAGGTATTTAGAAGTTAGAGAGGAGGGTATGCCACGCCAGTTCTAACAATATGCACTTAATTTAGCCTGCATTGCACTAGAAAGTAGTTTAGCGTATGAGAGTATTACAGGTTTGTTATAGTAGTCAGTTTTATGTCGCTATTTGGTATAAGTATCTATTGTATCGGTTGAAATCTGCGTATCTATAATATAAACAATATCATTTCGGTATGCCAATAAGTCGGATAGCGTAAGCCAAGTTGTGTTCGTATATGTGGTTCCAGTATAGTTTTGTACGTATTCAGTAGAGTAAATAAAATATCGTTAACGTAATTATGCCTGTGAATAATGTTATTATAATTAAATCTACAGGTCTGCATAATATGATTTAGGCAGTAATATATATAATTACACCCTAGCCTTAAGCAGTTTGTATTTATATTTGGAAATATACGTATACATCTGTAATGTGTATACAGTAGACCGTGCTTTAGCTTTACCATATCTACAAAATCGCGACCAGAAAATATCTTTATAGAGGAAGTCATCCAATTATTGATAAAAGGACTATGCGTGCCTAATTATAAACCCTTACCATCGACAGAATTAAATAAATTTATTGAATGATATTTTTGTATAGGCGTGTATTCATCGTATGATCGAGGTGTAGACCATTTTAGAATAACGCTATCGGGAAGAGTTTGAATAATAGTGTCATCATTCCGTCTTATGGATGAAATCCTTTTTAGCCGCAGCACCGGTATTGCCAGAAAAAACGAGTGATAGATATCCCACCTATACTACTAGGTGCGTAGAATACACCGAGTGAAGTATATGAAGGTAGTCGAATCCAACGTCTGACGAACGACCGAATACTTCTGTACATCGTTTTTAATAAATTTAAATATACGTTAGAGAAAGTCAAGGTATGAATCATACTTGGAATTAGATGATTTTATTGGGGTTTTAGAGTAAATTTAGAGATTGCCAAAAGTTTCGATGTGAGGTCATCATTAATTAAATTATTTGTATTATCCAAAGTACCTATGTTGATTCCAAGATATCTATAAGTGTCTTCTATATATAACTCTTTAATGTATTATCAATAGATATAAAACTATATGGGTTACATATCCATTGATTTTTCTTTGGGTTAATAAGTATATTCAATGTAGCGCATTTTGACCTATTAACGTTTAACCCACATCGAGTTAGTCTAATTAAAACATGATCAACTTTATCTTGAATCATTACATCATCTTTCGCAAATAAAACCAGATCATCTGCAAATGCCATATGGCTTATTATACTATGTCCTTGTAAATTAATACTACCTGGCATATTATCAGTTACATAATCTATCAATGAGTTAAAAAGAGCCGGAGACATTGGGTCACCTTTTTACTCCACGATTTACTGGTATACTAGGTGATACTCTATTTTTATATTTTAATTTAGTTGAACAATCAGAATAAGTATGTATGATATAATTGGTATACATTGTAGGAGTCCCTACTCTTTCTGCTAAAGCAATGATTGAGTTGTGAGATACTGTATTAAAAGCTTTAGAAGCATACAACAAACATATCTGTAATGAACGTAATGCATTTGTATGCTGATATATAATATTTTTAAGTAAAATGATATTCTCAGCAATACTATCATGTCGAACAAAAGTTTTTTGCCGTGGATTAAGACTAATTGTGTTTTCAATTCTTCGTGCCAAAAGTTTATGGTATAGTCTACAGAATATCGATGACATAGTTATTGGACGATATTGGGACGGCTCAGTACTGTGATTAGTTTTAGGGATTCAAGTTATTTGGCCTATTTTAATTGCGGAAGGTGCAGCAGACGATATGAGATAAATATTAAAGCGAGCTGTAATATTATTTAAACCAATTTTATTTAAATTGCATATTTTAAGACCATATATTCCCGTGGCGCCATCGTGTAATGTACTGTAATATGACTTTACTTCGTTTATCGTAAATGGATGTATTTATGTATTACTATTATTAACAAATAATAGGTTAAATGGAATAGATGGCTTACTTATTAACTCACTCCAATATTTAAATTGTAAATCGATTGGCATATCATTAATTTCTTTTGTAATATCGTCACCGTCGAAAATAGATTTATCAAGCTTGGATCTATTATTAACATATATTTGTTGCGTTTTAGCAAATAATAAACACCTTTGTTTACGCTTAATATTTCTATTTGATTGCACGCCTATATTATCATTATGTTATTTATTGTTAGAAATAATATTGTTACGTAATATTTTTGGTTTTTTTTTAGATTGAACTATAGATGAATTAATTAATTGTTAATAATCAAGGTCTATTATATTTTTAATATTTTCGAAATTAAAATTCTGTATATTTAATTGTAAACTAGGTAATATGTGCTTGCTAGGGTGTAAATCTAAGATATATTGCAACATATTTGTTGTATTAGTTAAATCAATATTGTTTTGTGATCTAGGACCTGTAGATAAATCATAACAATATCTATTCGAGACATTCGAATTAATCTTTTCGCATGTTTGCGTGTCGTTAATAGTGTTTGTATGAATATTGTTATTATGTAAAATCTTAGTTTGTATATTGTCAATATAATCTGATAAATGTGGTATATCTAAATGCATGGGTAAAGTTTTGTTAGAGTCAATGTTAGTACTGTTAGTATCAGTAATATTATCAGTATCGTATGTATCTTCAGTATCGTTATTGGGATTGTTAGATTGTCTATGTGCAAAATAGGCTGTACATTGTACAGTTTACTGTGTACAGTGTACAATATGATTTATATTAACGTATGTCTGGAGTAATCGAACCAGTGATTTGTTCTTCGCAGATGACCGATGAGTTGTGATAGCCTGTAGATACCTCTCAGTATCCCTCTCCACTATATATATATATATATATATATATATATATATATATGTATATATATATATATATATGAATATATATGTGTATATATAATGTAAATTTATTTTATATTATATAATATATATATTATTTATTATATAAGAACTTAACAAGAATATATAGTGTTAATAGTGCAATAATTATTAATGATAATATGAATCTAATGATTATTATCTAATGATAAATACAAATTATAGAATAGTGTAAAATGTAAACAAAATAGTATAACTACAATTACTCAATGATTTTCTAATTATTCTGTTATTTTTATATATTATGAATGATATATAGTTAAATAATTAAAAAAGTAATGAGTAAAAATAATATGTATATGTGTATATGTGAAATTATCCGAATACGGACAGTGTTCGAATAGGGACACTCTCGGTATCTCAGAAACCATAAATCCTATAAAATAATTATGAATTAAAATTATATAGTATATCTAATAAAATAAAAAAATGGTTTTATAATTTTGTATCGAATAGATCTCAAATTACACAGGTTGACATTATTTTTCAAATAGTTATATTGTCAAATTTGGAGTACCACAAGGATAGGTTTTATGTCCACTTTTATTTGTATTATATATTAATGATCTTCTATTCAAAAATTCGTATTGATTTATTTGCCGATGAAACACAAATACATTTTTCCTACACATCTTAGAGTGAAATATCTCTATATACAAAATTATTTAAATTGATTTTTACAATGGGTAAATAAATGGCAATTAAATATTTCATTATCAAAATGTGCAGTTATGACTTTAAGGAATATTATATTATCATTATTTTAAAAAAATATTAATTTTAAAATCACTGAATTGTTTACAATAATATTATTTACATTCTATTATACTGTGCACACATTTTTCTCTATTAATATGTTCTATTTATATCTCATTATTAATCACTGAATTAAACAAACACAAATTCCTAGAAATAATAAATTAGTTACATTGCTAGTCATAAACTATATAATGGACAACACCACTGCATCATGTAATCACTGTAAATCTAGTTTAAATAATACAGAAACTGACTTTGTTAAATGTTATAGGTGTCATACACATGTACACTATAACTGCCTAAAAGATAATAATTCTTTAACATTTAAATGGAATAATCGCAACAACCCTCCCAATTATGCTATCCAACTCGTGCGATCTCCTTCATTCTTATAGATATGTCCCAAATATATTACATTTAATAATACGCTGCCACCACCACTTCACATAGCAACACAAGTCTCACCACAACCTAATAATGATATAAACATAGATGAACCAATGTCCCAAACCAACACTTTAAATCATATTATGGAAAGCATTTCTAATATAAAAGATCAACAAATTAACAACACTAAGATCATAAAAGAATTTATTAAATGTTATAAGACTAAGCCCATTCAACCGTCACCCTCTAGATCAATCACATCAATTAATTGTCCACTGAATAAACACATTCCTCCCCTACTCTCCCTAACGATTTCTAAACCTAAACAAAATGGTAACAATTATTTGAACCAATCTCACACCATTATAATTCCAAACAAATACTCTAAACCTACAACATATACAACATCACCCATATCAAAGTCGGCCTTCCCCAGTCCGATAATCCTATTCGCCATAAAAAACAATCTCATGTACAACTCGAAAATCAAATACGTATTCATCAGTAAAACAAACAACTACGAATGACGTCACTACCACAACAACAAAGTTAATTGGAAAACATCTCTCTTAACCCAACCCCTTTCTGTTATTAAGAATTGGAGCAAACTCTTCAACAATCGCACATGCATTAACATGCGACAAGCAGCATCTAATAATCCGATACATTCATCCAAAAATACTGACTCCACTATTCATACTCAACATAGTAACTTACTATATGTAGATCAGTGTAACGAAGATTTAAATACTACTAGTACTCAATCTACACAAACTACCCCATCACCAACTCCTACTCCGTGTCCACCAATTGTGAACCCTTCCCCACCCCCCTCACAATGACACTCAATTCCAAAAGTCCACACAAATAAAAATATGCTTTGCAAAACCACTTCCACAAATCTGACCATTCACACACTGCAATCCCCATCTACACTTTTAATTCCATTGTCCCCATCTTCCTCAGAACGCCATAATTGCCTAATTAAATCTGCATTATTAAACACCTGCTCCATCCGTAACAAGATTCCACTTATCCTAGAACTTGCTGCAGAACATGACCTTGATCTTATATTCATCACTTCAACATGGATTATGCCTGATGACATACATCTTATATCATCTCTGAATACTGGTCCTTACTCTTTTTTTCATTTACCTAGACGTAATACCAATAATTATGGAGGAGGTATTAGCATTATCTTTAAATCCTCCATTCATGTATCCCCTCTACGTGACCATAATAATGATCACTCTGAGGCGTTTACCTGTTCCATTAGTCCCCCACACTCCAATACTTTTAATATATCACTTTTTGACCGACCCCCCTCTTCCTCAATCCCTTTATTCCTCTCTGAGTTTTATTCATTCACCCAACTAATGTATGAATCTAATATCATTATAGGTGATTTTAATATTGCTACTAACCTATCAACTAATCATTCTAAATCTCTACTCAATATACTGTCATCCTCCAATCTTAAACGTCATAATACTTACCCCACACACAAATATGGTAATACACTCGATCTCCTCATTTCCTATAAGTCATCCAACTTGAATTGTTCTCACTCTGTTGGCCCTTGTATTTCTGATCATCACGTTTTACCCTCCAATCCTTTAAACCTCCCCACCCCACTATCACTAGTTCTTTCCGCAAAACAAAAATCATCAACACTCACGATGTCATCAGATACTTCCTATCCCTCCCACATAACTCACCTGATGAATTATTTACCACTCTTTCAAGTACCCTCGATTCCCACGCTCCAATAATTATTAAAAAATCTATCCTTAGACTTGACACTTCCTGGTATACCCTCGCATTCCTAAAACAAAAGCGTAAATTGCGTACACTTGAAAATAAATTGATTAAATCAAAATCTGAATCTATACTTGCGCTTTATCAACTGATCAAGTCCAAACATAGACGTGATATCTTAATTTCAAAATCGCTTCATATTACTGCCTCTCTGGAATCATGCTCATCAGATCAAAAGAAAACGTTCACCAATTGTTCGAAACTCCTTGGGCGAAATAAAAAGAAAACTTTACCCGACTTTCCACCAGACATCTTATCATCAACTTTTGATGAATATTTCCATCATAAGCTTACACGTACTATCAGAAATCTCCCACGATATACCACTTTAATAACCCCCACCATGCCAACTCACTCACTTAATGTATTTTCAGTTCCTTCCATGTCAGACATAGGCACACTTCTTAACGCAATAAAAGTTCATCTCCTCTTGACCCTATTCCTCTTTCCCTTTAACACGAAATCACTGAATCCCTCACTATCCCTCTCAATAATATATTCTGTGAATCCCTCGAATCCGGTACGTTTTCAACATCCTATAAAAATACACTCATTACACCCCTCCTTAAGAAACTAAACCTTGACCCTCAGAGCCTCAACAATTATCGTGCAATCTCAAATCTGTCGATATTTTCCAAAACTTTGAAACGAATCGTCGCGAAACAACATACTTCTTATTTAATATCACACAAAATCCCTCATATCTTCCAAAGTGCATATCTTCCTTCCAAATTAACAGAAACCGCACTAGTGAAGATATCCAGAGATATTCGCACTAACCTTGATAACAAAAATGGCACAATACTCGCACTACTTGATCTCTCCTCTGCGTTTGACACTATTGACCACACGATTCTCATACACCGTCTTACATCTATAGGTATCACTGGTACTGCACACAAATGGCTATCCTCATTCATAACCAACCGAACTTCCTCAGTTTTAGTTCACTCAACCCGTTTATCTTCCCGTCTTGTAACACACGGTGTTCCCCAAGGGTCAGTCCTTGGACCACTACTCTTTAACATTTACATAATTCCCCTTCTCCACCTTATCTCGAATTCTCCAGTTAGCTTCCATACATGTGCAGACGACATACAACTTTATGTAAAATGTACAGAAAACGTTAATTTTGCACCCGACATCCTTTCCTCTACTATTACCACCATTCATAACTAGCTCACAATAAACTCCCTCGTCTTTAACCCAATTAAAACCGAGGCTATATTCCTTCACCTTCCACTCCGAAGTAAAACGTTACCAACTCACCCTCCAATTAACATTAATGGACAGCTCATCATGTACTCAACCCATGTCAAAAATCTTGGTGTTATATTTTACAATACTTTTAATTTTTACAGACAACTGTCCCACATAACAAAACTATTAAACTATCAACTATATTTACTACGCCTTATTCGTCATTCAATATCAATATCCACCGCTACTATTATAGCTTCTGCTTACATCCTACCTCTATTCGACTACTGCAATCTTATCCTTTATAATACCCCCTCATCGTATATTACTAAACTACAAATTCTTCAAAATTCTATAGCTAGGTGTATATTCAACATACTAAAATACTCCCACACTCATATATCTCCATTCCTAGTTAAACTCCACTGGCTACCTGTACGCCATAGAATCCTATATAAAACTCTACTACTGGCTCATAATGCAATCCACCATGACTCTCCTGACTACCTAGCATCCCTACTCAAACTTAAATTACCAACTAGTACCACTACACGCTCCACCAATATGTTTCTACTTCAACTTCCTCCTAAACACAAATTACATTCAACCAACACTCGAGCATGGGCAATATCCGTCCCATACTCGTGGAACACTCTCCCCACATCCATCCGTACTACACCATCAACTCCCAACTTCAAGAAACTACTGAAAACCTACCTATTTAATATGAAAAATTAACTTAAAATATATATGGACGGCCGATTGCTTTATAAGCACAGTTCGAAGTCAGAAAACCGAAAAATGTAAAAATGTAAATGTATGTATATACAAAGTATTGTAGACCAATTTTAGAATATGTATCGTAAAATGTGGTCACTTGAACTTAGAAGATTGAAAATAGAATTAACCACAATTTTAAAAATGTGATATAGTTACAGTAAATATTATATCTGATTTCTTTTACATTTCGAATAATTGTAGAAATAGAGGAAATTGTAAACAATTAAATGTCATATATAATTATGATAATACAATTAAAAATATAATTAATAATATGTCAGTTAACATAAGGAAATCATTGAATAATGATATAATAACATATGTATCTGTTTCATATTTAAAAAATAATATAAACAATATATGTTTTGATAAACAACTTTTGTTGAACAGAAATTTATAATTTTATATTATATTATATTTCATTTTGTATTTTTATTATTATATTATCTCTTTGGTTTTTTTTCATTGTAGAATATTTGGGTTTTTATATATATTTCATATACCTACTATAATATCTACTAATACCTACAAATAAATAATTCATCATTACTATTTATTATTCATTATTATATTATTATTATTATTATTATTATTATTATTATTATTATTATTATTATTATTATTATTATTATTATTATTATTATTATTATTATTATTATTATTATTATTATTATTATTATTATTATTATTATTATTATTATTATTATTATTATTATTATTATTATTATTATTATTATTATTATTATTATTATTATTATTATTATTATTATTATTATTATTATTATTATTATTATTATTATTATTATTATTATTATTATTATTATTATTATTATTATTATTATTATTATTATTATTATTATTATTATTATTATTATTATTATTATTATTGATTGATTGATTGATAATTTATTTAAGCAAATACATAGCCGAAAGTATAATCGAAAGTATAAAGTATAAATATTTGCTAACGATAACATACGTTATAGAAATAAATAAAGAATAATACGAAATTAAAAAATTAAGAAAATTAAAACGTTTTACAGTTACCGTAAAAATAAACGAAAAACAATCGAAAGTAGAAATAAATCATATAGTAAAATAAACGAAAAATGATCAAAATAGAAATAAAAAATAATCGAAAATAAAATTAAATACATGATTTTGTAAGTGGCATCGAAATATTCAATTTCTACTTTAACTTTATAGAATTCTTCATCTTATACCCTGTTTTAGTAATAAATTATTAGTTATATAATTTAATATTTAAATGTTAATTTTTAAATGTTAAATTTTAAATATAATATAAACAGATCATATTAAAAATCAAATAAACCAATACTAGAATGAAACAAACAAATAATGTAATACTTACCAAAATCTGTAATAATAGTAGGTACTTTATTAATTTATATTTTAATTGTATAATAAATTTGAAACATATATATATATATATAAAAACAGAACAAGTTACAAATAAAATAAACCAATATACCTATACAAAAACAGTTAATAACAAAACATACCAATAATATTACGAAACTAAATAATATAATACTTATCACTATAATCTGAAATAATAGAAAATTATTAATATTGTATTTTAGTAATATAATACATTTGAAACATATTTACAAAATATATATAAAACAAACATATAATACCGAACAAACGAAAGTAAAATAATACTTCACACTTTATCTGTAATAATAATGAATTATTAATTTTATATTATGGTATATTTGAAATATAGATATAAAAAATCCGAATTTTCTATAACAAAAATAAATTTATAACAAAATATAATACAGAACAAACAAAAATAAAATAATACTTCCCACTTTATCTGTAATAATAATGAATTATTAATTTTATATTATAATATATTTGAAATATATTTATAAAAACCTAAATTTTCTATAACAAAAACACATTAAAAAAAACCAGAAGAGATAATGCAATAATTTAGATACAAAATGAAACATAAATCAATATAAAATTATAAATTTCTGTTAAAAAAAAGTAGTTTGTCGAAACAGATTTTGTTTATTTTATTTTTAAAAGATGAAACAGATACAGATTTTATTATATCATTATATAATGAATTCCATATATTAACTGATCTATTATTAATTATATTTTTAATTGTATTCTCATAATTATGTATTACATTTAATTGTTTACAATTACCTCTAGTTCTACAATTATTCGAAATGTTAAGAATATCAGATATATTTATATCTGTATAATTATTTGAAATTTTAAAAATTGTAGTTAGATCTATTTTTAACCTTCTAAGTTCAAGTGATTCTAATTTAAAATATACCAATCTCTCTATATATGATTTATAATTAATATTTGATGAATTTGTATATCCTACGCATCTTGTAATTAATCGTCTAGTAAATAATCTTTGCACTCTTTCAATTTGGTCTATGAGACTACAAAATTTACTAACCTTTGAAAAAGGTGACCAAATTATGGATGCATATTCTAAAATTGGTCTGCAATAAATTTTATATGCATTTAATAATGCTCTAGGGGATTTTGTAGTAATGCATCTAAAAATTGAATTAAAAGAAAAATAAGCTTTTTTACAAATATAATCAATATGTTTATTATATAAAAGGTTATTTTCAAATATTATTCCTAAATCTTTATAAAAAGTAACGTTTTCTAATTGAATATTATTTATAAAATATTTTGATGGAGTAACCTTCCCTAAAGTCATAACTGCACATTTTGATAATGAAATATTTAATTGCCATTTATTTACCCATTGTGAAAATAAATTTAAATTATTTTGTAAAATAAATCTTTCACTCTCTGATGCGTATGAAAAATATATTTTTGTATCATCGGCAAATAAATCAATATGAATTTTTGAAGAGAATATACTAGGAATATCATTAATATATAATAAAAATAAAATTGGACCTAAAACCGATCCTTGTGGTACTCCAGATTTTACAATAGAACTATTTGAAAAAGAATTTTCAACCCGTGTAATTTGAGATCTATTCGATAAAAAATTATAAAACCATTTTATTATTTTATTAGATATACCGTATGATTTTAATTTAAATAGTAGTTTTTCATGAGAAACAACATCAAAAGCTTTTGCAAAATCAATATATATTATATCTACACATTTTTTATTATTCAATTCATTATACCAACATTTTAAACATTTTGTTAATTGTAATTCTGTGGATTTTCCACTTATAAAACCATATTGATATTTTGTTAATAAATTATTAGATTTTAAATAAAAAATTAATTGTTTAGAAATAATACGTTCTAATACTCTACAAATTACACATGTTATTGAAATAGGCCTATAGTTATTTGAATTTGATGGTTCACCCTTTTTAAAAATTGGTGTGATTATAGATTTTTTCCAAATTTTCGGTATATTACCCGATAATAAAGATGAATTAAAAATAATATATAAAGGCCTACATAATTCATTAGATAATAATTTTAACATAGAAGATGGTATCCCATCAGTTCAGAAAGTATGTGTAATTTTTAATCTATTTAAAAATATTTTAATTATTTCAAGATTTAAATCAATATTATCAAATTTTTGTTTAGTTAAATTATAAAATTCGGGTAAATTTCCATTATCATTTTGTTGAATTGAACTAAAATATGAATTTAACGTATTTGCTTTGTCGAGATCTGAAAATAAAATATTATTATTTGATATATCAATTAGAGGAGATACTCCAGATTTTAAATTTTGTCTTTTTTTCATAAATTTATAAAACTTTAATTTATTTTTTGAATTAATTGCATTAATCTCTCTCTTAAAATTTAAAGATTCTAATTCCTTGGATAATTTTTTTTTTGCTTCTATCCAATTATATTTATATTGTAAATTAGTTTTAGATTTTCGAAATAATTTTTTTACTTGCTTCTTCAATTTCAATATATTCTTCGGAAGTACCTGTTTTATTGTATTATTTATATTAGGAATATGTGATATAAAAAATTTATTTAGAACATTATTAAAATATTCTACTTTTTGATCGATATTATAATCATTTGAATTTAGATATTCCCAATTAAATCTAGAAAGATGATATTTAATCAATTTTATATTAGCATTATTGAAATCAAAATTGTTTGATTTTAAAATCTGTTTACATGGGTATTTTTCAATATTTACATTAAATGAAACAGAATAGTGGTCACTTATATTTTTGTATAATCCGAAATAGTCTCCAATATTTATATTAGATAGTAATTGTTTTTCATTAGTAAAAAGTAAATCAATTATATTATTATTACGAGTTGGCTTATTTATTAATTGTGAAAATGAATTTTTAATAATCATTATTATTAAATAATTAATAAATTATTATTATTATTATTATTATTATTATTATTATTATTATTATTATTATTATTATTATTATTATTATTAATATTATTATTATTATTATTATTATTATTATTATTATTATTATTATTATTATTATTATTATTATTATTATTATTATTATTATTATTATTATTATTATTATTATTATTATTATTATTATTATTATTATTATTATTATTATTATTATTATTATTATTATTATTATTATTATTATTATTATTATTATTGATTGATTGATTGATTGATTGATTGATTGATAATTTATTTAAGCAAATACATAGCCGAAAATATAATCGAGTATAATCAAGTAGAAAGTATAAATATTTGCTAACGTTAACATACGTTATAGAAATAAACAAAGAATAATACGAAATTAAAACGTTTTAAGGTGCGTTCACACCAACAATTTCCGCTGGAAATT
The DNA here is from genome assembly GCA_964019155.1 of Osedax fenrisi. Lineage (NCBI taxonomy): Eukaryota > Metazoa > Annelida > Polychaeta > Sabellida > Siboglinidae > Osedax > Osedax fenrisi. Next base: position 32,236,010 of record OZ025240.1, on the reverse strand, counting down.
TTTGCTGGAAATTTCTGATGGAAATTTCTGGTGGAAAGTTCTTGCGTCTGTTCACACTGGATATTAAATTTCCGCTGGAAATTTCTGATGGAAATTCCAATATACCATAATAATGTGATAACACGAAATATGATACATGGGATTAAATACTAGGGGGGTAATATACTTGTTATCAATATGATAATCATGTGATCAGAGTTTTATCAATATTTTAGTAAACATATATTTGTATTCATTATGGAGTTATAGGTGCTTTAGGGTTAAATTATGGTGTTTAAAAATACATATATATATATATATATATACAGAGAAGGGCCTGGCCAATCCCAAGATTGTCTGTATAGTCATATGGAGTATCGTTTTCTGAAAGATCGATATGGAGTAATGGGAGGGATTCAGAGAAGAACATTTAATGAGTCAGGATCATTTCAGATGCTTAAAGAATTCATGAGGGAAGATATAGCACAATTTAAAAACTATGTACGTGTTGATGTACACACATTTAAATTTGTGTTCAAACAATTAACTCCATATATATCTAAAAAACACAAATTATGGAAAGTGTATTTCAGTTGCTGATAGATTGGCCACACTTTATTGTCGCCGATAGTGCATTCCAATTAAAATACCACTTTATGAAGCCATACCCAGAGAAATTTAAACATAAAGAAAAGAATATACAATTATCGTTTAAATAGAGCCAGAAGAATTGTTAAAATTCATTTGGAATTATGTCTGCAAGATTTATATTATTTATACACCTACGTAGATCCATAAATTGTCATCCAAACAAGGTTGAATTATCCGTTAATATAATATGTCTTTTACACAATAAATTAACAATACCGAATGAAAGAAATAATGATATAGAATATAATGTAGACTAGAAATGAACGAATTATCTTCTTTCAGTTGTAAAGAAAGTACGGATAACGCAAGAGAGATTCTCGATTAAGTTAATGAATTTTATTCAAATGAAGGCGCGGTTGATTGGTAGTTAGAAAAATTATAATTGTTTTTAATTTTATAACACTTTTATTAACATATATATTTTAATTACATCATTATATTTGTATACATTACAATAATATATATATATATATATATATATATTTATTACATGTCAAATATATACAATTTTATTTATTTTCATTTTCTTGTTTCTCGAGGTATTTTATTACAACTTCTTGTAATTCTTGCTGACATTTCATGATTCGTATTCTAGTTTCTAATCCTATTAAATTTAAATAAATGATATAAATAAACGATGACAATTATTTATATATATATATATATATATATATATTAAATCTGCATTGATGAATTAAATGGTGATATAAAATGTATATATAGGCAATCACCTACATATATAAACACACACACACATACACACACATACACACACATACACACATACATATACACATATACATATACACATACACACATATATATATATATATATATATATATATATATTATATATATATCATCATGGGTATATAATCATTATCATGTTATCAATAGTATTGTACATTGTATGATTCATAGTCTATGCATTGATATGTGAATAATATTCACTGAATATAAACATCTACTCTATTTATAACTTATAAAACTATTTATAACTGTCGCGCGATCGGCGAGCGCCGCTCGCCGCCCGCCTAATTTGTTGGTAACATTTTGAAAACCGATCCCAACTCTATTATTTATCTAGTGTATTTCATTTTCAAATATTGAATCTATATATATTATATAATATATAATTTATATATCAATTTATGAAATATTCTTTTCATATTATAATAATAGTATCAATGGATAAATTATTGATAACGGTCTTACAAAACTCGACTCGATCGACGTACGCCATTTTTACGTACCTATAATAATTATATAATTATAATAATTATAATAATAATATACCTATATACCTGTATTTAATATAAATATCATAGTAGTAACTAGGTACATACATTATGTATACGGTCTATACTTCGTATAATGTTATACACCACTAGTTAATAGTACTATCATAATAGGTTTCGTTATTGTATATTTAATATAATATAATATTATTTTAAATATAATTTATTTTAAAATATATTTATAATATTTACGATTTTACATAGTAAATATACCCCAAACTAAATATATTAGTAATGAATAATTAATATTAATATATCTTATTTAAAATATATGTTATAATATAATATATATTCAATATAATATTCAATTTTATATTCAATATTATATTGTAAATATTTTAAAATAACAAACCATTTAAATTCAATTCTCCTGCTATCGTATCCATAACTGCAGTTCTTTTGTTATTTTACGATAGTCTATACTATATGTATCCCATAAACATTTATTATCTCTATATTTACTTATTATGTTATGTAATAATGTATCCATAATGTAAATAAAATAAAATGTATATAATAATTTTAAAATAACAAATACAAATTTAAATAATAAATTATGTCAAAGTTTATTCAAGTATAAAATACCCGGATGATTATCATTTCCATCAGAAATTCACAAATAAATTCAACATGTTGAGTTTCATTTCCGATGGAATTTCCGACGGAAATTCCATCGGAAATTGAGTCGTTCACACCTATTTCCATCAGAAATTTCCTCTATACCCATTTCCACCGGAAATTTCCAGCGGAAATTTTTGGTGTGAACGCACCTTTATAGTTACCGTAAAAATAAATGAAAAAAATAAATCATATAGTACAAATAAACGAAAAATGATCAAAATAGTAATAAAAGATAGCGTAAAAATAATCGAAAATTAAAATAAAATATATTATTTTGTAAGTGGCATCGAAATATTCAATTTCTACTTTAACTTTATAGAATTCTTCTTATCTTTTTACCATGTTTAGGTAATACATTATTAGTTATATAGTTTAATATTTAAATGTTAAATTTTAAATATATTATAAACAGAACATATTAAAAATCAATTAAACTAATACTAGAATGAAACAAACAAATAATGTAATACTTACCCAAATCTGTAATAATAGTAGGTGGTACATTATTAATTTTATATTTTAATTGTATAATAAATTTGAAACATATATATAAACAGAACACGCTAAAAATAAAATAAACCAATATACCTATACACAAACAGAACACGTTAATAATAAAACAAACCAATAATATTACGAAACAAACAATATAATACATATCACTATAATCTAAAATAATTGTAAATTAATAAAATTGTATTTTAGAATTATAATACATTTAAACATATATATATAAAATATATATAAAACAAACATATAATACAGAACAAACAAAAATAAAACAATACTTCCCACTTTATCTGTTATAATAATGAATTAATTTTATATTATAGTATATTTAAATATAGATATAAAAACCCACATTTTCTATGACAAAAACAATTTTTTTTAAAAACCCAGAATAGATAATGCAATAATTAAGATACAAAATAAAACATAATATAATATAAAATTATAAATTTCTTTTCAACAAAAGTTGTTTATCATCAAAACAGATTTTGTTTATTTTATTTTTAAAAGATGAAACAGATACAGATTGTATTACATCATTATATAATGAATTCCATATATTAACTGATCTATTATTAATTATATTTTTAATTGTATTCTCATAATTATGTATTACATTTAATTGTTTACAATTACCTCTAGTTCTACAATTATTCGAAATGTTAAGGATATCAGATATATTTATATCTGTAAATTATTTGAAATTTTAAAAATTGTAGTTAAATCTATTTTTAATCTTCTAAGTTCAAGTGATTCTAATTTACAATATTTCAATCTCTCTGTATAGGATTTATAATTAATATTTGATGAATTTGAATTTCCTACGCATCTTGTAATTAATCATTTAGTAAATAATCTTTGTACTCTTTCAATTTGAGACTAACTAATTGACTAATACATATTCAAAAATTGGACTGCAATAAATTGCATATGCATTTAATAATGATCTAGGGGATGTTGTAATAATGCATATAACAATTTAATTCAAAGAAAAATAAGCTTTTTTACAAATATAATCAATATGTTTATTAAATAAAAGGTTATTTTCAAATATTATTCCTAAATCTTTATAAAAAGTAACGTTTTCGAATTGAATATTATTTATAAAATATGTTGATGGAGTAACCTTCCCTAAAGTCATAACTGCACATTTTGATAATGAAATATTCAATTGCCATTTATTTGCCCATTGTGAAAATCAATTTAAATTATTTTGTATATAGAGATATTTCACTATCAGATGTAATTATACAGAATGTTGTTTATTATTTTATATGTTGTTATATATATTTCAAATTTGTTATATTAATAACATACAACATTAATAATGTACTATTATTTTAGATTAAAGTGATAAGTATTATATTGTTTGTTTCATATTATTATTTGTTTGTTTTATTATTAATATGTTCTGTTTGTGTATATACATATTGGTTTAGTTTATTTTTAAATATTATGATTTTGATAAGTATTGAATTGTTTTTTTATTTACTTTTTGTATTTATAAATATATTTATATGATTTATAACTTTTTTATGTTGTAATATATTTAAAATTGTCAATAAAATTTAAATAGTCTATATAATTATTAATTTATTAATATTACATAGTACAAAAGATGAATTCAATAAAATTAAAGTAGAAATTGAATATTTCGATGCCATTCACAAACAAAAGAATTTTATTTATATTTCTATTTTTTTTAGTTTTACCATATAATTTATTTCTATTCTCGATTATTATTCATTTATTGTCATATGTATTTATACAAGTATTCACTAACGTTATATTTAGGTATATTATTACCATCATATTTTTATTTTATATAATAGATATAAATCTATTAATAAATATATTCTCTATAATTTATAATAACAATATTTCAATATCTCAAAATAAATATTCTAAATATCACTGACAATCATACTAAAATACGTACAATTATTAGATTTTAAATCTATTTATGCTAGATTTAGTTGTTAACACTTTGTAAATAATCTTATTTATTATGTTTAACTAAACATAATATACTTAGGGTCATTTCATTAGGCTTACATATGTTATATCTATTGTGACATGCCTTTAAGGGGGGAGGGGCGCGTTCATCTAACCAATGCTAATTTAGCTCTATCTAAAAATGCTAAGGATAAATAACTAATGGAGATAATTACATAATTATTTTTGTATTCAACAGATACTTTCCTCCACCATAAGGGTTCTGTCTTTATATAAATGTAATTAATTTAAAATATTGTAAAAAAAATAGTCTCAATTAATTTATCATTTATTTAATTAATATAAAATATAATAATAAATCCAACAGGATTCCTATATAAGTAAATGTTTTATATCTAAAGTAAAAATTTCAGTACAAAATAATTAAAATTAAAAAATAGTAGGCATTTAAATGAGGTTACTAAGTGAAAAAGTAGAAACTTGAGAAAATGACATTCAAAGTTTTTTAAATAAATAATCACAAAATATTATAATATATATATATGTATTACATATATATATATATATATATATATATATATATATATATATATATATATATATATATATATATATATATATATATATATATATATATATATATATATATGACAAGTAAAATATAAAGGTATATAAACAACACTGAAACAATAATAATTAGTACTAATATAGAGTAGTACTCAAATATATGTTAACATAAGATATACGAATACATATATGTATAGAAGTTATAAAATAGACAAATATACATTTATTTTTAGAGTAATAGTTTAATAATAGTTATAAAGTATTATAAAAATAAATATTGAATAATACAAAATAAATACAAGAATATCACGTATTTACTAGACAGAGCTAATTATAGAAAAAAAATTCTAAATTTTCTGTTTCCATGCCGGAACGACGGATCCGCTGATTTAAAACGACACATCGGTGATAACCAGGATAGGAATGTTAAGTTATATACTGGAAGACCAAACAAAATACAACATGTGCTAATAGTAACCTAAAATTACCTAAATCAATCATTACTGTAGGAACATGGAATGTAAGTACACCTAGAAAATCTGGTAATCTCGAGGAAATCATTATCAAATTAATTAAATTAATATATATATGACATAATATACTCTATAATAGACTCTCAGATACAAAAATGACATAGGAGTATTAACAACTGATGGTGGACACACATTATATTATAGCGGACAGGATACACATTTCGAAGATGTTGGATTTTTAGTCAGGAAGGACTTTACTAATCCATTTATTAATTATTCTACCATTTCTAGTAGAATTATATCTATCAGAGTTAATGCTAAACCAATAAACATAACATTAACACAACATATCATTCAAGTTTAAGCACCAAAAACAAACTATTCAGATAATGAAATTGAAGATTTATATAAAACTATTGAGAAAGTAATTAATGATTCGCTGAGTAAAGATTTCACTATAATACAAAGAAATAGGATTGAATCATGCACGAATCAGATTTTGAATGGACAAGCGAACTGATGCATTGGAGATTTTAGGATAGGTTGGATGAATGAAAAGGTCATAGGTTACTTGATAATATATGCAGACGCACACACATACGGACTAACCTATAACATATCTATAGTAATAATTATATTTGCATTGTTGTATTATATAACGCACGCAGCGTATAATATATCTTAGAATTCGTATCATTTCTAGTCTTACGAGCATACGACGCTTACCAATATAACTAAAGCTATGATCATGCTAGTATTAATGTTTTACTGTAATATTAATTGTATGCATACAATAATACTATTTATACATTTATTATATATATAAAACTTTAATAACAAATAATAATAATATTGATAAAACCAAAACTATAATTTTATATAATTTAAAATCAATAGATGATAATTATATCAATAGATATAATGATGAAAAGAATAAAATAATAAACATACTTGATATAGACAATATTAAAATAAATAAATTTCATAGAATTGGTAAATATATAGAAGGTCAACATTCAAGACCATTAAAACTCATTCTAGAAACTCAACTTCAGAAGGAGGAATTTATTATAAAAATTTATTGTAAAAATGCTTACAAATTAAAAAATACTGATTTAAACCATATAGGGATATCAATAGAATATTCATTTGAACAACTACAAGAAATAAAAGATCTAAAACAAGAGGCTAAAAATAAATCTTCCAGTGATACAAAATATAAAGTAATAACCCTAAATAATAAATTTAAAATAATTTGTTGTGATAATTATGAATAACTCAATTTTATCATATTTACATTTTAATATACGTAGTCTTAATAAGAACTTTGATAAATTAAAAATTGTTATCAATAATCAAAAAATAAAACCAAATTGTATATGTCTTACTGAAACTTGGTTAAATGAAAGTAATAATAAAAATTTAGATATATATGGATATGAACTAATACAATTAAATAGAGAAAATAAAAATAAAAAACGTGGTGGTGGTGTCGCTATATATATTGACATATCACTAAACTATATCATTATGAATCAATTATCAATACAAATTCAAGACTCAGTAGAAATACTGACTATAAAAATTTTAATAAAAAACAATCAACATTTACTATCAACTATATACAGAAGCCCATCATATAATGTAGATACATTCATTGATCTATTTTATAATACCTTTAATAATATAAATAACAAAATATTTATATTAGGTGACCTCAATATAAATATACTTTCTGACAATATATATACTAACAAATTTAAAGATAATCTAGAAATACTTGGTTTTAAATCTATTATTAAAAATTATACAAGAATCAATAAAAATAACAATAATACCTTAATCGACCTATTATTAACTAATGTAACTAATATTAAAACATCTGGTGTATTGGTAAGTGATATCACTGATCATTTCCCGATATATTTTCAATATTCTATAAAAAATCAATGTAAGTTAAAAAATACTATCAAAATATATAAAAGACAAACAAAAACAAAAAATATTAATAAATTAATGGAAATATTAAAAAATGAAAAATGGATAGATGTTTTATCAAACAATGACCCAAATGAATCTTATGCTAAATTTATTAATATATATGAAAACATTGTTGATCAATCAATGCCAATAATAGATAAAATTATTAAAATAAAAACTGAAAATAAGTGGATGACTGGTGATATTAAAAGAGATATACACACTAAAAATAATTTATATAAAATTTATATAAAAAATAGGAAAAATGATATACTGGTTAAATATAAACATATAAAAAATATCATTGCTAATAAAATAAAAATTGCTAAAAAAAATTTTTTTTCTAATGATATCAAAAATGCAAATACTTCAAAAAAAAAATGGAAAATAATTAATAATAGGTTAAATAGAAAAAATCACAATACATTACCAAATAATTTTATAAATACAAATAACAAAGTACTTAATAAGCCTTTAGATATAGCTAATGGATTTAATGAATACTTCATAAACACTATTGAACAATTGAATAGTCAATTCAATCAAGTAAATAATAATTCTGTTTTAGACAGTATAAAAACTAACAAAAATACAATATTCCTTACACCAGTTACAGATAAAGAAATAATTAATATAATTGCCCTAAAGGAACATAAACATTCATTAGATATAAATAAAATAAATATGTATATTTTAGATATATCAAAATCATATATAATTCAGCCATTAAAGCATATTTTCAATCTATCAATTAATAAAGGAATTTTTCCTGATAAAATGAAAATAGCTATCATAAAACCTATACATAAAAAAAAAAGTAAAAACAATTTTGAAAATTACAGACCCATATCACTATTACCACAAATATCAAAAATACTTGAAAAATTAATATATAATAGATTAGAACATTTTATAAATAAACATAAATTAATATCAAATAATCAATACGGATATCAAAGAAATAAAAATACTATAGATGCAATAACTGAATTCTATACAAACATATTAAATAACAAAGAAAATAATAAAAAAACAAATACAATATTTTTAGACCTATCAAAAGCATTTGATATGTTAGACCATAATATTCTATTTAACAAGTTAGAAATATATGGTATCAGAGGTCATGCCTTAAATTTAATTAAAAGCTACCTATTAAATAGAGGTCAAATAACTTCTATTGATAATAAGTTATCTGATATATTAATAAGTAATATAGGAGTTCCACAGGGTTCAGTTCTGGGACCATTGCTATTCATTATTTATATAAATGATATAACACTATTAACAGAAAATGATATAAATATAACCACTATTTTATTTGCTGATGATACATCAGTTAGTGTTTCAGCCAATAAAATAAGTGTTTTAATAAATTATACAAAAAAAATATTAGATAAATTAGAAATATGGTTTAAAAAAAATAAATTAATAGTAAATACTGAAAAAACCAAAATAATAATTTTTTTTAAAACACGTGAATTTTCGAATTTTAATATTGACTACGCTATATACAATCAACAAATACAAATAATAGATAAATATAAATTTCTAGGTATTATAATAGATACTAAACTAAATTTTAAAACACATATATTATCAATAAAAAAAAAAATCTTACAAATAACTTATATGATTAGAAAATTTTCTAATGAATTACCACATCATATTCTTATGTTACTATATAATTCACTTTTTTTATCTAATCTTCATTATGGGATAGAAATATGGGGCAACAATTATAGTAATATAATAAAACCTCTATATAATATACAAAAAAAAAATACTTAAAATAATATATCTTAAAAAAACTAATACAACCTATAATTCACAATATACAAATAAAGATATACAACCCCTACCCATATACACAAACACACTTACTATAAAGCAAATCACTGAATATAAAACATTATGTTACATGTATAAAAATAAAAATAGATTCAAAAATAACATTAATAAAAACAATAACTATAATCTAAGAAATAACAATGAATATGAAATAAAAAATAAAAAATTTACTTTAACAAATAATAGTTTATTAATAGTTGGAATTAAATTATGGAATAAACTAGATGAAAATATAAAAAAAAGTAAAAACATTAACATAATTAAAAGAAAAATAAAAAAAATACTTATTTCAGAGAATAATTAAAGATATAAGATGAAGAGAAAGAAGAGGATGGCAGCCTTTATAAAAGTCGATGACTTACTGGTAGCCTTTTGGAGAAATTTTTGTTTTTATTATAGCTATTATATTATTATTATTATGATTTGTTAATCAAACATATATGTAATACTCCAATAAATTTGTTTCATTCATTCATTCATTCATATATATATATATATATATATAAAATAAGTCTATTTAATTATATATATACTAGCATGTACCCGCGTTGCTCGGTTTTTATTATTTTTCTATCTATTAATTATAGATATTACTGATTCTTCTTATATTCATTTCTATATATATATACAATAAAATAAATATTAACTTATATACAAAAAAATGTAGAAATATATTTTAATATTTAAAAAATTAGTAGACAAATATTTCAAAAAAATATATTAAAAATATAATAAATTTTACAAATATTACTAAATATGTTGTAAAACGATTTAGAAAACATAAACCTAAACCCAAACCCAAACCGTACCCGACCTGGCGTTGCTAGGTTTTTGATTATTTGCCTATATATTATTAATTATAGCTATTCCTGATTATGCATATGCATCAAGAAACGAAATTAAAGATTAGCTATATAGATAATCTTTAATTTCGTTTCTTTAATTTGTTAACTAATATTTACTAATTCTAACTGTATCCGATATAGACCCATCGTTGTTCGTTTTTAATATGTATTCGTAAAATATTTGGTAAAAATACAAAAATAATTTAAAATATTACAAAATATATTTTTTCAAATTTTCTAAAAATATATTTTAAAATATAAAAAATATTTCAAAATATTAGTAGCCATATCCGACCCGGCTTTACTAGGATTTTGATTGTTTTCCTATTTATTTTTATTAATTATAGCTATTCATGATTATGTTAAAATATATAATTGCTAAAAAATACAAAATATTTAAAATATTACAAAATATTAAAAAAAAAATATCGATAACGCAAACCTAATCCCAAACACAAACCGACATTTATCGGTTATTGATTGTTTTCCTATTTATTATTTATTAATTAGAGCTATTCCTGAGTCTACATTTCTAGTATATACAATTAAATAAAGTTTATCCAAAATGCTAACAAATGTAGACATTCTTTTTTATATTTAAAAAATTAGTAACAAAATATTTCAAAAAATATAATAAAAAATACTACAAATATTTCAAATATTAAAAAATATGTTGAAAAACCAAACAAAAACCATCACAACCCGGCGTTGCTCGGTTGCTATATATATATATATATATATATATATATATATATATATATATAATTGAGTAAAACGTGTGATTTTTGAAATAAAACAACAATATAAATTTGGTCGATCAATAAAATCTAATTTACTTGTAAATATATATTATATACTTATTATATTAAAACAAATAATTTTTAAATTATTTTCTTAAATTTCGAATAATTTGCAAGTATTTCGAAATCGTACTTCCAGGTAGAATTTCGAAATAAAAATAATTATATTAAGAAAATATTTACTGATGAGTAAAATTGATTTATAATTAGTATGTTATCTATGTTGTCAACATCGGATCATATAATATTATAATGGGTAAATCCCTCAGAAATTAAAATGTATTTCAATGTATATATGTAATATTGCGTACACTTGAAAAGAAATTGATTAAATCTAAATCTGAATCTATACTTGCGCTTTATCAACTGATCAAGTCCAAACATAGACGTGATCTCTTAATTGCAAAATCGCTTCATATTACTGCCTCTCTGGAATCATGCTCATCAGATCAAAAGAAAACGTTCACCATTTGTTCGAAACTCCTTGGGCGAAATAAAAAGAAAACTTTACCCGACTTTCCACCAGACACCTTATCATCAACTTTTGATGACTATTTCCATCATAAGCTTACACGTACTCTCAGCAATCTCCCACGATATACCACTTTAATAACCCCCACCATGCCAACTCACTGACTTAATGTATTTTCAGTCCCTTCCATGTCAGACATAGGCACACTTCTTAAAGCAACTAAAAGTTCATCTCCTCTTGACCCTATTCATCTTTCCCTTTTACACGAAATCACTGAATCCCTAACTATCCCTCTCAATAATATATTCTGTGAATCCCTCGAATCCGGTACGTTTCCAACATCCTATAAACATGCACTCATTACACCCCTCCTTAAGAAACCAAACCTTGACCCTCAGAGCCTCAACAATTATCGTCCAATCTCAAACCTGTCGATATTTTCCAAAACTTTGGAACGAATCGTCGCGAAACAACTAACGTCTTATTTAATATCACACAAAATCCCTCATATCTTCCAAAGTGCATATCTTCCTTCCAAATCAACAGAAACCGCACTAGCGAAGATATCCAGTGATATTCTCACTAACCTTGATAACAAAAATGGCACAATACTCGCACTACTTGATCTCTCCTCTGCGTTTGACACTATTGACCACACGATTCTCATACACCGTCTTACATCTATAGGTATCACTGGTACTGCACACAAATGGCTATCCTCATTCATAACCAACCGAACTTCCTCAGTTTTAGTTCACTCAACCCGTTCATCTTCCCGTCTTGTAACACACGGTGTTCCCCAAGGGTCAGTCCTTGGACCAATACTCTTTAACATTTACATAATTCCCCTTCTCCACCTTATCTCGACTTCTCCAGACATATGCAGACGACATACAACTTTATGTAAAATGTACAGAAAACGTTAATTTTGCACCCGACAACTTTCCTCTACTATTACCACCATTCATAACTGGCTCACAATTAACTCCCTCGTCTTTAACCCAATTAAAACCGAGGCTATATTCCTTCACCTTCCACTCCGAAGTAAAACGTTACCAACTCCCCCTCCAATTAACATTAATGGACAGCTCATCATGTACTCAACCCATGTCAAAAATATTGGTGTTATATTTGACAATACTTTTAATTTTTACAGACAACTGTCCCACATAACAAAACTATTAAACTATCAACTACATTTACTACGCCTTATTCGTCATTCAATATCAATATCCACCGCTACTATTATAGCTTCTGCTTACATCCTACCTCTATTCGACTACTGCAATCTTATCCTTTATAATACCCCCTCATCGTATATTACTAAACTACAAATTCTTCAAAATTCTATAGCTAGGTGTATATTCAACATACCAAAATACTCCCACACTCATATATCTCCATTCTTAGTTAAACTCCACTGGCTACCTGTACGCCATAGAATCTTATATAAAACTCTACTACTGGCTCATAAAGCAATCCACCATGACTCTCCTGACTACCTAGCATCCCTACTCAAACATAAATTACCAACTAGTACCACTACACGCTCCACCAATACGTTTCTACTTCAACTTCCTCCTAAACACAAATTACATTCAACCAACACTCGAGCATGGGCAATATCCGTCCCATACTCGTGGAACACTCTCCCCACATCCATCCGTACTACACCATCAACTCCCAACTTCAAGAAACTACTGAAAACCTACCTATTTAATATGAAACATTAACTTAAAATATATATGGACGGCCGATTGCTTTATAAGCACAGATTGCAGTCCGAAAACCGAAAAATGTAAAAATGTAAATGTATGTAATGTGGTCAATAAATCAACAAATTTAATTGTAATCAGTTTATATTTGATTTGTTGTAGGCAATTATTACATACACATTTATTTTTTACAACTAAGGGTAATAAATAAATATTATTAATATTAATTAAAATAATTAAATAAATTTTGTAATATGTAAAATAGTCAAAAGGAAATCACTACCTATCGATAACTATAATCGAGGGATATATTATTTTATTTTTTACAAGTATACATTTCTATATATAATGTATAAATAATATATTTCAAAGCTCGAGTACGATTCAAGAACGTAGCCAGTATGTAGATGCCTAGATTATATATATATATATATACATTATGGATGATATTTTGGGTTTGTTTGATTTTATGTTTGTTGGGTTTTTTTTACCTGCATTATTTACCTACATTAGTATTTAAATGTGTATACTAATCATATATATATATGGATAGGATAGGATAGGATAATTTATTATTGCAAAATAAATTTTAACAATAAATGGCTAAACAAAATAGTCAAATTGACTTTCGAGGTGTTTGGCCAGAGTAAATAATAATGCAATTACATATTATACATTCAAACATGTATATGTATAGAAGGATAATCAAAGGGAATATATAAGTGAAGGAAGCTTCGGGGTTGCCCAAATCCCATATGGGTAGCCCACACCCAGGAGTGTAATACTCAGTGATTTATTTAGCGTTTCAAACAATCAGAAATATAATCCCTATGTTAATCCATCTAATATTACATATTAGTAATTCATAATAATAAATAAATAATCACGGAGCTTAATAAAAGAAAACAAATAAAATAAAAATAATTTATTTGAGGATCTTTTCCACTTCTATCAATCAGCATGAATAGTCACCATCAGTCCATCGAACATGTAAAATAAAATATAATTAGTAAATAGCTAGGTAAGAAATTTTTAATTTTTTTATAAATAACTTAATAGGTTTTATAATTTTTAATTTGTTACTTAGATTATTCCATAATTGAATACTTGCATAATGTACAGCATAACAACTAATATTAATTCTACATTTCGGTATAATAAATCTATTTTTAGCCCTAGTACAACTGTTCGAACAAAGTACAAACTTTTGTAATAGTTTAGTTCTATAGACTCTATTAAAAGCATAATGTGTATTTTTTAATAATGTGACTTTAACTAAGTCAACTATTTTCAATATATTATGTCTTTTATAAATGAAGTTGATATTAGTTCTCTGGGGTAGTTTATAAATACATTTAAGTACCTTGTTTTGTAATACAATAATTTTGTGTACTACTGATTTATAATTAGAGCCCCATGACGAACAACAATAACTTAATCTAGAGTGAAATAGTGCGTTATATAATAAAATTAATGATTTTATATAAATTTTATTACGCAGTTTATAAAAGACAGCTACAATTCTAGATAAATTGGAGGCTAATAAAGTAATATACGGTTTCCAAGAAAGTTTATTATCAATGATAATACCTAGAAATTTAAATTCATTTTGACTTTTAATAAGTATTCCATTTAATGAAATATTGAAAATATAAGGTTTATGTTGACCAAATATAGTATAAGAAGTTTTAATTAAATTTAATGATAGTTTATTGTAACATAACCATGAGTAAATATAACCAATATATTTGTTAGCTTTTGACTCCAATATCGATACATCTTTATCCGCGAATACTAAGGTCGTGTCGTCAGCAAATAAGATACAACCATTGTCGTCCATAACGTTAGATATATCATTTATATATAACAAGAACAATAATGGTCCCAATACGGAGCCTTGTGGAACACCTATATTAATACCTAGTAAATTTGAATTACATTTCTGATAACAGACATATTGTTTTCTATTTGTTAGATAACTGCATAATAGATCTAGAGTTATACCTCTACTGCCAAAGTAAGATAACTTATTTAATAATATATTCGTATTTAAAGTATCAAATGCTTTTTTTAAATCAATTGATACTGCGAGACAATTAACCTTGTTATCTAAATTGTTAACTAGTATATCATTTAAATTATCAATTGCGTCAGCAGTAGATCTATTTGACCTGAAACCAAATTGATTACAGTGTAATACATTATGTTTATTAATGTAGGCATTTAGACGAGATTTTATTATGTTTTCTAAAATCTTTGAAATTTGTGGTAACAAAGATATAGGTCTATAATATCCTAATATATCTTTTTTACCACTCTTATATAATACAATTATTTTAGAAATGTTAAGACAATTTGGAAAATAACCATCTAAGATACACTTATTAAAAATATGTATTAGGGGAATTGCAATGAATTTACTTATTAGTTTTATATAACTCATACTAATTTCGTAAAAATCTTGTGTAAAGCTATTTTTAGAGTTTGCTATTATTTCTAAAATCTCATTTACTGAAGTAGGCTGAAAGAAAATAGATGACGATATAGACTTTTGTTTTTTATAATTTTTAATAGTAGCCATAGACTCAATATCACTGGAAAGTTGTAATCCAATCTCACTAAAATAATCATTAAATCTGTTAGCAGTTTCATGGGAGGTAGTATCAAAAGGTGAATGGTTAACTTTAGAGGAGCCATCAGTCAATAATTTATTTAAATGTTTCCATTTGTTACTGTTCAAATTTAACATTTTTGAGTTATAAGCAATTTCAGAATCACGGATTAATTTAGTACATTTATTCCTTTGATTTTTATAACGATTTTTATTATTTAATGAAGAATCAGAAATAAATGTATTATAAAGTTTATTTTTTTCAATAACTCTTTTTTTATTGATTTGTCAATCCATGGAAATTTATTTTTATTATCAAATTTTATTTTTTTAACAAATGAAAATTTATGAAATATTTCAGTGAGATAGGATAAAAATGTACTACAGGCCAATTCAGATTCATTAATTTTGTAGATAAAATCCCAATCTGTAAATTTGAGATAATCAGTAAGTTTAATTATATTATTATTTTTTATATATCTATACGAGTTATAATTATTAACAGGATGAGTGACCTTAGAGAACATATTTAAAATTGAGATAGAGATAGGGAAGGGATCACTTATATCGATTACATGTATATAATTATTATCATAATCCTTATTTGTATTAGTAAATATATTATCAATTAGTGATAAACAATTACCTTGAATTCGTGTAGGTTTATTAATAGTGGGATAAAAACTAAATTGGTAAAATATATTAATGAAGTCGTAAATTATAGGTGATTTATTTTTATTTAAGATATCAATATTGAAATCACCACAAATAAAAGTGTCTTTATAATTAGAAATGTAATCTAAAAATGAATGCAGAAATTCATTAAAAATTAGAATATTATAGTTAGGAGATTTATATATACCAGTAATAATAAATTCTTTGCTATTTGGTGATAAATGTGATAATTGAATAGTTAGTATATCGCATATTGAATCAATTGATGAAGTATACCTATTAATAATATAATAATTAAAAATATCTCTAGAATAAATAGATATACCACCACCACGTTTATTATGCCTTATAGTATGAGAAACATTATAACCGTCTAATAAATAAAGGTCTTTGTTACATGATTTAAGCCATGTTTCTGTTACAACGATTACATCATATACATTATTTGTTGATAATAAATAATGTTTAATATTATCGAAGTTTTTAATAAGACTTCTAGCATTGAAATGAATGATAGATAAACAGGTAGTATTATAAGTTTTCTCATTTGAATACACATATCTACTAGTGGGATAATAATCATGCATGCAATTAATGTTATCTGTTATTACATCATTATTTTCATTATATATAAAAACATCATTTATATATATATATATATATTATTTAGTAAATATTTAGTACATATATGTTATATTAAATTTCATTAATAATATCTATGTGTAATTATCAGTAATACATATAAATAAATAAATATCGAGGTTATTAATAAATCCAACCTATCGATACATATAATCAAAGGATAATAGGAGTAGCGAGCAGAGAGAAGTATAGTTTCTAAGTTATGGAAGGGAATACAGATAAATTAAAGGCATAAATAAATATTAGCAATGCAGAATCAGGTATATATTTAATTAATAAAGACTAGATATTAAAATAATCAAAAAACGAGCAACGATGGGTCGGATATTATATATATATATATATATATATATATATATAATGTAATATAACTATCGTTTAGCTAGGACTGGCAATAAACGACATTATGGAATCTAAAATTATATAAAACTAAATTATAATATACTGTAAAAAAACGTATTAACATATACATATATATATACTTATGTTTATATTTATATATCATTAGTTAATTACTAATTTACATTCAATAGATATACTCTATTCGGTTTGATAATACACTATGTACAATGCGTATACAACATTCCTGACATGATACCTTACGAACATTATCACATGGACGGGGATATTAATATCGGCATTATCACATCGATTAGATATTTAAATAGGTTAGTCAAATATCTAATATAATTATTAACATAACAATATTTTATCATGATAAATGTTATATAAACAAATATGATTTAATATAATTTAATATTTGTTAATATTTTATTTATATATAGGTATTATATTAAAAAATATTACTAGATTTATTTTAGTCATATATATATACAATTTTTTTTTTAAATAAATATTATTAATTATATTATATTGAATATATTATATAATTATATCATATATATATATATATAATAATAATAAACAATCTCAAATTATTATCTATTATAATATCTACAATAATTATTGTAGAACACTTACTCATATACGTTATTCATGGTTACGTATTGGGGGATTTTATATAAATAACCAACTATTAAAACTCCCTGATTTTATATATATATAATTTATTTGAGAGTGATATGCAACTACTTATGATAACATATATTAATTACAAATCTTCATCTACAAGTTAATTTAAATAGTTGTGTTTTCATAGCGATAATGATCAGAATGTTGTTTAGAACAAATGGTATGTCCTTGCTTTCTGCACATAATGAATCACTTACTATCTAAATATAGTACATCAATTTTTAATACTTCTAACTCAAATGGGGCAGTTGTATCTATACAAAATAATATAATACACCTATATAGTTAATCATATATATGCTTAACTTAGACTATATAACCATTAAACTTTCTAAACTATAAGTAATATCTAATTATTTTTAATGTATTATTAAGGTATATAATACTATCATATACTATTACTCTCTTCATACGATATTTATGTTCTCAATTATTTATGATTTATTTTATATTTGTATCATATTAAATTATTGTATTAATATAGTATCCATTAATATTATAAATTATATTAAATTTTTCAATTATAAAAATATAGAAAAAATGAAGTATGTGGAAATATTGATATAGAAATTTTGCAAGATATGGAAATTATGGACGAGGTAATCCGTGATGCCAATAAAAACCCACATATCCTACCTAATTTAACTATTGGATTCACAATGTTGGATAATTGTAACGTAAAAAGAGTTAGTTGTAATATATAAATATATATATATATATATATATATATATATATATAATGTAAATGTGTAAACTTAATGTCATTATCTCAGTTTTTTATTATAATTATAATTAATCCAATATATATTTTTTTTTTCAAATCCATTATATAGCTGACTAATCCGGTTAGATATTTTCTTATTTGTTAGTTTAGCAGATCTCATTGACCGAATAATCCTCTATAGTTATTGACATCTCCATAATTTCTATACTTAGGTATAGTCATTATGTGATATCGATATTTTAGGTGTATCCATATTTAGAAGTATTTTATTGGCATACATTCAAATAGAATCATCAACGTCGTAATATTAAGTATTTCTTGTATTATAACATCTATATTCTATAATTATATGTGTAACCGATTGATATTACTACAGTGTGCTTACAGTTATATTCAGTTATTCGTTGTGTACATTATTAATCACGTTATTTACATCTTATTTAGATTCACGTTCTAAAAAGTTGTTTATGTATGCGAAATATGTACTCATTCGATTAGATTTGTATTGGGTGTGCGTATCCAATTAATTTTAATTACCATCATTTGTAATACTTTGAATTATCATTTTCCATCTCCATTTTCTATTGCGTGGTCTAAATTTTCGGATTCCAAATTTTTAAAGTATATTATTAATGTAGGTATAGTTCTTTTTTAGGTTTAGTAACTTAATTTTGTGTTCAGGTTTGAATATTCATTGAATTATTGATCAACTTATTTCCTAACTTCACATATTATTATTTCCGTAAATGAATACAATATGTATCATAATTTTTAATTTAGATCAATATCTTGATACTCGTTTGATTCATATGATCATAGATTTCTGTATTACTTTTATCTTCCTTATAATTATAATTAACATTTAAAGGTCGATTTTTTTTTCATATTGTGATATTGTATTTAATTATAACCTTTGTATTTTTTAGCAATATTCGGTTTCCTTTTTTTATGTTTTCTAATGTATTATTAGGCTGAGTTTTATCCTGACTATTAAAATTAAGTAATTGTATTACTTACAAATTGATTACTCAAACCGTTATATGATACGCATGTACACTTCACTTATTAATATTAGTTATTAGTTATATTAATTGTATTCGTATCATTTATTGGAATTTGTTTTATAATAATATGTACATATATAATTATATATATATATATATAATAACTATATATACATACCTTTTAGTTTGATTCTGCAAGGGCTATGCAGTTCTTGTTCCTGATTTAAATGTTTGCATGCCAAGAGAAGATGATAACACATACCCAGTAGTAGATAAATTTCCCTGGTATAGAGTCAGTGCAGTTCTTACAACATTAACTTCTGGGCAAACTATAAATGTGGCATCCGTTCTAGGAGCTTATAGGATGCCTCTTGTAGGTGCGTCGGCAACTTCTGAAGATGTTAGGAAATTATTATATATATTTTATATATATTTAATTAATTACAATTAATTGAAATTAACCATAAATGAATTAAACTATTATTTTTTTATATAATAATAATACTTAATAGATAGATGAACATTAGTATAATAATAAAAACCTGGTATGGTAATCGTGTCTAATTTATATAACAATAAGTGACTTCTAATTAGATCACGCATGCAGTATATCATACATGTATTAATTAAGTTAATATATGTCATTCACAATTATACTTATTGTTTAACTGTTGATATATATATATATATATATATATATATCAACAGTTAAACAATAAGTATCAATTTCCATATTTCACACGTACTATCCCTTCTGATGATTATCAAGCAAGAGCGATAGTTGATATTTTGTCAAAATATGGATGGACATATGTCATTGTTCTTTCATCATCAGGATCATATGGATAAAGTGGAGGAGAGGTTATTTATATTATTATTAATAATACTAATATTACTAATATATATGTCAAATATTGGCACATTATAGTACACGGGTTCAATCCTCATCCGTACCGTTTAAAATAGGTATTAACATTATTTAGAAGTTTTCCCAGTAAACAACAACATACAAATATGAATATATTATGTTAATAATATGAACATATGTATATGATTCTGCATATTTATTTGACAACATATTATTATGAACATATTATGTGCATAATATGTTCATATTAATATATTATCACACACTTATAATGTTCATAAAATATTTATTTGACAATATATTATATGCATAATATGCATATGTTCATATTAATATTTATCACTTAAATATAATTTTCATAAACAAATTTATTTTACAACATATGATATCACACATATATAATTGTATAACGGTGGGCTGGAAGGTGATAGTACGGTTTGATGGAACGTGACAATACGTAATACTGTAAATTGAAAGTACGGTTTTCTATAGAAGGTAGTAATACATAATAGAACGTCACAGTACGTTATGCTGGAACGTTACTGTGGGATATGATGGAACGTGATAATACGTTATATTGGAACGTGATAATACGTTATGCTTGAACCTGATAGTACGATATTTTAGGACATGTATGTTACCTATTACATATATATATATATATATATATATATATATATATATATATATATATATATAACTGCCTATGTGGGTCAGTTAGCTAATTCGTCATACACACAAGCAGTAGGAAGCGGGTTAGACCATTAACATATGTCTTAACATGTATTTAGTAGTGATCTTATATAATTGTGTAAACATAAATGATAGGCTCTTGTTAAAACCATTGATGCCTTAACATGAGAGAGGGACATTAAAGACATATGGTTATAAGTGAATATAAAAATAAATAAATATTATTGCTTAAATAAATTATCAATTAATGATAATAATAATAATAATAATAATAATAATAATAATAATAATAATAATAATAATAATAATAATAATAATAATAATAATAATAATAATAATAATAATAATAATAATAATAATAATAATAATAATAATAATAATAATAATAATAATAATAATAATAATAATAATAATAATAATAATAATAATAATAATAATAATAATAATAATAATAATAATAATAATAATAATAATAATAATAATAATAATAATAATAATAATAATAATAATAATAATAATAATAATAATAATAATAATAATAATAATAATAATAATAATAATAATAATAATAATAATAATAATAATAATAATAATAATAATAATAATAATAATAATAATAATAATAATAATAATAATAATAATAATAATAATAATAATAATAATAATAATAATAATAATAATAATAATAATAATAATAATAATAATAATAATAATAATAATAATAATAATAATAATAATAATAATAATAATAATAATAATAATAATAATAATAATAATAATAATAATAATTCCAACTAGACGATAAACTCTTATTATCTAATGTTTCTAAAGAACTTAAATTTTGATTAAATCAGTACATTAGGATCATTTTTCTTTTTCCTTTAATATTTTATAAAGTTCAAATAGTATAACTAATTCTATACAACCAAACTTTAAAAAATCAAATTGTCTTGAAATGTACTTTTTATTAAAAAATATACAATGGGAAAAAATATATTTGATAAACTATATTAAATATATTTGATAAAACTTTTGCAATGACAAAAGTTGTTACTAATACAACTATGCTCTAACTCACCATGTTTAATATAATATATATATATATATATATATATATATTATTATAGAATATATTAAATATATTTGGTAAATTATAAAAAGTAAAGATTAAAACTTGGTAAGATATAATAAAATAAGAATATGTATAATAAAATGTAAATATTAATAAAAAAAATGAGACGTTTTATATTATCTGGTATAAGCTTTTAAATGTGGGAATTCATTATATTACTAGATAAACAATTAAAATAACTTTCACAAAATGTAATACTTTACTCGAAATAGGTTACATGATTCTCTATAATAACAACGAATAAATTAGATGGATTATAAGTATATTCTTTAAAGTAGTACTAACATATTCTATCCTCTATATATATAAATGTAATATGAATTAAATTTTACCAAATTATTAAATTTTATCAAAATAACGATGTACTCATTTTATAAGATACATATTGTATTACTCTATTTTTTAATTGTATTATATATTTCTTATTGGAATCAAAAGTATTGCCCCAAATAATAGGTGACAATAATTTAATTATGATATAAAAAGCGATTTAAAAATTAAAATTATTGTATCTGTATTTAGATATTTTGAGATTTTTTTTCAATACCAATTATTCTTGATATTTTATTGGAAACAAAATTAAGTTGCCGTTTCTAATATATTTTACTATCAATAAAGATTCCTAGAAATATTATGGAATTTATATACTTAATAGATCTATAGAGCTTAAAATTAATGGTATACTATTAATTTTAAGAAAACGAAAGTATTATCAGAATTCATATTACGTATGTTATAAACATAACACTGTATAATATATAATATACAGAGTATATATTTATATTGAGGGTTAATTTATTAAGAGATAGCCAATTGGCTTCTTCCATAAGAATATATCCATTAGCCTTTTTCTACTTAACTCTAATCATACAAATATTTAATCTAGATAATGTATTACTTAATTATTAAATAAACATTCATTACATAATGAATATATAAAATGTTATATTTAATGATACGAATAACTATTATTTATAAAACGTATCTACATATAGGCTGTGATGAAACTGGCGAAACAGCGAGGTATCTGTATTGCGTACGCAGTCACTATTCATACATCGTTTTCGGATGCATTCTTTCAGAAAGTCACGAATCAGATCGTTTCAGAAACTAAATCTAATGTCGTTGTGATGTTCATGGAGGTGAATCATTATATAAATACAAAATAATATGATAACGTAACTAATTTGGAAAGTAAAAAAACAAAGTTTATATATATATATATATATATATATAATATACAAATATCATGATATAAAGGATTATATATTCGATTTTATAAATTTATAAATATAAAATGTAATATATTGTATACTACACGAATATTATATAATAAGGATATCTTGCGCCTTATTATTATTATTATTATTATATATATATATATATATATATATATATATATATATATATTACCTGTAATGAAATATGTACTACTGTAATATATTAACTAGGCATTTAACAGAACAATAATTAATTCTTTTAATTAGGTGTGTTTATAAAATAAATAATCACAATTTATAGTTCAATATATATTTAATAATTAATTAATTACTCTATAGAGTTCAAAATTATTTTATATTAAATAATATTGAATATATAAATATGTGTATATATATATATATATATATATATATATATATATATATGTCGAATACAGAGAGATACATTTGGATAGTCTGGTACTAATAGTCACTCCCGACTTTCATTATTGTATGTCTTTTTTAATTCCTAATATATTGTTTATATTATTTAGTAATATTGATTATATATCTCTATGATTTCTAGATAATATACAAAATAATATCTCAAAATTCTGTAGTTATCTATATATTATAATTATCATGAGTCAAAATGAAGGTACCCACTGTTGTTCCCTATATAGATGTGCATACACAATGTGTATTACACATACACATACATATATTTATATATATAAAAATTCCATTCGTAGAGTTCGGATGTTATAATGTTATTTAAGAAACTGAACAAATATCTGCCAGCTAACAGAAAGCTGATATTCATATGTACAGATGCTATAAGCTCTAATAAATTTAAACATTTGTATCGCTTTTCAACGGGATCTTTCTTTATTAACGTTGTAAACTACTAGTAAATACAATGTATATATATAGTTTTTGGAAGTATGCCGTATAGCTTTGATAGTATTAACTATAATATTTATATATATTTAATACATTTTGTCATTTAATCAACACAATTATAATGCGATATATATATATATATATATATATATATATATATATTTATAAATCTATTATAAATATTATAAATATTATAAATCTATATATTATATAATAATAAATATAAACATTTAGTATATTAATATATTGCTTTTAAATAGTCAATAGTTAATATTGGTTTATAGAAATACCTGTTTTATACATATATCCTATAGGATATTTTATATTTACTACCGTATATTTTATTAAAATTTAATATATAAGTAATATATATATATATATATAGTATTCTAGATTATTGAATATAAATTTAAATAATTTATTTTTATATACAAAATGTACCTTATTTAAATTATATAATTTATCATATAATTTATCATATGATTACAATTTATACAAATTTCATTTCATAATATATCAATAGCTCTACAGTATTCATGTGGATAAATCTTTTTATACAACATGGAACGATATAGGCCCATATTCTTATAGAAATAATCAAACAGATTGGTATAGATTAACTTTCGAACATTATTTCAAATGCAGGTTGTAATACTACATATATATATGAAAACACAAAATAAAAATATTATTTAAATGTATATATATATATTAATTTGTTAAAGTGTATTTATATTAGTTTATATATTCATTTTATATAAACTAATCAACAAACTTTTTCTAAAATGTATTATCTGATATAATAAGATATATTTAAATTTAGGAAAAATGTTGATAGTTTATGTAATATTGATAATTTAACAATATTAATAATATTATTAATAAATCCAGTCAAATAATGTGTACTTTGACTTAAAATTTCCGATTACAATGTAATATATAATATTAATGTTTTGGCTATATCGCTAAAGATATATTCTATAAATACAACTATATATTATAGAGTCTAAAGATATGAATATGTAAATCTTTATTATTCAGATACTATACCAGTGCACCTATACTACATTATACGTATTATACTTACTATATATAGAATATCTATAAAAATACGATATGTTAATAAATACATTATATTACAGTATATTACAATATATGTTATATATATATATATAGTATTAGTTCGTTTTTTGTAATAGGTGAAAGTCTCCGATTAACGACCCCTCTCGTATATCAGTAACTATAAGAGATATTAAACAATTATATATAAATGAACTGTTAGTAATTTAATGATAAATATGAATAAGTATTTTGTTTTTAAAAATATACAATCCTATACTTGTTATTTGATAAAAAGTAATATTCTGTTTTTACTTTTTAAATATTTAAATAATAACTTTTATAAAATCATTGTAAATACTTTATTAATTAAAAGAAAACTTAATACTGAACATAATATTGTAGATCAATAAAATGTTTATAACAATTATAAAAATACTTTAATATGAATAATTATTAATCATTATATCTTAATTATAGCAACCCATATAATTTTCATATTACCGACCCCATAAATTACCCTAATATCTACCCCCATGTAATTTATAATATCCAATAAAAATAGATCCGTATTTTACTTTAAATATGTCGTAAGTTGTTTGTGTATCATTGATATATATCTAGGATTCATGATTCCAGTTGATTATATATATACTGATAAATAAATAAATATTAAATAATAATATACACTATTTTAATATAATTACTATAAAGTTTAAATTTAAATATTACTATTAAAATATAAATTCAATAATAAATAAATTGTGTGCATGTTATAATTAATTATAGTTATATTTACTTTTTTTTATATTATATTATAATACTATAATTATTTATACCACGATTAATTTAGGGGGTCGGTAATAGAAGAAGGTGTTCGGTATTAGGCACATGTATCCGATTAAGGACCCCCTGTTTATTCTTTTAAATATAATGTATTCAAAAATTTAAAATAGCCACATAATTCATTGCCATAATATTACCCTAATTATAAAATTTCAAATAAATATATTTAATATTGAATAAATTATTACAAATAATCGTTATAATATGTTATATTTTGAAGTTTAAAATACATATTAATTATCTAATAGAGAATTGTGACTAGTATATTTGAGTTACATATATATATATATATATATGTATATAATATTTATTGTATTATATAAAATATGTATTATATAATATTAATAATTATTTCTCATTGATGATAAATACACACATTATTGTATAGTTATAAGCATGGAATATGCGCATATAATTATAACGCATATCGTTATTTATAATGAATATGAATTTTTAAATATGACAAATAAAATATTTCAATCTGATTTTTATATTTTCGTTTTGATTATATATTTAATAACATTTACAGTACTCGTAACATTGAAGGAATTCCGGTTTGCAACTCTTCCTTGAAAATTAAAGATATTATTTCAAATTATAGAAGTTACTTTAATACCTTATTTATTGATCCTACGAAAGCAATCATCAAAGGTATGCATATATACTACACCGAAAATTGCCCAGGTTAATGTATATATTTATTTAAATAAGTATTCCACTTTTTTTAATTTTATAAAATAAATTTCATTTAATATATATAATTTTAAATTAAAAA
Organism: Osedax fenrisi; assembly: GCA_964019155.1. NCBI lineage: Eukaryota > Metazoa > Annelida > Polychaeta > Sabellida > Siboglinidae > Osedax > Osedax fenrisi. Next base: position 32,208,129 of record OZ025240.1, on the reverse strand, counting down.
TGGAAATGTGAAATATTTATTTATTCAGTGATTTCCTTAAAAGATGTTAACACATATATATATATATATATATATATATATATATATATATATATATATATATATATTTAATATAGGTTTTAAATTAACATGTATTATAAATGCTGGCTTCATATACGTATACGTTAAAATATATTTTAAGTATAAAATAGTATTATAAAGTTAACAAAATTATTATAAATATCATACAATATTAATATAAATAATTATATTGATATTAAATAATACTTATAATTATTAGAATACTTATTAAGTGCATGCACATAATTACTATATAAATTAATCATTAACTATATATTAAATAATTCATATCTTCTATTAATTAATCTTCGATATTTTTTTAATATAAATTTCGTTTTTAATATATGTATACATATATAGAATAAAATAAAATAGTAATTTATAGAGTGAAGTTAATTTGTGTTGTTTCTTTATTTTCTCTCACTTTTTTCTTTATGTTTTCTTACTCAATAGGCTACCAGCTAGTTTCTCAATATAACTTATAATGGCTGCAGTCAAAAATAAATAAAACTAAAAATAATATAAATAAAATAACTAGATAAATATATAACAAATACAATTTTTATTTAATTAATTAAAAATAAAATTTTAATTCATTGTTTATTTTTTATATATAATTTTAGTTTTGTATTAAATGTTTTGTAAGGTTTGTTATTTTTTATCATATTGTTAAGTATATTCCAATGTTTTACCCCATGTATATATATTCCATAATTACTATGTATAAATATTATTTTGGAATATATATCTATTGGTTGTCTGAGGTTATATGTTTTATTTATATTTAAAAGATATGTGAAATTATTATTATTTAAATTATGATATACATAATTGTTTATACATATCTGTTGATAGAAATTTGATATTTTTTGCTGATGATACATCTCTTAGCATTCGTAAAAATAATAATATAGATTTAACTAATATAGTGGCTTAATTTAAACAAATTAAAATGTAATACTGCAAAAACAAAACAAAATCTTTATACAAAGGTGCATCATTAACTTCTAATATTTTTATAGAACGACAACCATTATCTTTATGTTAAACATATATGTTAAACATTTTTGGGCGTTATATTGGATACAAAATTAGTTTTTAAACAACATATAATAAGTATTCAAATTAAATTATCCAAAATTATATATATGTTAAAAAAACGTAGTACTATTCTCCCGAAAAAAATACTATATTTATTATATAATTCTTTATTTTTACCTCATATATTGTATTGCTTAGAATTATTGGAAAATATATACTTTAGTAATATATATGTAATAGAATTATTACAAAAAAAAGTAATTAGAATTATTTATAAAGATATATTTTTAATCAGAAATGGAACTTTTATTTTATCTAGGACACATTCTCTATTTATTAATTCTAACATATTAAAGTTACGAGATAATATTATCCATAATAATATTTTGTTTATGCATATTATAATTAAAAATATATAATCCATTATTTATAAAGATATATTTTTAATCAGAAATGGAACTTTTATTTTATCTAGGACACATTCTCTATTTATTAATTCTAACATATTAAAGTTACGAGATAATATTATCTATAATAATATTTTGTTTATGCATATTATAATTAAAAATATATAATCCATATAGTTTGTATTTCATACCTATTATCAATAGTGAAATAATGAATGTTACTAATAGCATGAAATCTAAAGTATCCATGAATAATTATGATATGTCATTGATAAAGCAGATTATTAATTGTATTTTATATCCCATAAAACATATATTTAATAATAGTATTAATACAATTGTAACTGGTCTTCCAACGGATATGAAAAAAATCAATTATAAAACTACTATTTAAAAATAATGACAATACAAATATTATCAATTACCGCCCAATTGAACTTTTACTACAAATTAGTAAAATATTTAAAAAAATTATATATAATAGATTATCCAATTTCATAATTAAACATAAAATCAATAAGTTTTATTCCAAAATCGAATACATCAATGTTGCTTTTGAACATTCAGCATTTTATTATACAAAAAAATAGCATACATAAAAATTAAAAATTGGAATAATTATTCTAGATCTGAAATAAGCTCTCGATGATATTGATCATATAATATTATTAAAAAAACTTGAAATATATGGAATAAGAGGAAATATATATAATCTAATAAAAAGTTATTTAAATAACAGAATATTTACTACAAAAATAAATAATTCATTATCGAATACTAAATATGTTAAGTACGGAGTTCCTCAAGGTTCTGTTCTGGGGGCCTTATTTTTTATAATTTTTATAAATGACCTACTAAATGTTTTTAAAAATGTGAATAATATTAATTTAAATTTATATGCTGACGATACATCACTAACAGTTTACGCTAATAGTGATGTTGAACTAACAAAATGACTTCAAATATATATGGATAAATTGATTCGATATAAATAATTTAAAATTGAATATAAAAAAAAACATAAATAGTTCCATATATTAATACTAAACTAACTAATGATATAATAATTGACAATATAAAAATGTATATAGTAGATAACTATACATTTTTGGGTTTGTATTTAGATACAAAATTATCATTTAATATAACCTACATATTGATAATTTAAATATCAAACTTTGAAAAATAATATACATAATTAAAAGGTTATCATATTTAAATATTAAAAGTTTGATTTTATTATACAACTCTTTGTTTTTATCTAATTTATCATATGGTATTTAAATATGGGGTAATATTTATAATTATAATTTAAATATATTTAATGTATCACCAACAAAAATAATACGAATAATTAATAAAAATATTATTGACAATTAAAAATTACCATTATCGCATGTATCAATTATATTTTATAATAGTAACATTTTATAACTTGATGATCTTATAACTTTAGAAATATTTTAATTATATATAATCTTTTAAATAATATATTATTGAAATATTATTAAATATTATTGAAATATAAAGTGTAGGTACTGTACAAAATATTGTATATTGTATATTGTATTTTGAAATCTACTGGTTTGCATTAGTGGTAAAATAAATGTTGTTTTATTCCTATTAAATTTATAATGTTTATTTTTTAAATTTAATAGGAATAAAACAAAATTATTTTACCACTAATGCAAACCAGTAGATTTCAAAATACTATATACAATATACAATATTTTGTAAAGTACCTACACTTTATATTTCAATAATATTTAATAATATTTTAAAAACTATTACAATTACTCATACTCTAAAACTGAAGAAAGTTTTAAAATCATTTTTTATTAAACAGTATTGTTATATTTTTTTATAAATATTAATTATTATAATTTTGGCAGGTATCTTTTTATAATCATTTCAAAACATTTACATATTTTTATTATAAATAGTATTACAAAATGTATACATTTTTATTATAAACAGTATTACAAATTTAAATTATAAACAGTATTACAAATAAAATATTAAAAATTAAACAGTATTAAAAATTATAAAAACTATTATTTTTAAAAACTATAAATAGGATTATAATCTTTAAAAAAAAACAGTATTAAAATTATGAACATGTTTGCACTACAGTATTAAAACAAAAAAACATGATTTAATTAATTTTATATTATTTTATTTTCATTTTTCTTTTTTATTATATTACACTATTATTATATTATCCTATTGCATTTGTATGCATATTATATAATAATCAATTATTTCTTTAACAATTTTAATTTTAATTTGTATTTAAACAGTATTAAAATATATGTAATATTGATAGTAAAATTATTTATTTTTCTCTTTCTTTAATATTCATCTTTGAATGCCTTTGAATGCCATTCACGAATCACAACTTTTATTTTTATTATCTGTACCAAATTTATTTATATTTCCTTTATTATTGTAATTTTATATTTTATCTTTGTTTCTAATTTTAAATTTTATTATTATCGTATGTGATTAACCTTTTATTTAATCATTTCATCGTTTTTTTATATTAATATGATTTTATTATTATATTTGAATGGAAATGATGATATGACATTGCACATACTGTTAGAAGGTTTCGAATCAATAAAGCTGACCACTTTCACCTATCCTCCTTAGACTTTGTCTATAAACTGAATTCATTCATTATAATATATTTGTAAGTAGGTTTGTAATAATTGTCCAAAAACTACGAATAACATTTTTGTATGGAGATATAATAAATATAGCTATTCAACTTTTAATTACACTCTACTATATATAAAACATACATGAAATCATAATTCTATATTATTTTCTGGTCCAAATAAATGGAATTAAATTATATTTAAAAAAAATAGTTTTAAAATTTGTTTTTTAAAAATACCTCTTAAAACAGTATTCATAGATATTATTCATATATATTTTTTAATAGATTTAATCTTCATCTTTTTATTCATTTATTTTAATATATTTATTTACACATTGTTTATTTGTTTATAGAAAGTATTTTCCCCTACAGTGTTAACTTTTAAATCTCTAATTTTATTATATATCATTTTCATGTTTTATTTCGTTTATATAAGGTATTGTTCTTTTCAGTAATACAATTTATAAATATATATATATATATATATATATATATATATATTTTTATTTAACTGCATGTGTGGCTCAGTGGCTAAGGCGTCAGACACACAAGCAGTAGGACACGGGTTCGAGCCTCGTCCGGACCATTAATTAATTTTATAAAATGGGTCTTAAAATATATTTAGAAGTGATCTTATATAATTGTGTATAAATAAATGATAGGCTCTCGTTAAAACCATTGATGCCTTAACATGAGAGCGGCTTCGAAGGGACATTATAGCCATATATGGTTATAAGTGAAAACTTCATCTAAGTTCCTAGATGGGATGAAAGGACTCCACCAAATAAAAATAACAATAACAATAACAATAAATGAAGTGATATATATATAAAGTGGGAAGTATTATTTTATTTTTGTTTGTTCTGTATTATATTTTGTTATACATTAATTTTTGTTATAGAAAATCCGGGTTTTTTATATCTATATTTCAAATATACTATAATATAAAATTAATAATTCATTATTATTACAGATAAAGTGGGAAGTATTATTTTATTTTGGTTTGTTCGGTATTATATGTTTGTTTTATATATATTTTGTAAATATGTTTCAAATGTATTATATTACTAAACTACAATATTAATAATTTTCTATTATTTCAGATTATAGTGATAAGTATTATATTGTTTGTTTCGTAATATTATTGGTATGTTTTGTTATTAACTGTTTTTGTATATGTATATTGGTTTATTTTATATGTAACTTGTTCTGTTTGTATATATGTTTCAAATTTATTATAGGTACCTACAATACAAATATAAAATTAATAAAGTATTACCTACTATTATTACAGATGTTGGTAAGTATTACTTATTATTTGATTTTTAACATGTTCTGTTTATAATATATTTAAAATTTAACATTTAAATATTAAACTATATAACTAATAATTTATTACTAACACAAGGTACAAAGATAAGAAGAATTCTATAAAGTTAAAGTAGAAATTTAATATTTCGATGCCACTTATAAAATAATTTTATTTCTATTTTCGATTATTTTTACGCTATATTTTATTTCTATTTTTATCATTTTTCGTTTATTTTTACTATATGATTTATTTCTACTTTCGATTGTTTTTCGTTTATTTTTACGGTAACTGTAAAACGTTTTAATTTCTTTAATTTTTTAATTTCGTATTATTCTTTGTTTATTTATAACGTATGTTATCGTTAGCAAATATTTATATTTTATACTTTTCGATTATATTTTCGGCTATGTATTTGCTTAAATAAATTATCAATCAATCAATCAACAATATAAATAATCATTAATTCAATTATTAATTTTATTTTTAAATTAAAATTAAAAAAATAATAATACAATAAAAAATATTATTTTTATTGATTGATAATTTATTTAAGCAGATACATAGCCGAAAATGTAATCGAAAGTATAAATTATAAATATTTGCTAACGATAAAATACGTTATAGAAATATACAAAGAATAATACGAAATTAAAGATTAAAGAAATTAAAACGTTTTACAGTTACCGTAAAAATATAAAATTAGAAATAAATCATATAGTAAAAATAAACGAAAAATTATCAAAATAGAAATAAAATATAGCGTAAAAATAATCTAAAATAGAAATAAAATACATTATTTTGTAAGTGGCATCGAAATATTCAATTTACTTTATCTTTATAGAATTCTTCTTATATGTGTACCCTTTTAGTAACACATTATTAGTTATATAGTTTAATATTTAAATGTTAAATTTTAAATATATTATAAACAGAACATGTTAAAAATCAATTATACCAATACTAGAATAAAATAAACAAATAATGTAATACTTACCAAAATCTGTAATAATAGTAGGTAGTACTTTACTAATTTTATATTTTAATGTATAATAAATTTTAAACATATATGATATAATATATATATATATACAAACAGAAAACGTTACAAATAAAATAAACCAATATACATATACAAAAACAGTTAATAACAAAACATACCAATAATATTACGAAACAAACAATATATATTGTTTATTAATATATATTGTTATATAATACTTATCACTATAATCTGAAATATTAGAAAATTATTAATATTGTATTTTAGTAATATAATACATTAGAAAGATATATACAAAATATATATAAAATAAACATATAATACCGAACAAACAAAAATAAAATAATACTTCCCACTTTATCTGTAATAATAATGAATTATTAATTTTATATTATAGTATATTTGAAATATAGATATAAAAAACTCGAAAACTCTTTATTGTATGTTAAATAATCAGGTGCAACTCAATTTTTTATTTTTAATAATTTATATATATTTATATCCTACTTTCTCTCTTTTTAGAGTAATTTTAATTTTTTTTAATTCTTAAATGTATGTTTATTTATTTTATGAGAATCTATCCAAAAATATGATTATTGGGGAAATTCTAGTAAAAACATTAACTTGTTTATTAATTTCCTCATTATTCCTTGCCTGTTGGAGAGGAATGGTAAATCTGATTTATATTTATATGTATATATTTATGATGGTGTTTGTTATTGTGTTAAATACATAACCTTTAAATGTATATTACATAATAGTTTAATATTATTTAAGTAAGTATGTCTATAAAAAGTCTATTCTAATTTATGGGTGTGAATCTCGGACTATAAGAGACATTTCCACAAACAAACAACAAACAAAAAAAGACAAGGTTTCGAGAAAAAAATCACATAGTAAACTTCTTGGAATTACATTCAGAGAAATGAAGACAAACGAGTACATCAAAGATGTGATGATAAGTTTAATTGGTACATATGAACCAATGGTACAGTCCATCCGCCGAAGAAAATAAAAATGGTACGGTCATACAATTAGACATGACAACCTTAGCAAAAACAATCCAAATTTGGTAGACCAAAAAGAAAATGGATTGATGACATCAAAGTATGGATTAAGTTGAATCAGTCCTACTTAATGGTAAAACCACATGACCGCAATGAATGGCGACGGCATTGTGTAACAGCCAGCTCATTGATTTCCCCTACGATTCGCGAGTCAAGGGAATAAAGTAAAGTAAGTAAGTAAGTAGTACCCCATATTGCAGCACAGTAATATAAATGTGAAATAAATAAAGAGTTAAACAGTAAATGTAAATTATTAATAAATGTCAAATGTATCTGATCAATTTTAAGCAATATGAACTTATAGTGTATGTAATAAAGATATTACATTATAGAAGTATTTAACGGAAACTATTCGAGGAATTATATTATTACATGTTCGGAAAAGAAGAATTTATTCCCATATATTGAATCAGTGATACCCATGTCACTTAAGAAATATTTAATAATTCAGCTTCAGGTTAATATATGTAAATATATTATATTTTATATAATTTGTATAGATGACACAATATATGTGTAAAAATTCTATATAATATTTATATAATTACATACTTATTTATTTATTTTTCAACTATATAGAAATATGTATAAATATAAAGATGAAAATATAAGTGTTATATTTCAAGAATTATTATTTATAATCGAGATATCTGATATATATATATATATATATATATATATATATATATATATAATATTGTACTATAGTTACATGTGTAGCTTATATTTAACAATAATTCAGAATTAATGTATCTTCTCTTAAATTAAATATTATACACGTATTCAAAATGTTCATATTTTTTTTTTAAATAGCATATATTTTGAGTTCAGTGCTAGTTAAGTTATATACTCGCTTTCAATATATCAGAGTTAATAACTGTGTATATCACAATAATATAGTATATGTACCAAACTCTAAATATATCTCAATATTATGATATTATATACCAATTGTTCACATGATGTGATTATATGTATATATTGGTATATGTTTAATATCGTTAGTTGTAAATACGTATTTAAGATAATATATCTAGTTATAGCATATATTATGTGATATATATAATTAAAATATTATATATTAAAATGAAAATATGTTAATATATTGGACTAAAATGTGTTTAATTTTACGCGATAATATTATTATCTATTTCATAGATATTTTTAAATAAATGTGTCACGTTCTAAAATGTCCAAACTGAAGATGATGTTACTATACTATCTACCTATTTTATTTATCATTATATATATATATATATATATATATATATATATGTGTGTGTAGCAGACTAAAGTATTTTGTATTTGAATGCAGTTGTTTTTAATTGTATATTATATATTTTAATTAATTATTTTTTGGTTTTGTATTATGTAATAATTATAAAAGTATAAATGAGGTTTTTGTATATATTGATTTTTGTATTTTTTTATTTAATGTTATTAAGTTTATTTTAATAGAATGTGTTGGACCAATACGATAACAATTTAATAATAATATACCTACATTAATATTATATTAATAGTATATTATATTAATAATATATCACGGATAAAAATAATAAGTGATATAGATAAGTGTTATATACTACATACTGCATTGATATAGTATTATATAATATACATATTATTAATATTCATAATAATTCATAAAACTATATATATTACTTACTTCTCCGATACCTAATATATAGTAAAATATATTAGTCATCGTCATTTCACTTATTACTGTCATCCAATAAATAACTTAATTATTTAAATCCGGAATAGATGAACCAGCTTAAATATACGTTAACCCGAGATATATAAATACCTATCGATCTACACTATATCCATCATATTATATATTATGTATTAAGCTTATATTTAATAATATATGTTAACTAAGTCATTACTTTATTTTAATTATTATTATCATTATCTTACGTGAACATATACGAAATTATTTATATTCTATGTTTATAATTGATTATATGTGAATTTTTAAAAGCAGAAATTCCTATATATATAAAATGTATTAATTAATATATATATATATATATATATATTGATATTCATTAATATGCGTATCTTAACACGTATATTATACAACGCGCATATAAACATATAAATAACTCACGTGACCAGAATACGAATACATCAACGGAGGTAGAGAATGTGTCTATCGGAACCTGGGATATGGAACGTATGGGCTTGACGTTTAACGATTCCATGATAGCTTGGGATAACGCGAAGAACATTCCACCGACTTCTATTTGTGCTACCGATTGTATTATTCGTCAGTTTAAAATTCAGCTGGAGCTCACATGTTGCTGGGAATGTAGGTTAATATATAATCGCATCATATATTAGACATAAAATATATATAGACATTTGATATATAATAATTTGTCATTTATCATTTAAATTCATATCGTATAATATAAAGTAAATAATAATTTATGATTTTAAAATCTTACGCAACAATACTTATCGTAAAATGTTAATTACTTTAAAATATCTTTATATAATATATTGTTACAAAAAACAAGTAAGATATATTATTCGATATTCTCTTTAGTTAGTTATAAATTCACTTCCATTTAAAAGGTATTGTGGATCTAATGAAATTATAGTACGAAACGGCACAAGTTGTCAGGTATGTCCTAATTATCAATGACCTGATGAAGAGACAGCTACCTACTGTTATGCAATATCTTACACTCATTACGAATGGACATCACTGACAACGATAGGTAATACTATAGTAACATATAGCATACTACTATAGTAGTGGTATACTTAATTATATTTTAAATTGTAATATAATATAGATATATTATGCATAGGGTAATAGTCTATAATCACATATTATTTATTATTATTATTATTATATATATATATATATATATATATATATATATATATATATACAGTAAAATCTGTTATATTTATACACCCAATGGATATTATATAAGTATATAAATTTACGCATATATCAATTTAAATAATCCATTACATATATACAAAATTATTTTTTTAATTTATATTCAAAATTATTACTATTATATATAATTCATATACAATCTATATTTATATAATATAAATATTCTAATAACCAAGATATATATATATATAGATATCACGGTATATTATTATTGTGTATTCTAGTGTTTAATACACTACTATTTTATAATTAACATGCAATATATTTATACGATTAATTTTTGTAATTACAATACCAAGTACAATTCATTGATTATTATTAATGCATACAATAAGATTATGATTGCATATTATAGATTTGATTTCTCATATTTATATAATATATATTAATTATATTCCTAATATACTGATATTCTAAACAATCTTGTGTGCAGATGATACAAATTTAATTCGCAGTAGTAAATATTTTGATATTCTGCATACTAATATACAATATCACATTTTTAGTTTAATTTACTAGCTATTTAATAATAAATTAACATTAAATGTAAAAAAATCAAAGTTATACTCTATAATATTCGAAATTCTAAATCGAAAAAAAAACTAGAATTAAAATTGTATAATGAAATGATAGAGCAGGTTAATCATTTATCATTCCTTGGTATATTAATTGATGATAAATGTAACTGGAATTATCATATAAATTATATCAGATTAAAACTAAGTAGATCAATGCTATTATAAATAAAATAAAAATAAACTACCTTTAAAAAATAGTATACAAATATAGCATAGTATTTTTGAAATCATCTAAAGTATTGTTCATCTATTTGGGATAGAACTTTTTTGTCTAATATTCAACCAATTATAATATTGCAAAATAGGGTTATAAAAAAGTCAATCTTTTAAAATTTCAAGATATTATAAATATTAATATCTTAAAATATATAAATAGATACATATCTAATTACTTATAATTTTACAATATCTTTTTACAAAATATTTAAATATTTATAAGCCTTTATCTATAAAATTGGTTTCGCCCTAAATAAGAATATATAGAATTTGTTTACCTCTTTAACAAATCTAATGATATATGTAACGCATTACCAGCTTCTTTTCACAAATTAATGAATAAAATAACTTTTTTTTTTAATATTAAATTATTTATCAATATTACCACTTCGTATTAGTTAAACTTTTATATAATTATTTTGTTTAGTTTCTTTATCTATTACTATTTTACTTTTCTTTATTTTATATTATTACAATTTTCATGCATTTATTTCATTTTGGTTATATATGTGTCTCCTTTTAATATAAATTTATATATTTATTATTTATACTTTTATTATTTATTATATTTTATTTTGTATTTAACTGAAAATGATGACCTCACCTTGATAACAATGTTTAAGTATATACTTACCTATTTATTCAGCACGATTTTTATTTACACTACCTAATTTTACAAATCACATCAATTTAATAATATATGTATAGTTCTGATGATATACAAAATAGACATTTTAAAATAATTATTATTTTCCTTTATAATTGTCTTATATTTTCTATTTGTTATTCTTGTAATGTTGTTATTAAGTTGAATGGGAAAATACCTAGTCAAGTTTTACATTTCTTGAGTGTATCTGATTATAATATATATATACAATTGATTATAACTATATAATAGTAATTGACACATATAGTAATGTGAAATATGAAATAAGACAAATATTCATGCTTCAATGATTTCAATAAATATTAAATTAAAATGTATAAAATAGGTATGATAATAATTAATTAATTTGTAATACTTATTTAACTTAATGTATTATATAGCCATGCATGTAGAATAAGCTTAACTTTATATGGATGATTCATGATAAAGTAAATTGACATATTTTATAATGTTTATAGAATTGTAAACACGAAACGAAAAGGAATATAATATATATTATTATCTAAAATTATACGTTATACACTAACATTATTATAATACCCATAGTTTTATTATATTATACCTTCACCAAAATGTAGTGGTCGTAATTCTATCCATTAGCGGAATGCTATTGTGTGTGGCAACGCTATTGTTCTTGGTCAAGAATCGCCACAAGACCCTTATCAAGGCCACTGGTCTATCGTTAAGTCTGATAGTATTAATGGGTGTATTCATAACGTACCCTACCGCTATTCTGATGATGGCTCCCCCTAGTAACGTGGTATGCAATATCTCTTCACTAGGCCTCCATCTTGGATTCTGTATCACTTATTCATCTCTTCTTATGGTTTTTATATAAATCAGTGTAATCAAATATATATAAATAATAATTATATAATAACAATTTTATAATTATATTATAATTTTACAATATGTATTTACATATAATTAAATAGGGTATTTGCTAATATATAGATTCATAAATACATAAATATTATATGTTTTATATAGTATTGAATTACATGTTCTCTTTCAGAATAAGAATTTTAATAACAAAATTTTCTTTAATAACAGAATTTATAGAATATTTACATCAGCTAAAAGCTCAGCTCAAATTCCTAAATATATAAAGAATTCAACGATTATCATGTTCACATGTATATTAACGATATTGCAGGTTTTAAATCAACATTAATTAATTAGTAATTACTGCATTTACATGTTTCAATATAAGAATATCTCTTCTAGAATATGTTATATATATATATATATATATATTATTAATAATACCAAAGTTTTTCCAAAGGAAAGATATTGCACATGTGTATATTTGTGTCACCTAATAATTCGATATTGCCATCTAGCGGTATTATTCAGATAATAAGACATTTCTATATTTATTGTAATAGTAAATAATAAATTATATACAATATACATGTATATTGTATTATAATATGTGTTTACATGATTTTAAAATGATAATATAATTATATAACAATAGAATACACTGATTAGTTATATTTAATATAAACAAATAAAATAAATGATAAATATATTGTTATAAATCTAATAATAAAAAAACGATATGTATTGTATTATATTGTAATGATTTTAAATGTATATAATTAGAAAACAAGAAATTTAAATAAAAATATATACATGATTTAACATTTCATATACTATTTCGCCATCTAGTGTTAATATTGTTTTTTCATTTTAAATTTACATTTCGAGGTACTAGAAATAGATAGGGAGTGCAATATCTTTCCTTTGGAAAATCTTTGATAATACTATTATGCATTCTATATATATAACATAAGGTAATGATGTGGTAAAGTTGAAAAAATGGTAAAGGTGTGTATTGTAATTATATTATGTAATCTGAATATATTGAATTATTATTTATCGAATGGGGTGTATAAGTTTCCTTAGATATGTTGCCAATATTAGCTGTATTGAAGGTATTATGTTTATAATTTTTGTCATATGTTATAATTGTATAAGGTATCCCAGTTAGAAAGTAAATAAAGTATCATAATTAGATCATAATCCAGCAAGTAATCAGATGACTATCATGGGGTTGTGTAATGATTAGGATCACAGAATTTCAGTCGATTATAATCATTTAAGGTTACTTTGAAATCCGGATTTAATCCGCATTATGATTCGAATTGTATCCGGATTATGATTCGAATTGAATCCGGATTATGAGTGATTATGAGTGTACACTATAAATATAATTATATAGTTATACTATTACATCGCCTATACTACAGTTAACGTAACATGTCCCTAGGTAACCATAGTAACCGTAACTACAATAATCGTACCTATACGTACACGGCTGAGGATGCCCGTACCTACAGAGAAATTCGTGGAGTTAATGTGCGACCTACCCCTGGAGACATTCGTGCCACCCCTAGGATTCAATATCGTACTGATAATGTGTTGCTGGTACTCAATAATTCGTATATTAATGTAGTCGAGCGTGTGTATTAGACATATTATAGTTAGGATATGTAACTATAAGTATAATATATATATATATATATATATATATATATATATATATATATTATCATTAGTAAATATTATAACGTGATTTAATATGCACGATATATTCTCTATCGTTATATATAATGCATTCAGGGTAATCATGGTATTTGTAAATGGATCTAAATAGTATTATATTTATATATTAATTAATGTAAATATACTATATCAGAGATTGGATATATATATATATATATATATATATATAAAATATTATATATAAAGACATGTTCCTACATATTTTCTCTGGATATACATGCAATATATATATAATACGTATACGTTAACAATATAAAATAGTAAATAGAAATATAAATAAAATCTTAAATATAATTAAATCATAATCAAGTATGTATAAGTAATACCATTATATAAAACACATAGAATACATGGTAGGCTAAAATATAATATTGTTTTATTACAATTAATTCAAATATAAAAATGTATTCCAAATCAATTATTTGGATATTAAAATAATAAAGATAAAAATAGGTTTTATATTAAAATACATATTATGCTATTTGCATATTTACATATAATATTTATAAATTACATACATTGTATTATAATTTTAGAATAGATAATTTATTAAATAATATTATATTATAGTATATGTATAGTTTATACAAAATTATATCTAAATAGTTAGTGTAAATGAATATTTTAAATGAATATTTTATTCATTAAATATTTTTTTGTAGGATTTATGGTTTCTGGGATACCGAGAGTGTCCGTATTCGGTTACTTTCCGTATTCGGTTACTTTCCCCTATGGTTATTATTATATATGGAAGTAAGTTTTTAGAATTAAATGTATATGAAAAAGCAACGGAATGTTCAAGATAAAGGTATTTATAGGTAATTAGCTTAATTCAAATTATAAATAAACAACATAATATGACATTTGCTAATGGTTTTCAAATTGTTTCAATCGATCGAGTATTCACAATTTTATCATATAATATATAGGTAGTTTACTAATACCTAGTTTTATAATTTTAACTATTTTGAATATTATTGTGAAAAATAGGGTCTATAAAACATCATTTTTTAGATACTTATATGATTTTATATCACAGTTTTTAGATGTATATATGTAAAAGTAATCAATTATACATATTTTCTCATAAAAAAAAATAGAATACATTGATAAAACGAGTGGCGCTCGTCCCCTTAATACACTTGTTATATAATAGGCCTTATATAAGGCGGTTGTTGTTGCTTATATGTTGACGGATATCCGTCAACAAAATGTGGACTAGCTATGTGAAAGTGTAAGAAGTATAATGTATGTGTGTTTAATGTAGCAATTATGGGGTTTTCCTTAATAGTAAGCTATGTTTCCTTAATACACATAATATCTAAGTTAAGATCAGTAAATAAATCAATTATTAGATCAGCTGTAGTTATGCTAAAGCAAATATTAAGTGGTGCATCCATGTATTGGATGAATATGGAATATTCCATACATATTCCAATATTCCATTATATATGTTATATAGTGAGCAGACATTAATATTGGTCTTTTTAAGTTAGGGACGGGGTTGTTTGATGATGTGTTGTGAAGGTGATATTTGTTTATTTTAGTAGAAGGATTGGTAAAAGTAGGGTATATTTTCTAATGTTGTCAGTGTGATTTTATGTCATTATGTTATGTCATCATTGGACTGAGACCATTTTATTAGTGGTATACTTAGTATGTGTATAAGCTTCTTAAGAAGTATTCCGTCTATTGAAATCAGGTTATGTAATGTTTATGGGTCTATTGGACAAATCTATTTAAGTATTGTTAGTTTGACATAGTTCGAATGTATTATTATTATTGAAGGTATACCTTATACAAGAAGTGTTAAACGCTCTGTCATGGTATGATAGATTAATCTACCTCTGAATATATCACTACCTGATCATTGTTCTCGTGTATATAGATGTATGAATCGGTGGTATTTTGATATGGTATAACTAATAAATGTTTTGGAATAGTTATGTGAGTTGAAGTATACTATAAAGATTAAATTAATGAAGTTATATGAGGTCAGCGAGATTGATGATATATATAAATGTAATTAAATATGTTATGAATGAAGTTACATTTTCTGTTATCTTCATCAAAATATTCGATTATCAGCCAATTTGATCGAGTAGTATTAGTAACTTTTATGGTATTGACTTTAGGACTTGGAATATATGGTCTTTGTCGTAAAGATGACGAATGTGATAAATGTAATGGAGTATAGGGTATTGTTTTGGAGGATTGTTACTGTATTGAGTATTTATATAATATAATAGTATTATTAATTTGTTTACATATATTATTTAATATCCTGTTTTTTTATCAAGGTAAATGAGTAAGTTTTGTTAAAAGATTCAATGATCTATATTTCATCATTAAAGTATTTATTGGTAGATAGCAAATAAATTAGCTGGAATTAAATTGATTTTTTACATATAAATGGTAAATATATGTATGCGGGTATGTATGTAATATTCTTGCTTACATGGTTGCTAGATATATATATATATATATATATATATATATATATATATATATATATATATATATACATAAGATATACTAGCATAAGGGTGAATACATATTATACACTGGTATTTCATACACATGTGACGTAAATATCATGCGTATTGATTCTATTACAATGGACATCTAATTTGCTGTCAAATGTAAAGTAGTATACGTTAATTAATATATGTCAATTAATTAGTGTATACTAATATATATGTACAAAATAATGAAAATATAAAGTGATATTATATACAATGTAAAAGTAATAAAATGTATATAAATGTATATTAATATATAATAATATATTTTAATGTATATGAAAGTACACGAACGTATATACTATATATTCAATATATATTCAATATAATATATATATATATATATATATATAATATATATATAATTCATTCATTCATTCATTTATATATGTTGTCTCCGAAAAACGAAGAATGATAGTTCTCGACAGGTTATAGATTTATTGAATGGAAAATGTAGGTGGATGGGGAATGTGGTGTGGTTCGTGGATGGGGGTAGATGGGGAATGTGTGTGGTTGTGGATGGGGGTATAAGGGGAATGGAGGATAGACATGTTGGTCGAATCGAAATGGAGGAAACCTCAAACTTTCAGTGTACGCTGTTTGTACTAATAAACCATATTATACCAAACTTTTCGATAATAACGATATCACGTGATGGGCGTAGTGGGCGTATCTCTAATTAGATAACTAGATAAAACTAGTTAATTTAATATAAACTACGCTCTCTTTTACAATTTACAAAACAGAAATCAAAAAAACAAATAACAAAATATATTAAATCAACATGTATCCACATTACATAACATTTAAATTCGTTCAAGCCATGTCTACTATTTGCAATTTACAATACTAAAATCAAATTATATAAAAAATACAAATAACAAAATACATTAAATCAACATTTATCTAAATTACATAACACATGTATACTTCGTACACAATACATTTATAAATACCTACATACAGTGATACCCGTAGTTACCATACTATATATATATCTGATATCCTTGACATTTCGAATAATTGTAGAACTAGAGGTAATTGTAAACAATTAAATGTAATACATAATTATGATAATACATAAAGTTACAAAATGCAATCTCTTAACATTTCAAGATATTATAAAAATTAATATCTTAAAATATATAAATAAATACATGACTACATCTTTACCAAAAAAATGTCAATATCTTTTTACATAAAATTCAAATATTTATAAGCCTTTATCTACAAAATTGGTGTTATACAAAATAAGAAAATATAGAAATATGTTTGCCTATCTAACAACGGTACTGAGATATGGAATGCATTACAAGCTTCTTTTCATAAATTAATGAATACAAAAACTTTTCAAAAATATATTAAATTATTTATTACCACATCGTATTAGTTAACTTTTTATATTTTTTATCGTGTTTAGTTTCTTTATCTTTTACTATTTTTTTATTTTATATTATAACACATTTCATGCATTTATTTAATTTATGTTAAATATTTTTCTCCTTTTAATATAAGTTTTTATATTTATTATTTAAACTTTTATTATTTATTATATTTTATACAAGAATTCTACTATCATTGTCTTTATGGGTTAATTAACGATGATTCAGTATTAAATGAATATTAATAATTATTAACATGCATATATGCAACATATTAAAATTAATAATTTGTTATATACATTATATAATACAATAGTGTAAATGTTATGCTATCACTGCATAAATAGAGAATTTAATAACATGTTTATAAAATGTAATCGATATAATTAGTAATAGTTATTATAAGTATAGTGTTATCATATTTTAGATATGAAACCAATAAATCAACTATTAACAAATAACGATATATCGAATATTTTAAGAAACAAATTAATTTACCATTATAACGAAATAATATAATAGATGGCGACATTATAATAAATATAAACATGAATGTAGATACGACCATTATAATTTATATTTGTACTTGAATTATCTATTGTATTAGTTTACATCACATCCCCACATAGGTAACCATGGTAAATGGTGAGAAGTGGGAAATGGTGAGAGATCAGTTAGTTAATAGTTGAGTGATAAAATAGATATATGTTAATTAATATGCCATCATCATAGGTAGATGTTAATGAATTAATAAATAGTATTGAAATATAAATATGAGAGCTACCCTATATATTAAGAAGAGAAGTATGTATATAACTGATCCTTGGGGTCAGTTAGTTATTGATGTAGAATAACCAGTTATCACACAGTTTTCACACACAAGAATGTTATTTAAATAATGGTATTATCCAAGGAGGGAAGTTGGGGAAGTGTTTTATTTCACATTCTCTTCCTACTGTTGTCATCCTTTGTAAGATGGGTTAGATAGAAAATGTACACGCTTTTCTCTCAATCGTCTTTGTCGGCTCCTCGTGCCACCACTTCAGCAAGTATGCTAAGACAAATGACGAGAAAAGTCTGGAGAGGAGACAGGCGCCTCCAGACTCATTATACCTACTGAAAGATGACATGACACAAAATATAATTTCAATGCCGGATCGTACGTGTCCCGGAATAACAACGTCCGCGCATTTCATCGGTAATACCCAGGATAGATGTGCTAAGTTAGCTACTGGAACTAATGAAATATTAACAACACATACACTGAAAATAACAATAACTAAGAACATTAAAATGCCCAACTAATATAACTACAATAGGTACATGGAATGTATGGACACTCAGAGGAGCAGGTCAAATTCATGAATTAACAATATATTTAGATAGATACCTATGTGACATTATTGGTCTGGTGGAGACAAGATGGACAAATTGTGGTGAATTAATAACTGAGGAAGGCCATAATATTGTCTATAGCGATCATTAAAAATACCACCAACAAGGAGTAGCTTTTATAGTACGAAAATATCTTACCTCAGCTATTCTAAACTACAAAACAATATCCAGCCGAATTATTTCAATAAGACTATCCGCACAGCCAGTAAATATGACTATCATCCAGATATACGCGCCTACAAGTGACTATTACGATAACGAATGTATTGAAATTTTCTATGAAGAGATAGAAAAAACAATAGCGGAGACAAATAAAAAAGATATTTTAATTATACAAGGTGATTGGAATTCAATAGTAGGTGATTCGAACAAAGAATGGAATAATGCGGTAGATACATTTTCTCTTGGTAAGACTAATTCAAGAGGCATTAGACTTCTCGAATTTGCTACTAAGCATCAATTTACACTTGCTAATACTCTCCATACACAAAACGGACTCAAAAAAGCCACTTAGCACTCTCCAAATGGCCACACACATTATCAAATAGATTTTATTCTACCTCCTCGGAGGTTCAAATCAAGTATACACAACTTATCAACAAGGTCATATATTGGTGCTGTAATAAATAGTGACCACGATCTGGTTCTATGAGACTGGAATTACGTTCACAAAATATGAAGAAAAGCAATAGAATACGGTTTTACCTTCAAAAACTTAACAACATACATACAGGCAATGAATATAAAGATTAGTTAGAAGATAAATTGAAATATATTAATATAGATGAATTATCTACTGATAATGCTTATATACAAATTTCAATATCAATAACAGATATAGCACAACATATTCTTGGAAAATACAGATTGAGAAAAAAAACATGGATAACGGATGAGATTCTGGAATTATGTAATAAAAGACGAAGCTTGAAAGCAACAAAAAATCAGAGTAGTAAGCATGCCGAGGAATAGTGCTCATTCTTATAAGAATAAGCATGACAAATACAAAAGATGAATGACTGAAATCACAATGTAATCAAATTTATTATGAATTAAAAAGAGGTGTTCATAACAAGAGAGCTTATAATACTATAAAAGCAATCACTTATCCAACAAATAGAAAAATATCAAATATTTAAGATGTTAACGGTATACCATTAGAAGACGATAATGCAAAATTTGATAGATGGACAGAATATTGCAAATATTTATATAACTACCCAATAAAAACCGACCGAGCCGAAGTAGAAACAGATATGTGTCGACAATATCCCTGAAGATGATAAACAGACATTACCAATACTGAAGTCAGAAGTGATCCACGCCATAAAAATTAAAAAAAATTTAAAATCAACATGAATTGACGATCTACCAATCGAGCTATTAAGAGGAGGAGGTGAAGCGTTAAATTATATAATTACAAAGCTTTATTAAAAATATTGGTATATAATATCAACCTCTCTAATCATACCTATTCCAAATAAATTAGATCTCAAAATATCGTACTATAAGTCTTATCAGCCATACAAGCAAAATTCTCCTGAGAATTATATTGAACAGATTAATTCCACAAGCCGAATATATTCTAGAGGAAGAACAAACCGGTTTTAGAAAAAATCGAAGCACACTAATCAAATTATTAACTGCAGACTAATAATGGAAAAAACATCGATCAACAACGTCAAGTTTATCATAATGTCATTGATTACAAGAACGCATTTGATAGAGTATGTCATAATGGTTTATGGCACGTTATGTCTCCTTTTGGAATAGGCAATTATATAATTCAATGTATTAAATCACTCTATAATTCTACTAAAAGCAGCGTACTGCTAAATAATAATATTGGAACAAAGTTTAGTACAATAGTGTGTATGAGGCAAGGGAGCTTATTATCGCCTGTTATGTTCAATATATTCTTGGAAAAAATAATGTAACAAACCAACCATCTAGTATATCTATAGGAGGCGGAAAATTCAATAACCTGAGATTTTCAGACGATATTGATCTTATAACAGGTTCCGAAAGTGAACTACAAACTATATCTGATGCACTAGAAAAAAACATCGACAGAATACGGCATGGAAATTAATCATGATAAATGCAAAATTCCTGTCAATGGAGAAGGTCCAATAACAATGATGTATATGTAAGATAAACAGATTGAAGATATTAAATTAAGTATATTATATACAAATAAATATTATAAAATTACCAGTAGTGGTATGTAGAATAGAGGGTAGAAGTCGAAAGTTTATCGTAGATACAGGTAGTCAAGTATCGATAATTCCTATAAGTTTAGTTAGTAACTGGGATCTAAAGTTGATAGAGGATAAACAATTGAGTAATTTGAGGACAGCAAATGGTAGTAAACTAATAACGATGGGAGTGGTACAAGTAGACGCATTTATGTGGAATAGGAAATGTAAGGATGTGATATTTGTAGTTACTCAGATAGAGAGTCTATGTATAATTAGAATGAACATACTAGAATAATTTGAATATGTATGGTTAGAGGATAGAAGAACAAAATCAAAAGAAATTATAAGTAGGAAAGTAAATAGGATAGAGAGTAATTCACTAGATCTAGCATATATGGAGTTAAAAAACGGGAAAAAAGGGAGGTGTTAGAAAACAAGTAGAACAATTAATAACTGAATATAAGAAAATATTTCATGTAAATGTCAGAGTATAGGTTTAACAGGATGAACACACAGGATTAGAACTATAAATGAGGTACCAGTTGCATAATCATATAGAAGAATAGATATGGCTTTAGTAGGAAAGGTTAAGTCAGATATAGATGAATGGATAGAAGAAGGGGTCATAGTAAGGTCGCGTAGTGAATATGCTAGTCCGTTAGTAGTAGTAAGTAATAGAGAAGATGATATCAGATTATGTGTTGATTATAGGAAACTGAATACAAAAACCAAGGGTGCATATCCAATACCTCGTATTGATGATTCATTAGAGGCATTAGGTAGTGCAAATATTGTTCCTGTATAGACCTTAAATCAGCATATAATAAAATTATAGTTGATAAATTAGATCAACATAAAACAGCTTTTAGTTCCCCGTGGGGATTAAATTAATTTACACGTATGCCATTTGGACTCATAAATGCACCTGCAACATTATAACGAATGATGAGTCAGTTATTTAGGGATCAAATATTAGAGTCAGTAGTATGCTAACTAGATAATGTGTTGGTTTTTTCACCAACAGTAGAATATCATATAGAACAGCTAAAGCTAGTATTTAGTAAGTTAGAAGGCGCTCTATTAAAACTTAATATTAAGATATGCAAATTATGTATTATGGAAGTAGTATTTCTAGGATTCAATATATCAGAGAAGGGTATAGGAACGGTGAAGGGGAAAACGGATTCAATAGTAAAGTGGAAAAAGCCAAATAACCTTAAGGAATTAAGATATTTTTTAGGGGTCTGTTCTTATTATAGAACATTTATAAAGGGGTTTGCAGAAATAGTAGCTCCATTGAATGCATTTAATAGGATAGATAATAGTTTATGAGAGAAGAGGGTAGGTCAATTTAAGAGTAAAAATGTTAAGATAGGTTGGAATTCAAAATGTGAAGAAGCCATGATTATATTAAAAAATAGGCTAACAAGTGCACTAATATTATCACCAAATTTAACGTACCATTTATATTGGAGACGGGTGCTTCGAATATAGGACTAGGGGCAGTACTAAGCCAAGAAATAAATAGATAAATGGTAGTAATAGTATATGCTAGTAAATCACTGAATAAGGGAGAGAGAAATGAGGCGAATTATTCTGCAAAGAAACTGGAATTTTTAGCTGTTGTGTGGGCCGTGTCAGAAAAATGTAGACATTATTTAATGGGAACAAAGTGCATAGTAATTACAGATAATAGTGCAATGGCATGTATTCTAGATAAGAAAGTATTATCTGCATTAGAACGGAGATGGATAGGTAGACTTGCACCATTTGAGTTGATATTTAAGTATAGAGCGGGTAAACATAATACAGTAGCGGATGCACTGTCGAGAATGAAGGGAGATGAAGTAGATGGAGATGATATTAATCGTTTATATGAAAATGATTTAGAGGTAATGGAAATAACTGTAGTAAAGGAAATGGAGGGAGAGGAGTTACGTAGATTACAGAGAGAGGATAAGGAGATAGAAAAGGTTTTATGAGTAATTGAGGGAACGGGAGTAAGCGGCAGATATAAGTTAGTTGGTGGAATATTATTTAAGGAACGGAAAGGGGATGAAAAGTGTTAGTAGTACCACAAGTGTTAATTAAGGATATATTAAAGGGAGTACATGATGATAATGGACATCAAGGAACCGATAGGACAGTAGATAGGGTGAATGTATTGTATACATAGGTAGGATTGTATATGGATGTTAAGGATTATATTAGGAATTGCAGGATATGTCAAATTAGTAAGAATAATGGGAAGATGCCGATAATTGAGCAGGGGTCATTGTCAGCGATAAGACCATTGGAATTAGTATTTATGGATTTCGTAAGATTAGATAAAGCATCAGATGGGAGAGAAAGTGTTTTGGTAATAACGGATGCATATACGAAATATACTAAAACAATACCGACACGTAATCAACTAGCAATTTCTGTTGCAAAAATACTAATGAACGAATGAATTTTTAATTTTGGAACCCCACAGAGGATACACACTGATCAAGGCAGGAATTTTCAGTCAGAAATAGTTAAATAATTATTTACATTATTTGGGATTGTCCAAAGCAGAACTAGTCCATACCATCTACAAGGAAACGGCCAGTGTGAACGGATGAATGGGTCTATAATTAATATGTTAATAACGTTGGATGAAGATGAGAAAAGTAAGTGGCCTTTGCACTTACCAAAGTTGGTACATGCGTATAATAATACACCACATGCAACAACTGATTATACCCCATGTGTACTGATGTTTGGAAGGGAAGAGGGATTACCTATAGATAATAGATTATGTTTAAATAGAGGTAAAGGTACAGGAGATATAAATTGGATAGAAGAGACGAAAACAAAATATGCGAAATTAATGAGAGGGTATTAGAGAAAATGAGAAGGAGAAATAATGTTAAAGTTGAAGGAGAGAATGAGTTGAAAACAGGTTGCTTAGTACGAATTAAGAGTAGAGTATTAGAGTAGAAGGTAGAAGGTAGAGTCAAGGGTATACCCTATACCCAGTATACTTCAGCATATAAATTAGTGAGAGGAACTGATAAGAGGGTAGAAAACAGGATAAATCTAAAATTAATTAATATTTAGTTAGGTAAGTAAGTGAAAAATCTGGGACATATTTTATTTGGGGGTGGCGTGGAAGAATACAACCCGGTAACATATAGAGAGCAAAATATTTCATATAGATGCTTAATAAATTGTTTAAGGCGTTAGATAAAAATATGATTAATATTTTTATTTTAACAACAAAAATGTTATTATATATATATATAATAAAAAAAATTTGAAAATAGATTTTCCATGTTTAATATCTTATTTATAAATTTGTAAAATGTCTTCAATTATTTTTGAGTATTTATATCAATATAAAGTGTTTTTATAAGCGTAATCAATATAATAAGTATTTGAAATTGAAGGAAATGTAATAATATATTCGATATTTTTGTAAATACTTGTCACATTTAATTGTATATTTCGATATCGTATAACAATATTTTACTAAACAAATTTCTATATTTACATTAAGCATATATGTTGTATATAATTAATAAACTAATAACGTATGTGTATAACTAGATATCATTGTTTGAAAGGAAATACTTCTATAGGAAATTTAAAAATGTGTTCTTTCTATAATTATGTCTGTCTAGTCAAGACGTTATATTCTTGTATTTATTTTATATTATTAATTATTTATTTTTTATAATACTTTATATCTATTATTAACTATTACTATAAATATAAATTTCTATTTTTCTATTTTATAACCTCTATACATATATTTATTTGTATATCGCATTATAATATATATTTGAGTACTGTATATTAATATATATACCATTATATTTTACTTGTCATTTATATATATATATATATATATATATATATATATATATATATATATATATATATATATATATCTCTGGACAAACACCTCGAAAGTCAATTTGACTATTTTGTTTAGCCATTTATTGTTAAAATTTTGTTTGCAATAATAAATTATCCTTATCCTTATCCTTATATATAAATGTAATATATATGTTATATGTGCAAACTTAACCATATCGTTAGTTATAAATATATATATTTTTATAATCTGTTGTTATAATTAGTTTTAAAAACTTTTGAATGTCATTTTCTCAAGTTTCTACTTTATCACTTAACCACATGTAAATGCCTACTACTTTTTCATTTGTATTATTTTTATCTACAATTTTTACTATACATTTATAACATATACATCTATATATGAATCATGTTGGATTTATTATTATATTTTATATTAATTAAATAAATGATAATAAACTTGTATTTTAATGAACAAAATTAAAAATAAATATTTAACTAATTGAGACTATTTTATTAAACCATTTTAAATTAACTACATTTATATATCCTATATGATGGAGGAAAGTATCTGTTGAATAAAAAAAAATAAGTAATTAGTTAATTTATTAATCACAATTAGTTATTAATCCTTAGCATTTATATATATATATATATATCTAAAACATTATTTAGATGAATGCGCGCCTCCCCCTTAAACTATATAACTTATGGATATAATATTTGATATTGTAACTATTTTTTTATAAATTAACATATAGAGTTCGAAATATATATATATATATATATATAATGTAAATAACCAGTTTGGATAATTTGTATATATCTAAATAATCGCGTATTATAATTAAAAGTGAATTAACGTGAAACATGCATACTAGGAACGTATACCTGAAAAGTGTGTAATAACTACACGTTTAAATAAACTATCTAAACTAGATAAGTAAACGTGACTTCTATATTATTATATACTTTATAGGAGATAATTATCTCCTAAGACACTTAAGTCAAGTCCCAAAGGTTGATCACTCCCTTTTGATTATAGTTTATTGATGTCTCCTGTCGTCTAAATTAGAAAACAAGCTGTGAATCCGTCCTAAACGAAGCCCATATATTAGTATCAATAGTGGAGATGAAATATAATACATTAATAAGTGAATGAATAGGTGAATACCATTGACTTGAGAAGTATCGTTTCTAATTCAGGTATTTATTTAACCTAATTTTAAAATTATTTGCAGATGTGAAATCTATAACGTATTTAGCTAATATCTTCCATTCCTAAGCTCTTCTGTTTGCAATGAAATTGTGAGTAATTATAATCTTGTATTCATTATATGTATATATGTTTATATAGTGGTTCAATAAATAAATTTATTATTATAATATTACAGTATATACTACTAAGTAACATATGTTTTATAATTATTTACGAAGTTATCAATATTTTTATATGTAATAATAATAATAATAATTATAATCAGTATTCTATATGAAGTATTATTAAAATGACTTTTAACTATAGTTATATATATATAATATATATTAACTTATTTAATAAACATTTATATTTAGAAACAGCTATATATATAACATGTAATGATAATAATGCAAACAATTCCACAATAATACAATTATACTCTCTAATTGGTTGATACACCAGTACTTCCGGTTGATTTAGATGAACTTATCTTATTAGTATTCATGTCTGCCTCGTCTACATATATAGTGGCATATATCTGTATTAATAAAAAATGCATATTATTATATAGTATATTAGTAATTATATAATTATAATATATTAGATTACAGTAATATTTAGATAACGATGTGTATTTTATATTATAAATATATATATATATATATATATATATATATATATATATATATATTATTGTTATATGTAGATATTATTATTTTTATATATTTGTCATTATAAAAATTGCATATTTATATTAGTATACGTATCATTTAATACACGTAAATGATAAATTAGGCATATGCATATTACTATTAATACCGCTTTACGATACTACTATTTATTTTAAAACTAATAATTGAAGTTTAGGTAATGCAGATAATGCCCGATCTTCTATAACTCGTATTTAAATAATACATTTTATTAGTTTATATATATATATATATATATATATATATATAATATATATTCTATTTATATGAAATAGTTTACATAAAGGGATTCATAAACCAGTTATATATGGTGATCATTTAATACAAATATTATCCGGATGTTAATAAACCTTAGGAGCATGTAAACAAAGTGTAGTCAACGTTCCATTAATCAATAGCAACATAGCCAATAGACTAGCTTTTTGTTTAGAATCATCGGCAGCGAAATAAGTTGGTAGGAAAGCCATCCATAAGAAGCTTGTAGCCAGAACGTGAAGAAAGATTAACTTTGATTCGTTGAAATTGTCAGGAAGTTTTCTTGTTTTTACCGCGTAAACACTATTTTGAAATAAATGTAAAAAGTAAAATATTATCTTCACTTTAACTATATACATATATTTGTTTGTATAAACTATAAGCTATACATATACTATAATCTAATGTATTTTAATATATTATTTCATTCTTAAATTATAATAAAATGTATGTGATTTATGAATATTATATATTAATGTTCAAGATAAATAATATACATTTTAATATAAAACATATTTATATCTGTATTACTTAATATACAAATAATTTAGTTAATATAAATTTGTATATTTAACTTAATTATATAAGAGTATTTACTAGCCTAGCATATATACTATATCCTTTGTATAATAGTATTACTTATACATAATACATATTACATTATACATAATACCTATACATAAGGGGCACTTCAACAATAAATTGTCCTAACATTTTATGATTCATCTGTGATTTTAAAATGTTATTTAATATTTGTATTCAATATATAAATCCCTATATACCACTAGATAAACTATATATTATTGATGTATCAATCAAATGAATTACAATAATTTGTTTATAATTGATTTTATGAATAATTTAATATAATTTAATTAGTAATTAATTTATATATTGTTATTGTTTTATTAATTAATAATTAAAGTTAAGTATATAAATAATAACATTTTTAGATTTAGCTTCATTGGTGGTATTAATATTATAACGTATGCGATTTTTATGAAAATCAGAATAGTTAACACGCTGATCGATGATTGTTTATAGGGTAAACGTATTAAGACATCTAGAGTATCCGTATTAGAGATTTATATGACTTCTAGATATATGCTTATAACTTAATTAATATTTTATAACAAATATAGAAATTATGTATATAATGTTTAAAATTATTTAGTTTTTAATAATATATTGTATATATTATATTGTATATCGATACATTTGTATATTCTTGAGAATGTTAAGTTGAAATATTTTTTCATAATTTTAAAAATACCAGTTTAATGGATATATCAGCATTATTTTGAATAATTAAAAAAATAAAAAATTATTTGTAAGACTATTTATATAATTATGAATATTTTATTCATTACATATTTGTTATAGTGTTTATTGTTCCTGAGATACCCAGAGTGTCCGTATTCAGTTACTTTCCCCTACTTAATTAGAATTTAAATATGTTTATTATTTGATTTATATTTCTATTTCCTATTATATATTTCTTACTTATATCAAGGATAGATATATAGGATGTATGAGGGAATATGTCTTAATATATAATATGTTATTAACACCCAAGCTCTAATGTAGACTGTTTACATGCATTACTATATCAGTATACTAATGTTTTAGCTCAATAGACAATTACTAGAGCCACATGAATGCATTATATATAACGATAGCGAATATATCGTGTATATTAAATTACGTTATAATATGTACCAATGATAATATATATGTTATACTTATACTTAAATATCCCAACTATAATATGTCTAATACATACGATCGACTACATTAATAAACGAATTATTGAGTACCAGCAGAACATAATCAGTACGATATTGAATCCTAGGGGTGGCACGAATGTCTCCAGGGGTAGGTCGCACATTAACTCCACGAATTTCTCTGTAGGTACGGGCATCCTCAGCCGTGTACGTATAGGTACGATTATCGTAGTTACGGTTACTATGGTTACCTATGGACATGTTACGTTAACTGTAGTATAGGCGATGTAATAGTATAATGAATACTATATAATTATATTTATAGTGTATATCTTATTTAAAACTATACTAATCCTGATATATCATATATGATATGGATTTAATGATAAACGTATGTTAAGTATCACTATATGATCATTTAAAATACATAGGTGACTTGATTGGTATAAATTAGTAAATGTGTATATATGTTATTTTGTAAGTATTACCAAGTATGCATACTATGCTGATTGTACATTATAAGTACAGATAACACAGGTCGACATTTGAAAACAAATTTGTTGAAGTCTAGGTTCTGTTAACTAATTATTGACTAGGTATTTTGTACTGATTTAAATATGTATATATTTTTTCTTTTCAGATCATTTTTTTGTTATTTCACTTTGAAAATTTATAGTTCGCGATTTTTTCTATACCACAGTTAGAATTTGACAAGTATGCCTACTTTAATTTATTCTATTCAACACTTTTATAGAACATTTCATGCAAGATACGTTTCACAATAACACATCGACTATAGGGGGGGATGGGGAAAAGGGGAAAGGGAAAGATGGGTAATGTGGCCATGCGGGTAATGTGGTCACTTGGCGTATCTCATAAACTATAAGTCCAATCAAAAATAAATATATACATGAAATATGCGCATTGGTAAGCATTGTTCAAATAAGTAAAAATAATTTGTATATTTATTAATAAAAAAAAATGATGTAAAAAATACAAATAAATCGATTTACTTTTTTAAAAATTGAAATAAAAGTTTAGTAAAACATTTATTAAATCACTAATATATAATATAAATTGAAAATTAATGTTGGGTGTTAAAGAACTATTTAATTTTAACAAAGTGTGTAAGCAATTTATTTTAGTAAATAATATTAATTATTATATAGTGTAAATAGCGTTATACCTCGAAGCGGGTAAGTTGGCCATTTTAGAGGGTAATGTGGCCACTTCACTATGATTCAAGCCAATCATATGATCAGAAATAAATATTTTTATATTTTTATAAAATTGCGTGCGTCATTATATGAAAATGTTGATAGAATCAACATCTACTATATCCTAACCATACACATATATTTCCATACATATTATAATCGTGGTATAACCTTTTAAATTTAATTTAGTATATTTAATCATCTATTAACATAATTATAAAGAAATATATATATATATATATATATATATATATATATATATATATAAATACATACATACATATATATGTATATATATTATTTATTACATATATATTATATTATTTAATATATATATATATATATATATATATATATATATATATATGAATTATATATATGAATTATATATTATTTATATACTTAATACTATACTATATACTTAATACTTTAGACGTACTATAAAATATATGTTTAAATATAAATACATAGGTGATGAATAACAATTATGATATGACAACCTATATATATATATATATATATATATATATTAGTGCTGTAAAATTTCAAATACTGTGTTGTTCTCGAGAACTTCAAATCTTAAAATTTTGTTCTCGAGAACTTCAAATCTTTAAAAAAATATCAAGTTCTCGAGAACTTCAAATCTCTCATATTTAGGTATGTTCTCGAGAACTTCAAATCTTTTAATAATATTTTAAAATACCATAACGAAGAAAAAAATTAGATATTCATTAATTAATTATTATTAATAATAATACATTAATTAATAAATAATTATCATTAATTAAATTAATTATTAATTATAATAATTAATAAATAATTATAATAATTAATAAATAATTATAATAATTAATAAATAATTATAATAATTAATAAATAATTATAATAATTAATAAATAATTATAATAATTAATAAATAATTATAATAATTAATAAATAATTATAATAATTAATAAATAATTATAATAATTAATAAATAATTATAATAATTAATAAATAATTATAATAATTAATAAATAATTATAATAATTAATAAATAATTATATTAATTAATAAATAATTATAATAATTAATAAATAATTATATTAATTAATAAATAATTATAATAATTAATAAATAATTATAATAATTAATAAATAATTATAATATTTAATAAATAATTATTATTAATTAATAATAATAATAATTAATTTATAAATAATTATTAATTATAATAAAATAATTAATAATTATTAAAATAATATATAATTAATTATTATTAATTAATAATAATAATTGATAAATTATAATTGAATAATTAACATTACATAATTATTAATTACTTGAATTATTGAATACGTTACTATTCTAATAATCATATATATCTATATAAACCTATATAGTAATTTAAAACCTATTTAGTAAAGTTGTAAGAGGAATCCTATATACTATATACACCACAGCTTATATATATAGAAGGCTAAATATAAATATTATATTTAGACTATATATAGATATATATATATATATATATATATATATATATACCATAGTGTCAAATATTTATTCAATATGTACTTGTAGACAAATATAGTTTTAAACGGTTTATGAATTAACATTTTTATATATTAGTACAGAGTAGGTACGATATGAAGAATATACGTAATAATTTTTAAATATTGTTATTAATGGATAATAAATAAAGGACACGGTGTCCTTGATAACATTATTCTATTTTAAATACATTATCATATAGGTGGCATAACTGATGATCGAATTAATAGTATCTATACATTTTAATGGATATTTTAAAATAGTTGTAAGAAACTTATTACATAATTATATTAATCGATCGTTACCCGAACAATTACCCGACATGATACCCGAACCGAAACTAAATTTAAAATAAAGATTTGAGACCATCAAATCTTTACAAATACACGAAAATTTAAGATTTGAACCGAACCGAAAAAAAAAGATTTGAGATTTTATATTTGAGATTTGAAATTTTACAGCACTAATATATATATATATATATGTATACAACATATGCATATAAACTTATTTATACATACAGTTTCATTTGTATTTGTATATATGTATATGTATTATATAGTATATAATTATATTTATCATGAGATATATTAAACTAGATTAAAAAATAAATAAATCAATTTCATGTTAATACATTATATAATACATTTTACTTTCGATATCGATTTTCTAAAGAATTCTTTAGAAAATCGATATCGAAAGTAAAATAACTTAATTTTATATAACTGTATTTAAAATAACTGTGCTTTATATATTTAATTTATACTTGTTTATTGGCTTATTTGTATATTAAATTTAACTTTTTGTACCTTATATTATATAATTATAAAAATAATTTGTATTAATGTTGATATGATATGATTTTAATATATGTTGGTGTAATATATTTAATATAAGTATAAAATTATATATATATATATATATATATATATATATATATATATAAATTGATCTATATATTATGGTATATATATATATAAATCAGATAATATAAATTAGTTATCTTTCTAAATTACTATTTTATCTAGGTATTATATCGCCATATTGTTATGAAATACAGTCATTTACTGTTGAAATTAATTTGTACATACTAATAACATAATAATTAATTTTAATGGTATACTATAGTACCTATAGGATATAGCCTGTTTAATGAATATAGTAATTTATAAAGTTAAAATAAAAAGCATTAACTTATCAAAATTGCGTGTGTTTTGTAAATTTTACTTGATGTGATATCATTGGACTAAACTTGATATAAAGTATCGCCATCTAGTGGATAAATTCCACATTTTAGGTGGCCACATTACCTGCATTAGGTGGCAACCTTACCCTCCATGGAGGGTAATGTGGCCACCTTAATCATTTAAATTAGATATGCTAAAATGAAAAACTGATTCGGCAGTCCTCTTGCATATCATAAGATGTATCTATATTGAACAAATTATCGTATTAGATATAATATTGATAAAGTTATACAACATTATCTAAAAGTGGCCACATTACCCATCTTTCCCCTATCTGATGGCGGCAGGGAAATAAGCATTATTATATTTGCAGATGATATAGATTTTATTTCAGGTAGTTACGCTGAATTGCAAGAACTTATCAAGATATAATTGTCATAGCCTCGAAATAATACGGATTGGAAGAGAGCAAAGAAAAAGTAAAATAATTGTTAATAGTAACAACGACCATTCAATAATCTTTATGGAGGACACACTGCTTAGAGACGTGTAAACGTTCAAATATCTTGGTGCAGTACTAAAATCCGATGGTTCTTCAGATAACAAATTGCGCATTAGTTAGCTACTTCCGCTATGGTGAACCTCGACACAATATGGTGAAGTAAGAATATCACGTTTTCTGTTAAATTCAACTTAAACAATTAATTAATATTATCTATTATACGGATATGAAATGGACTTTAGACCTTTGATGGAAAAGGAAGAAATAAATAAAATCATTCGAGAGTAAATCTCATAGAAGACTCTTAGAATAACTTATCGCAGGCGTAAGACTGATAAATATGTTCAAATAACAATTAAAAAACCAATTGGTAAATACGAACCTCATCTTGTAATTATTAAATTAAGAAGGTTCCAGAAGTTTGGCCATATACAAATGATTGTCTAACATATTATTATAATGCAAAGTAGAAGGCATTAGGCGAATAAGATGACCAAGAAATAACTGTATAACGAATATTTACCAGTTGACACCTAACCAACTAGCTAATTATAGTTAATATTGAGAAAGGTGGAATATAGAGAAGAATGGAGACGATTTGTTATACACGATAGTAAGATTGTTCCTCCTACAATTCACGAGTCAACGGACTAAAAATAAAACAGTAAGTAATATATCAAACTACATTGTTAAATATTGATATTAAAATATATATATAATAAATATTTTTTCATTATTTTGTAATTATCATTCTTAAGAAGATAAAATGTAATAAATTACATAACCTTGTAAATCAATAAATAATGGTCGACATTATTAATTATTGATTTATTAAAATTAAATAAATTGTGATATTTTTTTAATTCTTTATAATTTTCATATATAAATAGTAACTGACTAGTCTAAAACTATTTATAATACAACTAATATATTAATTCTATATTAAATTATATATTATATATGATATACCTCTTATCACTAAATAATCCATTTATTTATGGACTAAATAGCTAAGTTATAAATTAAATATATAATATTTATTTTATATAATGAACACATTTTAATTGAATAATATATATATATATATATATATATATATATATATATATATATTTAGTAATATGTGATGTTAATATGTTTATTAAATATTGATTATTGTTTATAGTAAACCTGTATCAACGTTAATAAAGATGTAAACATGATGATAGTCGAATTCTTGATATATTTAGGCATTTGAGCCGAGCTTTTAGCTGAGGTAAATATTCTATAAATTCTGTTGGTTTTCTGAAACATAAAATATGTTATTCAATACTATATAATAAATATATACTTATTCATGGATCAGTGTATCTATCTATTAGAAAAGTACTCTCTTTAATTATAAGTAAATACATATTATAAATTATAATATAATTAAAAAATTTTATTATATAATTATTATTTATTTATATTTAATCAAACTGATTTCGATAAAAACCATTAGAAGAGATGAATAAGTGATACAGAATCCAAGATGGAGGCCTAGTGAAGCGATATTGCATACCACGTGACTAGGGGGAGCCACCATCAGAAGAGCGGTAGGATACGTTATGAATACGCCTAGTAATACTATCAGACTCAACGATAGACCAGTGGCCTTGATAAGGGTCTTGTGGCGATTCTTGACCAAGAACAATAGCGTTGCCAGACACAATAGCATTCCGCTAACGGATAGAATTATGACCACTACGGTATGGTGAGGGTGGTGTATATTATATAATACCAACAATGGTAATATATATATATATATATATATATATATATATATATATATATATATATATATATGTAATATTGAGTGGCCGAAAATAAGCGTTGGCAATATTACACCACTTAAAATAATAGAGGACCGTTGTATTTAAATTACATGTTATTAATAAATCAACAAAAAAACCATACACTAAAGCTGTTAAACATATATACCCAATATATATATATACAACATTACAATATAGAATAGTACAATATAATGTTTTACAAACCTCCACGTGTCAAGGTATAATCAAAAATGAAATAATATTATTAAATCTAATATAATTCAGATTATATTATTTCTACGCGACGGTTCATTGGTCCAACCAATTATATTTAAATAAACTAAATAACACTAAATAATAAAACACAAAAATCAATATACATACAATCAATATACATACAATCAACATTTCTACTTTTATAATTATTCCATAAAAGAAAACAAAAATATAACTAATTAAAAATATATAATAAACTAAATAACATTAACTAAAAAACAAAAAATCACTAGACGAAATTAACATTTATAATTATTACATAATACACAACTAATAAAATAACTAATTAAAAATATATAATATAAACTTAAAAACAACTACATTGAAACTATATGAGATGTTAGTTGCTACATATATATATATATATATATATATATATATATATTAGTATATATTAGTATACGTTAGTATACGTTAGTATACGTTAGTATACGTTAGTATAGGCTATATATATATATATATATATATATATATATATATATATATAAGATTTACACAGTAAAACCTGAACAACAGTAAAATCGAGTCTATATAGGCTATATTTAAAAAAAATGCATATATAGGCACTATATAGTCTAATAGTGCTATATAGGTGACAGCTATAAAGAAAGATATCGATAATATTTGAAGATGAATATGGCTTAGTATAGCATTCTTAGTTCCTATAAGCTTTATTAATCGGAGAATATACCAACATATTGGCCATAATAAAAACAAGAAAATTAAGATACTTAAACAAAATAAATGGTAGAAAGGGTTTTAATATACTGTGATATTGCGACAATAGAAACAATAGGGATTGGGATGATTACATATTTGTGAGTTGCTTGGGAATAACGAACAAGATGTATATTTGTTTACATAGCAACCAATATATAGTTGTGTTAATAACTGCTTAGCTTTTAAATATCTTTTAATTGTATTATTATTATAAAGATAAGTACGTATTCATTTATTTTTTATATTATCTATTATATTAATATATATTAAATATTAATATCCAACTTATTTGAAATACATAATAGTTGTCTTTAAATTATAATCATATCTTATTTAGATATAATTATATTTAGTATTTGTTTACATTTTATTATAACAAAATAAAAATCCTAAAAAATAATTAATAATCACAAAGATAATAGAATTATAAATTCGATAAATTAATTAAATTCAAATATATATTACATACTGTTTATGTATATTTATACTTAGCTACATTATTTACTATTTATAAAATTAATTAACTAGTAGTTTATAATAATATTATAACTGATATTCTCCCGTGGATCTTCCTTGGGAATTTGCTTTTGGTAGTCGGATCTACCAACCTTCATTTGAGGTTAGCTACCAACTTACACCTAGATAGTCTACTGCTGTATTTACTTACATACAGATCCATCAATTCTACCTCGGACGATATACTGCCTTAAATCTCAGACAATCGGACCATCATTGCCCGGCTGCCACCAAGCATACCAGGAGCCTACTAAAGTCAACCGGTGCTTGTCAAGTCAACTCGGTATATAGCAAAACGGACTGAATACCAAACTTCTTCAAAAATATCCCTGTTACGACCAGTTTTTATACATTTATTATTATATTTATTATTATCTATTTCATTCAATTTAATCCCACAATCTCAAGTATACCATGTCCTCAAATTGTTCACATTGTAACCTTCCCGCATGCGAATATTATCTCAAATGTAAAACATGTCCATCTATTTTACATTATAATTGTTTATACCCCGCAGCTATTATTTCTAAATCCTGGTTTCATTCTAAAAACCCCCCTCCCGCTTATGCTATTGCTATATTTAATTCACCTAACTTCATCTTCACATGTTCCTCATGCCTAGCCTTAAATAAGTTTCCTTCGACTAATCATACAACTACTCCACCCATTACTATGCCATATTCACCTTCTACTTTAACTGACAAATCTATACATAATACTTGTTCCAAGGTAACGCCAAATATAACATCTGATATATATTCTTCTACTACGACTATTAATATCCAGCCCAAGCATCAGCCCAATGCTAATACTTCTAGAAACATTCCAAAGCTAATGGACTTAAAATTTTCCTCAAATCACACACCAACCCCTATATTATCTAGTTCAACTTATTCAAAGTCTTCATCCATACGCTCCATAGATAATTCCCTCATACTAGTACTTGAACACCTTCTTCCTTATGAAGTTAACTATAATTTCATAGTATCATTAATTGACTATATAAAACTTCCACATTCTTATATTACTTCTGCCTCATTTCTTACCAGTACTGCTATATTACGTTTCACTAATATTTCTGCTCGTGATATATGTTTCTCCTCCCTTCTAAAAATCTCACCACATAGTAATTTTAAGCATATATTTATTCGTCATTATTTACCTGACTCTACTAGACTTCTTGGTAAGGTACTATATCATGCCCTAAAACAAAAACTCACGCCCATTTTGTATAAAGTATTTTTTAATAATCGTTCCCAAACATTTGAACTTAGGGATAAAAAAAATCCTCTTTCATATCCCCCTTTTCTCATCCCTGAATCTGATCTAACAAAATGGTTTGATTCTTTTGATCACTATAAGAAATCATTTATAAATAATTCTTCCTCTCAAGCCTGACTATCCTCTAATATAGCCTTGATCAATATTCGCTCCTTGAGATCAAATATATCCCTTCTGTTCCCATACCTTAAATTACAAAAATTTATTATAATCGCATTGACTGAGACCTGGATTTCTAATAATGACTCTGATATATTTGCCTCCATCTTGGACTTTGGATATACACTCTATCTCGCTCCACGACAAACGGGCCGTGGTGGTGGGGTAGGATTTATGATACGTAATGATTTTTACCTATCTCCATCCATTTCATTCCCCCCCTTTTCATATAGTGATTGTATTTCGCTGACCCTCAAGCTTCCTAACTTAACTCTACATCTTACCGTTATCTATCGTCCCCCAAAACCTGAAACCAGTTTATTCTTTGATGAATTTCATGATTTTATCCATAAACTTCCTTCATCTTCATCCTATCTACCAATAGTTCTTGGTGACTTAAACTATCACTATAATTCTCCCATCTATCCCCATGGTGACTTTAAACTCCTAACTGAGTCTCTTTCCTTGTGCCAACATATATCATTTCCTACCCATTCTAGTGGCAATACACTTGATATGATATTTACACCCCTATCCAGTCCTCTTATTAGATGTATAAACCCTAACTCCTTTCAAAAAATTGAACTACTAACTGATCATTTTATTATTGAATTCTCTATAAATCTAAAATTCTCAAATATTAAACGAAAACGTATTACATATAGAGATTTTAAGTCTATCGACCTACCAAGATTTGTAAACAATATCAAAACTGAGATCTCTTCTTCAACTTCCCTCTGTCCGGTACTCCTAAACTCCACTCTCCTAAATATTATCAATATACATGCACCTACAAAAACTACATTAATTACCGACCGCCCTTTTTCTCCCTGGTTCTCCCACGAACTTTTCATCTTCAAGAAGAGTGTTCGAAAATTTGAGAAGAAATTTCTTAAAAATCCTTCTACTGAAACTAAATTAGCACTATCACTAGCTAGAAAAAATTACAAATCTACTATATCTCGTTCAAAATCTATCTATTATAACAAAAAGATAGCATTGATATCCTCCAATCCTCGCAAATTATTTAAAATAGCAAATAAAATTCTCTCTCCTCCAGATGAAAAAATCCTCCCCATTTTACCTAACACGTCAAATTTTCAACTGTGTTCTCTTTTTGAAAAATTCTTTAAACATAAAATTGCAATCATTAATAATATTATTTGCGCATCTACTCAACCCATACTCAATCCTACCATATATATTACCCATCATATTGACTCATTAAGTACATTCACTATTCCTTCACTGTATGAAGTAAATGACCTACTCATGAAATCTCACTGTACCTCCCCAACTGATCCCCTACCTTTATCATTATATCACAAACTTTCACCCTTATTTTCTCCTATTTTCTTGGATATTGTTGCGAACTCACTAAACTCTGGCCAAGTTTCACCCTGTCTCAAGACTGCCATAATATCCCCAATTCTAAAAAAACAAAACTTAGACCCAAACTCATTTAGCAATTATCGCCCGATCTCCCACCTACCCTTATTAAGTAAAATATTAGAAAGAATTGTTTCCAAACAACTCATAGCCCATGTAAGTAAAAATAATCTTTTCGACCCGTTTCAAAGCGCTTTTCGTAAGGGTCATTCAACCGAAACAGCTCTCCTCCGTATTACTGACACTATATTATCTACCTTAAATAGCAACACGTGTTGCCAGCTAATCCTACTTGATCTATCATCTGCTTTTGATACCCTGGACCATAACATATTAATCTCGCGACTTACTTTAATGGGTATATCTGGCTTAGCATTAAAATGGTTTACTTCATATCTCACTAACAGGAATATCTCTATTATGATTGACAAATCTTACTCGCCTCTTTCTCCTCTTAACCACGGTATTCCCCAAGGATCTGTTCTAGGTCCATCCCTCTTTTCTATTTATATCCGCCCTATTGCTGATCTAATTAAGAAATTTCCAAATATCCACTACCATATTTTTGCTGATGATATCCAACTGTTTACCTTTTTCCCTATAAATTCTCATAATACCATTAACTCTGAATTAATCGAGTGTGCTAACTCCATAAGATTATGGCTCCTCTCCAATAAACTACTAATTAATTCCTCTAAGACTACTGTACTTAACATATCTACTTCTGAAACTTCCTTTCCAAACTTTACTCTAAATAACATGATTATTTCTCCTTCTCATTCCTCCAAAAACCTAGGATTAGTATTTGATGACAAATTATCATTTAAGAATCACATATCATCCATTACAAAATCATCCAACTTTCATCTCTTCAGAATTAAAAAAATACGGACATCACTTTCCAGAAACCTTACTAAAACTCTAATTAATGCTCTTGTACTTTCACGTATTGACTACTGTTCTTCCCTACTGAATTTACTTCCTGCTAAAGCTACTGCTCCACTTAATCGGATTATCCGTTCCTCAATACGTACTACTTACTGTTTAACTCGACTGGATCACT
Source organism: Osedax fenrisi (assembly GCA_964019155.1). NCBI lineage: Eukaryota > Metazoa > Annelida > Polychaeta > Sabellida > Siboglinidae > Osedax > Osedax fenrisi. Next base: position 32,166,753 of record OZ025240.1, on the reverse strand, counting down.
CTACTACAACATCTCATCAATCATCTCGTATGTGGCTACCCTTCTCCCTCAGGTGTAAATTACGTATACTATCTATAATCCATAAATCAATATATTCTTTTACCCCTAGCTATATCTCTGATCTAATTAAAAAACGTACTATATTATCTTCTCTTCGTTACCAAAATGCTCCTCTACTTATCTCCCAGAACTCTAGTAAAACGTCCCTAAATTCTAGAGCTTTTAAAAATTCCGGTCCAACCCTATGGAATTCCCTCCCTCCTACCATTCGTTCTATTAGATCCCACAAAAGATTCATAAATCTTACTTCTTCTTTTCTCTCTACCCATAATCATTAAATCATCCAACGTATTATTTGTATCCGTGTTATATTAAATTTATATCATTATTAAATTGTTATTGTATTATTATTATCTTATTATTATATAACACTATACTATATCAATGCAGTCTGTAGTATATACAACTACACCATATCAATGCAGACTGTAGTATATAATAGTCCTTTATATTGTTTATTATTGTTTTTCCGTTGTATATTGAATGTATATTATTATCAAAAATATTATCGTATTACTATTATTTTATTATTATTTTCTTCCCGCACGAGCGAAGGGGTCTACATGACCCTATTTTAGTGCTAATAAACTCAATATCATCATCATCATCATCATATGAATACCTATGCGTATTGCTTGTCTATGATTATAATGAACATTATGAAGACACGCTACCGTTTCTTCGTATATCAATCATCGTATTGATATAGTAGTGGTGTGCATATACTGCTTGACTCCATTGATAATGCCCACTCATGATCACATCATATTATACATACAGAAAACACATTACAGATTGTAAATGAATTATATAATATAATATGATAATACACATTTATAACATGCATAATCTTAGCGTATGTATTAATAATAATCAATGAATTATACTTGGTATTGTAATTATAAAAAAGAAATCGTAAAATATAGTGCGTGTTAATTATAAAATATTATTTTATTCAACACTATAATGAATAATACTAATAATAATAATATACAGTAGTATATATATCTTTATTAGAATATTTATATTAAATAGATATATATTTTATATGAATCATATAATTTTATTTATTTTGAATATAAATAAAAAAAATAATTATCTATATTTTTAGTGGATAATTTAACTTGATATGTACATCAGTTTGTATACTTAAAGTACGTCAGTAATATGTACGTCTGAATATAATTAAGTACATCACTATTATAGAAGTATATTATATTATATACCATACCATATATATTGTTATTTTATTTTATTTGGTGCAGTCCTTTTATCCCATCCAGGAACTTAGATGAAGTTTTCACTTATAACCATATATGGCTCTAATGTCCCTTCGAAGCCGCTCTCATGTTAAGGCATCCATTGTTTTAACGAGAGCCGATCATTTATTTATACACAATTATATAAGATCACTTCTAAATAATATTTTAAGACCCATTTTATAAAATTAATTAATGGTCCGGACAAGGGTCGAACCCGTGTCCTACTGCTTGTGTGTCTGACGCCTTAGTCACTGAGCCACACAGGCAGTTTTGTATATATATATATATTTAGTATACTAGTATTACCCATTGTTGTAAGTGATTTCCATTTGTAATGCGTGTAAGAGATTGTATAACAGTAGGTAGCTGTAACATCATCAGGCCATTGATAATTAGGACATATCTGACAACTTGTGCCATTTCGTACGATAATTTCATTAGGTCCGCAATACCTTTTACATGTTGGTTAGTTTTTATATTAGTTTATATTATTTTTAAATGTTCTGTTTTAGTATTTATATATATATATATATATATATATATTTATATATATAAATGTTTCACATTTATTATACTATTAAAATATTAAATTAATGTACTATTATTACAGATTTTGATAAGTATTGTTTTATTTTAGTATTAGGTTATTTGATTTTTAACTTTATCGTTTAAAATATATTTAAAATATACCATTTAAATATTAACATATACAATTAATAATGTATACTATTACAGTGTACACATGTAAGAAGAATTCAATAAAGTTAAAGTAAAAATGTAATATGTCGATGCTTACAAAACAATATATTTTATTTCTATTTTCGATTATTTGTGTGCTATATTTTATTTCTAATTTTTTATTTATTTTTACGGTAACTGTAAAACGTTTTACTTTCTTTAATTTTTTAATTTCGTTTTATTCTTTATTTTATTTCTATAACGTATTATCGTTTAAAATATAAAGGTTATCGTTATTAAATATATATATACTATATAATTTGGATTATATAATTTAACTATATATTTGCTTAAATAAATAATCAATCAATCAATAAAATAGAGAAAAAATCGAATAATATATTTTATTTATTTTTGTAGCAAAATAATATATAATGATATATATTTATATATATATATATATATATATTATTTTTATATATATTAAACTAATTAAAACTTTACAATTTATATTGATTCGTAAAGTTGCAAAATCATAAATTAATATATACTTTAGGTTATACGGTATATTTAAATGATAAATAAAAAATAATATATATTACATTTCTATATATAACATTGGTTTAATATATGACGCAATTATATATTAACCTACATTCCCAGCAACATTTGAGCTCCAGCTGAATTTTAAACTGACGAATAATACAATCGGTAGCACAAATGGAAGTCGGTGGAATTTTCTCCGCGTTATCCCAAGCTATCATGGAATCGTTAAACGTCAATCCCATGCGTTCCATATCCCAGGTCCCAATAGACACACTAATTAGTTTCGTTGATGAATTCGTATTCTGAGTTATTTATTTGTTCATATTCGCGATGTATATATACGAATATTAATAAATATAAATATATAACATGTAAATATGTCGATATATACAAATATATTCATATATAAATATATATATATATATATATATATATAGATATTCTTGCCTTAAAAATTCACATATAATAAAATATAAACATAGAATATAAATAATTTCGTATGTGTTCACCTAGAAAAATAAATGGGGCAATGGACCCGTATAATATTACTAAATATACTAAAAACATGACAATGGCTAAATATAATCACGGCGTGTAAAAATATTGGTATATAATAACATAATCTTAGGTAAATTTAGAACTTAGTATCTATACTATATTATTGTGAGATGGTCAGTATTAAACTCTCATCTATATAGGGGGGGGGGGATATCAACTCAATTACCGCTGAATTTATAAATATATAGGCTATTTTTTTGAGGAAGATGAACATCAGTTTGAAAACGTTAAATTTAAGACAAGATAAATGCAAGCTGTACTCTTGTTTAAGATAAGCTAAACACACATTTAATTAGTGTATATATATCAGATATATCAATTATAATTAATAATTCTTGAAATAGAACAATTTTATTTTCATATTTATATTTTTTCATAATCCAAAATAGTTGAAAAATAAATAAATATATTATAGAATTATATAAATATTATATAGAATATTTATATATCTATAGTGTCATCTATGCAAATTATATAAAATATAATATATGTGTATATATTAACCTGAATCTGAATAATTAAATATTTCTTAAGTGACATCGGTATCACTGATTCAATATATGGGAATAGATTCTTCTTTTCCGAACATTTAATAATATAATCCCTCGAATAGTTTCCGTTAAATACTTCTATAATTTAATAAATTAATTAAATACATATTAAAGTTCATTTATTAAAAAAAAAAAGTATCATGTAAAGTTGAGATTTAATAAATTATTCATATATATTTATACAAATATTAAATACAAAATATATATTTATAATATATCGACGAAGATAATAATTATGTAATACACCGTTAATGATAACATGATGTAGTAATCATGTTCTTTTACTTAATAAAGTACGCTACAAATAAAGTAGTATCTAATATTAATATAACTATTTGTATTACTATTTAATATAATTATTTTGTTTAACTGTAAAGTAATATGTTATACTACAATTACGTATATAAATCCATCATAAATATTCATTTAATCTATACTAAACATATGTTGTCAATATTTGGGTTAACATATTAAAGAAATCCCTTATATATAATTCTGATATAATTTCCATATAAATTATAATTATAATAAATATGTGGTAATTGTTTCGTATAAGAATATCACATGCTTTGTGTATATAACAACATTTAATTATTACCCGACATCAATGGCTATACAAAATATAGTCAAATATAGGTACGTATATTTTATATTTAAATATAGATTACATAATATAGTACTATAGTAATATTATATTACTGAATGGAAAGTTAAACATCATATGTAATATAGTATAGCAGTCAATACTTGATTACAATTAATACATATTATTAGATATTATTATTTACTCTATATTATATACATATATAATACTTTAATACTATAGTGTCTAATAATATATAATTATGAAATAATATATTATTCTATTATAATCGCAAAAATAAATAAATATTTGTTCATTTCCATATTTCATTTTAAATAAAAGTTATTAAATTAATAAAAAAATTGGTATCAAATTAAATTTAAATTATATAAATAATGAGAAATATATAAACATTATTCAAATAAACATAAACATTAACCTGGGCAATTTTCAGTAAAGTATAGGTGAAGACCGTTAATAATAGCCTTCGTAGGATCAATATATAAAGTATTATAGTAACCTCTATAATTTTCAGTAATATCTTTGATTTTCAAGGAAGAGTTACAAACAGGAATTCCTTCAACATTGCGAGTACTGTAAATGTTCTTTAATATTAAAAACGAAAATATAAAATCGTTATGCCATATTTTATTTGTCATATTTATAAATGTATATTCATTATAAAAAAATATATGGATTAATAATTATAATATATATATATATAATAATTAGATGGATATGTTACATTATCATCATTATAAAATAACGTGCATATCATCATTAACGTGATATTATTATTAATATTATAAAAAAATATGTATTTAACTCAAATATACTAGTCAAAATTCTGTCTTAGAAAATTAATATTAATTCTGAATTGCAAACAAATATAATAAATTTAATTTTATATATCAAAAACCAACTAATAATTGTTATATATATATATATATATATATATATATATATATATATATAGGGGAAAGTAACATAATATGGATACTTTAATAAAATAGTCTTAACATTTTATGATTCACTATTTTTATTCAAAAAGTACACTATATTAATATAATATGATTATAGATATTATATATTCTGCTTACATCCTACCTCTATTCGACTACTGCAATTTTATCCTTTATAATACCCCCATCGTATATTACTAAACTCCAAATTCTTCCAAATTATATAGCTAGGTGTATATTCAACATACCAAAATACTCCCACACTCATATATCTCCATTCCTAGTTAAACTCCACTGGCTACCTGTACGCCATAGAATCCTATATAAAACTCTACTACTGGCTCATAAAGCAATCCACCATGACTCTCCTGACTACCTAGCATCCCTACTCAAACTTAAATTACCAACTAGTACTACTATACGCTCCACCAATACGTTTCTACTTCAACTTCCTCCTAAACACAACTTACATTCAACCAACACTCGAGCATGGGCAATATCCGTCCCATACTCGTGGAACACTCTCCCCACATCCATCCGTACTACACCATCAACTCCCAACTTCAAGAAACTACTGAAAACCTACCTATTTACTATGAAACATTAACTTAAAATATATATGGACGGCCGATTGCTTTATAAGCACAGTTCGCAGTCCGAAAACCGAAAAATGTAAAATGTAATGTAATTATTGTTATTTTAAAAATTTATTTTATCTTTTTATTCAATAGATAGCGAGGGTGTCTTTATTTGGTACCCATGTCAGAATACTGACAACCTGTGTTATAATAGGGACAACCTATTTAGCACTAGATAAACTATATATTATTTATGAAACAATCAGATAAATTACAATTACATTATTTATAATTAATTTTATGAATAATTTAATATAATTTAATTAGTAATTAATTTATTAATTTGAATTATCTTATAAATTAATAATACAAGTTAAGTATTTACATAATAATATTTTAGATTTAGATTCATTGGTGGTATTCATATTATAACACACGCTATTTTTTTGAAAATCAGAATAGTTCACACTCTACGCGCTGATTGGTTATAGGGTGTCCGTATTAAGACATCTAGAGTGTCCGTATTAGGGACTTATACTGTATTATTTATGTCCGTATTATGACCTCTAGATATATACTTTTAACTTAATTAATTTGATATCAAATATAGCAATTATGTATATAATATTTAAAATTCTAAATGCAAATTGTTATGTTTTATATCGATACATTTGTATATTTTTGAGAATTGGTTTTAAGTTGACATTTTTTTCATAAATTTAAAAACGTAATAAAAAAATCAGTTTATTGGATATATCAGCACTATTTTGATTAATTAAAAAATAAAAAATACTTATTTAGACTAATTATATAATTATGAATATTTTATTAATTAATTTTTTTTTGTAGGATTTATGGTTTCTGAGATAGATAGAGTGTCCGTATTAGGGAACTTTCCGTATTCGGTTACTTTCTCTACAATCTATTGTAATATAATGTAATATAATGTAATGTATAATATTCCTAATTATATTTCTATAGATATACTACATTTATTATGTATAATGAGTCATAATTAATGACTCACTTATTATAGGGTATGTTATCCGCTTAATACACATTAATATATCTGTATACGTTATATATATATATATAGGTGTATATCTATAATATATCTTCAGCGATATGGCGTATACCTTAATATTATATATTGCAGTGTAATGAGTCATTTTAGTCAATTTACAAATAATTGACTGGATTTATTAATAATATCATTAATATCATTAATATTGATAAATTATTAATATTAATTGAACTATCAAATGTATTCATAAATATAAATATATCTTATACACATCAGAGAATACATTTTAGAAAATGTATGTTTCTTAATTTATATAAACTAATATAACTACCTACACTATTATTATTTATATATATATATATATATACATTTTAACCGTACTTTTATTGTGTGTAAATATATAACTAGTTTACTACAACCTGCATTTGAAATGATGTTCGAAAGTTAATCTATACCAATTTGTTTGATTATTTCTATATGAATATGGGCCTATATCATTCCACTTTGTATAAAACGACTCCTCCACATGAATACCGTACAGCTATTGATATATTATGAAATAAAATTTGTATAAATTGAAATCATAATTTAAATAAGGTATATATATATTTATTATATAAAAATAACTATATGTAAATTTATATTAAATAATCGATAATACTAATATCCTATATTTTAAAAGAAATATAATATATATATATATATATATATATATATATATATATATATATATATATATCGGTAATACATATGTAAATAGGTAACATAAGAATATAAATTAATTATATAGGATATATGTATAAGCTTGTTATAAAACCGATATTTCTAAAAATAAATATTAACTATTAAAAAGAAATATAATAATAAAATACAGGTTTATCTTTATTATTAGTATAAAATAAATTTATATATATATCGCATTATAATTGTGTTGATATAATGATATAATTTGTTAAATTATATAATTTTATAATTAATATAAGCTATACGGAATACTTGTAAAACACTATATATAGTATTTACTTGTATTATACTAACTTTAATAAAGAATGATCCCGTTGAAAAGCGATAATATGGTTTAAATTTATTAGAGCTTATAGCATCTGTGCATATGAATATCAGCTTTCTGTTAGCTGGCAGATATATGTTCAGTTTCTTAAATAACTTTATAACATGCGAATTCTATGAATTAAATGTATATATATGTGTATGTTTAGGTGTGTGTATGAGTGTGTGTGTTAATGTATGTGTATGTATATTTATATAGAGGACAACATGGTTATTGGCCGACAATCAGGCTATATATAATTGTATACTCGTGATAATTATAATATATCGATAACGACTGAATTTTATGATATTATTTTGTATATTATCTAGAAATCATAGATATTTATAATATTGTGATTAAAATGTTATATATAATCCATATTACTAAATAAAATAAATGATTTATTAGGGTTAAAAAAATACTTAACATACTGCAGTCGTTCTAGTGACTATTAATGCCAGACTATCCCATTGTATCGATACGTGATCACGCTATATATTCCACACATATATATATATATATATATATATATTCATAATTATTTAATATTAAATACTTATTCTTATGATGTCATTAAGTGTATACAATAATGTCATTACATATATATTTATCTTATTAAGATATAAGAATTGCTGCACATATACTATTAAATAAACATAATATAATACATAAATGTAATACATATAATACTAGGTAATACATTAGATAATGTATAACCTATATAGATAATACATTAGAGTTATTAATTCATTATTAAATAATTGTGAATAATATGAGTTAACTGTGCAAATAACACACCTAATTAAAATAAGTAATTATTGTTTAGTTAAATGGCCTAGTTAAAATAGTATAGTACTCAATTTTCCATTACAGGTAATGCATATATATATATATATATATAACAATATATATATATATATATAATATTTTCCATTTAAATTTATAAATTTACAAAATCGAATATGTAATCCTTTATATCATGACATTATTACATTATATATATATATATATATATATATATATTGATATAAATGTAGTTGTTTTACTTGCCAAATTAGTTACGTTATCATATTAGTTGTATTAATATAATTATTCACCTGCATGAACATCACGATAACAGTAGATTTAGTTTCTGAAACGATCTGATTAGTAACTTTCTGAAAGAATTCATCCGAAAACGCTGAATGAAGAGTGGCTGCGTACGCTATACAGATACCTCGCTCTTTCGCCAGTTTTACCACAGCCTGTATGTTAATAATTTATATAAATAATATTTAATAAAATGTCATATCTTCGTTCAATAATGAATATAAATTTGATAACACATATTATAGTACAATATTATATATGTAACAACACATTTTATAACTATACATTATGCGGATGATATAAATTTAATATTTTCAAGTAATATTTTATAAAATATATCTAGATTAAATATGCTTATTAATATAGAGTTAAGTAAAATATCTTCTTGGTTATATATTAATAAATTAAACCTTAATGTAAAAAATGCAATGTTAGATTTATATTATACGTAATATACATTATTTCATTACTTTAAATATTAAAATAATGGTATACCATTAATATTCAACTCTAGGGAAATTAAGCATGTAAATTCCATAGTATTTTTAGGAATTTTGTTGATAGTAAAATGATCGGGTAGCTCAGTATACTATAGCTAGGTTAATACCTATAGGTTAATGCGGTTCAATATTTTCCGTACATTTTAAATATGTTTAAAAATTAATATTTAAAAGTGATCTTATAAAATTGTGTATACATAAATGATCGGATCTTGTTAAAACCATGGATACCTTAACAGGATAGTTACTTCGAATAGACATTAGAGTCATATGGTTATAAGTGAAAACTTACTTTATTGGTTATACAATAGTTAATATGTGTATGTGCGTATGTGTATGTGTGTGTGAATATATAAATATTATTATTAGACATTAGTTATTTGATCATTCGTCTTATAATATTTTCGTCATGGAATTTATATTTAAATATATTTTCAATAAAAATATCCATAGATAACATGCTTTATTAGTAATAACCAAAGAATGTTATGAAATTAAAAATTGAAATTATTTGAAAAAAAAATTCAAATTTGAAATTAACAATTTGTAGAATTATTTTATTATTTAAAAATAAATTATTACTCTTATTAATATTATTGATTGATACTTTATTTAATCAAATATAGGTAAAACTATATATATATTATTATTATTATTATTATTACTATGATAAATAACCTCTCCGCCCCTTTCTCCATATGATCCTGATGATGACAGGATAGTGACATATGTCCATCCATACCTAGACAAAATATCAACTATCGCTCTTGCTTGATACTCATCAGAAGGTACAATACGTGTGAAATATGGAAATTGGTATTTATTGTTCAACTGTTGATATTTACATTAATGTAATGTAATACTATAGTAAAAAAAATGTAATACTATAGTAAAAAATCATAATATTTATTATTTATATATATATATTTATATATTTTGTGTTAATTCTGAGATATATTAATTTAATTAAGGGCACCTTAATACATGAATGATATATTACATTATTAATCTATTTAGAAGTCATTTAATATTTTGTAAACCAGACACAATTAAAAACCAGGTTTTTATAATTGTACTATTGTTCATCTATCTATTTATTATTAATAAATATAAAATTATTAATTTATGGTTAATTTCAATTAATTGTATTAAATATATATAAAATATATATTATAATTTCCTAACATCTTCAGAAGTTGCTGTCGCACCTACAAGAGGCATCCTATAAGCTCCTAGAACGGATGCCACATTTATAGTTTGCCCAGAAGTTAATGTTGAAAGTACGGCATTGACTCTATACCAGGGAAACTTGGCTACTATTGGATTTTTATGGACGTCTTGTCTTGGCATACACACATCTAAATCAGGAACAATGAACTGCATAGCCCTTGCACCATCGAACTATATGTAAGGTATATCTATAATTATTATATATATATATATATATATATATATATATATATATATATATATATATATATATATATATATATATATATATATATATATACTATATATATCACATATGTATATTATATACATATGTTATATATATATGATCTATACAGTATATATATATATATATATATATATATATATATCATAAAATAAATTCTCGTATATTTAGATGTCGACTGCCTATGTGATTCAGTTGGCTAAGGCATCAGATACACACGCAGTATGAGACGTATTCGAGCCTCGTCCGGACCATTAAAATAGGTCTTACAATAATATTAATAAGTAATCATATGTAATTGTGTATACATAAAGTATCGCCTCTCGTTAAAACCATAGATGCATTTACATGAGAGCGGCTTCGAAGGGATATTAGAGCCATATGGTTATAAGTGAAAACTTTATCTCAGTTCCTAGATTGGATGAAAGGACTCCACCGATATAAAATAACAATAATAAAAGAATATTTTAAATTTCAAAAAATGATATTGATTAAATGTGCAAACAATATTAATTATATCAGTATGCATGCGTATCATATAATATTTTAAGTAATCAAATTATTTCATTTTATAGTTATAAAACTCAGCCTAATAATACAGTAGAAATGCTAAAAAGAAAGTAAAACTGGATATGGAGACAAATACAGAGATTTGAAGAAAATACATCATTACAACTCGACACAAATTCGATGAAATGTATCAGGAATATCAAAGTATAACAGAAATTGATGACAATTTTATATCAGAGAATCAAGCATATACTCTTTTTATATATATATATACAGATTTTGATCTTAATTACAAATCCTGATACACATTGTAACAAATTGTATTCATTTACGGAAATAATAATATGTCAAGTCAGGACACAAATTTATCGATCATTCGATGAATATTTAAACCTGAACACAACATTAAGTTACTAACACTTACAAAAAGTCATAACTAACTTAATAAGAAACTTGCAAAGGTTTAGAATCCGAAAATGTAGACCATGCAATAGCAGAAATGGATGTGGAAAATGGTAATGTAAAGTATTCAAAATGTTTGTAATTAATATTCTTTGGAATAGAATACGCAAAAAAATCCAAGAAAATAAGTAAATAATTCGCATACTTCAATTGTTATATTTCAAATGTAAACCATGTAATATGATATCGAATAATGAAGAACTAATTATAACAGTAATATCGCATTCATTCTCCAACAATAGCAAACCATTACAAATATCATTACATAGAGAAATACGTTAGTCATGATGTTATAATAGATGACAACTAAAATATTACTACTTTGATAACTCTAATTGAATGTTTGATAATAATATACTACTAAACTTTGATAAACTCAAAATATGGATAATAACTTACATAATGACTATACTATAGTATAACAATTATGGAAAGGTCAATAACTATAGAGGAGTATTCTAGCAATAATATCTGCTAAACTAACAAATAAGATGTATTTAACCGGATCAAATAAGCTATCCATCATCTACTATGTACCAATTAGAATGGATTGCGATGTTATAGAAATACAACATCAGTTATTCTGGTAATACGAAGAATAATGAAATAAATATCGAGTCTCGTGAATTATGCCAACTTAAGGCTATCTTTATATACGTAGATTATAAAAGTATTTAAGTGTGTTTAGAAAAATAAATTTAAAATATTCGAGCATACAAAATTCCGGAAGTATTAATTAACTCTATTAGGATATGATACTAGTTTAACGGAAAAAAATGTATGACTCCAGATGGTTAAACCGTTACTTTATTAAAACGTACCCCGTTTTATTAATACTCGCCCCTGACTATTAAATAAGACAAACTAATGATAAACATAAAGCTAAACCAGGTTTGAAAGTCATGAAGTAACAAAGTATAATATACCTGCTATACACATATCATAACTAACATATCAATGCTGATACGATCTTATAATCATGAATCTGAGATTTGAAAAAAAAAACTGAATATTGGATATCTATAATCCAAAAAATAAGATAATGAATTTCAGTTATTAAAATAAATGTATACTATATATATATATATATATATATATATATATATATATATATATATATATATATATAATACTTAATATATATATAATATAAAATATTTATATATTTTAAAGGAATTTTCAATTTCAATAAATGTGTTATTATACTATATATATATATATATATATATATATATATATATATATATATATATATATATTTAATATGTATATTTTAATATTAAAACCAACTCTTTTTACGCTACAATCATCCAACATTGTGAATCCAATAGTCACATTAGGTAGGATATGTGGATTGTTATTGGCATCACGGAATACCTCAGCCATAATGTCCATATCTTGCAACGCTTCTACATTAGTATCTCCGCATACTTCATTTTTTCTATATTTTTATAATTGAAAATGCAATATAATTTATATTATTAATGGATACAATAATAATATAGTGTTTTAATTTTATGAAATCAAAAATAAATCGTAAATAATTTAGAAGATAAATATCGTCATGGATAATAACATAGGGGAAAGTCCCCGATTACCGACCCCCTTCTAATACCGACCCCCTCTCGTATCTCAGTAAATATAAGAGTTATTAAAAAAATATATATACATGAACTGTTAGTAATTTAATGATAAATATGAATACATAAAAATTAAAAAATATAGTTGTTTAAAAAAATATGAAATCCTTCAATTGTTATTTGATCAAATGTAATATTCTGTTTTTACTTTTTTTTGTATAATAACTTTTTTTAAATCATTGTAAATACTTTATTAATTAAAAGAAAACTTAATGTTGTGCATAATATTGTAGTTCAATACAATTTTTATAACTATTATAAAAATAATTTAATTTGAATAACTATTAACCAATATATCTTAATTATAGCAACCCATATGATTTTCCTATTACCGACCCCCTAAATTACCCTAATACCGACCCCATGTGATTTATTGTATACAATCAAAATATATCCGTATTTTACTTTAAACATGTCGTATGTTGTTTGTATATCATTGATATAGATTCAGGATTCATAATTTCAGTTGAGTATATACATACTGATTAATAAATAAATATTAAATAATAATATACACTATTTTAATATAATTACTATAAAGTTTAAATTTAAATTTAATATTACTATTAAAACATAAATTCAATAAAAAATAAATTACATCATGTTATAATTAATTATAGTTATGTATATCTACTCTTTTTATTGGTTATTATAATACTACAATTATTTATACCACGATTATTTTAGGGGGTCGGTGATAGGGGAAGGGGGTCAGTATTAGGCACATGTATCCGATTACCGACCCCCCTGTATATTCTTGTAAATATAATTATATCAAAAATTTAAAATAGCCACATTATTCATTGCCATTATATTACAAAAATTACAAAATTTCAAATAAAAATATTTAATATTGAATAAGTTATTACAACTAATCATTTAGGGGTCGGTAATCGGGGACTTTCCCCTACATATACGTCGAGAAAATAATACGAAGAGAGTAATAGTATATGATAGTATTATATACCTTAATAATACATTATCAATAATAAGTAATTGTTAATTGTAGTTTAGAAGGTTTAATATATTAACTATAGATACTAAATATACTAACTTTAGTTTATATATTAATCGTGTATTTGTATTATATTATTTTGTATGTATACAACTGCCCTATTATAGTTAGAAGTGTTGCAAATTAATATAATATTTAGATATTAAGTGGTTCGTTAAAAGTAACCTAATACGGACACTTAATAAATGGTCTTTAAATTGTATGACTCAATATTTGTATTCAATAATTACAATTCATTAATATTATATTGATATTATTGTGCTTTTGAAATTTTATTTAATCTTTTAATTAAATAGATAATGGGGTGTCCGCATTCGGTACCCGAATACGGACACCCTGTGTTATAATACGGACACCCTATATACCACTATAGTTTATCTATAGATAAACTATATATTATTTATGAAACAATCAGATAAATTACAATTATATTATTTATAATTAATTTAATCTACTTTAATTAGTTAATATTTTATTTTTTTTTATTCTTTTTTTAATTAACAATATAAATTAAGTATCTAAATAATAAATTGTTCAGATATAGCTGCATTGCTGGTATTAATATTATAATACACGCGATTTTTATGAAAATCAGAATAGCTTCAATACTGCGCGCTGATTGGTAATAGGGTTTCCCTATTAAGACTTTAAGAGTGTCCGTATTAGGGACTTATATGACCTCTATATACATGCTTATAACTTAATGAATATTTTATATCAAATATATCAATTTTGTATATAATGTTTAAAATGCTTTAGGTTTTAATACTATGGTGTTATATTATATATCGACATATTTGTATATTCTTGAGAAGGTTTTAAATAGACATTCATTTTCATAATTTAAAAACGTAATAAAAAATCAGTTTATTGGATATATCAACACTATTTTGATTAATTAAAAAATAAAAAATAAAAAATAAAAAATACTTATTTAGACTATTTATATAATCATGAATGTTTTATTCATTAAACATTTGTGTGTGGGATGTATGGTTTATGAGATACCGAGATTGTCCGTATTCGGGTACTGTCCGTATTCGGTTACTTACCCCGACATAATATTTGTTCTAAACAACATTCTGATTAGTGTTGTTATGAACACAAAACTTAAATTAACTTGTAGATGAAGAATTATAATTAATATATGTTATCATAAGTAGTTCGATATCACTCGCATATAAATACTATGTAAAATGAGGGAGTTTAATGTGTGTTTAATATATGTTAGAAATAAATAAACGCAATAAATAATAATGACGAAAGTCTAATTATAGAATATGTGTACTAAAATAGTAAACAATAATTTGAGATTGTTTATATTGTATATGGGGAGAGTACTCGAATACCGACACCCTAACAATAAATCACCATAACTTTATTATTTTTCAATTAAATATTTCCAAATTTTATTTATAAATATTAAGTAGGTATATACATATAATAGCTATTTTTAAATGTAATGTAATTTGTTTAACTCTGAGATAACAGTGGTGTCGATATTATAGGCACTGCCTCGAATACCGACACCTTGGCACATAATATCGACACCCTAAATATATCGATATTTAGATATATAATATATTATTTAATATCCCCTATCCAATCAGAATTAAATGCGCGTTACTTTTAGTTAACACAAGCAATTCATACGTTGTTTTCCTATAATTAATTTTTGAAAATATTTTATATTTAAATTATATTATAAATATTAAGTTTTAAATTGCATAATGCGAATATTGTAGTTATATATAGTTTGTGGAATACTATTTAATTCAAAGTAGAATCAATTCTAAGTATAAGTGTATATTATTAGGTATGTCTATTAATTTATGAATATTATCATAACGCACGCACATTATAAACAAATAACGCTGATTGGTTAAAGGGTGTCGATATTACTTGCAATTAGGATGTCGGTATTATGTAAATGTATGTTGCTCAGGTAAACGTTAATAACTTTGTAACAAATTATGAAAAATACAAAATATTTTAGGCACATTGTAAAATATAATTAGATCTATACTATGTATTTAAAATATTTAAAATATTTAAAATATATAAATTTTCAAATGATTGAGAATCGATATTGTACTTCAAAAATTTCATAAATTTAGAGTTGTAATGAAAAAATTAGTTTTTTGTTTATAATTTAAAAAATATAAATATTAAAAAAAATATATACTTATATGAATTAGAATTATATAGATTAACATTTCATACATTAATTATTTTTTGATTGGAATTATATTTTAGGAGATCTCTAGGGTGTCGATATTACGTGCATATTATAGCACTCTCCCCTATATATATCTGATATAATTATATAATATATTTAATAATATGTATCTAATATATTTAATAATATTTGTTTACAATATAAAAGTGTATCTATATATTATAAAATTGTATAATACTAAAATATATACTAACCATTATATAGATTATGAAGTAATATTTTATAATATATATATATAAATAAAATATTAACAAATATTAATTTTGTTTAAATGATATGTGTGTATATTTATCATTATATAATATTGTAATGTTAATAATTATATTATATATGTGACAAACCTATTTAAATATCTAATCGATGTGATAATGCCGATATTAATATCTCCAAGCACGTGATAATGTTCGTAAGGTATCATGTCAGGAATGTTGTATACGCATTGTGCATAGTGTACCATCAAACCGAATACAGTAGATCTATTGAATGTAAATTAGTAATTAAGGGGATACTATAGTTTTAAAATTATTTTTTTTTATTTTTTTTACTGTTTTTACTAAAATCATATAGGTATAAATTCATAATATCATAACTTTTTAAACTTATATATATATCATTAATGTTGTGTTGAAATTTCTAAAATAAATATTCATTAAAAATAACATAAAATGCATGTGTTCTGAAGGTATACCTTTATACAATAGTATAAATAATAAAATAATATATAAAATACATTTATAACATAATAATAATCACATTATTTAAATTTAAAAGTATATCACTTATATTTGATGGATTTTAATATTTAAAAACCATTTTGATTATAATGTATTAATATTTATTATTATTCTAGTATTGTTTGATATTAACTGGTTTAATACAACTAATATTAAAATATATTTGATAAAACTTTAATATAATTTAACTTTAAAAACTGTAATTAACTATACTTTTCATATTTTTTAATTGTGTATATATGTATGTATTATTTCATAATGTGGATTTATTTATTATTTTATAAATATATAATATAGTTTATATATATATAATATGTATTTTATATATAATTAGAATATATATATACAATATAATGTAATATAAACTGTACATAACGTATATTTATGTATACAATATATTTTTACTTTTATAATTAGTATATATATACAATATATAATGTAATAAAAACTGTAAATAAATCATCAATATAATTTTATTAAACAAAAACTTTAGACAACATTTACTCAGAATAATTATAAAAATCATAAAACTTTAATTGTTAAGATAATTGCTCAATTTATTTTGTTTTAGCAGTAGTATATAACATACTTTCTATTTTTGTCTTCAAATATTCATTAATTTATAAGAATATATCTAGAGGTCATATAAGTCCCTAATACGGACACTCTAGATGACTTAATATGGACACCCTATAACCAATCAGCGCGCATCGTATGAACTATTAATATGTTCATAAAAATCACTGCGTTTTAATATTAATACAACCAATGAAGCTAAATCTAAAAAAATGTATTATTTATATACTTAACTTATATTATTGATTAATAAAATAATAACAATTAATAAATAAATTACTAATTAAATTATATTAAATTATTCATCAAATTAATTATAAATAATGTAATTGTAATTTATCTTATTTGTTCATATATAATATATCTAATGATATATAAGGTGTCCCTTTTATAACACAGGTTGTCCGTATTCGTACATGGGTACCGAATACGGAAAGTGTCCGTCGGACACCCCCGTTATCTATTAAATAAATATATTAAATAAAATTATAAAATCACAATAATATCTATAATCATATAATATTAATATATTTTAATTTTTGAATATAAATATTGAGTCATAAAATGTTAATATCATTTATTATTAAAGTGTCCGTATTAGGTTACTTTCCCCTACTATCGCAATAACTTGAGCCATATTCCCCCCTTCACTTGTAAAACACACTTATAATATATATATATATATATATATATATATATATATATATATATATATATATTACTATCTAGTAATTTAAATAAAATATAATTCTAGTTGAATATAATATATTTAAATATATATATATATAGATATATATATATATATATATATATATATATATATATATATAAGTGTATATATATTATTAGTTTATGCATACAATTATTATTACAGTAAAACATTAATACTAGCATGATCATTGCTTTGGATACATCGGTATGGGTAATGTAGTATGACTAGAAATCATAATCATTATAAGATGCATCGCACGCTGCGTGCGTTAGATAATGCAATTATTATTATATAGCTTTGTTTTCGGTATTCACGACGTACATTCTACGTTAAGGGTGCTTATTTAGGGTGATGGGTTATTATGATATAGTTACAGGTCACTGAATATATGTTATAACATATATATATATATATATATATATATATATATATATATATATATATATATATACTTATATAATTGCTCACAACACAATTAATCAATTTAATTAATTATAACATATGTCTACTATCCATGAAAGTCTAGCATATCTATTATAGTAAGTAAGTAAGTAAGTAAGTAATTTATTTATTTATACACTTGTACATTTTATATTATTTTGTACAATTTATAGTAGAGATGTATTAAGTAATACAATGAAATTAAAAACAATACAATTTTATATTTTCAATACCTATAATTATATAACTTTATAATATTTGTTTTAATATATAGATTTTATATTTTATGAACAGATTATAATAACACATTCTATTTTTTTAATTTATCCTCAAATTTCTAGGATTTCCTTAAATTTGTAAAAAAAAGTAATTTTCTATAACAAATTCATAAAAATCACACACAATAACAAAATTAAACAATAATATATGCTACTAAATTCTAATAACATATTTATTTACAACAAAAATTACCAAAATATTTTAACGACATTTTAATATTTGTAACCTGATACAACTTTTTACTGACTATATTATTGAATTATCAAATTTAATTTTTTTATATTTAATAGTTATCTCAATAATAAACAATTATGTTTTCAAACGTTTAACGAAAAATATAATATTTTAAATTTATGGAGACTATATAGATCAATTTATTTTTTTATTTTTATTAAATACTTCTATCAAAATATAATTATTAATTTTAAATAATTTAATAATCTAATTAATTTAAATTTTAAAACAAGCAATAACAATAGATTCTAGTAAAATGGTAAATATGTATTTTAAGGCTTTTTTATTTCAATTTTTACTCAAACTTTGATAGTAGAAAACTCACTCAATAAATGTCCAAATAAAGTTGTGTGTATTTTTTAAAGTTGATATGCTTATATATTATGTTATATTACTATATATATATAATTCTATAATATACTTAATTATTACATCCAATGAAAAATCTGATTGTTGGATCGCTAAATATTCAAACACTTCAAAAAGTATGGAAAATACCGGAACTTATAGCCTCAGCCGAGGTAACGAAACAGGATATAATATGTATTCAAGAGAATAGATTCATTCTCGAGGATATACTCATTAAGGAACATGCAATAGGAAAATGGCAATTACTAAGCTGTTAAGCCTGTAAGAATAGTATTAACGCCGCCACTGGAGGAATTGGAATGCTTGTTAGTCCTCACGCATATACTGTAATATATTATGTAGATAAAATAATACCCATAATAATGATAATGAATTTCCATGTAAATCCACGGACAACAGTTATATCATGTTACAGTCCAACAAATGTTAGTGATGAACAAGAAACCGACATATTGTATACATATCTCACGTCATTGGCAAGCAGATACCAAAGCATAATGTACTGATAATAGAAGGAGACTTTAATGCACAACTCGGTCAAAATTATGTATTTAAATATTCATATCATAAATTTACAAACAGAAATGGTAATATGCTAAAAGATTATCCGCTAGAAAATAAACTATTATGCCTAATTAATGCCATATCGATGCTCTATAAAAACACCCTCTCCATGGTGAGATCACCTGATGGTGATAAACCCTTCTTCGATATAACTACTGGAGTACTACACGGATATACACTTGCACCATAACTATTCATTATATTTCTCGATTATATATTGAAAAAATCATTGGATAGTAACTAAAATCTCGGATTCACTCTTGTAAAAAGAAAAATCAAGATATACCCAGATGTACATATTACTGATAATGAATATGCTGACGATATAGATGTAATAACTAATAGTCTGATATATGTAAATATACTACTACACAATATTGGAGATACTGATAAAGATATCGGTTTACATATAAACTCAAACAAGACGGAATACATATCTTTAAATCACGAAAACTAGATAAACATGAAAATCATATCAGGCCATGATATAAAACGTGTAGAATAGTTCAAATATCTAGGTAGTTACATTGGTTCAACTCAACATGACGTAAGCGTAAGAATCGGGAGTGCCTGAACATCAACTGGAAATCCAACCTTTCTTACTACTTTAAAAGAAACTTCTTTAGAGCTATAGTTGAGACTGTACTTGTATATGGATCTATCATTTGGACTCTAACTTTAACTTTAGAGAACAACGTTGAAAGAGCCTATACACGCATGCTACCTGCTACACTAATTAAGTTATGGAGATACCACTTTACAAATAAGGAGTTGTACTGCAAAATTCCATGAATAACAGATACAATACGCGAACAACGACTGCGATTCAATGGTCACTGCTGGAAAAACGGAAGCGAAGTAGTGAGTGAAGTATTACTTTGCAATCCAAAACACTGACGACGCTCTCGAGGAAAGCCTATGAGAACATATTTAGACCAAATAAGATATGACACGATGTGCACAAATGAGGAACTACCGATAGCAAGAAAAGGTAAGATTAAAGAATAGAATATAACTTTAAAATATTATTTTAATACCTAGTTTATGGTTAGGATGGGGCTTGAACCCGTATCCTACTGCTTGTGTGTATAGTACATTAGCCATATGTGACTCACAAGCAGTTATATATACCTACATTCATATTTTAGTCTGGATTCGATGGCTCAGTGGGACAACCAAAAGCTAGTAAGCCAGAGGTCCTGGGTTCGACTCCAGATAGTTCTTATTTTCTCTTGTGTTTATCAAGAATTTAATAAACTATAAATCAAAACACAAGAAAAAAAATGTTACTATTTGTTTTGTATTGTCCGGGGCTCCTCACAGTTATTTATAACATGTACAAGTCTATGACTTCTTGAGGGGTCCATTTGTATCCGCTATTATTATACGTGTGATTCAATAAATAAATATTATTATTATTATTATATAAATCTATATATATTATATATATATATATATATAATTTTTATATGCAATTTATGCCGATTTAATAAATTTAGTAACTTTGCAGCATTAGAGTCAATATTATGATTAGTAACGTAACAATATATTATTAATTTTGTACGAAAACATTTCATTTCGTAAATTGTTCATAACTTTATTAAACGTAAACACGATATACGAAATATACGCCGTCGAAATAAACACTCACTTCGTTGTATACATACATGTATACGTGTTCTACACACACAGTCGAATTCGGAGTAACATGCACGCAGAGTGAATAATAATGACATGTATTACTACACCGTGTCCTTCGATTGACATGTGTCGGACAACCGGAACTTTATGCTCAACCGGAAGTCACGTGTTCGTATCGCGGTTAGATAACGTACGTATACAATGGATGCATGTAGTTAATAACACGTGACGTTACCATACACTTGTAACGTATAGGTTATACGTAATCATGTTTATTGGTAGTACTTTTATTTATAATACACGATTATTTAGATATTTACTAATCATATAAATTAATTGTTCACAATAAATTATAAAAATATATTTTAATGTAGAAGTATTATAATATAGACATAGTATATTTTATAATAATATAATATACTATATAATATATATATATGTATGTGATTAGTAATATTATGATATTAATTATTATAATATAAATATATATATATAGTTATTAATATAATCGTTATTTAATATATTGTAAAAATATTCTATACATATTTATATATATATATCATATATGTATTATTATATAATTACACCAGGGTTGAATATTTGCGAGTATATATATATATACATATATATATAATATATATATATAGTATATATATAATATATATATAGTATATATATATATATATATATATATATATATATAATATATAGTATATATAGAAATATAGTAAATATAGTATATATATAATATATATATATATATATATAGTATATATATATATATATATATAATATACATATATATATATATATATATATATATATATATATAGTTATATATTGAAGTACATATCATGTTAATCTCCTTCTCATTCCTCTAAAACCCTAGGATTAGTATTTGATGACAAATTATCATTTAAGAATCATATATCATCCATTACAAAATCCTCCAACTTTCATCTCTTCAGAATTAAAAAAATACGGACATCACTTTCCAGAAACCTTACTAAAACTCTAATTAATGCTCTTGTACTTTCCCGAATTGACTACTGTTCTTTCCTACTGAATTTACTTCCTGCTAAAGCTACTGCTCCACTTAATCGGATTGTCCGTTCCTCAATACGTACTACTTACTGTTTAACTCGACTGGATCACTCTACTACAACATCTCATCAATCATATCGTATGTGGCTACCCTTCTCCCTCAGGTGTAAATTACGTATACTATCTATAATCCATAAATCAATATATTCTTTCACCCCTAGCTATATATCTGATCTAATTAAAAAACGTACTATATTATCTTCTCTTCGTTATCAAAATGCTCCTCTACTTATCTCCCATAACTCTAGTAAAACTTCCTTAAATTCTAGAGCTTTTAAAAATTCCGGTCCAACCCTATGGAATTCCCTCCCTCCTACCATTCGTTCTATTAGATCCCACAACAAATTTATAAATCTCACTTCTTCTTTTCTCTCTACCCATAATCAATAAATCATCCAACTTATTATTTGTGTCCGTGTTATATTAAATGTATATCATTATTAAATTGTTATTGTAGTATTATTATCTTATTATTATATAACACTATACTATATCAATGCAGTCTGTAGTATATAACACTACAACATATCAATGCAGACTGTAGTATATAATAGTCCTTTATATTATTTAGTATTGTTGTCCGTGGTATATTGAATGTATATTATTATTAAATTATTATCGTATTAATATTATTTTATTATTATTTTCTTCCCGCACGAGCGAAGGGGTCTACATGACCCTATTTTAGTGCTAATAAACTTAATATCATCATCATCATCATCGATCAAAACTACATCTCTAGATTATAATCATAGTTATATATTATTCTATTTCTTTAACATTAAAATGTCTATAGTTATATCGAGTAGTTCTACACGCAATTTATATGAGGTACGCGAGATATACTTATGTATCTCAAGTGTTAAAACTAGTTTACCCCCACCCCCACCCCCTTTATACACATCCTTACATCGACATATGATATATCAAGTAATCATTTCCCATGGCTTCGTCTTACATTTCTATCACATCAATATAAATATTAACTATATAATATAGTGTATGTATATTGTACACTTATAGTATAATCATTACAAAATTAATTAATTGAAGTATATTTGGTAACTATGGGTAACTATGCATAATAATAAACATTACGATTACCATGATTACAATATATTATTTGTTTACGAAAACATTTATTTCATTTTATTTCGTAAATTGTTATAACTTTATTAAACGTAAACACGAAATATACGCTGTCGAAATAAACATGCACTTCGTTGTATACATACACGTATACGCTATACATACTCCCTATAGTGGTGCCCCGTACGAATACACGAGAACACATGTTACACTAGCCCCATCTCCCCAGCCTCTCGTCATCTCATCACTATAGTGGTATGTATGCCATAGCAGTCGGCTTAGGAGAGAACCGGCAAGCGGGGTAGACAATAAGGACAGCTATAGCGACGATGTGTCCTTAGCTTGACCTGTGTCCGGCAGACACTGTACCGGATATCACGTGTGCTTATCGCGATTAGATAACATATCAACACGTGTAGTTAGTAAACACTCTTCACGTATACGTTCATAAGTGATTATGTCTAACGTTATTACTTTACTTATAATACACGATTATGTATACATTTACTAATTATCCAAACCGGTTATTTACAATATATTAAAACACATATTATAATATGTATATATTATAATGTAGACATATTATAATATATACTAATATAATAGTATAACTAATATAATAGTATAACTAATATATATATATATATATATATATATATATATATATATATATATATATATAACTAATATAATAGAATATTACTATTATTATTATATCAATACTTAGAATATAATTAAATATAAATAAATATATATAGTTATTTATAGAATAGTTATATGATATATCTTAGACATATTACATACAATAGTATAGATATTAATCATATATATGTATTATTATGTAATTCCTTCACGGTTGAAGATATTCTTGTATATATATATTTATATACGTTCAAATATTCAACCCTTAAGTAATTATATATATATATATATATAACTATATATATATTACAATTGTATATGAGAGAAGTATATTCACTATCAATGTAATCAACGTGCGACACGCATCGATATAAAGAAAGTGTCTTTATATAGATGGCGACACGTCTTGCGTCCTATAACAATATATATATATTCTTCTTAGACACTTATCAAGTAGAGCAGATCTATTATAGTGATATTGGCACTCCTTCCTGCCGACATGCTAAATAGCAGCATGTTCCTACTATCTATGGGTTTACCTCTCGGACTGGGATCTGTGTACACTAGCTTACAGATGTATCAGGTGCCCGTATCACTACTTGCCAGGTCGACGGGCAGTTCGTATATCAGGTGTCTACGTATAGACAGTATTATAGAAATTATAGTATAACATATACCTGTAATTCTTTGTATCTATCCTTCTGCCCCTTTTCATCCGTAGTAATAGATTTAGTAATATCATTGAAATATGTAATTAGTATTAATATATATATGACACCTAACTAGAATGTACTCGAGTCTATACTTCAGTATATACTATTCAGTATATTTATATATATATTATTACTAAAGTAGTGTTATATATCTCATTTATATATATATATATATATATATATATTTATATACGTGTTAATAAATATAAATATATATATTCAATCCACGAGGAACGATATATATATATATATATACGTGTTAATAAATATAAATATATATTCAATCCACGAGGAACGATATATATATATATATATATAGATATATAATATACGGAATGAGAAGACAAAACGGGCATATAAATACGGAATACGCTGACACGAAGATTAGGCCGACAATTTTGTGTCAACCACCTACTTTAATTTATGAATTACTATATGTTAGAGAAATAATTGGTATCTAATTAAATAATATTTTAATAATCGTTATATTATAATGAATATATTTAATTATCATTTGGTTTTATAGAGAATAGACTATAAATAATTACATTTTTAGATTTCTGCGTGTATATACTTGGTTACACAAAAAAACGGAATCTGTTGACACACTGTTTTTACCGAAATACAGCAACTTAATGCGTATATGTCAAATGGCAATTTATGAATTAATATATTAAATGTACTTTAGAATAAATATATTGAATAAAAATATAAAAGATGTTATTAATTAAAAATATACATTTTGAATTAAATATTATTATTATTTTGTAAAAATATACATCAATTTCTATTTATAATCAAAGATTTGTATGACTCATAAAAACTTAGGAAATAGTAGTAATTATTTAAATTTCAATATTATTATTTCAGATTATTTCAAAATTTGAATAATAATAAATAATTTGTATATTATTAAATATAGTAGGTATTATATTTTAATAAATTATCTATGTATATATATAGTAAATAAATATATAAATGTATGTTATATATTATTGAATATAGAATCGTAAGTAAGATACTATAGTAACATTTTCGAAATATTTGTTTTTCAATAAGTTATTTATTTTTCATTATATTACATTATTAATTCATTTTAACCTTCCTATATAATATCTAATATTAGTAATATTACTATAATTTTTAATATTTCCAAACTAGTATAAAATGTAAATACTATACATTTATAGTCTACGAATAACCCAACTATAATGTATTTGTACGATATAAATAAAACCATAGGAATACGATTTTTTATATTGATGCTATTATAATAAATTTGATATCATTAGACATATTATTAAATTCTATAATAGAAGTATTTTAGTTTATTTTTATTTAAAAAAAAGTTATGCACAAAAAAAATAGTAAAAATAATACATGGTGTAGATAGGAATTATGCATGTTTTAATTAATTTATAATACTTATGCAATCATGATTCATTCAATAATTTATATTTTTTAATAGTATATATTCGATATTATTAACACATAGATTAATAATCATATTTGTATCCGCTTTTTGTATTGTATTCAATAAATATATATTATTATTATATAATTATTATAATATATACACACTTATATAATTATGTAAGCCTATTTATTTAGTATTAACAAAGATTTTGCGAAGCAAAGATATAACACTCCCTATACATGCAACATAATTTAGTAATATCCCCTGCTGCTGCTAGCAGTAGTATCGAAATCACTGAAATAGATTTAGGTTAGACTCTATTTGCATACAACAATTTTTTCATTGCTCTATTAAATTACATGCAATATAAATTAGCTTTTATTTACTAAATATATACTTATAGCATTTAAAACATACATATCATATTTGTTTGTTATATATTAGTAATGAACACTTAGTTTTCATCATATAAATATTAATTTAAAGCATATTATTTAACATTTTAAAAGTGTTTAGTTAAATACGAATTTACATTATAGATAACACATAGTTCCTAAAAGTAACCCGCTATAGGTGGCACTGGGGTATTTTGTATACAAATTCGAAAAACACGATTTCGCGTAAGTGTTATATCTTTCCTTCGGAAAATCTTTGGTATTAATTCAATATAAATATAATGGGATATGTATATAGATATACAAAATGTTTAATCTGGTATATATATATATACCTCAATCCAAAGTGGCGAGTATTAGAATCATTTAGAATTATATTTTAAAGTGATGCCACACATGAAAATATACGCACGAAACAACCTCACTTGCGAATATCAAACGTTTCTATAAAAACATAATTATTTTCAAAATGCATGCGAATATTCGTAGGTATTTACGTTTTACTTCTATTTATATACCTCACTTTAACTCTCCCTAATAAATTCAATATAATGTTAACATTTTAATTAATACATGTAAAAATGTATATAATTATACGAGGGATTTCCATATAGTTTAGGTGTGGAATAGACTTTATAGATATAATAGCCATACCCTAGCTAGCTTTGCTATGTTTTTTATTGTTTATCCATCTATTTTTTATTAATTATAGCGATTCCTGATTCTGCATTTCTGCCGTACACGACCCGTAACATTATGTATTATATATTAACTCATTGATAACAAAATTATTGTCTAATTAATTGATAACAAATTATATTGTTGATTTTATTTTATATTGTATAAAATACTTTTACTATAATTTTAAATAAGCATTTTTTATATTTTCGATAATGATAAGTTATTAGTATTTAAATCGTAATTGAACCAAAATCATATTTTGATACCCGAAACCTTCCATGTAGTCAATTACCCGACATCATTTACAACACTAATATGTATATTATATTTAAATATTTATAAAAATATATATATATATTAGTCATTAATATTTTCTTGTATAAAAGAATAATAAATTAATTATGGATTCTTACATGTCAATTTTATTTCAAATTAAAATACTAAATATATCAATTGTATCAATTATGTTATATTCATTTAAACAATAATCAATTAATTATTCTTGAAAACTTATATAAATCTTTATATTTGATCAACATTAATAATTTAATTTATATCAAAAACAGATTTTATGTATTTGTATCAAATAATCATAAATATATTTAATTGTATTTCATTTATTTATATTTGTTAGTGTAATTATATTAGAATAATACATTACATAAATATTATTATTTGATTCAAACATTAACATAATTATCAAAATCAAATTTAGTATATTTGTATATGAATCATTAATCAGAAATGTATTTATATTAAAGTATATTTGTATATACAAGTTGTTAAGTTATTAGAAAAAGAATCAATGCGTTAATATACATTATAAATACATTATTTATTAACTTTGTACATTTATCACGGCTCTTATAGATAGGCGTCTAGCATTGCTTAATCATGTGAGACGGTGATGTATGGGCATATCCCTAGCACTCGGCGTGTGTTAGTATAATGCGAGATAATAATAATAATACACAAAGTAATAGTGATAATAACATAACATCACCTCTTCTAAGAAGAAGATATATTACAGGACAAATCGGTAGGGAGTGTGCCTGTTCCTGGAGCTTCGGCGTATAGTTTCCTAAGCTGATTTTGTTCTATAATAGCTGTGTGTGAGAGGATGGTATTATTATCAGATGGTGGTGTTGGGTAATTAGATAAATGTAGTGTTTGAGTGGGGGTATTCTCTATGGTGGTGTAATTTTCTTGGGGTTAGTTGTAGGTGTTGATCGTATTTTATGTCTTGTACGTCATAGGATGTTTCCCGTATGGGTACACATGACATATGATTCTGGTTCGTTTCTTGACAATGGTAGCTGGGGATCATGTGAATTTTAAGGAGTCTCGAATTTGACAGATTTGAACGTTATGTACGATGTATGCAGTTTTCTTGCAAGTAATGTCATCTAGTTAATTTATGTCTGTTTGATGTGTTTGTAGTTTCGTGCGTTCTGATGTTTGGATTGATGTAAGAGTAGGTGTAGAGGGCTGGGGTCATCATATTTTGAGGGTTATTTCTCTAAGATAGTAGTGCTTTAGTTATCTTATTGATGTCTGTATTTTTTATAATGTTCTTTATGGTCTGAACGTGTCTTTCTATGAATTCATTTGATGCTAGGTAGTGAGGACTGGATGAAATGTGGGTGATGTCCTATTAGTGGAGGACATATATGGTATGCTTCTGATGTTTGGTGGTAGTTTCCAATTGCTTATTGGATGTGTCTGGAATCTTTCGCATTGGTTGGAATACCATATTACATATAATATCATGATGTCGCCTTACTTCTTTGGTGCATATGTTATGCTGGATACCTATGCTGTAGGCTTATTTACCGATATGATGATTCCTTTGGACATCATACGCTATAGTTCTATATATACTTTAAAGTTGATTTCGACACATTTATTCGCATGTAACAAGGGTCGTACTTATTTGTCGAGGCTTATTTGAAGTGTTACGGGGAATATTCTGGTATCATTTTTGGCGGGTGGTTTTGATATAGGTGGGATTATGTCTGTGCATAATATTTTTATGAGGCTTAGCCTTCTGCAGATGTGTCTATTAGTCATATTATAGGGGGTTGTGGGGATTCGACTATAGTGAAGTTTATATCGTATAATATGCCATTATAATTATAACATATTATTGTTATGCCGTAGGTCGCAATAGGTTTATTTTCATATGCTAAGAGTATGTATGGATAGGGGTTAGTTAAGTAGGCTTTCTAATGTTATTGTATACCTTAAAGGATAGTACATTACTTTAAGACCCTTTGTCAACTTTAAATAATATATATGTTCTATTTTTAAAGGGTATGAATAGTTTAACATAATTTAATAAAAACCTTGTATCTTATGTCCTGGTCTGCTACATGTAAGTTTGATGTAATTTAGTGGACTCCTGTTTCTTATAGTTCTTATAGTAATGTCTGCTCCTACAGAAGGATTTGAAGTTATTCATCTTGTTACAAGCATTGCATCTGAGTCCGAGAGCTGCTTCCTGTAATTTATTTCAAAATAGTTTTTTTTGTAGTTTTAAACTATATAATTGAAACAAAATATTAATTAGTAAATAATTTAAAGTGTTATATATTACTAACGTTAATCAGTACATGATACCGTGTTGAAACTCATCAAATAAACTGGATTGCAGGTATCCAATTCTATATAATTTAAATATATTAATAAATATATATATACTTAATAGTTACTGATATTTTGAGTAACATATATGTATATATGAGTAATTTATATATATAAAAAATAGTTAGTAGATAATTAAGTATGATAATAAATATTATATACGATTAAATAGTGATATAAAATGAACCAAATAAAACATGCATATTGGAGTATATAAATTATCGGCAAAGATCTAAAAATTATTTAGCTGTAGTAAGTTTGGTGGTGGTAGGTGCAATATGTATTTTTGAGACGGCCATTTTGTTGAATTCATATATGTAGAGATAAGGAAGCATTTTCTCTTTTTTTTAAATGTTTCTAAAATACTATTTATTGATTTAAACTATTTTTTTTATTATCTAAAAAGGAAAGAAAATCATATCTATTACATAAAAGTAACAAATATATATTTTACAAATAATAATTCTATTTTTGAATATGGGTTTTGTTATATTATTCATATATATGTTAATTATATATAGAAAAATAATTAGGTAGATAGCTTTGTACTTTTATCTAAACATTCATTTATATATGTAAACATAGCATATATTATTTCTAGTAAAATGCATTTGAAAAGTCAACAATAAATAAATTGTAAAGTAATTACATTATGCATTCAGCTAATATAAAATCAATATTATAAAATAATAGTTAATAGTTTATAAGTTAAAGTTAATAATTAATAAGTTTTTTTATCTATATATAAATGTAATTTTTATAGAATTTATATATTAGATATAAAATATTATATAACAATATATTTTAAATATCATGCTATAAAATATGCTTTTTATGTTATTTAAAAACTTATTTAATTGGTAATTTGTTCATAGTTACTAAATAACATATATGTTATATATGCTATATCATCAATTAATAGTACATATTAGTGATCTAAATTTTCAAATCTTTCAATTCAAGTTTCAAATCGAGTCACATCATTTTCAAACATTTATATAAATTATTATTTCAAATCTTAAATCTAATTTTCGAGTCAATTCGAGTCACACCTATTTAATTTTCAAAAATTTGTATGGATTAAATTCACTATTTATCATAGTATTGTAGCCACATTATTATACGTAATATGTAATTTATATACTTATAAATTATATAAGTCATTATTTATATGTATATATATATACAATAAATGCTCCTTTTTTTTCGAGTTTATTCCAAATTATAGTACTAATCGAACTTATTAAATATTTGGAATAAACTCGAAAAAAAAGGAGCATTTATACGATCAGAGTGATAGATTATTAATATAGATGTAGGGAACTAAATTAGTGAACAAACGTATATTAATAGATAATAGATAAGGACAGGTAGCTAATTGCATATCCTAAATTATTATTATATAATACTCATGAATCGATTTTATATGATACATTGGATGGCATTTAGTGTATGATACACTCTCAATATATAACTCTATGTAGAGAAATATGTACACTTATTAACTATTTTAGTGTTTGTATATTATATATGTGTGTATATATGCATGTATGTAGGTAGGTGTTTATTTAGTTAGATAGGTATGCAGGTAGGTATATGTGTAGATGGATAGATAGTCAGGCAAATATGTAGGCAAGTATACAGGTGGGGAGGTAGGCAGTCAGGTATGTAGGACCTACATATATATATACATTGGGAAAGTAGATAGGTATGTATGTAGGTAGATAGGTGGGTAGTATAGTTAGGTAGGTTGTAGGGCAGGGAGGTATGTATGTAGGTAGATATATGGATGGGTGGGTAGATAGGAGGTAGGTAGGTGGGTGGTAGGGTAGTTATATAGGCAAGTAGGTTGGTAGGTAGTCATGAAGGTAGAGAGATATGGGTGGGTAGTTAGGTGGGTGGGTGGAAAGGTAGATAGATAGTTAGGTGGGTGGTAGGGTAGTGTATGCATATAGGTAAGTAGGTACTCAGGAAGATATTTAGGTATATGAGTGGGTGGGTAGGTAAGTAGGTTGGTGGTAGGGTATGCATATAGGCAAGTAGGTGGATGGGTAGGTAGTCAGGTAGATATATGTATGGGTGGGTAGTTAGGTGGATGGATAGGTAGATATGTGAGTAGGTAGATAGATAGGTAGGCGGGTTGTTGGGTAGGGTATGTATATGGGCATGTAGGTGGCTGGGTAGGTAGTCATGCATATACTTAGGTTGGTAAGTAGGTAGGTATATAGGTGGGTAAGTAGGTATTCATGTAGATATGTAGCTATAGTAGGTATGTAGGAAATCTGCAATGGAATTTGTTTATGTTTACTGTGCTCTCACATTATACTTTGTTTGTAGAAGTAAAGGGGATCAACTGTATATTAGATGATGGGAAGTTTTTACTATCAATAAATTCAATAATTTATGTGACAAACATTGTTTTATGATTTGAAAGTCTTCGAATACAGGAATTGGTAAAGATTTGATGTCTTCAAACATTTTTTTGGTGATTTGAATGTCTTCGAATACATGACATGGTAGAGATTTGATGTCTCCAAACATTTTTTTAATGATTTGAAAGTCTTCGAAGACAAGCAAAGATTTGAATTTTTAGATCACTAGTACATATTACAATTTTTTCTGATATTAACTAATTTATCCATTGAGATCCTCTTAATTAATAAATATATATATATATTTATATACACAAAATTAATTTACCTTACTATGGCAAGCTTTTTCGGCACTTTATGAATCGCATTCTCAGATCATTTATATCTCTCATCACATTTAGTAGAGCACCAGACATGCATACTATATCGTCCATCGACTGCTGTATATAGTTCTTTATAGGCACCCACGATACGTCATTTATGAGATGACATTCAGAGAGGAACATATCTCGCCAGGTTCACTTTATTGCCCCAACAGTGTCCTGAATATAGAAATTAGAAAAATATAGATAAGTATAAATATAGATAACTATATTTATTAATATATATATAAGTTAAATTTGTTTTATAAATAAAATTACTTATTGGCGGAATAAGTCTTAATAGATTACTAAATAAGTCGTCAGAGATTACTTTAATAAATTAATATGAGTAATTAAGAATTAAGTAATATCACTACTCATTAGTAACCTCGTACCACTTGTAAAGTTAAGTGTTTTCATAATTCTACAATTATTATTCTAATATTTATATTTAATCATTAATTATTGATGGAAAATATAATATATACAAATATGTATATAAATAATAAATCTAGATTAGAAATTAAAATAATTTAAGATAACTATAATGTTAAATTCATAAATAATACTTTTAGAATAAACTAAATTTAATAAGACGTACTAGATTACATAGTCCGAAATGACCTCGTACAAGATTAATTTTAGATAAGTTTTTTTATAGATAAGTTAAATTGGTCTATAAATAAAATTACTTATTGACAAAATAAGTCAATAGATTACTCAAAAAGTCGTCAGAGATTACTTTAATAAATTTATATGAGTAATTAATAATTAAATTATTATGGCACGAGGTAATTAGAATGTACGTAATTTAAAAGTACGACTTATTACTAAGTTATTAAATAAGTTATTAGTACTCTCTTACGACTTGTAAAATTAAGTGTTTTCATAATTATAGAATTATTCTAATATTTATATTTAATTATTAATTACTGATGGAAAATATAATATATATATATATGTATATAAATGATGACTATAGAGTCGAAATTAAGATAACTATAATATTAAATTCATAAATAATACTTTTAGAATAAATTTAATAAGACGTACTAGATTATATAGTCCGAAATGATCTCGTACAAGATTATTTTCTACCGTAATTAATACTAAACATGTTATTAAAATATAAGTTATAAATCATACTATAATTATGATGTATAAATATTAATTATTAAACACTATATGATTATACAGATAATAATATACTAAACATAATAATATAATTTTAACACTAAATGAATACGATTTTATTAATTTTAGTTAATAAATTATCATATTTAAAATTATACTATAATAAATTATTATAAAATAATTATCAACAATTATGTATACATTACTAAACAAGTAATATTATAGTAAATATATTATGTGTATTAATAATACTATTATATTATGAATTTTTATTATATATAATGATTATCATTATGATAAGTAATTAAATATTAAGAATGTAAATTGAGCATTACTGTAATGATTACATCATTTATTTAATTAATATAAATTAATTTAATAAATGATTTATCTAGTTGACAATATTATAAATTTAACAATAATTTATGTTATACAATTATCAATAATCATTTTTATAATTATATTTCATATAATATTATACACAACATTTAAAATATGTCTAGTGAGCATATTTTAGATTTAGAGTTTAAAATCGCGTTATTGTATTTGTATGGTGTTTATTAGTTATGTGTATTTGCACATAATATAATATATTATTAATATATTGATTAATTCAAATCTAATTTAATACTGTTACTCGAGTAATCAAAATAAAAAGTTTCCATATTTTATTCACAATACTATTATTATAACTTTAATATTCACAATTATTTATTATAAATTAAATTATTGTATTAATAATTATTACGAAAAATAAATTTAATAATATAAAGCAGATTTAAAAACACATGTTATATTCAATTATTGAATATTTCAAATTGTATTTTTTAAATAATTTAAAATATATAGATAATATTAAAAATGTTGTATATAATTAACTGTTAATTCAATTTACAATTTAATTTATAAATATATTATTTAAAAATATTATATTAATAAAAAACTAACATATAATTGTCTGTATAACTTGTTTAGATGAATATATTCAAATGAATTAAAATTATAGTTTATTTACATCAATGATTAAAATAACGCATGCGCATTGAATATTCTCATTATAATATGAAACTAGAGTATATGATTCATCATAAATAATGGATACCTAGTAGCGGATTATATGCAATCTTAATTGTAACCCCATTCGTGTTTATTATGCATGAATAAAATTGAATACCATTCCGGTATACTTTGCGTGGGTTTTTTTAGGTTGACAATTATTTTGTATATTTGTCATTAATGATTATTTTATAAAACCAAATATGGAACATTATATTATATATATTAATTAAGTATAATATAAAATTTCAAATTGATACCTATTGTTAAAAAAAGGTATGCCCATTAGGTATATTTTTGATTGTCAGCCGTTCCCGTAAAGAATGACTATATATATATATATTTATATATTACAAGTTAATAAGTATATTCATTATACATGTAAACGACGTACAATCTTGTAACAACTGGGATCTTTGTACACTATCTTACAGAATCAGGTGCCTCTATCATTACTGTCAGGTCGACAATATATCACGTGTCTACCTATAGTTTATCAATTTAGAAAACTAACAAATATTATTATAGAAATTATTGTATAACATATATCCCGTATTTACTTGTATCTGATTTGTCCGACTTTTCAACAGTATCAAACTTATTTTTTGTTATAGTTATTTAAATGTTTAATTATTATTAATATACACTTAACAACTTAACTAAAAGTTACTCAAGTCTATACTTCAATATATACCATTAACTATAGTAATATATATTATAATATATATTATAATTATTACCAAGTTATTGATATTATATTATAATCATAATAATATATACTTTAATTATATTTGTATATATATATATACACAACTAAACACATGAGAAACATCTATCCGAATATGAGAAAAACGATTGCATTGTAGAAGTAATACTACTTTTCTTCTGTATTCCAACACATATATTATTATATGTATGTTTAGTTGTGTATGTATATATATATATATATATATATATATATATATATATATATATACTAAAATATATATACGAAATATTAACTATATTTATTAAATAATAACATTATATATATATACTAAACTAGCTATCTTAATATAGTATAATAAGCATATAAAAGCATATTATATATATATATATATATAATGTTATTATTTAATAAATATAGTTAATATTTCGAATGGTTTAACCCAAATGTTTGTGTTCCATGGATTCTACTGGTATAGGTGTTGTGGTTTATCATCTAGCTAAGTGTAGGTAATAAGTTTTACCGACTACTTCTATAACTATATCGCATATTTCTATAAGCGATATACAACTTTGAGGTTGAAATTCCTGTAATTCTCACATAACAACTGAGTAAAAATCCACTTAGTATACGATACCTTGACGAGGTTAAGTGGCTCCTATTTATAGATCCGAATTCGTACTAAATCAGTGATTCAGAATACAAAATTACTTATTACAATATTTAAAACTTATAAATTAATTAACTGTTCTGCAGATATTTAAAATGTATTAATCCATTCATTAAGTTCTATCTTCATTTATTTCACTTGTATATAGGTGAATATGAATGAAATATGTGGACCACCTCGGATTCAATCATATTATCGGATAACGAAATAACTAGAAACAATTATCACCCTGACCATGTTATAGGGGTCTTGATGTTTAAATATCTTGTGTATATATAACCGTAAGAGCTCTATTATGATACATACAATCTTACTCTCCTTTATTCGCTTAACCACGGTAGACTATAGTCGGTATACCGTCGGTAGTTCCCAGTGGTCCGTTCTAGATCCACAATTATGTTCTATATATATATATATATCATTCCTATTGTAATATAATTAAAAACGTATTGAATATCTATTACCATACTTTTCTTTGATGACAAATTATCCTATAAAATCACATTTTATATATTATAATGGAGGATTTTGTATACAAAATCCTCCAACTATTAATCTATTCAGAATGTTAAACATATGGTAGTCACTCTCTATAAACATTACAAATACAATAATATATATTAATACATAATAATATATACTTGACTACTATTCTTCCATAATGAATATAAGTCATGCTAAATCTAATGATAAATTGGATTATCCGTTTTTTAAAACATACTAATTATATAATATGACTGAACGACTATGTTACAATTTTTCTTCTATCATCTCGTATGTGGCCCCTTCAGATGTCTACTTCATGTTCTCTTCATAATCGATAAATTAATATATTCTTTTAATCCTAACTATATCTCTGATCTAGGTGCTAAACTTACCATATTACATTCGCTTGGTTACCAACATTCTTTTCTCCTTATCTCCAAGTTCTGGGCCAGAACTCTAGTAAAACTTACCTAAATTATATATATTGTGGAATATAGATAATGGATTACTCTCCCACTCCCACCTAAGTTCCACTCAGTTAGATCAATCAAACGATTCATAAAGTTTACTGATTATTTTCTCTTTTCCTCAAATCACTAAATTATTCGACTTAGTATTTCTGTAATCGTTATTTGTGTCTCGTTTTATCTACAATGTATTATAATTATAAAACTATTATTGTAAACTGTTTTTACATCAATGATTAGTTATTTTATTATTTTCTTACCGCACCTCGTTAAGGACTATATAACTCTAATGTTAGTGATTAAAATTAAATTAACCTTAACATTATTAATTAACCTATTGTTAATAAACTGTTTGTCATTAACAATATCATATATATAACATATATATATATATATATATATATATATATATATATATTTACCATATATACAAAAAGTATAAAGAACAACTACATTACTGGAGTATATGCATTATTATATTTACTTCACTTTCTTACAACTTATTTTCTAGAATGATATCGAGTCTCCGTACAGGTGCATCGCAATACACAGTGTACCTATACAATGTACCTATGTAACTATTCCTATTAAACCTAACAACAAGTATACACCTTTTATAGGTTATTCCACGAGTATCTACGTTATGTAATATAAACCATATATCTAAACTCATCTACCACTAGTGAGGGTCACTAGTTGTATGGGTCACCCTACATGTGAACCTGTCCTCTCGTATCCTCCTGCATTGATATCACATCAATCGTTTATGCATATCACCTCTATTTGCATTACTTGTATTTATATTTTCCCAACGCACTTTCATTAAATCTGCTTACATTACTTCCATTCTTAACAAATGTAGAATTTACTCCGATCTTATTTCTAGTTAACGACCTATATCCCAATTGTAAACCATTTCAACGTTATTATAGGGTATTTTTATTATTGTTAAAAATCTAATAATAATTGATTACACATTATATAATTGTCTGCTTTAAAAGTACATATTATAATACTATATAATAATTATCTATAGATTATAATATGCATGTATCCGTATTTTAAATGATAATAATATCGTACGTGATAAGAAATTAATGATTAAATAAAATTATACTACTAATAAGAATAATATAAAGTACATATATATATATATACATATTTGTTTATTTATTTATTTATTGAATCACACATATAATAATATCTGATACAAATCGACCACTCAAGAAGTCATAGACTTGTACATGTTATAAATAACGGTGAGGGATCAGGACAATACAAAACAAATAGTAAACAAATTGTCATTTATTTTAATTTATCGTTTATTAAGTTATGATAAACACATGATAAAAACAATAACTGCATGGAGTCCAACTCGTGACCTCTGGCTTACTAGCTTTTGGTTGTATATATATGTATATAATAAATCAAAAAATAGAACATATGACTATAGGAATGTATTAAAAGTAGTCGCTTCATATATATTAATTATCCAATTCTACTTTAAATATAAGTTCGAATGACTTTGGCTAAATCTATTAAAATTGTATTATATTTTATGAAATCTAATTTGTTATTGAATTCTAGTTTTTTTCATTATATAAATAAATATATCAAATATTTAAAATAAAAATTAAGAATAAAATAATCTATTTGTTTACAACCATTAGAATATTATTTATAATACTAATAAATAATTATTCAATACTCTATTAATTAATAATTTAAAATGTATTCAAAAGAAAGTTTATTATATATAATACTTATGTATAATACTAAACATATATTATCTTTGGGTTATTATCAGTATTAATTATTTATATTGTTATATTAATTTATTCACAGTAGTATATAAATTAATTCATTATAAGTAAACATTTTAATAATATTTATATTTTGTATAAGTAATTTTACATTTATAAATTCATTATTATATCGTGAATAAATATATCAAGTTATCTTTACATATAAATTACAATTGTAAAATTGATACAAAGTTAAAAATAATCTTATATTATAAGTTAATGATATTATAAATTAAATGTTGATATACATATGTTATAGTTTTAAATTTCCGTATATACTATAGTATTTACGAAATATTAATATTAATATAATATTTTAAAACTATAACATATTTATATCAACATTTAATGTATGTATATACACATCATAGATAGTCAATTATTTATCACAACACTTATGTATTTTAATATGTTATGTCATATGTATCAATACAATTGTAACATGTTTATAACGGGATTAAATTATTAAATGATATTAAATAACAAGTATTGTTAAATATACGGTTAATCTAATACATAACAATATTTGATATAATAATAATAATAATAATAATATAATTTATTGAATATAGAAAATAGATATTCAATATGACATAAAACAGGAGATAAAAATAATAGTACGAAATAAAATAAAAGTGTTAACATTATTGATTTACATATGCCATTTCTTAGCTCGTATATGCTAATGATATGCCAACAAGGCCGCGACAGATCTCAGCTTTTAGGAAATGGTGAATCATTTCCTATGCCGTGGGGAGGAAAATTTGACCAGTAGATTCCACGCTGGCATCCTTACTCCCCGACACCCGTCACAACCCCACTGACCTAACATAACACACGAGGACAAACAGTGAATAAGGTAATAAATAAAAATATATAAATAAATGTACAAGGTAGGATGAACATGTTCATCAACTACCAGACAGTATCGCAGAAACACCCGATTTAAATAATGGAAGAGACTTCATTACGGTTAGATGAGCAGGCAGATTGTTCCATGTAGCCGAGACCCGATTGCTGAAGAAGTTGTGTGATCGGTTATTCTTGGAGATATCTCTTTTAATTTTCACCGAAGGCCCTCTAAGATGATTCGTGTAGGTCCACAAGAAATCATCTACATCCACATCAACAAGACCATTGACTATTTTGTAAGTCAGCACCATATCAGCAACATGCCTACGGGAAGAAAGTGGTTTTAGCTTTAAAAATAGTAATCTATCATGGTATTCTAATGAACCTAAATTGCACCTAAAGAAAAGCTTACGAGTAAATAGTATCTGAACCAATTCGAGTTTGGTGGAATTACCATTTGTTCTGAAAGGAATGGATGGGTTCCAGAGACTGGATACGTATTCAAGGACAGGTCTTACATAACTCATATATGCTAGTGTCAATGGTACATATTTGTTACATCTAAATACTCGAAAGATTATATTAATCATTCTGTATGCTTTACGGATAATATTATCAATATGATCATTAAAAGATAGATTATGGTTGATAATTACACCTAGATCGGTGTACGTATTAGAATAGTTTAATTGAACACCGTTAATCGAGTATGAGGATATTTCATTACCCTTACTAGACATTATTGAGCATTTATGGATTGCTAAATTAAGACCTGATAATTTTGACCAATCATTTAATTTGGTTAGTGCATTATGCATATAGTCCATTTCAAATGCATATTTATGGATAAGAGAAAGTTTGGCATCGTCAGCAAAAAGGGTACATATGATCTGAGGTGAGAATATATTGGGAAGGTCATTTATGTAGATTATAAATAAAATTGGTCCTAGACAAGAACCTTGCGGAACCCCTGATGTTGCCATAATATTATCAGATACATTCATACCAACCTTAACACACTGGTGTCTATTATGAAGATATGATTGTATCCAGTGTAGTACATTACCAGTTATTCCTAGAGCTTCAATCTTAAATAATAGCTTAACATGTGATACTGTGTCGAATGCCTTTGCGAAGTCGATGTATGTAGTATGCAAAGTATAGTTGTTGTCCATGACTCGGGCTAGATTCCTATAGTATTGGATCAACTGCAGAGTGGTTGATTTTCCCGATAGAAATCCATATTGGCATTGTGATATGTAGCCGTTTTCTCTGAGAAAGTGAACCAAGTATCTACAAAGAATCTTTTCAAAAAGAATTAATGTGGAGGGTAGAATACTTATATATCATAATTATATTTTTATTAAAACTAGAAATGAATCTATACAAATTAGAAATAACTTCTCAACCTCTTATAATTATTCTTAATTAATCTTATTATCGCCAATAGTTCGCCATCAAGTATCAATACTTTCCACTAGTATGTTATATATATATACTGTTAGGTTGTATGTATATATAGAATAAAAAGTCAAGGCACATGTATTTATTGAGGACTTATTATCGAGTGATATATATATATATATCGGCGGTCCGCTATATATAAGCAGCTGTCTGCGCGTGGGTGGTCATGCGAGACGGCCACGCATGAATGTGCGTGCGCGATACCAGGCACTAGGCGTAAGTGAGCTGGTATCACGTTGATAGACTATATCGATACATATTAATAATCAACTATTATAATACAATACAATATATAACATATACCTTATTACATTAAAACAATCATTATCTGACTGTTACTTACAACTTATATTAAAACTACATAGAATTACATGGATCGATAATGAACTCTACCTAACTACAAAACTGTTTAAATTATCTACAAAACTTACTTATAAATAATAACCAACTATTAAAGCACAATAATCGAACTATTGCATATTACTAATTACCCAAATACTAACTCCCCTAACATTATAATTAATCATTCCCGTAATTTTTATCAAACACCTAAGCATCTGTTTTAACAACAAACTTGATTCAGATAAACATTACAAATTATTGACTCAATGTACGACTGCATAGCTATTTAACTTTACAAAATACGCTCATACTTAAATTAAACTACTGGAAACTACTCTATTATATTATCCATACTACAATACTGTACCTTTTTATTCGTAGGATCTGTAAAATAATTAACCGATTTATTAGATTTAAATACCAACTACAGAAAACTACTACAGAAAATTGACTATTCAACTAGTATTACGAATTAGAATTTATTATTAAATATAGAATTAAAAATAGAATTTATTACTAAATAAATTAGAATTTAACTGGCTAAACTGATGACTAGATTAACTATATCATACTTACACTTAGGGGCATCGGAAGGGGGCGTATGAAATCGGACCCCCCCCCCCCCATTCAAAAATATGGGAGGGTCAGTATATTTTGCCTACCCTCTCCCCATGAAATGTGTTATAGTAAATTGTATATATATATAGATATATTAAATCTAGTATATTGCCTTTGTTAATACACATTTTAGCTAAATAATTTTACCGAAAATATGGGGGAGGTTAAGTATTTTTTGTTCCATATTAATATGATATCAATTAGTAATTATATTAATTATATTAATAAATAATAGGATATATGATATATAATATAAAATAGAAATAAATAACCTCCTATAACAAATAGCATTCCGACTCACCCACGCTCGATATTTTCTCGAAGCGTTATTTTTTCTATTCGCATTATTTTATTATATATAATATCTTTGTTCGCTATATATATATATATATATATATATATATATATGTGATATAATCTATTGAAACATAGAATATTATAAAATTATTATTATTAATGATGTGTTTAAATAAATATGTTCAACAGATACAGCTACAGAACTACACACACTAACAATACATTACACTCACGCACACAAACGCACATACACACATCTATATAATATGATATAATTATATATATAAATAATATAATTTAATAATTTAATAAATTAGATACAAATAACATCACTAATAACGTTACAATAATAAGTCAGAATAATACTCGTGAACAAATGAATATAACAAATAATACATACGACATTAATTTTACACGTTAGTATTTTAATATATATATATATATATATATTTATATATATATATATATATATATACATACGTATATACATATTAATCCCTTACAGTTGTAACATTTAATAATTATACGTAGTTAAGTGTTAATAGAGTATACTCTATACTCTATATTATATATATATATATAATACATATGCTTCTAACAATAATAATACAATACGGATTGTATGCGAAGTAGCAACTAACAAATAGAATACTACAAAATATGTGGCGAGCGGCGCGCGCTAAGAGTGATCATTTGATACACATTTTTTGTGTGAATAGATTATAAGGTAAAGGAAGATGTTATAAGACAGATGCAACAAAAAATATTCAATTTTAGCTCCTATTGACGACGCGGCAGACTGTTAAATATTAGTAAAAAATTACATTGAAAAAAGTATTATAAAAATATATATAGAAAAATAATGTATAACGAAAATGTACGAAAATACATGAAAATGGTTGCTACAACTTAATTCTTTAATATTTTTATCCCTAGCTCGCGTTCTAGTATATATGATATCTGTTTTCTAAAAAATATCATAAAAAGTGAAGAAAAAAAATGTTGGTTTATTTTTTATACCTTTTTGAAAAATATTGATTTTTTCACAAAAAATATAGTAAAAGTGGTATAAATATTATATTTTTATAAATTTAATATCTTTTTTATAATTTTACATTTTATATTATATAGACATATAAATAAATTGCAAAAAAAAATATCGTTCATATATTTGAGTTTTAAGAAAAATCCTAAAAATGTCGTTGATTTCATATCATTTATATGAAAAAAAAATTAAACATTTTAATT
Source organism: Osedax fenrisi (assembly GCA_964019155.1). Classification (NCBI taxonomy): domain Eukaryota; kingdom Metazoa; phylum Annelida; class Polychaeta; order Sabellida; family Siboglinidae; genus Osedax; species Osedax fenrisi. The sequence goes on along the minus strand of OZ025240.1, from coordinate 32,121,876 downwards.
TTTTTTATTTTCAATAATTATCACATTTAATCTATGTGCTATTAAAATTTCATAATTAAAAAAAGTTATTAGTTGGTTAAAAGTAATTTTTAGTCATTTTTAAAATTCCCATGTTACATTTCGTATTCTCTCCAAGTATGATACTACTATGTACTACTATTACTATGTTAAACTTCTAGGAATTATCGCGATCCCTAGGATGGTCAACAATTAATAAAAATGTTTTTACTTATTTGTATACATTATTTTATAAGCTCCAAATTAACAAATATTGGAGAACCCATATTCAGCTGAATGATCAAAAAATCACTCTTAGCGCGCCTCAGCAATTACATTTCAGTGAACGAGAGAACTAAAGTAGGAAATATGAATGCGCGTTTTATTGTGAATTAGTAGTATTTTATAATATACTAATAATTATAATTATATGAAATATGACTTAATTTTACATTGTGTACACTTAACATAGCTATTATTAGGACCTACATAACTATACATGTGTAATTATGTAATATATATATATTGTTTCTTTGTTCCCGAATTACACATGTATAGCTGTGAAATAATAACTCTTAATAAATGCACATACATACACGCACACATACACATACATATACATATATATTACTCAATCTACGACTGTGCACTGCACAGTTATTTGTACAGATTTTTAATTTTAACAAATACGAACATACTTAAATAAAAAATACTACTAAACGACTGACACAGACTCTCATACTATCCAGACTTACTTACTTTACTTTATTCTCTAGACACGAGATACATAGGGGAAATAAATGAGCTGGCTGTTATACAATGCCATCGGCAATAGTTGCCGTCGTGTGGTTTCATCATTAAGTCAGACAGAGTCACCTAGCTTCATTCTTTGATATCATCAATCTATTTTCTTTTGGGTCTACCACATTTGCGTGTACAATACCCTCAACCATACCTTGGAGGATTGGTTTGTTGAGGTTGTCATGTCTATTTTTATAACCGTACCATTTTAGTTTTCTTCGACTGATTGACTGTAATATTGGTTCTTACATATATGTACCAATTAAACTTATCATCACATCTTTAATATACTCGTTTGTCTTCATTTCTTTGTATGTTATTCCAAGAAGTTTTCAGTGAGATTTGTTTTCGAAACCTTGTATTTTATATATATATATGTATATTGTTTCTTTGTCCCTAAATTACACATGTATAGCTCATAGATATAAATAAAGTGGACAAACGCAATTGACGCACGCAATGCATGTAAAATATATATATACGCGAATGGCACTTTTATCGATAAAATAACAAAATGGCATCAGTGATTTTCATTGGATATTAGTCATATAATATATGTCAAATATTAAACAGTAGGCTTTCCGTCGAAATAGATTCAAGTGACTTATATCTATATCAATGGATTTAGATGATAAATATCAATAAAATAGTATGATATCTTCAATTTAAATACACCAAATTACGAGGAATATTGATATGATGTATTTTCAATAGATAATTTTATTTTTAGTATAGATAGTACATTAAAATTGGTACTAATTATCAATATATATGTATAAATAAATAATATTAATTTAAAATGTAGTAAATGTGTAGTAGTAGGCTGCGACTGCAGCACCTCTATAGCAAAGTTACATACACTACATGCAATTGCTTATCCATTTTATTTATAATGTAATCATATTTCCTACTTTAGTTCTCACGTTCACTGAAATGTAATTTCTGAGACGCGAGTGCCGCCCGACACATATTTTTTAGTTTTCTATTTTTGTTGCTACTTCACAGATATTTATACCTATATTATGTGCGTATTTATGAATATATGGTATATAAGATTTATAATAATTATTATAATGGTAATATTTATTAATATTTATAATCAATAACTATTTTATAATAGCGATTTATTAATAATTAATTAGTTAATAATTAGGATAATAATATATACAAATGAAAATAATACAATATTTTTAAAACTAATAAATATAATTAATACATTAACAAACTAATAAATCTAAAATAAGTTAATATATAACTTATATTAAATATTAAATGATAATGATGTAATTAATTATATAATGATATCATACTATATTAATTAATAATTATAATTATCATATTTAATAGGTTTTAAATCGAACTTTTCATTTATTTATACTATTTTACTTTGTGTGCTCACAGCGATTCTAGCTCTGTATATGTTTATTGTGAATAGGAAAGAAGAGGCTAAAGCAACTGGTCAGTGAATTCATAATGATTTTTATATATCTGTATGTGTGTATATGTATGTATGTATGTGTGAAAACATTGCACGAAATTTACTCCGCGTGAATTTAAAGGGTATATCTATAGAGGGTATATATGGGGGGTATTTTTCCCACTCGATAATTTATTATATACAGCAATTCTCTTATTTCAATGTTTAAAGTTATGAATATATATATATATATATATATATGTATATATATATATATATATATATATAATTATATTATTATATATATAGTTATATTATTATATAGTTTAATTTGGGATCTCCTTCTTTACAAATTCCTGTATGCGCATTTTTTTCGCATCTGCGTATACGCAATATATTGTAAATTTTCTATCTTATATTGTTAATGGTATTGTTATTGATATTATTATTTTATTTTGGTGGAATACTTTCATTCCTTCCAATAAATTAGAATGAATTTTCACTTATAACCATATTTCTCTAATATCGAAGCCGCTCTCATGTTATGGCATCCAGGGTGTTGACCAGAGTAGATCATTATTGTATACATATTTATTCAAGATCACTTCTAAATATTATTTTAAGATATATAGATATTATAAATATATATATATATATATTGTAAGTCCATGGGATTACCAGCTGCTTACTGTAGTGTATATGTATGTCTAACTCATTTGACGACTCTATCAAAATAATAATAACAATAACAATATATAGGATAGAATATGATATGATGGTTTATGTATACATCAAATATGGTAAAGAACGATTATTCTTACAGGTGTTGGTAACTAATAAACAAAACGAAACAATAACAGTAAATAAGGTATCAATATAATATATAAAACAGAGATGGAACCAGATCAACATCAAGGAAAGGGTTACTTTAAGTTTAATAGTTGAAATAGTCTATGAGATTATTAGCAAAGACGTGAGGCGACTTTAATCTTCGTAGGCGGTAAGGCAACAAATGCAATGCAGTAGGAACCATGCTTGTAAAGGAGCGAGAACGCATCACATTACGAGTAACAGGTAGGTCAAGTAGTGTGGTATCAGATGAGCGCAGATGTGGAAGGATGTTGCGACGAGTGAGCAATCCACGTAAGTATGCAGGTCTGCCTAAGAATAGTGTTTTCTGTGTTAAGCAGAAAAACCTAAATTGACACCGTTTTCTAAACGATAGCCATTTCATATTGCATTGGTGGGTGTCAGTTAAAGCATGATCACGTCTCTTAAGCATATGAATCAATATTACGGATGAGCGAATAATTCGGTCAACTTTAATAACTTCAGAGTTCTTAATTCCGTAGAATAGAAAACAGCAATAGTCTATTCGATATAATTCTAGGGCGTTGAGAAGGCGCTTAGTGATATTGGGCAAATAATAGTTTTTAATGTGACGAATTTTTCTCAAATAGATTTAGATGAATTTTTCTCAAATAGATTTAGATGAATTTTTCTCAAATAGATTAGTGGATTTAGAGATTGCATTGAAATGAGCACCGTACGATAGAGTACTATCAATTAAAACACCAAGATTGCGCACAGATTCAGAATTCTTAATTATGATACTGTCAATTGACAGAGTAGAGAAAGTGACAGGTACCTTCGAGATGTTAAGAAGTTCAGTTTTAGAAGTATTGACTAAGAGGTCATTAGTTAGTAACCAGTAAGTAATCTCAGAGGTACAATTAGACAGCTCAGAGTTAGATTTCATAGAGTCAATGGGCAGTTTCAGTAGTAGTTGAATGTCATCAGCATAGATGTGGTAATAGATATTAGGGTATTTGCTAATAATATTAGAGATAGGACGTAAGTATATAGAGAAGAGAAGTGGGCCAAGAACTGATTCCTGAGGGACCCCTTTAAGAATTTTGGTAGGATGTGATACGAAGTCATTGATTTTAACAGACGAAGTTAGATCAGTGATGAACGAAATCAGCCACTAAATGGGGGAACCTTCAATACCAAGTTCGATGATACGGTTACTGAGGTCAAAAGCACTAGATAAATCAGTAAGGATTAGTTGTACGCAATAAGACGAGTCAAGCGAGTTATGAATCAGGTCAGTGATATGGGTGAGGGCAGTCTCAGTAGAGAAAGATTTTCTATAAGCACTTTGAAAGTAATCAAGCAGATTGTTATTTTCAAGGTAATTGATGAGCTGACGACTGACCACAAGTCCCATGATTTTACTTAATATTCGAAGTTGTAAGATCGGTCGGTAATTGGTTAATACATCTGGATCAAGAGACGATTTTTAAGGATGGGCTTAATTATGGCTTATTTTAGGAATCTGATCATGATTCCATCGTCAGGTGATTGAGAGATCAAGTAAAGTATCGCATTTTCAGTTATAGGGACAATGTTCTTGAAAACGACCAGTGGTAATGGTCAATTGGGGAAATTATGAATTATCAGTGAGAATCAAATTACGGATTTCAGTAATAGAAGGAGGATTGAAACAAGAGAGTTTAAAAGATATATGGTTAGTCGTTATAGGAGCATAAGGGTCATCGGTGATTGCGCCAATGTAGAGCTAATGTTGTCAAAGATACGGGAGAGCTTAGTAGATAAGTAGGAGACAAAAGAATAACACAGAACAGCATCAGGCAGTGCAGTAGACTTAGCTTTGATGTTAGTAGCAACGATTCTATTAGCCATTTAAAAAATTTTCCGAGTGTCAATTCCACAAGCATTACATTTCGATACACAGTAGGACGTTTTATGGAGATTTTATTCCAGTTTATAGGCTTTCCTCGTAAATCTCTCCCCAGAAATTTAGATTTGTGAAGGGGGGACATGTGAATATTACGTTCAAGTTTCCTGAAATATCGTTTAACCGTAGCTAGGTGGGAGCTGAACCAAAATATATATACATTAACACCAACTAAAATATATATATATATATATATATATATATATATATATATATATATATATATATATATATATATGTGTGTGTGTGTGTGTGTGTAAACCTATAAATACTATTTACATATTTTAAGTAGATGTTACATAATACATATATGATGATATTACCCGAGATTATTATTTGCTATTATTTGATTATTCTGTCCTGGAATCAATACAAATAATCCCGAAATAAGCAAGTAAGTAAGCATTATTTGCTTATAGTGTGCTAATGAAGTTAACCATATATTATTATCTTTATATACGATAGATTGTACTTGTGAATAGTAATAGTATTTAGTTGATACTCAAATGATGTATACGGTCAACTCTCTATACTTATATAGACTGCTATATATATATCAAAAACTTGCAATATCAGATTTTACAAGTTTACTATTTTGGTTGTATACAATATATGTAAGAATAATATACAATTTACGAAACTCGATAACTCATACACATTTATTCGTTGCCTTGAATTCTGATATATCGTCAGATAACTATACATATATAATATATATATATTCGATACGCATTATAGAATACAAAGAAATTATTAATAAAAAGAATAATTCTGACTATGAAAAATTGCCGAAACAAACCATACCCTAATAGAAATATAGGTTATACCTCATTGGCAATGATTATATTTTATATGCTTATAAATTTTATTAATATAGTATATTCCATTAAAATATATACACATACACATATATATGTGCATATTTTACTCCATTAATTAAATGTTGGTTCGATTCTGGGAAGAAAAATATAAAGTTAAATATAAATAAAATATTTTGTATTTAATAGTTTCATATTTTAAATAATAGTAATTATAGTACATTATATTACAATACGATACCTTTAATATTGCATTTCTAGAATCCATACAAATATGTTATTTTAATATAAACTAATTTAGTTTTAATTATAATATATATATATATATATATATATATATATATATATATATAAAGTTCTTACCACGTGTTATATACTACTTTAACTTGTATGGACTTAATAACTATGTGAAGTTACAAATGTATTTGTATATATATATATATATATATATATATATATAGGTGTGTATTTGTTTGTGTGTAGATCTATATTAAATCATATCTCAATTTGTGTATAATAATATCTAGGAAACTATTGTGTATTTAATAAAATTATAATTATTAAAATGATTAATATATTAGTATACTAATGTATATTAAATTGTATTAATAATTCTATGCATAATTAATTAAATAGTATTTGGAAAAAAGAAAACAGAAAATATTTAAAGAATATATTTTAAATTATATTATTGTAAACGATATAATATTATGTTTATTATTTTCAATAATTATATAACATAAATTATTAAAATAATATTGAATAAATATTTATATTTTCATTGTGTATTGAAATATAAATTAAAATAAATTATCGAAATCTTAAAAATAATAATTTAGAACTTCTGAAATAATATATAGTTATTAATTAATATGTATATGTATAATATGTATATTAATATAATATATTGCATAATAATGCATTAATATAAAATTAGAGTGCTACTAATAAATAATAAGTAATATTAGTCAATTTAATATAAATGTACATATATATATTCTTAATTTTACCATATGGTGTATATTATTAAAACATTGTATAGAAATCGTTTCATTTCAGCTAAAGTTAAACATCGCATATATCCTAGTACTAGTCAATACATCTCGTTAATAATGATACAGTTGTATATGCATATAATTAATATATATATATATATATATATATATATATATATATCGCTAAAGTTATATTTATGAATCCAATATCTCTAAATAAATGATATGTGTAATTAGGTAATATTTAACTTTTTAAGAGAATTTCATTTTATTGGTGTATCGATGTCAATGTGAATATACATATATAACAATGGATTAACTTTGATTTTACTACATTTATTAATAAACGTGCATCATTGAAATATCGTATATATTTATATATTATTGTAATGGTATACCAATACATCAGCCATCAAAATGACATATGGTATGAGTACAATCTAAATGTACATATCAAACAATAAAGTCACTTACTAAATCGAATACTAAGAAAAAGCCCTGAGTTGGGGAAAGTAAAAATAGCGATATTATAACTTAGGACTCGGAAATAGTCAAAAGATGGACAGAATATTGCAAATAACTCTACAACTATCAAATAAATCAAGATGAAAATATACTTAATGATGATCGAGGTGCATGCATGGAAGAGAACTTACAGATTTTAAAATAAGAACTTGAACATGCATTACGAAGTATGAAAAAAGTAAAATAAATAGGTATAGATAATATCCCAAGTGAGATAATTATAAACGGCGGTTCACAAATGGTGACAACAATGACTTTACTTTGCCATGAAATATGGGATAAGAAAGAATGGCCCTATGCATAGGCACAATCGTTAATTATTCCGATACAAAATAAAGGTGACCTAGAGAACTGTAACAACTATATAACTATTAGCTTGATATCACATCAAAGCAAGATCATTCAGAGAATTATTTTAAATCGATTCAATTCAATAGCAGAAAATTACTATTTAGTTAATTTTTTTGAATTCAAAAAGGTATTTGATCGAGTCTGGCACTAAGGATTATGGAAAATAATGAGACACTTCAATGTGTATGTAAATATTATTGCAATAATCGAAATCTTTATTTTAAAAAAACAAATAGTGCCGTTTTAGTTAACAACAAAACAGAGATCTTCTTCAATACGTCGGTAGGGTTACTACAAGGATGCAATTTATCAGCAACACTCTTTAACAGATTCCTAGAAAATATCATGCAAGATACGCTAGAAGGCCATTACAGAACAATAGCCGTTGGATGATATGAACTATGTAACCTAATATTTGCAGACGACATCGATTTGATGGCAGGATCAAACATATAGCTGCTAGAATTCACATACAATCTCTGTAATTTATCAGCGAATTATTGTATAGAGGTCAGCTACGAGAAAATTAAAATATTGGTCAACGAATCGTGAATACTGAGACAGGTGGAGTGATAACGTTAATAATAAACGATGAACCTCTGGAAATAATAGATAGATTCAAATACCTGTGGTGACTATAACGAAAGAATGAAAAAGCGAAATAGATTTTAACATAAGAATGTCGACAGAAGCCTCTGCGTTAGTTCACTTTAAGCACGATATGGAAGAGTCGAAATATATCCCTACATACTAAAATAATATTGTATAAATCACTAATATTGTCTATACTACTTTATGGCTTCGTAAATTGGACACAGAAAGAAATATTATAAAGTATACGTATTGCAATTTAGCCTTAAAGCCTATAGAATACTCCTGGGTATTACATACAGAGAAAGAAATATAAACGAATATGTATACCAAATAATTGTTAAGTACACAGGTCAAGTGAGAATATCGTATCAACAGTAAAGAGAATAAATACGTCATTTTTGGCCACACGATCGTCATGATAGTATGAATAAAACTATGATACAAGGTTTCGATATTGGTAAAAGAAGAAGTGGACGACGCAAAAAAAACTATCTAGCTAATAGAATGAGCGTAGTCAGAAATGGATCTGACCCAAATATTAGAGGCTACACGGAACCGTGACGGATGGAGAAGAACTTGTATTGCAGCGATTCATATTACCTCTACGATCAACCGTTCAAGGGACAAAGTAAAAGTAAGTAAATTATCTAATATTACTATTATTATTATCTACTTATATATTATTATATCACTATTCATTAATGTATATTAATGTTTTCTATAATATAAATTATAACTATCTTGTGATATGTGTATATAAATTAATCATCTAAGTGTGAATATACTATATAATTATGTTAATCACAAATAGAAGTTACTAATTTGTATATAACGCTGATATATTTCTAAAACATCCGTATATGTGATTATGTAATATATGTTGTTATAGTGAATATCGTGAGAATATTAGTACCAGTGTTGGTGATACAACGATACACGGTGTTAATCGTATAACTTGGATACTACATTATTTAGAATCAGAAATAGAAATACCTAAGTATACGTAAACGTATACTTTATATTATTATTTTAAAGAATTAGAAAATAACACGTGGTATAACTAACTATTTAAATAGTGTGTTCTTTAATATAATCAGATATAACTAGGTATGGTAGTCATTATTTACTTAAATATCGATATTTCTAATGAGGATATGTTTTACTGGGGTAATATATTAAGATCTTGATTTAGGGACGGTTAATAAGGGAATGTAGCTAAATGATATCATATTATATATGAGAATGGATTCAATAATAAGTTAGGTAGTACCAAAGCCCTTGGGGGGGGGCTTTGGTAGTACACTGTACCTGGTATATAAATAGTTATGATGATCAGAATGGAATAGTAGAAGAAATAAGCCTTGGATGCGAATAATAATGTACGTCACTTTCAATATATTTTGAAGGTATGTATATTTACTGATGTATTCTTCATTTAATATATCGATATTTATTAAATACACAAACTTATATTATAGTAGAGTTTGCATTTATTATATATATAGGTATTTGTATGTTAATAAATATTATTTATTCTAGTTTCTGTTGTTCTTTAGTTCTGAATTTTCTCGTTAGGGGGACAGCCACTTGTGCCACCAGATAAAATATACATATTGTTTGTAAGAAATTCGTAACTGTTTGTTAATTATTAATTAGTATTTATGAATATTTAAATATTATACATATATATGTATACTATATATATAGTTAATAATATACTTAGATATAATACATATTATATTCGATATATGACATTGAAAATAAATAAATAACATTAATGAATACGATATAAACCTGATTTAAGAGGCATCATAAGAACTACACGAGCGTGTTGGAACTCCGTTATAAATAGAAACTGTGCTGTTATCACAAGCGGATACATGGAGAACACGTACAGCAGACACGTGACCCTTCTCTTGCATCTCACTCCTACGTAGCGAGCCTGCGGGGTATTACTTACTTACATCCGGTTCAGAATGTGTATACAATAGATAATATTATATCCGGTTAACAATAGATAATCACTAGATAACATAACGACAAGCATTGAACCTCGTGACTCAATACATGATGTGAATACGATATAATGAGAATAAAATATATGTATATACTATATATATATAAAGTTTTTCAGATGGACAGGTGGAAAGTCAATTGATATATTACGTAGATATACTGCTAGTAGTTCCATACGTGCAACTATCCATGCTATTTACATAAACACTTGGTTAATATTGAATCTGAAAACACGTATTGAAAATAAAGTTATAATTCTATACTATTTCACAATTATTTGCGTATTTATCTTTATAGAATATATTAAAAAATTAAAAATCAATACGTATTCGAAACTGATAATTGTATAATAAGCGATTATATAATGTATGAATATTTCAGTATATATATAATATCCATCTTTAAATAAATACGTGCTATAGCACAAATATATATATATATATACACAAATATATATATTTCACTCCAAACAAAAACTATAATGAATGGTATTTTATGGTACGTTTATAAGTATATTACATAGTATATATATTATAATATTAATTGTTTGGCAATCGGCATTTATAGATATGAGATTAGTTATTATAGTATGTTTAGTTTTATTTTTATAATGTTATACTTAAATAATATGTCTACCGATGAACCAATGAAAGGCGATGTAATATTCCCAGTGCATATATTACCACGTACCTGTAACCGTTTAACGCACGCGATACGCATGAACCCCTTGCAGAACATCTCCTCTAGCACTACACTGCCGAATCCCATAGCGCTCCAGCAAGTGAGTTTAGTGTCGAAGCCGTGTCCTACTGACGTGGCGGCGAAGCACACGACCTTCGCCACCCATTGCATGTGTTTAGATTTCGAACAGTTATTTATCATCGTGAATAAGTACCTGTCGAGTGCGCGTGTGTTGAATGAATGCATTTTATTTACCGAATATTTGCTATAATAATCGGAGGGATACCCAGAAGCTATGTTTAGCTTATACTAAGGATACCCTTAATAAAATAATAATAATAATAATACTAGTAGTAATAGTATAATGCACGAGGTGTTAGCTACGTATAGTTAGGTGATTAGTAATAATACACATATATATATATATATATATATATATATATATATATTTATATATAATATGAAGTTTGATTATTTATATAATAGTATTAATGTCCACGATCATTAAACAAAATATTTAATATATTGTTTAAATTTATGATGTTATTTAAAGTGTGTAGAGTTTACTAACTTGTGCAAAAACAGATTGAATCCTTTATCAAAAGATCTATGAAACATATACAATGTGTAATTTATTTATTAAGGAAAATAATTTAATAATAAAAAAACATTAACACTAGATGGCGAAATAGTATATGAAATGTTAAATCATGTGATATTTGTATTTAAATTTCTTGTTTTCTAAATATATACATACATTTAAAATCATTACAATATTAAATCAAATATAATACATGTAGTTTTTTTTAATATTAGATTTATAACAATATATTTATCATTTATTTATTTGTTTATATTAAATATAACTAATCAGTGTATTCTATTGTTATATAATTATATTATAATTTTAAAATCATGTCAATTCATATTATAATACAATATACATGTATATTGTATATAATTTATTATTTACAATTACAATAAATATAGAAAATTCTTATAATCATACTAATACCGCTAGATGGCCATATCGAATTATTAGGTTACACAAATATACACAAGTGCAATATATTTCCTTTGGAAAATCTTTAATAATAGTCTAGATAAATATATATATATATATATATATATATATATATATATATATATATATATATAATGTTGAGTGCACTTTATTTCAATATGCACTATAATCTAATTTTTATATAAGGCACATTATTTCTAGGAATTCTAAAAGTATGCATTTTGTATAAATAGCTCAATAGGCTAACGCTCCATGTTAAGTATATCACCGTGTTACTGATACGAACACGTCTCCTATAATACTTCTAATATGAAATATACGTATATTGCATATATGTAGTACTACATATTAAGGTTGTGTTTCTACTTTTGAAGTTATATAAAGTAATTTGAATAAATGGATTATTATCAACTCCTGCTTATATATACTATAGTAATATACACAAATACACACATATACACAAACGCAAGCAAACACATATATATATATATATATATATATATATATTGTTATGTTAATGTTATGGGATCATTAAATCCAATAGCGCTAATATATTCGAAGCAGATATCATATTAAGGTATCTACGATTTAACGAGAGCCGATTATTCTGTATATAAATTGATATACCATCACTTTTAATATTATTTTAAGAACTATTATATGTTTCTGGAAACATTTATTCTATCATCCTAATACTTGCGCGCCTGAAACTTAAACCTTCTGACCTACTTAACAAGTTATATATATATATATAAATATATATATGTGTGTGTGTGTGTGGGTATATAACTATTACCTCCAAAGACTGAGGCCATTATACACGTATACTATAGAATCAGGACGAGTAGAGTTTGTGATTCCGCTGAACGCTTCTAACACGTGACCTGTTCCGTAGTATATACAATGCTTGATCTAATAGGGTAGTAAGGCAATGCTTGATCTAATGGGGTAGTAAGGTAGTGCTTGATCTAATAGGGTAGTAAGGCAATGCTTGATCTAATGGGGTAGTAAGGTAATGTTTGATCTAATAAAGTAGTAAGGTAATGCATGATCTAATAGGGTAGTAAGGTAGTGTTTGATCTAATAGGGTAGTACGATAGGGGGCAGTTCATCTCGTACTACACTTTGTGTGTATAGATACAGGAGTACCGGTATATATAACGCTGTTAACGCTTAATTTTAATAAATTATATATTAATTATTAAATTGCTAGATATATATATATATATATATATATATATATATATATATATATATATATATATATATATCTATATATATATATATATATATATATATATATATATATATATATACATATATATATATGTATACATATGCTAGATATATAATTAATAGAAAAAATTAGTATACGAATTATTAAATTGCTAGATATAATATTACAATCAACTCTCGATATCTCATAATCTTTATGACTCATAAAACCCTCATATATCAACATGTCAGCATTGTGAGTTGTATATATATAAAAAGTTCAATATATCATAAACATTTATTTAGTCTATTGAATTCTGAGAAATTGATAGTTTATTGTAATGTAATATGGAGATGTGTATAAATGCATCAGAAACTTTCTATTTACATTCAATGATTTCAATATATTATATAAAATTACAAAATAGAAAAGCATTGAATTAAAAGGTAAATATTTCTCACATTTATTTTTAAATATAAGTTAATGGAAACTATTATTAATATATATATATATATATATATATATATATATATATATATATATATTCTATATGAGTCTACTTTAAAACATAAACTAAATTAGTTGTAATAGATATAGTAAATGATGATATTATTAATAAAATACTACTATAAATTGTACATTATTTAGGATTCGTTTGTATTCCTTTATATAGTTGTTGGTTAACATTTATTATTTATTAAATGAACCATTAATTTTATTATATCATATATATATATATATATAATCTTTTATTTAATTATAGTTTGTATATAAACTTATATATATAGTATGTATATAACATAATTATATAAATGTATATCAAGATAAATTAAACAATATAAGGAATTGTAAGAATGCGTGACTAACCATGAAAGCATGGAAAGTGATGAACACAAGTCCGATCAGCTGACAGCAGTTCAAACGTGTCAATATCGTCATATCGAAAGCGAGGCAGTACGGGTATATAAAGCTGAACAACGCAACCAGGATAACGAATACTAGAAGTTGATCTAGAACCTTCCATAGCAAAACTACACATCGCTTTGCCGTGAAGGACTCCGGGTTCATCCTCTGTATAGCACGAATGTGCGCATTATTGTATAGTATATGTTGTGTATGTATAACTAATATTAGATTTATATTAATAAATACTACTAATACTAATACTAATATATAAATAGATATATATATATATATATATATATATATGTGTTAACAAAATAAAAATAATACTATGTAAAATTACCTTTCGCTTAATGAATATATAGTGGAAAGTATACTTTAGATTATACTTTAGATTATAATCTAATACGGGCATCCTATCGATAAATGGTCTTAAAATTGTATGACTCAATATTTGTATTTAAAAATTATAATATATTTATATTATATATAATATATTAGTATAGATATTATTGTGATTTTAAAATTTGATATAATGTTATTATTTAATATATAACGGGAGTGTCCATATTCGGTACCCATATTTGAATACTGAGACCCTGTGTTATAATACGGACATATTATATACCACTTGGATATACTATATATTATAATTCTTAATTTTTAATTATCTGATGATACAATCAGATAATTTAAAATTACATTATTTATAATTGATTATATAAACAATTCAACATAATTTAATTAGTAATTAATTTATTAATTTATATTATTTTATTAATTAATAATTACAATTTATTCATATCATACAAGTTACATGATAATATTGTTATATGTATCTTCATTAATTGTATTAATATTATAACGAACGCGACTTTTGATTAGAATAGTTTACACGCTTAGCGCTGATTGGTTATAGGGTGTCCGACGGACACTGTCCGTTTTAGATATTTATATTGTATCTATAGATACATAGCTTATAACTTGATCAATATTTGATAACAAATATAGAAAGTATGTATATAATTTATAGAATGGGTTATTTATTAATAATATATAGTAAATATATAGTTATATTTTATATATTGTTATAAATATATATATAGCACCAACGCATTTAAGATAGGTTTCGTAGTTCTGCATAGGGGAATTAAACATTCTAGATAAGTTGAACACGTAAATAAACATGTCTAACAGACCGTAGCCCTTTCCTCCGCATGCCTGGTGGTACATTTTAATTAGTTAAATATTACGTATGTGTATGTGTATTTATTAGATACGAACTTATAGTAATGTTATTATTAATTATATTATTTGATTGGTATTTAATAATATAAATAATTGATAATTAAAGACGAATAACACTCGATATTATATAACATGGATAACATCGATAACAACCATGATATCTGGACCTCGAAACCGGTATACGAGTTTAGCTAAAGAGAAGTTAAAACACACGTGATCGATGTAGTAAATACTGACCCATTCATAGTATTACGTAATACACTATCATCTTACGTAATATTGCGTATTACGTTACAGTAGTACGTAACTCCTTACGCCATACACGCTAACTTATTACGTAATACACTCTACCCTATTACGTAATACACGCTAACCTATTACGCCATACACGCTAACCTCGTAGTTGTCGAGCATATCGATGAGGAAACTGACGATCTTCAAATCTAAATATCTGATGATTCCGCTAGCCACGTGACTTCGTATAGAGTACGCCTGTTCTCCGTAAACCTTGCTAAGCTGGGGAGGGGTATCGTATTATCACGTGACATACGTCATGTAGTCGTACGCGTAGGCGTAGGTATAAGTGTATCAAAGAGCGTACGCGTATACTTATGCAGTCTATTATAAACAATTATTCGCTAACTATATCATAAACGCATTATTTTGTCTCGATTTATAATAATGGTTCGTATCAAAAAAATTCATAATTAAATATAAAGATAAGCTATTAAGAGGAGGGTACTAATCAATGTATTACATGCATTATTATTAATAATAATGTAATAAGTGTGTGTATATTAATCGATTGTCCCCATTTTAATAACGGAAGTAGTGCCACCTGGTGTGAGGGAGTTACGCTACGTGATAGTGATGACATAGTTGTTGTAACGTTATCATCTATATCTATTATATTAATGGTCTTTATTACTTAATACCAATATTCGAGTACAACTTAATATTGAGCTAATATTCTGAATATAGGAACTGGTATAGAATAGGTGATAGTATAATATATATATATATATATATATATATATATATATATATATATATATATATATATATATATATGTATATGTATATGTATAAGTATAGGTATAGGTCTAACGTGTGGTCATTGGTATGATCCCATAACTATTACCGCTCATGATATATACAGTATGCAATACTTAACACAACTTTCATATAAGAACATATGTCCTTATCATGATACCGCACCTAATATCGTATGTTACACTAACTAGTTGATTGGTTAATAGCGGGATCATGACGAAGCTGGCCACGCAGTACACGACGGCCGGAATTCGGTTAGGTCTAGACAGCAAGGTCACGCCGTAACTCAAGGTCACGTATACCACCATGAAGACGACCATTTCGTAGCCCACACACGACGCTATGAAGCCCAGCGTATACAGTGATTGCATGTGATACAGTCCCTGTGTGAGAGGCGCGGTTAGAGCTGTTTATATCGCGTTACTTGTATCAATAGCGTATATTAGACAGTACAATATATATATATATATATATATATATATCCCTTATATAAACTTCTATTTCTTTATTATGGTAATTTTTTTATTTTCTTAAGTTATATTTTTTATGATATATATTCGAAAAAATAATAAATTGTTACGTCATTTTAAATTATTATTCGATATATAAATTACTCAAATAATCGTAAAATAATACATTATGGTGTACAATACATGTACTGCGTACATTGTACGTTGTACGCATTTCATCTCATTGCTACTACCTAAATTGAAATGTGTAATACGATCAAATAGAATATAGCGTGGTTTGTGTAAGGTATTCCCTTATAAGGAATGCCATTCAGCTGACCTTGACATTCAGTAGTTGTACGACGAAGGTGGCACATACGTACACGACGTAGTAGATCCAGACGCCACTCGTGAAGGATATTATCGTGTAGTATAAGTCTGCGTCAGCAACGTCCTGTAGTATCATGTGCGTGTATTTGTGTGTGTAGGTATGTGTGTGCGTGTGTGTGTGGGTGTGTGTGGGTGTGTGTGGGTGTGTGTGGGTGTGTGTGTGACGTTAACTAGGTACATTTACTAGTTATTCGTTATATGTATTATAGTCTATATTCATTTTATATAATCTATAATTACATATAGGACATTGTAATGCTATAGCATAATAATAAATTATATATATATACTAAAACTGGAGGGAGTACATAACATATTTTAAAACAATTTTTTTTTTTTTACAATTTGTACCTTAAGGTTTATTTTATAATATACGACAAATGCATTTAACACTATTGTTATATATATATATATATATATATATATATATATATATATATATATATATATATATATATATATTAATACTAACCATGTATCTACCTGGTATTATACTATTTATCAAAGAGTATTCTTTTACTATTAAAAATGAGTACATTTAATATTCCATTTAATCACAAATATATATTGGATATATTTTGTAATAATAAATTATTTAATATTACATGTATATATGATGATGATGATGATATTAAATTTATTAGCACTAAAATAGGGTCATGTAGGCCCCTTCGCTCGTGCGGGAAGAAAATAATAATAAAATAATAGATACGATAATAATTTAATAATAATATACATTCAATATACCATGGACAACAATACTAAATAATATAAAGGAATATTATATACTACAGTATGCATTGATATGGTGTAGTTTTATATACTACAGACTGCATTGATATAGTATAGTGTTATATAATAATAAGATAATAATAATACAATAACAATTTAATAATGATATACATTTAATATAACACGGACACAAATAATAATTTGGATGATTTATATATATATGTGTGTGTGTGTGTGTGTGTGTGTGTGTGTGTGTGCGCGTGTGTGTGTGTGTGTGTATTATATATAGGGGAAAGTATATAATTATAACGACCCTTATATAACTATATGTGATGAGTTATTAAATATATATATATATATATATTCAATATATATTTGAAATGTTTTAATTAGGCTAATATTATGGCAATAAATAATGTATCTATTTAAAATTGTTGATATATCAATTATAACAATTATATATAATTGTATTGAATAAGTAGGGGTGTCGTTAATTGGATACATTTACCTAATATATATTAGTATATATATACCGACCACTTTTATTTAACTACAATTACCGACCCCATAAAATACTCGTAGTAGATATAATTGTAGTATTATAATATCCTATCAAAATACAGATATAACTAGATTTATCGAATTACAAAACACACGCAATTTATGTATTATTGAATCTAAGTTTTAATATTCAAATTAAATGTATATTTAAACTTTATATATTGTATATTAAAATAGTGTATATTATTTAATGTTTATGTGTTAATCAATATGCATATACATGTATATAATCGATTAGAATTATGAATCATTATTCTATATCAATGATACACACGCAACTTATAAATAATGTCAAATAAAACACCGGTATTTTATGATTAAATATTATAAATTATATTGTGGTTACGTTTTCTTTTAATTTTAATTAATAAAGTATTTACAATTATTCAACAAGTGAACCCGTGTTATCAATAATAATCGTATTATTGAATATTTTGAAGAAATAATACGTATTAAAATTCAAATTTAAATTCATAATTAGCATTAAATTACTAATAGTGTATGTATATATTAAATTACTTTATTATATTTCGTATAGTTACTGAGATACGAGATGGGTCAATATTTGTAGGGTCGGTAATTTATACGTTATCCAATATTGATACGTTATATATATATATATATATATATATATATATATATATATATATCATATATAATAATATTGTTAGATATTATAAATAAAATATAAATGTATTAACTCTTTTTCTTTTTTGTTATATCTGCAGTCAAATTTACAAAGAAGTAAATCCAATAAATATAGAGTGAACCGAGAAGAATTTTGTAAATAATGTGTTCATATTTATTATGATCTTCTGTGATCCAATCATTTGTCTTGTCATTCTAATTATTCGTTTGTATTATTTAATTTATTATATATGATAATATATAACTTATAAAAAGTAAAATAATGATTTATAATAATCATATAATATTAATTTAATAATTAAATGAATATATATTTTATATCTATATATATAATTTTAAAATAGTTTACAATATATTTATATTTGTATCTTTTGTATGTAATGTTTGATTCGTATATAGTATATACTATATACGTAGTATAGTATTATACATTTTTTTTTAATATTTCATTTATAAAATATGTTGTTTGTTTATTATGTATATTAATATGTATTATAGAAATATTATACTATAATTTACTAATATAACGAATTACAAAGTTAAGAATTAATTAATGTATTTAATGGTTACGTCACGAATTGTCAAGATGATTTATATAACCTCTATATTTATTTATTAGATTATCTATTTTTAATTATTTTTCATTTATTTGTATGAAAATTATAATTCTTTATATATTCTTATCATTTTTATTTCAATAAAGTATGCTATTTTTATAAAATATTTCAGCTTTATACATTAGATTATCTATATTTAGTTAAATTAAATAAAAACAATCAATAAATATATTAATAAATATTACATTAAATTTATAATTATTTTAATTTATATTTTTAAATAATTATATATATATATGATATTTTAAAACCTTTAGTGTCTTTGAGATTTCAGATTTGTTATCATCTATAGGTAATATATTTTCTTTAAGTAATATATTTTCTTTAGGTAATATATTTTCTTGTTGTGTTATAACACTATCGCCAATTTTATTTGATATATGTTTTCGATTTTTTTTACCCATGATCAATATATTAATTATTTATTAAATTAACAATATATATTAATTATAATTATGGTTATGAAGTGAATATAATAATTATAATTATATAAACAATAATAAATCATAAATATTACGTTATTTTTTAATAATTGTTTATATTGGATACGTTTATTTAAAAGTTATTATGTAAACAAATAAACAAATTTAAAAAAATGAAATCAATATATATTACATTTTATTATATTTAATTTTATTTTCATTCTTAAATTTATTAAACATATTTGTATATTAATTGTGTACTTTATACTATATTATTATCTGTTTCATAAATTTTGTAAATTTTATTATAATTTATCTCTAACATTTTAATATATTATTTCTTTGCTTAACTAATATTACTTTTAGTTATTTATATTCATACTAGAATAAATAACTATACCTATTAAATTAAATATAGAAATTAAACTATAATTTAATTTATTCCATATTTCAATATATTTATCAAGAATATGTGTTTAATAATAATAGAAAATATCATATGAATAATATATAGTATCTTATTAAAATATTGAAATGTTATCGATTTTAATTATGTATATATAGTATATACAATTTATATCCAAGAAATAATTTATTAACTTTATTATACTATATAAATATATACCCTATATATATATTTATATATATATTGATTGCAAAATTGTTTATATGCTTAAATAAACATAAATGATTTCTCAAAAGTTTATATATAGAAATAAAAATAATAAAAGTATGTAATACAGATATACCATTAAATTAATTTTTTTTAAACTGGACATAACATAAATATTTATTTATTGCATTTAAATATTAATTATGTATGCATACATGATACAGTTGTTATTCTAATTTATATAATTTAATTAATTTGTCTTATATTAATAATTATATATACTAATTAAATAACTTTAATTAATTATTTTGAATAATATAATTGTCTTATATTAATAATTATATATACTAATTAAATAACTTTAATTAATTATTTTGAATAATATAATTCATATTAATATCATTAACAAAATAATGTTTTAATTACATTACTTAAATTAACATAATTTCTGTGCGCATAGTACATGTAATATATTTTATTGTGATGTTAAAGAAGACTTATTCGCACTTCCTGTGTTCATTTGTCTTTGATTTTCTCGAAAGAGGAAGTGCCACTTGAATTAATAAATAATAGATAGAGAATGTTTGCACAAAACTTGAAACTGCGTAATAAAAAGTAATTAATTATATATATTTAATAAATATTATTGATATATATAAATTACGCTTTATATATATTATTATGTTATTGTTAAAGTTAATGTAAATAGGTAACTTAACTAACGTGATGACAACGGCGTCTTAATCAGAAACACGGCACTCTCTATCGTAGAGAGGAACATGAACTGGGCGGTGATCACCAGACTAAAGGTGCACAGTACGTACAGCGTGCACTTTAGCCTCCTTCTCCAGCGTAGCGTTACGTAAGTGTCCTAGAAATAGGTCATGATATCTGGGTCAGCGTAACCCGTAATTCACTATGCTTAGAATAATATGCAATTGATTATAATGATTTACTACCATACGTTAGTACTTACTAAGAAATACTACATAGTACATATATCTAAAGGTAACGGATAATACTCGTACCATATCCTACATAGTATATACACTAATTATAGATATACATATATATATATATATATATATATATATGTTTATGTATATATATATATGTATATATATATCATATATGATAAGTTTTTACTCATAACCAAAGGCTCTAATGTCCCTTCAAACACGATGTAATGTTAATGAATCAAAGTATATTTGTGTATATATTTGGTATCAATAATAGAAAATATTCAATGTTATATTGAAGCCATTAATGAGAAATAAAAACACATATATATATATATATATATATATTATAAACTATAGTGGAAATGAAAGAGAAAACAAAGTATTTAAATAAATAAATAAATGATAATTATTATTCTTACACGATAGATAGGACACAATTAATACTAACTCGAAACGTTTGCACCGACATCGCGCCCATCACATACTTGGAGAACACCGACTCTACGATGATACTGGTCAATCCCATTATCCCCACGATTAACCCTTTGACCCCTCCACCGTGACCTATAGAGTTCAGAATGAAACACGCCAGCTTAGCTACCCAGTGCCAGTACTTGGACGTCGATACGGTGTTTAGCATTCCGAATATGTATCTGGAATATGTGTGTATTCGTATATTGAGGATGAAGATAATTACGTGTTTTTAAATAACTTTATAACTATGAAATGAAATACGTAATTAATAATAAGAATAATAACATACATTGTATACTTATTAACTAATTTAAGTATAATTATATATAATTATATATAGATATGATAGTAATTAAAATGATGATAAAAATGATAATATTAGATTAAATAAATGAACATGTTTACCATTTATATAACTATAAAATATAATTATACATATTTTCCTAACAATTATGAATATTATTACTATATGGAATAATACCTTATATAATATATTATAATATATATCAGGTCTAGTTAATTATTGGTATAACATAGGCGTATAAAAACAAGTTCACATTAAGCATCACCGTTGATAATGATAACACTATTTATTGTTGACTAGTAACTGGAACCATAGCCTTAAATTAAATAGTATGCATCATTTATAAATTACATAGTATATATTAAACACAAGGTCATTTTATACTATTGCGCTGGTATCTTCTATTATATTCTGTGAAAATAATATTGATGCAATGGAAAATGACATGAATACAATTTTAAAACATCTTGATACATGGATATCATTAAATAAATTAACAACCAATTTAAGGAATACTAACTTTTTAATATTTAATAATAATAAAAATAAATTATCTATTATAATATATAATAATCTCAATATTCAAAAAAAATTAATCAAACTCCTTGGTGTCATAATTTATACAAATATGAATTGGAAACTATACACTAATATGATTAAATCTAAACTTTATTATGGATTATTAATTCTAAGAAAACTAAATAATGTTGTACCTATACGTATTTTAAAATTAATATATTACTCTGTGTATTTCATTACTATCTTAATTAGTGTACTCATATATGGGGGAATACTTATGATTTAACATCAAAACATATAATTATAGCACAAAACAAATCTATACGAATATTATATCGACAACAAATATAACTAATGTAGATAATATTTACAAAGAGAAAAACATTTTTACTTTTAATTAGAAATTTAATTAGAATTGATAGTCTATAAAGCATGTATACTATACAGTGTAAAATTGTGTTTAGGAATAGGACTTTTCAAATGTCACCAATAATTATAAATTTATTTAAATTAAAAAACTCAACTTATTATATACGGGATAAATATAAATTCAAAATACCTTTTATGAATACCAACGCATGGATATTTAATATAACTTATTATGGACCAATTTGTTGGAATAATCTAACAATACAAATAAAATCATATAATAGTCTAGTCATACTTATCCAATTTTGTCCAAAAATTAAGTATTTAATATCATGTAGTCTTAAAAATTCATCGCTTTTATAATATTATTTTTTTATATTTTATGTACATAAGTATTATAATGCGCTTATTATTATTATTAATGTATATATTCGATATTAATAGTCTAGTATTCTATACCATAATTATTATATTTTCTTATTTTATTATTATTATTATTATTATTATTATATTATCAATATTTGATATTTTATTTTAAGGATATTCTAATATAAGTTACGTATAGCTTCTGAACATCCGTCCGTCTATTAATTCAATTTTCAGGAAAATGAATATTCATTCATTCAAAAGCATATCGCAAAAAAAATCGAGTGAAAGTATCCTTGTAGTTTGTGATATCGCCATGTAATTTTAAATGTGTAATATATTTATAATATTATATTTACTATATGTATATGAGTTAATGTAACATATCAAGGATATATATATATATATATATATATATATCACAGGATATATACTGTTTATTATCAATGATGTCATTACATTCTAAAAACAACAGTACAATGTGATATTATTAATACAACGAACTTATAGAAATATTATTAATTGAATTTTTTCTATACTAAAATATTAATTATCTAGGAAATATATAATTATATTATTAATTTTCTCAATCACTATCGTAATATTTATAATGAACTTAATTAATGATATTATAATATGTTCTAGATCACTAACTTGTGAAAAAATAAATTAATCCCCTTATCGAATGATCTGTGAATAAAATCAATTATTATGTTGAGAGTTAATAATTAGTAAACATATATATATATATATATATATACAGTGAAAGCCGCTTACTTCGACAGCCACGTACATCGATAATTCGGCTACATCGACATTTCGAGATATTTTTGTTGGATTTACACCTATTTACATGTAAATTAATCCGCGTACATCGACAATCCACTTATATCGATAATTCGGCATTATCGACATATTTATAAGGTAATATTTGGAATTGAATCCACTTATATCGACAAATTTGGTTATAAAACAAATATTTAAAAATTTACGTATTTTACGTATTTAAAAATTTTAATTTGTATGAAAATTATTCCCATAGTATTCATTGCTATTCCCCATACTACTCAATACCGTCAGTATATCTATAAATAACTTGATCTTTAATATCCTTACGTAATTGGTCAATATTTAGATACGCCTACAAATATGTAAAATATATAATATAATATGCTATAATATATTATATCATATTATATAAACATATTGTATATTGTATATTATACACTACTTGTATACAAGTATATATATATATATCATATATATCATATATTAATATATATATCAGTATTAATACTAATTTCTATTTATATTAAATAAAATGAATTATAATATTATAGTTTTATAATACTAAAGTACGCGAGAGATACAAAGTGTGTACTCAGTTGTTGATATAGTTTTTATCATATACAAATATCAAAACATTAACATAAGTAACAAGTAGGAAAGTAACAATGAACTATATAATCCGTAGTCATATATTATTGTGTTAGTAGTGTATAGTACCCTTAATTACTGGCGTCACTATTACGTACTAACACCTATGACTCATCGTGTAGGTATATATTTATATTCAATTTATATCTCAATATCATGTTATCCATTATAAGTAATACTATATATAGTTAAATATATTGTATTATAGTAACATATGGCACGGTAATACTATACACTATTATATGATATATAAATGCATTGCATGGATCAACTCTCTTTATCGAGTACAAGTCGGTGGTGCATTGCATCACCAGATGCAGGTATATGAGCTCAATTGTAATTAACAATTCTTAGAGTAGATTTTAGTCATAATATCAACAGTATCAAAGGTATGAGCGCAACTTGCTAACATGTCGCATCACGAATTGTTACGTCATTAGTTTCCATTAGGTTTTTTTATTTGTTCTATATCCTATATGTTATATTTAATAAAGTAATTCATTATTATACAATATGTCTAAATATCATCATATTATCTATTATACATCATTGTATTTCGAATATATAAACTAATAGTATACTATAGTGTGCATATATACATACATACAATAATTTAAAAATAAGATATAACTATATAACTATATAACAAAAAATATCAAAAACACAAATAATAAAATAGAAAAATATTCTTATAAATATAAAGATCGTGAATCAAATAAGCCGATCCAGGATCGCCGGTCAATTATCGCGATCATGCCCATCACTGACTATACTGTATACTATATAGGTTAAGTATAACCTATACTTTATAGTTAAGTATAACCTATACTTTATAGTTAAGTATACTATATACTATATAGTATACTATACTATATATTATATACTCTACTATACTATATACATTTAAGTAATACTTTTTAATATATTATTTGATTGAATTTCGATGGGTGTGTAAATAATTAGTTATTAAATATTAATAATATTAATATTATTTAATAAACATGTAATTAAACCTTTTTTGTTATTATATTATATGCATATATTATATTATTAAATACAATTAATTATATATAAACTAATGCGTTATACATCACTAGGGCTACGCCCCTATCGCTCATATCGACAATCCGCCTATATCGACATTTTTGGAGCTTACACAACCATGTCGATATAAGCGGCTTTCACTGTATATGTAATACGGCTATACGCCTTGGATTTCCTGAATATTTAGCTCAATCCATTACTATTCAGAGTTCGAACAGATCCAGTCGGAAGTTCTACTTCATGAAAGTGGTGCAACTGTATACATCATTGGCATTCTCTGAATCAGCTTTCTCGGTTATTGCTACGAAAATCTGGAATTCTCTTCCTTATGATATTCGTTGTGTTATATCAATTTCATTGTTTAAACGTAAACGGTATGTCCATTTTAAGTCATTGTAATTCGTTCTATTTTATTTTATTATTCGTTTTCTATTTATTTTTGTTTTGGTTTTTTATAATCCAACGACGCCTATAACCACACAGTGTTTTTGTAGTCAATAAACTATATATAAATAAAATAAATAAATAAATATATATATATATATATATATATATATATATATATAAATATATATGTGTGTGTGTATAACTATTACCTCCAAAGACTGAGGCCATTATACACGTATACTATAGAATCAGGACGAGTAGAGTTTGTGATTCCGCTGATAGCTTCTAACACGTGACCTGTGCCGTAGTGCACCGATTGGTGGAGCTAGTAGTCATTGAAATCAATTAGTAATATAATGAACATATAATAATATGTTTATTTACATCTTCATTAATATACTAAAATACGTAATCAAATGTATATGATTAATT
Source organism: Osedax fenrisi (assembly GCA_964019155.1). Taxonomy (NCBI): domain Eukaryota; kingdom Metazoa; phylum Annelida; class Polychaeta; order Sabellida; family Siboglinidae; genus Osedax; species Osedax fenrisi. The sequence continues at coordinate 32,094,750 of OZ025240.1, read as the reverse complement.
GTGCACCGAATAATAATAATATAATGTTTACACTCGAAATAGTTGTGTAGGGTTAGGGGGTAGCATACTCACATAGTGTTTTTAAATGATATATATTGTTAATTTGAAGGAAGGAAAATTAGGTAGTGTTATAAAACTATTAATGGTAGATAATGTATAGTATGTAATGTTAATATATATAAATATTAAATCTATATTGTATGTATGTATTGCAGATGTGTATATATATATCTATATATTAATTTATATGATTATTTATTTACCATAAATACATGAAAAGTTAGTAAAACTAATCCATTTAATTGACAGCAGTTTAATTCTCTCAGCACAGAGATATCGCTAGCATAGTTCAAAGCATAAGTGTATGTGCTCACTAGGATCGCTAGTAGTACTATTACTAGTTGATCTAGAATCTTCGCGATTAAAACTACACCTCTCTTTAGATGTAAAGGCTCCGGATTCATTCGCTGCATATTATAATTAAGTTATTAATTATTTAAATTATAAATAAATATGTATTACATATTTATATATTATTGAATTAATATATAAACGCGTATACATTAATATATATATTTATATATATATATATATATATATATTAATGTATTGATGATTTGGAGTATTTATATATATATATATATATATATATATATATATACTTGAATTAAATCTCCATAAAACGTCCTATTATGAATCGAAATGTAATGTTTGTGGAAATGACACTCGAAAAATTTTAAAATGGCTAATAGCATCCTTGGTACAAACATCAACTCTAAGTCTACTGCACTACCTGATGCTATTCTGTGTTCTTCTTTTGTCTCCTCCTTGTCTACTAAGCTCTCCCGTATCTTCGACAACATCAGCTCTAAATTGGCGCAATCACCGATGACCCTTTATGCTCCTATAACGACTAACCCTATATCTTGCAAACTCTCTTGTTTCACTCTTCCTTCTATTACTGAAATCCGTAACTTGATTCTCACTGCTAATTCCACTTCCCCAATTGACCCATTACCACTCGTTGTTTTCAAGAACATTGTCCCTATAACTGAAAATGCAATACTTTACTTGATCTCTCAATCACTTGACGATGGAATCATTGTCAGTTCCCTGAAATATGCCATCATTAAGCCCATCCTAAATAAATCGTATCTTGATCCAGATGTATGACCAATTACCGACCGATCTCACAACTTCCAATATTAAGTAAAATCATGGAACGTGTGGTCATTCGTCAGCTCATCAATTACCTTGAAAATAACACTCTGCTTGATTACTTTCAAAGTGCTTATAGAAAATATTTCTCTACTGAGACTGCCCTCACACATGTCACTTACCTGATTCATAACTCGCTTGACTCGTTTCATTGCGTACAACTACTCCTGATTGAATTTTCTAGTACCTTTGACATGCTCAACCATTCGATCCTAATTAACCGTATCATCGAACTTGGTATTAAAGGATCCCCTCATAAGTGGTTTGTGTCATTCATCACTGATCGAACTTCGTCTGTTAAAATCAATGACTTCATATCACCTCCCACCAAAATTCTAAAGGGGTCCCTCAGGGATCAGTTCTTGGGCCACTTCGAAGAGATCTCTTCTCTATATACTTACGTCCTATCTCTAATATTATTCGCAAATACCCTAATATCTATTACCACATATATGCTGATGACATTCAACTACTACTGAAACTGGCCATTGATTCTATGAACTCTAACTCTGAGCTGTCAGATTGTACCTCTGAGATCACTTACTGGTTACTAACTAATGACCTCTTAGTCAATACTTCCAAAACTGAACTTCTTAACATCTCGAAGGTACCTGTCACTTTCCCTACTCTGTCAATTGACGATATAATAATTAAACCTTCTGAATCTGTGTGCAATCTTGGTGTTTTAATTGATATTACTCTATCGTATGGTGCTCATTTCAATGCAATCTCTAAATCCACTAATCTATTTGAGAAAAATTCATCTAAATCTATTTGAGAAAAATTCGACACATTAAAAACTATTATTTGCCCAATATCACTAAGCGCCTTCTCAACGCCCTAGAATTATATCGAATAGACTATTGCTGTTTTCTATTCTACGGAATTAAGAACTCTGAAGTTATTAAAGTTGACCGAATTATTCGCTCATCCGTAAGATTAATTCATAGGCTTAAGCGACGCAATCATACTTTAACTGACACCCACCAATGCAATATGAAATGGCTATCGTTTAGAAAACGGTGTCAATTTAGGCTTCTCTGCTTAAAACATAAAACACTATTCCTAAGCAGACCTGCATACTTACGTGGATTGCTCATTCGTCGCAACATCCTCCCACATCTGCGCTCGTCTGATGCCACACTACTTGACTTACCTGTTACTTGTAACGTGATGCGTTCTCGCTCCTTTACAAGCATGGCTCCTACTACATGGAATCTGTTGCCTTACCGCCTACGAAGATTGAAGTCGCCTCACGTGTTTGCTAATAGTCTCAAAGACTATTTAAATTTAAACTTAAAGTAACCCTCTCCTTGATGTTGATCTGGTTCCATCTCTATTTTTATATATTCTATTGCTACCTTATTTAATGTTATTGTTTCGTTTTGTTTGTTCTTTCACAACACCAGTGAGGGTAATCTTCCTTTACCATATTTGGTGTATAAATAAACCATACTATCCTATCCTATCCTATATATTGATGAACGGTGACTAAAAAAAACGATAAAATAAAATAATTTAATTAAATAGTAAATAATACATTGGGAATTAGTTAAAATAAAGTAATAGTATTAATCTTATATTACATGAATATTGGCCTTGTGGTATACCATAACACATATGTTATGAGGGAAGGAAGGTAATATTTATATATATATATTAAGTATCTAAGATATTTATCTAAAATAATATTAAATCATATCTTATTTTTAACATCTTATAAACAATTAAATGTTGTTATAAATCTGAAATATTAATGACTTGTACTGATTAACACTATTCGAAATAAATGATGAATATATATATATATACGAAATTATAATATTATATAACAAACGCAAATGAGGTAGGTGTCGTAATTCTGCATAGGGGAGTGAAACATTCTGGATAAGTTGAACACGTAAATAAACATGTCTAACAGACCGTAGCCCTTTCCTTCGCATGCCTAGTGGTAAGTTTTACTTAGTTAAATACTATATATTAAAATATTAATTTGATTTTATCATCATCATATGATTCATCATTATTGTCATCATCTTCATCATCATCATCATCATCATCATACTCATAATTATCACAATCATCACCATCATCAAAATCCTCATCATAATGATAACCACCAATGTCATTATCATAATTAAAATTATCATAGTAGTTATCCTTAAATCTAAATATAGCTCATTTCTAAAATATATTTCAATATTTGATAATCTTATTTATTTTTAATTTACAAATATTCTTGGAAATAATATTAAATAAAGTTCACCTTTCTCTTCACTTATAGGTAAAAAAACTATATATCTGCCAAATCTATTAGATTTATTATATCTATATTTAATTATACCACACTTATTATTAGATCTTTTAGAGTAAATGTCCCTATTAATTGCTTCCAATTAATTTTAGAAAAATTAATTATTATAATTCATTTCGACGAAATTTAAAACAATTTATTTTATCTTTTTATTAATTTTGTGTTTATATATTATATTTTATATTCTTAATTGAAAATGTATTATATATATATATATATATATATATATATATATATATATATTCCGCCATTATTATACACTCTTGAGTTGTATAATTATTATATATTTACTGTGTTTAAATATATAAATCAATCAATCAATTACCAACTGTATCATTATCAAATTCATAATCATTAGCACTATTATCAGCATTATCATCATTACCAGGTTCATCGGCAACATTGGCATCATCATCATATACACAACCATCATCATCATCACCAGCATCATCATCATCATCATCACCATCATAACCCCATCATTGATATATGTACGAGTATCGTAAACTAACCGAGTAATTATCGTGCATGTCCATCAGAAAGCTGACCACCTTCAGATCCGCAAACTTTAGCACTCCGTACACGATAAGAGGTTGCACTTCGCTCGTTACGTAGTCAGTGTATGTTATTGTCTATAGCAAAGGGAATAATAGTTATCACTTGACTACTATTTCTATTATTAGTGACTATTGCGAGATGTTGGTAATGAACATGAATACGTGTATATTTTGTATGACGATACATTATAAATAGCATACAAATAATGCATGGTTTAATTAATAGTATTTATTATTATTTTATATAATTTATAATATATATATTTTATATTAAATTTTGTTCTTATAAATTGGTTATATTTTAGATTATATAAGATAGTTATGATTAATGGAATAAAGTATTCAATATTAATTATTAAATTATAGGTTAACTCTAATCTTTAAATTAAAAGACTATAGTTGAGGAAACAAAATAAAATTATATTGTAAATATATGAACCTATTGAAATAATATTTAGAAGATGTAATCTATTGAATACAAAATTGTAATGCGTATATAAATAATGATATAGTTCATATTTTTTTAAACAAATAAACGATAACATAATTCATATGTTATTGTAGTGACCTTTATTGTTAGCTCACACGTGTGACCTTAATGACCCTCACGTTCACGTCAAGGTTATTAACTCGCGTATATTAAAGTATACGACAATGTTTATTTTCAAACTTTCGAATACTTACCTTATAACATCAACATAAAATCAACACAATATAATTACCAATAAATAACTAATATATATAATATAAGGAAAAGTGAAGATTGTAAGATGGTGCACTCATGGATAAGTTAACGACAAAGGGTCAATACTTCAATGCATACATTTAATAACCAATAATTATTTTTATATAATCTTAAACTTGTTATTTATATATTATATATCGAGTTATATATATATGTGTGTTTGTATATCAAATATATTTATATATATATATATATATATATATATTTATCTTGAAATACTAACGATGTAATCTTGGAAATGGGGCATCGCTACAAACATCGCTACCATCAGAACAATAGAAGGAATCTTACAGGGCTTGGTCAGGTAGGCTAGGGCGTAACTGACAGCTAGGAACATCAACATAAACAATGGTAACTGGTAGCCTACCCATGCTACTATACAGCATACCGTGTACACCGACTGCATCAAGTATAGGCCCTGTTCGTGTAGTTATGATGTATTCAATAAGTCATATGTTTACAATGATATATATGTAGATAGATAGAGATAGAAAGAGAGAGAGAGATAGAGAGAGATATATAAAGAGAAATTCAACTCTCGATATATATATATGTATTAAATTAACCGAATAAATATGTCTCAGATATCGAGTTATAGAGATTTATTATTATTTCTATTTGTATTTACATATTACAATCCAAATAATATTTAAAATATATAAAATATATAAAAAATATAAGTTATTTAGGTTTCTGAGATATATAAAGTTGAGTATATCTATATTCAGATAGCAGATGAAATATGAACATAAGTTTATATTTTATATTTTAGTTATCCGCTCCACTACGTTACAATATTTACGTTAAATGGGGGTTTTTAAATACATAAACCGGCTACGTCTTACCCTAGGGTATAGCTATAACTAGACTAGAAGTAACTAGAAGTAATTTTGACGAACATTTAGTTTTTATAAATGCCCGCTATCGGATTTTTAACAAATTATTATTTAAATTGTATAACATATTATTTTGCATACAATAATGAATTGTAATACAATACATGACACGGTAAAGTTTCATATATAATATAATAGTGGTATATTGGAACATATATATATATATATATATATATATATATCTATATATATATATATATATCTATATATTATAGTGAAGTGTATTGTATTGTCTATCGCATCATAGTGTCGACGCCAATAATGACTATGTACATTGTAGTATTACATTGAATACCGTATACCGCATATATATATATATTATCAGATTTAGGCAATTCTTGGGTACTTATAGAAGCAATATTTCTTATATAGATAATAACCCCTTTATTAACATGATAAGTTTCATTATAGGTAAATAATAATGTTATATTTTAAGAGTTACATTTTATAAATTTTTAGGCGTAATTATAGACGATATATTAAACTGGAAACAACATATCTTGTTTTTAAAATCAAAACTAAAAAAAATCATATGGATTACCAACATTATTTCCAAATTTATAAATAAAAAAGAATTACTTCATATATATAATTCCATATTCTTGCCTCATATAAAGTATTGTAACATATTTTGGGGAAATACATATACATCTAATGTATCATGCATATATATTCTTCAAAAGCGAATGATAAGGATTATATGTAAAAAACATTTTTTACATCATACTAATGGACTATTTATTGATAATTCTTTATTAAAAATAAATGAAATTACATATATAAGTACATGTGAATTTATGTTTAAAATGTTCAATGATCTTCATCCTGTTATAACAAATGCATTTTTTTCTGTAACTTCATCATCTCACAACACTAGGAGCATAAATAATTTCTCAATTATTAATTTCAAAAAAGAACTATGCAGAAGAACATTAATATACATTGGACCAATTACCTGGAATAAGCTTGATAATATTTTAAAAAATATATCAAAATATAAATTATTCAGGAAACGTATGTATAGAAATTTGTTATCTTCTTACTCAGTATACTTATAATCTAAATCTCATTTTTCTAATTTTAAATCTTTTATCATGTCTTTTATCTAATATTGTATTATATACTAAGATCCACATTTTATTCTTATTTTAATTTATTGACGTTTATGTAAAAATTAAAAAAAAATTAATACTTTTTAGTGTTTTACTTTACAATATTTTATTTCCCCGACATTAATAATATTATTTTACTGAATTTTTACATTTTATATTTGAATTTACTATCATTTTTTCTTTCTTTTTAATTGACGTTTATATAAAAATAATAAAATTAAAAAAACTGTTAGGTATTTCTTTTTTCTTTAGTATTTTCTTTAGTATTTTTTATTTCCCTCTGACTAATAATATTATTTGACTTTATTTTTAATTACATAAACATTTTGTATTGAATCTTTTTTCTTGTATATTTGATTATACTTCTTTGTTTTATTTCTCTTTATTGACACTTATATAAAAATTAGTAATTAAACTAACATTTCAGTTTGAACAAATATTTTACATTCTTTACATTATTATAAAGTATTACAAAAAAAATCCTAAAACTTATTTACTGAAAAAAAAAAAAAAAAAAAAAAAAAAAAAAATGTTACATACAGTTCTTACCATCTTTCTAGATATTCTTTTTGTTATGTTTTATTCAGTTTTATTCAGTTTTATTTCATTTTACTTCATTTTTTTCTTCTTTTATACTAATACATCTATATTTTTGTTTAGTGTATTATTTTATAGTACTTATTATTTATTTTAGTTATTTATTTATAAATAATTAAATGATGATTACATAATTTTATGGCAAGTTCAAACAATTTATATTATTTTTCTATTTTATTCATTGTATTGTATCTATGTAAACAGGAAGTCATCTAATATTTTATAATATTTTATTTATTTAGTTTTTTTTGAACTTGCTTTAAAATTAAGGGTAATTGTCTCGATAAGCTTTAGCTTCTACAAAAACCCTGGTGTAAACCTAAATCTGATAATAATAATAATAATAATAATAATAATAATATTATGAATTATATAGGTTTATATAACAATGTATAGTATATCTGAAACGTGTTTCAGTGTGATTAAATGTATCTGTATCGGACTTTATCAACAAGTTTATTATTATTGAGGTGATGTATTAATCTTTCTCTAATTATTGTGTCTAAAAATATTTTAACTAGAGTTGGTAATTAAGAAATGTGAACGTAATTTTATATTTCATCTATATTAAACATTATATTTTATTTTAGAAGTTGTGATAGATTATTTTGAACACGAATATTACTAAATATATATAAATATACATGTTCCATATTACTAACAATACATAACTGTCAATAAATATAATGAACATAACTATATACGAATGTGTCTTACTTTAATGTTGAGCAGCTGTACAAATACGGTCATCCCAACATACACGGCGAAGTAGACCCACACCTTTGTGAAGGTGGCCATCTCTAAATGTAAACCTGTGTTCTTGATATCCTGTGTTGTTGTTTATAAGCGTGTATACACGCTATAATAGGTAATATGTATATATATATATATATATATATATATATGCATGTACACACACGCATTACATGTTAGTATAAGTTCTATAATTTATGAAGATATTATAATTTCGAAAGAATTCTATAGAATTGAGGAGAGATTGAATAACATGACCATATATACTATATATTACATAGTAAACTCGTAATTCGTCTCATTACATAAATGTTACATCATCTGCATATGTTAAGTAATGATTTGTAATAGTAGATAAAATATTGCATTACAATACAGTTAAATACAATGCACTGACATATTGTATAAAATAGTGCAATACAAAATTATATATTGAGATTTACATTTGAGAATCATATTAATATTATGTTAATATACTCTATTATTGAACATTTTTTATAATATATTATATATAATGTATTATATATATATATATATATATATATATATATTCACATATACACAGGCACACATATGCGCTCACACGCACTCACATATACTAACAAAATATTGACCAGGAATGATGCTATACATTAAGCTATAGTTTTTTACTAAAATAAGTTAAATAATTATCATTAGGATTTATTTAATATTTTATCAAATTAATATGTATATAAATTTAATTAAATATAATTTATATATGTTTATAATGTATACATATACATATTTGTTATTAAAAATATATATAATATAAATATTTATATATCTTCTATCTATATATCGATGATTGTAAAAGATAAAATCGTTAAATATCATTCGATATTTTAAAACAGGTTTTCAATCGAATGTACAATTTCGAAAATTGTATTGACTTTATATATGTTATATATTATAATAAGATTTAAAAAAAATAAATGTTCGCACTGGAATTATCGCATTACTCCAGTGATATTATGAACAATCAGTAAATAGAATATTATAATATATCTAAATGTAGTATAACATAAAACTGATTAGTATACGAATTATATATTAACATCTGTGGAAGTTAGAATCTTTTTTGAATTCCATAGTAAACGTGACGAAGAAGTACAGCCAATAGGCGTAGAGTGCTGTGTGCATTACTCTATAGGTGATTTGTTCATATTTGTTGTGATCTTCCGTTATCCACTGAATATCATCTTTTGTATGTACTTCTTTCTCCTTTATATTAGTTATAATTAATAATCAATGTATGTATATATATATTAGTTTATATTTAATCAGAATCATTGTGTAATGTTTAATGAAATGTGTACCTGTGTTATAGAGTCAAATGTGTATACGTTTTGTAGTACCGTATATTACATAGTGATATATTAATGTTTCTAATATCATAATAGTGTAGTTTAAATATTAGATTGTACTAATTATAATTTTTTATTCAACTTGAAATCATAAAATATAAAGATTATAATATTCATTATGATAAAGTAACTTTACTGTAACATGGTATCGTACCACAATGAAACCGGAAGCTGATATTAAAAAGAGGAAGATTAATATAAACAATATAACACCGTAATATATAATTCCCCTGTATAACGTATGTCCATTTTAGTATTTAAAATCATTGTAGAACCACACGCAGGGGAAAGTAACCTAATACGGACACTTTAATAATAAATGGTCTTTAACATTTTATCACTAATTATTTGTATTCAAAAATTACAATATATTACTATTATATGATTATAGATAATATTGTGATTTTTATAATTTTATTTAATCTTTTAAATCAATACATTTGTACATTTTTTAGTAGGTTTTAAGTTGACATTTTTTTTCATAAATTTAAAAATGTAATAACAAAATCAGTTTATTTGATATATCAGAAATATTTTGAATAATTAAAAAATAAAATATATATTTTTAGACTTTTTATATAATTATGAATATTTTATTCATTAAACATTTTTTATAGGATTTGTGGTTTCTGAGATACCGAGAATGTCCGTATTCGGTTACTTTCCTCTAATTATAAAACTAAATAAATTACGATAATATAATTAAATATATATTACCTAATTGATCGGTAATTTATATAATATAACTTATTTAATACATCCATATGATCAACTTTAGTTTATAATATATGTTATTCATAATTTATATTTTTAAATTTTATTATAAAAATATTAAAATGTTAGAGAAGTTGACTGTAGATATAAACAACATTAATATTGGTGAATAGTGTTTATGTATTGACTTGTGAACGAAGCTCATTAGTCAGGTGAAATTAGTTTAAACTAATATATCATATAATTATATGATATATAAGGGTAAATAATAAATAAATAATAGGGTTTAGGGAAGCGGTGGGTATGGATTTAATTATAATTAGTATGTTCTTACGGTCAGATATATCTCAAATGGAACGTTTGAGATGACAGAGAGAAAAATGTTTATTTATGATTACCCAGTGGATGTTGACATTTTAAAAGCAGGAAATTAATAGCTGAGAAAGTTTTAGTGATTGTATTAAGTCAAGTCAAGTATGTATTATGTTTAAGAATATTAAGTAGGTGTAGAATATTAATTGTTATTAGGGACAAATAATTATAGTACAATAATTACAAAAATATTGTATACATTAATTATAATTAAATCGTATTTATAAATAATATATAATACAACTGTATTACCTTTAATTTATTATGTATTCCAGTAGGTGTGTTATCCTTTGTTGGTACGTGTTCGTTATGTGTTATATCACCATTGACCCCTGGTTTATTTAATATATTTTTTCGATTTTTTTTACCCATAATAATATATAATAAATATTACTTATTTCAAAAATTATGTATATACTTGTTTATAATTATGTACTGTAACTATAAAAAAAAATTATTAAATTTAAGAGGAATATGTAATATTATTTAATTTATTTAAAATAAATTATTTTGTATACTGTATTGTTGTTATTAACGTAAATAAACAAACAAATAAATAAAAAATAATTAAATTTGTAGTCTAGATATTTACAATAATTTAATAAATAACTGATATGCCTTATATGAAATATGCTCACATTATAATACTATTTTAGGCTAATATTTATAATGTATATTAATATGAATACATTGATAAATAACACGATTTATAAATTACTTATTAAATAAACTCATTGCTATACTATATATATATATATATATATATATATATATATATATATATATATATATATATATATATATATATGGTATATATATACCTACATACAATATTTATTCTTAATCTATAAATATTTTTAAATATAACATGAATACGAAATATAAACATGTTTATTTCTACTATAATTCAGTATGAAGTACTGGTAGGATGATTTAATCTGATCCCACTCTGAATTTAGTTAGATATTTATGTGAATATTTATCAGTAGTTTTACAATAATAATTATAATTAAAATACGTTATATAATAGGTAGTTATTAATTATGTATTTGTTAAATTAAGTATATGTACTATATATCACATCTATATAGGGTACACGTATATATTGTATATCGGTTATATATATATATATACGGTTATATATACGGTATATATATACGGTATACCGTATATAGTATATATACGGTATACCTATATATGAGTATATGTGTATATGTGTGTGTATATTTGTGTGTATGTGTAGGTGTGTTTGTATATTCATAATATTTATACTTTTAACTTGCTTAATAATATTTACACACTGTGTATTTATACACTGTATATTTTATTGGTTATATATATTATTATATGTAAATATATATATGAATGTGTGTGTATGTATGTATATGTATGTGTGTGTGCATATTTATAATATTTATACTTTTGGCTTGCAAAATATTAAGCGATATATTATATATGTTTCTCTCGCATTAATTTATAACATTTCTTTTCTTATAGAAAATCATAATAGGCAAAATAGTGTATTAAAAAGTACTTTATATTGTTTAGTAAATAATAATAAGTGTATAGATTTATAAAACTAATTAATTATATTTGATACTGAAATTACAAGCAACATTAGTCAAGAAAATTAAAAATTAAAATACTAATTTATTTATATATATACTAATTATATTAAAAACGATACCAACTAATTTTTCAAATATATCTTTAATCCATATTTATAGAATATTTTTAAATGTGTACTCATTTTTGAGTTAACCATTTATATATATAATTATTCATCGGATTTTCCATTAAGAAGAGATTACTTTATTCAAAAATTAACTTATGATATATCTATAATATATTATCGTATACGATAGAATATAATGTATATATGCACATGGTGTGCAGCACATCACAGATACCCTTATGCTATGGTAATTCAATTGAAACTGCATGCGAATAATTGATATGCGATATGTATAACCCTGCTTTTATATGTATTATGTGTATTTCATATTTATATAGAAAATAGAATATCATATAAAAAGTATATGTTAATCTTTATATATAAAAGTATTACCAAATATAAATTCCTATTACCAATAAATAATAAAATAGAGTATTTAAATAAATACATTTTTAATATGTTTTAATGTCAACATTACTTTTCATGAAATTATTTATGTTGGTTATTTCCATAGGTGTGATATTATTAAATTATTGGAGACATTATGGAAAGGATCGGGAGAAAATAATTGTTGGCATAGAATATCAATAATGGCATCAATAAGTGGTATCGATAGGCCATCAATGTCATCGTGAGTTAAGTATTCGTTATTAACATTGTTAATTCTTAACTGCGGGAAAATCTCTAGCAGGAGTGCGATCTATTAGAATCGCTTGTCTTGAAATTGGCGTGCCTATAATACAAATGTACGCAGCGACATGTTAATATAAATATACAGGATCAATGAAAATAAGACAGAATTGAAAACACATATTACATAATTTTACACGGTAACTGGAACTCGGTAATATTGGATAACGAATCAGCTTGTATGAATAGTGTTAATTTTCGGTAGAAATATTGTCATAAGGTCAATTACATTAAATATATATTGTTAGAATTAGCGACAAAGCATACAACTTAACCATTAAATATTCTACCCGCATAATATCATGTCGTTAACTTAGAATGCATCAAGGGGTGTCTAATAATCAAGTAGACGTTTTATTAACTACATACCCCTTTACATCAGGACACATACGCGAAACAACTATAAGAATGTATCCTTGGATTTATATAAACAGTTATTATGATCTAGATGTTTACCAGATAAATCTGAACATTATATAGATATTACATATATGTATATTATATATATATTAAATATATATATTAATAATGAGAAATTTAATGCGGATAAATTGAAACATATGATTAAAATAGTTATTCAAATAATAACTTCAATTAAATTATCAGTTCAGAAGATACATTAACTTAATGTAAATACATCATATGTATACATTCTATATATATCAAATTTAACTGCATAGAATATACTAGAAAAATATCTCAATACAAATATTACTTACAGATACCATCCTGAATTTCTACGATAACAGTATATATATGAATCCTATTGAAGTAATTAATGAATCTAAATTAGTTAAACATAAGGACATAAATAATTTAATCTAATAAGTAATGAAGATAACAAAATGATAGTAGTTAAATTGAATGTAAAATAATATGGCAAAAAAAGAAAAAATTAAAACCCATTGCAAAGATAAAGCGAATAATATCTACAATTATATAAGACAAATAATACCATCAGTTTTCTGATTAATCTGATATATCACGTAGATTGTTTTTACTGCAAGGGCCTCTACAGATATCCTTGTAATCCCATTCATAAGATCATGATGTGATAGAAATCATATATAATCATATTAAACTACCCATATTAAACTCTGAAGTATAACAATTAATCTAATAAATAATTAAATAGTAAAAATATCTTAGAATATCATCATGGATGAAATTATTAAATATATAAAAATCAACAACTAGTATATATACAAAATGCTGCTAAACAATGTTTAATTCATGAGTATAGACGAAATAATAACCCGCATTACTCGTTTCCTTCTTACTATGAAATAGCGCTTAACAAATTCCCATCATATGATACTATCTAATTATGCATTTCAGTAACATTTTACTTATAATAATAGTAATTAGGATTATCCTTATTCAATATTGTATCCGTTTTCCTATATGTCAGCGAAAGATCAGGGGGTTTAGGAAATATATATATATATAAACATAAATAAGGTGACGCATTGGTAACTATGATTCATTGTACTAAAAATAAGGGAATTAAGCTACACTCATAAAAATAACTTGGTCAACTGACTAACATTATGCCTATAATGTGGGTCAAAAGTATAGTGTAAAGTTTGACTGATATTTATAAAATATAAGTCAAATGACCCACATTTATTCTATACAAAATAGGTCAAATGAACAACATTTAAATAAAGTGGGTCAAATTATTTATTTTTAAATGGGTCAAATGAACAACATTTAAATAAAGTTGGTCATATTATTTATTTTAAAACAGGTCAAATGAACAACATTTAAATAAAGTTGGTCAAATTATTTATTTTAAAACAGGTCAAATGAACAACATTTAAATAAAGTTGGTCATATTATTTATTTTAAAACAGGTCAAATGAACAACATTTAAATAAAGTTGGTCAAATTATTTATTTTAAAACAGGTCAAATGAACAACATTTAAATAAAGTTGGTCAAATTATTTATTTTAAAATAGGTCAAATGAACAACATTTAAATAAAGTTGGTCAACTTATTTATTTTTAAATAGGTCAAATGAACAACATTTAAATAATGTTGGTCAAATTATTTTGTATGTTTCCTATATTAGCTTACCCTGTTTTAAGCTATTTTTAGATATTTAATTCATTTTATTACATATAATTTATCATATATATATAAAATTATAATTTGCTTGTAATAATATATTTATAAATCTTAATTATATTGTAGACATTTATATGTAAGATAAATCTTATAATAACAGTGTACATGTAGTAAACTAAATTGTATTATAGATTAGTATATAAAATAATGATAAATTAACAAATAACAGTGTATACATGTACTAAACTAAATTGTATTATGATTATGAAGCAATTAGTATATAAAATAATGATAAATTAACAAATAACAGTGTATAAATGTACTGAACTAAATTGTATTATGATTATGAAGCAATTAGTATATAAAATAATGATAAATTTACAAATAACAGTGTATAAAGGTACTAAACTATATTGTATTATCAAGCAATTAGTATATAAAATAATGATAAATTTACAAATAACAGTGTATACATGTACATAAACTAAATTGTATTATCAAGCAATTAGTATATAAAATAATGATAAATTTACAAATAACAGTGTATAAAGGTACTAAACTATATTGTATTATCAAGCAATTAGTATATAAAATAATGATAAATTTACAAATAACAGTGTATAAATGTACTAAACTAAATTGTATTATCAAGCAATTAGTATATAAAATAATGATAAATTTACAAATAACAGTGTATACATGTACATAAACTAAATTGTATTATGATTGTGAAGCAATTAGATTATAAAATAATGATAAATTTACAAATATCAGTGTATACATGTACTAAACTAAATTGTATTATGATTGTGAAGCAATTAGTATATAAAATAATGATAAATTTACAAATATCAGTGTATACATGTACTAAACTAAATTGTATTATAGAATAAAAAGTCTCACATATCATACGAGTAAAATAATTCTAAAAAGTTATTTTGAGAAGATTGCAACCGGATTCTAAAGATTTATGTCAAAAGAACAAACCGGATTCTGGGCTGGAAGAAGCACAAATGAATACATGTAAGAATAGTATACAAGACTGTAACAGTGTATACATGTACTAAACTAAATTGTATTATGATTGTGAAGCAATTAGTATATAAAATAATGATAAATTTACAAATAATAGTGTATATATGTACTAAACTAAATTGTATTATAGATTAGTATATAAAATAATGATAAATTTACAAATAAAATAAAATATAAATGATGTTTTTATATATTTTATTAAAATATAATTTAGTATATAATTTAACGACATTTAAATTCTTTTTTACCGAATCTTGATGATCCATTAGAATTTTTTGAATAAAGGTTAGCATATTATTATTTTCTTTAGGAAAAGAAATATTGAATGAATAATATATACACAATAACATAAGATGTGCATTTATCAATGATGGCATTCTATATATAATATCAGAAAATACAATATCAAACTCATTACAATTTCGTACAACGATATAGGGGGCATTTAATTCTAAGTTATTATTTACATAACATATTGGAAATTTGTCTTTAAGCAAATATGGAAGATGTAGAAGGCGTACACAAGTCTAATAATCTGTGAATAATAATTGAATTATTATATTAAATAAATGTATTAAAAAAATATGTTAATATATAGAAAAAATAATATTTACTAACAATTTCTTTCCAAATTGTTATGCTGCTCTTTAAATCTTGATATCTCTTCGCCTACTAGATTCTTGTAAAGTTGATGAATCATCCATTTCTAAAATATTTATAATTAACATAATATGTAATGCATAATAGTGAAAAAAATATAATTTTAATTTAAAATTGCGCATGAATTTTATAATAATATGTATACATTAAACTTGTATATATTTTATATTTTCCTAAAAAGTAATAATTTGTGGTTTTACATTATAAGAAAATATAAAATATATTATGAATACGATAACAATATTCATATCGGTTATCAATAGTGATTTCAAATCGTGTATACCATCTTACGAATGGTATATTATGGTAATAGTACCTTATGGTAGAACGTAATAGTACCTTATGGTAGAACGTAATAATACATTATGGTAGAACGTAATAGTACCTTATGGTGAAACGTAATAGTACTTATAGTAATTTATTTACATGTTTTAATATTATAATATTTGAATATTTAATTATCTTTGAGAAGTTAGACACGCCCCATAAAATATGAAAATTATTAGGCGGCCAGATTCAATATCCACCAAATACCCCAGCAAACAGTAAGAACAGCATAAGAACAGCATAACAGCATATGGTAGAGCCTCACATGTTTACATTGTGCTATTATGCTGCTATTAAATGTCTATATAGCATAATATTATGCTGCTATTAATTTGTAAGGATATTATGCTGCTGTTATGCTGCTATTATGCTAATATTATGCTGCTATTAATTTTAAATGTATATTATGCTGCTATTATAATAATATCAGCATAACAGCAGCATAATATACATTTAAAATTAATAGCAGCATAATATTAGCATAATAGCAGCATAATAGCAGCATAACAGCAGCATAATATCCTTACAAATTAATAGCAGCATAATAGCAGCATAATAGACATTTAATAGCAGCATAATAGCACAATGTAAACATTTGAGGCTCTAGCATATGCTGCTCTTACTGTTTGCTGGGACAGCGCATATTACTCCGTGGTTAGGCATTATTTAGTTATAAAATGTATAGAGTAGGTTAAATAATAAATACGAATATAATAATTATAAAAATTCAAATAAATTCAAATCTACAATCCTCAATGGCTGCTGTTTACATTTGTTACCACGTGGTCGACATTACACAAAATAGCCCGAGTTGCGGGGCTTGGATATTAACAATTTATAAATTAAATTAAAAAGAGTGTGTATTGCATGAGAAAAATGTGCATACAGTGAATTAAATGTATTACTTATTTTGACAATATTTTTTATTTAAAGCATAATATGCATGAAAATAGATTTATCATAATATATTTAATATTATTTAATTAATAATACGTGTCGAGTTAAAAAATTACAAAAATGTATAGTTTATTCATAATATGAGTTTAAAAGTGCTATTTTAAAATTGTTGTGTTCTTGGAAAATATCAAAGTTTACTTTAAATTATATAGCTTACTTACCATAAATTGTGATTAAATGTCTTATGGCATTGCTTATGCACTAATTTATTGTATAGTTCACATATAACTAAAGATTTAATCTACTTTAAACAATGTCATATGGATATGGATAATTACTTTGAGAAGAATACTTTGTACAAAACTGTACAACTCTGTTATAAGTAATGTTTGCATATATACAATATTATAGTAAAAATTCTTATATTAAATAATAAATGATTACAATATAAAGTTATATTATAATATTTATATAAAATGTTTAATTATATAAAATTTATAATACACATGAGTTTATAATATACACTATATATATAAATATATAAAAAAATTATAATTATGTAAATAGAATTATAATTAATTTATAAACACATCAAAGGATTTTAATATTTTTAACACATAAATTAATTTTAATATTAAGTTTTATTATTATATTCTATAAATAATATTTCATTATTATAATCCCATATCATTATTCAGTGATTATATATTATATTTAATATATGCACGTATATTATTACTATTTACAAATATAATTGATCATTCTATATAATTTTATCAAATTATATTTCCAGCAGTAAATATGATATACATCTTTATCTCTAGTAATTTACAATATTATATATGATATGTCACTCCCATCTAAATATAGCTCATAGTTACTAATTTTAATTGAAATATATATCGCAAGCAATACGCATATCGGGCAGTTAAATATACACCTATATATTTAAGTCATACAAATTACGATATTTTCAAGTTTTATCATACTTAGTAATTTGATTAATTAATAACATTATGTACATATATTATGTTATTCTTATTAATATTATGTTAAGTGAATATATATGTAGTATATATATATATATATATAGTGAATATATATATATATACTATAGAAATAACATTTATATACTTGGATTCACATTAAATTTATTATATTAAAATGAACAATTCACAGCCTCATTTATTTTGATTATTATACGTCATTTATATTTCAAATTACTAAACCTATCTACATATTACGATTTTTATTATCCTTTGTAATTCTAAATGTTTGATTATAACTTAAATAGAATCCAAAAGTTACGAAATAATTATCAATTATTTAACTATATATAATATAAAATAAAAATTGAATAAAATATTTTTTAAATTTAAAATATCCTAGAATTTACATTTGGGATACTACTATGCCATCACAGTTCATTTTATATTTCGTTTTTTGATTAAAACAAATTATTTTGGTATAAATAAGTATTATTTCAACATTTTATGAATAGATATATTTATTTATACCATATTATATTAATATGGATAATCTATTTTCATGCATATTATGCTTTAATTGGCAATATAGCATATTATTGTTAACATATATTAAAATAATTATAACATGTTAGTTTTTATAAGTATATGTTCTAGGTGAATTGACCAATACAATTAGCGTTTAAAAAAAACCTGGTTAAGATATAGCTGAGAGGTTATTTCATCCAGCGCATTCTTTGCATAGTCAGGGCAGATCTTTGTTCGGGTCAAGGCATATTCGGATTACACTCTTCAATTTTATGTTGGATACTAGGCAGGATACCATGTCAGACTTGTGTAGTCAGACGATGTACCAGTGCTGTATTAGTTGGTATCATTTGAAAATCTTATAATTATTATAGGTTAGATAAAAATACAAATACATTTTTCATAAATAATCAAATATAAATACAAAATAAATTTAAAACAAAATATGAATATATATAACCGGCTCGCAATTATCATATATATATATATAGATTTAGTATCATTTAATATCTACTTTTGAGTATTATGTAATCGGTCTATGTCGAATATAGCACCCTTTTTGTTTTGATTACGATATATGAGGTCAAATTAAAAATTCTCATTTTGATATATAACACATTTGTGTGTATGATAAACTTATATGGAAAATGTACATTTAGTATATATTATAAGATATATATATATATATATATATATATATCCATTTTTTGTTATTATAATATTAAGGTATTCAACGATACATGTAAAATATTTTAAATTTGACTTCGGTATTCGTAATAAAAATAAACAAGGACCATATTTGATATTCCTCGGGTAATCATATGATATTTACTTAGCTCTTCTCATATATATTAATATATGTTTGTTCAAAATTGATTGCCTCACTAAATCTAGATATAGTATAAGTTGGTGCCGATCATTCAGATTATAACCTAAATAAATGTATTACAATTTTAAAATAGTATATAATAATAAGGTTATGGTACATAATCCGCACAAGATATATTATATTTATTAAATATCACTAGTACAACAGCTTAATTGTATATATTGGGAATAACATTATATATATATATATATATATTATATTATCAGATATATGATATAATATAGTTTATAAATATGTATTCGTAGCATAAATTATGCACTATGTGAGGTATTCATTTATTATTAATATCGTAATTTATATTGGATAATATATATTAGTTCCATCGAATGATAATCATTAATTTAACTAATTAATTATGATGTATAAAATGTATGTTTATATCTAAATTATGTATTATACAATTTTAAATATTTTATTCGCTAGATATCTAGTAAATGTTTTAAAATAATGAGAAGCAGCCAATATCTTGCGATAACTATTAGATCGATATCAGGCTGTATTTGTTGATGTAATATCGACTTTAATCTAGGTGAATGGACCAATACCACGAGAGTAGTGTTTCAAAAAAAACCTGGTTAAGTATTAGTGTGTTATTTCATCCAACGCTCTCGTTGCAGTGTGGCATCTTTATAGCTTAGTTCGGGTCAAGGCGTATTCAGATTATACTGTTCAATTTTCTGCTGGATAACCAGCCAGTCGTGTGTGCACCAGTGCTGTATTAGTTGGTATCATTTGAATATCTTATAATAATGAATACAACAAAAATATTCCTATCAGTTAGCAATAGAGTTCAAATCGTATATTTTGTGAATGGAATATTTTATTTTTTTACATAGAAATTTGTATTTCAGTTTTACATTAAATGAAATTAAGATTACAGTAATACTATAATTATATAATATATATAATTATAATTAAATATATTTATTTTAATAATGTAATAATACATTATATCATATTTATATATACTAATTGTAATATAAATAGTAATAATAATATCACTAATCAATGGCATAGTAATTCATAATTTAAACTTTCATATTATTATGATTATATATTTATAAGTACTACATATAAATAATATGATACTATATATTATATATAACGGTTAAATAATGAAGTCGTAAACTAATATTATGTAATATTATTTTATTAATACTTATAAATCTGGGATATACAAATCAGCTGTATGTGAGGAGCATGTTTAGACATAAATATTATATCATATTTAAACTAGTAATGTAATAATACATTATAGCATATTTATATATACCTAATTTGTATATAAATATTAATGATAATATTACTAATCAATATCATAGTAATTTATAATTTAAACTTTCATATTATTTGTACGATTATATATTAAGTCATACATATGATACTATATTATATATTATATATATAATGGTTAAATAATGAAGTCGTTAACAAATATTAATATATTATTTATTAATACTTAATAAGTATTACTTATAAATCTGGGATATATAAATCAGTTGCATGTGCGGAGCATGTTTAAACATAAGCATTATATATTTCATTGGTGTTATTATTATAAAATTGATATCATTGTAAAGCTTATTAAATTATATAATGCAATTCATATTTATGTTTTTTTAAATTGTTATCAATATCAAAGTTATGATCAAAAATATGCAACAAATATTAACGATTTATCAATTAAATTAAATTAAAAAGAGTATGCATTGAATGAGAAAAATATGCATACAGTGATTAAATTTGTGACATATTTTGACAATAATTTTAGTTTAAATACACATTTGTAAAAACTAAAATATAAATTGTATTATGCATCAGTTTATAATTTAAAAAGCTTTGCGATTTTTAAATAAAGCTAAGCAGCTTAAGCTGCTTTTAGCTGATAAGCTTACTTTAGAAAATGTATACAAATTGGCAATTTGAAATTGCCTTGTATATAAATAGTCATGTACCATATATCAGATTAACCGATGTTAATATGGAAAGTTACGAATACAATACTCTATTTATATTCTAATACATTTTATATAAACATTTAATAATCATATTTAAATTAATATATACATAATATTAAATAATTATCGCCCATGAATATCGCACATTTTCGAATAATATATAAATAGAGTATTATTGTATCACTAATTATGTAACATTAACTATTGTATTCATGTTATTTAATATATAAATATAAACTATATAGAATGATAAATGTACAAATCTTATATTTAATATACGGTTATTTAAAAGTTTAGATTATTTACCTTGTATTTATTTCTGAATATTTTCATAAAGGTCAAAGATAAAGATAAAGGTAAACAATAATATAATAATAATCTTTGATTTAAAATATTTAACAATATACAATAGCTTGTAAAATTATACTAACATTTTAGAACGTTTAATTATAAATTATAATTTATAAGGAATACATAATTGATTATGTATGTAATGATTTATAATAATGAATGATAATGTATTATGTTGTATCATAGATTACAACTAAAATATCGTAAATATATATGAAATATTAAATTAATATATATATATATATATAAATAATATGATCATTTAATATCTATGAACATTAATTTTTAATCAAATTAATATAATATAAATAATTGCATATATTATTAAAATACACTATAAAAGATATATATATATATAATACTTGAGATTATTAGTGATATACCTTACCCTACATGTAGAACTTGTCCGGCAGTTTTAGACTATCTTCCTCTAACCATCTCTATATTTCATCGACTTTTTTATATCGTATACATCACATAGTGTACCATCCATAAGTTGGTCCTGCGATATCGTCCTTTTTTCCAACAGTGCCCAGAAAAATAGCACGTAGCATTCGAGTGTGATTTCTTGTATTATTTTAAGTATTTTTCAATCTCTTTTGTTAGATTCCAGCTAACATAATCGACTCACACTTAATCTTAAAAAGTTTCTTTTCATTTTATCATGTAGTCTTGATCTAAATATGATTTTATCTCATTTAAGACTTCTCAGATGTTAACTAATCTGATATTGATATATTTTTCTGTTGACTGAATGTAGCTTCCAAGATACTTAAAATCAGAAACTTCTTTAATATTATTACCGTTTAGGTTTTTGATAACTTAATTTTGTCCTTGATTTATACTGATGAATTCCATCTTTCCAGTATTTATAGCCCAATTTCTTTTACATTATGTTACATTTTATGTACAATCCAGAAAACAGTAATAGCCTCATAATAGTAACATAATAGCATATATAATAGCCTCAAATGTTTACATTGTGCCCTTATGCTGCTATTAGGTTGCCTATGTTGCCATTAAATGTCTATTATGCTGCTATTAATTTGTTATGCTATTATGCTGCAATTAATTATAAAGTATATTGTGCTGTTATTATGTTGCTATTCTAGTATAAAAGTAGCATAATAGAATGACAAATTAATATAAGCATAATAGCACAATGTGTACATTTGAGGCTATTATATATACTATTATGTTGCTATTATGAAGCTATTACTGTTTGCTGGGAAGTATTATTAATTCGTTGGTTTTATAAGTTACTATAACTAGTTCATCCGCATAGTCAACATTTATAATTTGTATTGCTGGTTATCCTTTGATCCTTCTCTCAATGAGGGTAAACAAATATCAATATTTCGGTAACTTTCTAAAATGTATTCAAAACATAGTCAAGACAATTTATGAACAGAAAAGGGGCTAGTGTATCACATTGAAAAACTCCAATATATTTTTATAAATTCAGTATCTCCATCATCAGTTCTCACAATAGATTTAGTTAGTTTGTATTTTTTTATAATCTCATCTGGTATACCATATATGGTGCGTATATGCATTATGTATCTCTACCATATTTCCTCGATGTATGGAATCGAAAGCTTTGGAGAAATCGATAAAAAGGTAGTAGCTGTTAAAGTAATGCCACGTAGTTCCCAGCAAACAGTAATAACCGCATAATATCAGCATAACAGCATATATAATAGCCTCAAATGTTTACATTGTGCTATTATGCTGCTATTATGCTGCTATTAAATGTATATTATGATGATATTAATTTGTTATGCTATTTTTCTGTTGTTATACTGCTATTTAAAGTCTATTATGCTAATATTATGCTGATATTAATTTTAAAAGTATATTATGCTGCTATTATGCTGCTGTTATTAGAATAGCAGCATAATAGCAGCATAATATACTTTTAAATTAATAGCAGCATAATATTAGCATAATATACTTTAAATAGCAGCATAACAGCAGCAAAATAGCATGACAAATTAATAGCAGCATAATAGACATTTAATATCAGCATAATAGCAGCATAATAGCACAATGTAAACATTTGATGCTATTACATATGCTGTTATGCTGTTATTATTATGCCATTACGTTTGCTGGGTTGTTTGTATAGCTCAGATATCCCTTCTTTGGTATAGGTATTATACTACTCTTATTCCATATATCGATTGGTTATCAGTTATAGAAACGGTATTAGGATGAATAATAATAGAATGAATAATACTAGTAATTAGGTACATATATGTTTTCAATATTTAAATATATAAATGTATTCAAATGACTATCTATATATAGATATAAAATATATTAAAATATATTTTCAGATATAAATATATAGAAGTAAATAATATGCAGCTACAAATATATACATGCTATATATATATATATATACTATAGTAGATTAATTTATAAAATATAAGGTTGAATCATAATTATGTTCGTTCAACCTTTTTATTAAAAGGTTGAATGGATAGTATATTGTTGACTCAACCTTTTATAAAGGTTGAATAGGTAAATAGAGCATTCAACCATTTTATTTCCTTGATTCAACCTTTTATTTTTAACAGTGTTCTCTCAATGAGGGTAAACAAATATCAATATTTCGGCAACTTTCTAAAATGTATTCAAAACATAGTCAAGACAATTTATGAACATAAAAGGGGCTAGTGTATCACATTGAAAAACTCCACCAGATTTTTTTATAAATTCAGTATCTCCATCATCAGTTCTCACAATAGATTTAGTTTTGTTTATGTTATTATAATCTCATCTGCTATACCATATATGGTGCGTATACGCATTAGGTATCTCTACCATATTTCCTCGATGTATGGAATCGAAAACTTTGGAGAAATCGATGAAAAGGATACTAGCTGTTAAAGTAATGTCACATAGTTGTGTGTATAGCTCAGATATCCCTTATATGGTATAGGTATTATACAACCCTTATTCCATATATCGATTGGATCTTCCCAGCTAACAGTAATAGACTCATAATAATAACATAATAGCTTCAAATGTTTACATTGTGCTATTATGCTTCTATTATGTTGCCATTGAATGTCTATTATGCTATTAATTTGTCATGATATTATGCTGCTGTTATGTTGCCATTTAAATTCTATTATGCTATTATTATGCTACTATTAATTTTAAAAGTATATTATGCTTTTATTATGTTGATATTATTAGAATGGTTGGTAATAATAGTGATATGATAATATTAATAATATGATTATTAGTTATTAAATATTGTTAACAAATTTTAAATATATTAATAAATATAAGTGTATACACAGATATATTTAATATTTAATATATGTATATTATTTATCAGGCAGTTGACCCATATTTTCTTTTAATATTAGTCATACGATCAATATATATTAAATGTTGGTCATATGATAGATATATAATAATGTGTTGATCAATTGACCAACATTTAATCAATGTAAGTCAAACTTATATTATATATTAGTCAGTTGACCCATATTTTCTTTTAATATTAGTCATACGATCAATATATATTAAATGTTGGTCATATGATAGATATATAATAATGTGTTGATCAATTGACCAACATTTAATCAATGTAAGTCAAACTTATATTTATTAATTGGTCAATTGATCAACATATTATTATATATCTATCATATGACCAACATTTAATATATATTGATCGTATGACTAATATTAAAAGAAAATATGGGTCAACTGACTAATATATAATATACATCAACTAAATAATATCAAATTGACTTACATTCAAAAATAAATATTGGTCAAGTGAACAATTTTACTTAAATATGGGTCGATTGACTAACATAATATAGTATATAAGTCACTTGACCAAGTTATTTTTATGAGTGTACCCTTTCATCTGCTTTTGATAGTATTTCACATGATATACTTATCGAATCTCACGAATAGGCATTACTGGAGATGCTTTAAAAATAGTAATTATATTCTTATCAAAGATAGAACCTATTCGGTTAAAATTAGTAATTATATTTCATGTTATAATATGTCATTATACAGGGTTCCAATGGGATCCACATTATGTCCTATACTTTTTACAATTTATATTTCTCCTTTAAAATACATAATAGAACAACCACCAAATGTGAAATATATATATATGCGGATGATATTCAAATTTCGCTTAATCTTGTCATCATGTATATATATATATATTAAAATATATATATATATATATATATATATATATATTAAATATTAATTTAAAATGTATTGAAGACACAAATGTAAAATATATGTTATAATTATTAGTTAATTTCATATAAATTAAACACAAATGTGTAATATGTAATGTATGTTTATTACTATATCTAGAAATAAGATTTATTCACATTTAACATGCTCTTTCACATTATCCCTTTTCTTTGACTTGTAAGAAAGAGGAATTGCCACTTGAAATATTAAATAACAGATAACAGAAATTTGCACAAAATTTGAAACTGTGTAATGTATATTAATTGAATTATATATATATATATATATATATATATATATATATATATATATATATATAATTTACAACACTATATACATTTTATACGAATATGTGATATTGTACATTATATGTATTGTAATATTTGAAGTTTGAAAGATTTAGTAATTGTCTATCATTCTCCATGTATTCTTATTGTTCATTTATATTTATATTATATATATAAATATACCTATATATATATATATATATATATATATATATAATTTAGTGGGTTATATACCTGATTTCAATGGAGTCATAAGAAGAATAAGAGCACTCTCTATGTTTGACAGGAATAGGAACTGCGCCGTAATGAATAGAGGAAATGATGAGAACACGAGAAGCATGCACTTCAGCCTCCTTCTCCATCTTATAGTTACGTAGGTATCCTGCAACATGTGTGTGTATGTGTTTACGTGTGTGTATATGTGTAGGTTTGTGTATAACTAAATATTATAAGTTATCTTTTTGTATTGAATAATTCATTATTATACCAAGAAAATATTTAATTATAACACAATTAAATATATTCATAATTATATAAATATAGTATAATAATTATATATATATATATATATATATATATATATATATATATATATATATATATATATATATATATATATATGTGTGTGTTTGTATATGATCGTAAAATGTGGAACTATAATATATAGCTAACTAAATACAAACATTAAATGTCTTCACCGATGGTATGCGCATGAAATACTTGCTGAACGCGGTTTCGACGACCACATTACCCAGCCCCATCGAGCACCACAGGTAGTCTTTAGCCCTACCTCCGTGCCCTACCGCGTTCAGAAAGAAACACGCAGTCTTAGCAACCCACTGCCAGTAATTCGAAGTCGATATGTTGTTTAACATTGTAAACACGTACCTGTGATGTATGTAATGATGTGTACTGTAGTGTACTGTATGATATTCAACGTACATATACATATATATATATACATATATACATACACACACGTAAACATACACACATACACGCATAGAAATACATACACATACACACACACACATATATATGCACATATACATATATATTTAATACCAATTTTTCTAACAAATTTAAACCCATATAGGGTTATATTTATATTAACGATTACGAATATGTAATGAAATTTTAAAAATATATTATAATAAATCAATATAGGTTCTTGATAATACAAATTACACGAAACATAATCAATATATTAATAAAAAAGAACTAAGTTTATTAATTAAGAAATGATTGTATTATCAAAGACTTTTCTAAAGTTTATTAGCAAAATCTTTGGTATTGTTAACCATATTGTTAATTATATTATAATATAATGTATATTACTAACTTGTGCAAAAATAAATTAAATCCTTTATCAAATGATCTGTGCATGAATTTATCGA
Organism: Osedax fenrisi; assembly: GCA_964019155.1. Lineage (NCBI taxonomy): Eukaryota > Metazoa > Annelida > Polychaeta > Sabellida > Siboglinidae > Osedax > Osedax fenrisi. The sequence continues at coordinate 32,066,088 of OZ025240.1, read as the reverse complement.
TTAATAATTATAATCATATACTGTTGTATAAATAATATTATATACACATATGTAAACATATATGATACTAATATAATGATAATAATACAAGACACATTAGAAAATAACCAGTCCACAATAAGAGGAAGATTAATTTCCAACCTACGATTCGCTGATGATATTGATCTTCTAGCTGGATCTGAAAGTGAATTACAAGCGCAAACAGACTCTTTAGAAGACAAAATTCTACATTATATGGTATGGAAATAAGTAGCTAGAATAGCAAAATACTCATTAACGACGATGGTTGTCAACCAAATGTCACCTTATATCAGCAGGAGAGAAGTTCAAGAATATTAAAACCTTTAAATATAATGGCGTTATGCTAGCTGAAAATGGAACGAGTAAGAAATACTAGCAACTGCAACTTCAGTAATGGTGATATTGGAGAATATATGGAAAGCCAGAGTAATTCAAGTCAATCATGAGAATAAGCTCTACGATATATGGTACATTCCATATTACTATATAGCTGTGAAACCTGGACATTATTGTAAGAGTCTAAAAAAAGATATACGCATTCGAATCTAAATCTCATAGAATGCTCTTAAATATCACATACAAAGTAAAACGAATATCTACGTATCCACCGAAATAAGAAGGAAAATCGGAAATTATGAACCCCTCTTAGACATGATGGTACGTAGAAAAATACTTTGTTTTGATATATCTCTAGATATGATAGCTATCTAATATGGTATTGCAGTAGAAAGAGAGGCTGAGTGAATAGTATATTGGACAGATATAATCTCCCCTTGCGCGATCTCCTAAATTAGACTATTTATCGTGAATAATGGGGGATGTTATGTTCGTCATTATCATAGTCTTTCCCTACGACGACATTGACTATAGTGACCCTATAGGGACTAAGTAACTAAGTAATATATATATATATATATATATATATATATATATATATATATATATATCTATCATATATATATATATATATATATATATATATATATATATATATATCTACATATGTAGAGATAATGAATGGAGATACGTAAATAAGTGAAAGTTGAATATTAATTTCATGTCGTAGATACCCTACTTCAACAATAAATTGGAAGATATATTTTAAAAGAATATTTTTAAAATACATATATAAGTTGGTCATTTTTAGGGGTATGGGACCAAATCTAAGTGTTTAGTACGATATATTTTTGAAATTATAAATTTAGTAAATCTTAATGATAGTAGTGCAGAAAATTGAAAATATCTAGGAAAATAAGGCAAATAAATATTAATTTTTTTGATTAAATGTAATTAGGATGACACGTATAGTTGACATTTTTTAGAGTACAACATTAAAGCTTCTATATTAGATAACATTGTTGAAGAAGATGATGTTCGTGCTAGGAAGAAAGCGAATATTTAATCAGAATAGTTGTTGAGCCACTAATCTAACAACTATTATCATAAATACCATTAATTTTGTAAATATTACGTTTAGTAGCTTATCTTATGGGTAACTAGTCACGAATATTATTTGTTTAATTATGTTTATTAATAACTCTTACCATGAGTAATACGTTTAGTAATAATGTCAGTATCGTTAAGGTTAATGTAGAATAGAAGAAGATAAATCTGTGATGATCTCAGAATAAATTATAATGAGTTTATAGTATGAATTTAGATATAGAATGAATAAATAATTGACTATTATTCTAAGTATGTTGTGGCTGGTAGTTGTGGAAAAGATGGATTATAACTAATGGATATAGTAATATTGAATATTAAAGTGTAATATTAAATCCTAGGAGAAATATATATTTTCCTCAAATTGGTAGTTTAGGTCGACAATTATTACTGGATAGAAGTTAGAGAATAAAATAAATCATTATAAAATTATTATATTTATCAAATATTATTATAGATTAAAATTGTAGTTTAATAAAATAAAATATTAATTCGATATAAGCGTTAAAATATTAAATTAAGCGTTAAAATATTAAATTCGATATATTCGATATAAGCTTAACAAACATTCATGATATTAGAAGAAATGACAAACAGAGCAGAATGTTATATTACACATTACATAATATAATAGTTAATTTGACTTCATTCATAAGTCATTAATAAGTGAAAAGTATAAACACATCTATTAAATACAAATATTCATTAATTAAATTATTTAAATATAATAAATAGTTTAGTTTTTAATTAATTAAGATTGGTTAAGAATATATTATATGTTGTCAAATGTATGACATATTTTGTAGGAAAGTATTCTAATTTAATCAAGTTGAAGTATGTCTAATGGTGATTCATAAAGTGATTCATTAATGAGATATATACGTATGTGTGCGTGTGTTTGAGTGTGACTGTACCTCCAAAGACTGAGGCCATTATACACGTATATAATGCACGTAGGTCGAACAGAGTTTGTTATTCCACTGATAGCTTCTAACACGTGACCTGTTCCGTAGGTCACCGATTGGCGGAGCTGGTACAGAAAAGTAATCATTAACATTATATATATACACGAAATTAACGCAATAATATATTATAATATAGATAATTTATAATCCAATTATAAAATATAATATTAATTTAATAGAATCGATTATCTATCAAATGTATATTTAATTTATTTGTGTTATCTATTGATTTTTAATAATATACCATTAATTTACAAATAGGCATAATTATATATAGTAATATTAATAATATTTCATTATATAATATAAATATTCTGTAAACAATTTAAATCGCTTATATATGTGTGGGTATGTGCGCGTGTGGGTATGTATATGTGCATTGGCTTACCATAAACACATGGAAAGTGATCAATACTAATCCAGCTAATTGGCAGCAGGATAATTCTCTCAGAACTGTGCTATCGACGGCGAAGTTCATCGCGTATATGTAGGTGTTGCTAAGTACCACTAGAATGATGACCACCAGTTGATCTAGAACCTTCTTCATTAGAACCCATCCTCTTTTTAAAGTTAGAGGTTCTGGATTCATTCGCTGCGTATGTTTCAATGGGTTCGTATATTTGTTAATGTGTATGTATGTGTGTATGTATGTATGTGTATGTGATTACGAATCTGTGATATTTAACTAAAATTATATACAATATTTGTTATTATATAATATTATACATTTATAAGAATTCATATCAAAAATTAATAATGTATATTAATAAATTAAAATATTTAAATTAAAACTTATTTATCGATGATACTATATCAATAAAAATACTTATATTTTATTAATTAAAGATAGTAATGAGGTGCCTATGAAAAATTATAATATTATATTACAAACACAATTCAAATAGGTGTCGTAATTCTGCATAGGGGAGTTAAACATTCTAGATATGTTGAACACGTAAATAAACATGTCTAACAGACCGTAGCCCTTTCCGTCGCATGCCTAGTGATACATGTTAATTAGTTCACAATTATATATGTATATATATATAATAATTCATATTTATGGGTAAAAGTAAAGATAAATATAGTATTTTTTAATAAAATAAGTTTCTCAATTTATGTATTTATTATATTATTATTTTTAAATACATGTATGTTAATATATAAATATTAAATTATTGTTATCGTTTATTAAATATTTTTATATTATATGACTATTCTATGTGTTAAATTGTTAAATATACTCATCAATAAAACAACAATTTATCATCGTCATCATCATCATCATCACCATCATAGTCATCACCATCATAATTATCAACAGTAGAATTATTAGCATTATCATCATCATCACAATCATCATCATCATCATCATCATATTATCATCAGTGCAAGCATCACCAGCAGAAGTTCATCATCATCACCACCAGCATTATCATCGTATACCAGCATCATCATCATCATCATTACCAGCATCACAATCAGAAGCTCACCATCACCACCATCATCATCGTCGTATACCTCATCATCATTATTAGTAGGATAATGCATCACAAACCAACCGAATAGTTATCATGCATGTCCATCAGAAAACTGGATATCTTCAGATCATAATACCTCAGTATATTATGGCAGATGAATGGTGTAAGTGTGTATGTCTTATGATCCATAAACGTGAATACCTATATTGAGTAGAGATATATAATAGATTTAACAATAATATGAAAATATAGAGTTAAAAATATAGACCTAACACGTGACCTTATTTATATTATTATTTATATCGATTTTTCGTAATAACAATGCATTAATATTTACTTTGTATAAAGTTATTGCCAAAATAAACTATATGAAACTGTTTTCGATGATATTATTGGTAATATATTCGACAATTTTATATTCCGGTTCGGCACACATATTTTAATATTTTAATTACTATCGATACTTCTATTTAGAAACACATCTAAAGGCATGTGTCTTTGTCGTCAATGTTTATGTAATCATATCAAAATATGAATACAAAATTAAATTTATTTTAATTAACATAATATATAGAATTAACTTATATAAAATATAGAGACAGTTATTAATTAAATTAAATATAATAGACTAGATAATTAGACAAAGTAAAAGAAAAATTATGTTAATTGTATTTAAATTATATTATTTTATTAGAAAATAACGTTAAATATAACTTCCTTATTATAGAGGTGATGGTTTTTAAAACATGCAATAATATGTACATCATTTATAACTTTTGTATGTGAACAATGTTACCGAACATATTACCGGACACATTTCCGGTTAGTTTGTGTGTGGCATAGGCTACGATATATTATAAATATAATTATAAATATATAATAATACTATGTTTTATTATTTTATATAACTTATAATATATGTATATATATATATATATATATATATATATATATATATATATATATATATATATATATATATATATATCTATATATATATATACATATATGTGTACGGTTATTTGTTCTATTTACTATGTTCACTAACTAATTTATTATATTGTAAATAATATAGTACTGATTATCTAATATATATATATATATGTGTGTGTGTGTGTATATTATTGTATGTGGTCAAAAGAATATTTACTAAAGTTATTATGAATATATTAAACATGTCGAGAATATTATTTTCTGTAGGCAATGTACATATCATATATTTAGTAATACATCTATTGTGCACTGTTTATTGTATGTTTACATTGTCTGAAGTATTAAATTGGGTTCCTAAAAGTCTTCTTTAGTTTTAAAAATAATGTTAGTTTCTTATGTGACGTATGCATGTGGTCAATAATAAAGTAATGTAAAATTGGATTAAATATTAAACTTTGATTAGTAAAAAGGTGGTCATGGGTATATATCTTAGTATGATATTAATATTTAACATATGTAATTATTAAATATAGAATATTAAATTTGAAGTGAGATAAAGTTACTATAACATTTTGAGGAAAATAGACTACATTACATTACATAAATATAAAAAATATTCAAAAACTATTGAAAAGATATTATAATTATCAGAATAAATAAATGTAACTATACGTTGTATACGGCAGTGTTCATCACTATATCTGGTTACTATTACACGATTCAACACGGTAACATAATTGTAAGGTTGAACTTTAAGAATATCAAAAATATTATCATTTAAGTTTATTCTCGTATACGGAATATATTTTATATTCAGATTTTCATTAGTAGCCCATGGGCATAGTATCACATATAGTGCAACGTAAACTTAACTCTACTCGATAATATAGCATACGTAAAATAACATGTACATACTAGTATGTGTATGTTATATTTATGTACTATATATCAATAGGTGATACTATATATAGTATCGAAGATTTTTAGAAGAAAAATATTTGCTAGTATACTAGATGTGTATATGTTGAAGACTATAAAAGATATAAAGATTATATTTAATTAGATTTAATCTAATTAAAATTAGTTACATCTATTATTATATCATTATGTGATATCATAAGGTAATTCATATTTATTAAATGTTTTAGATACATAAATAAGTATATATATATATATATATATATATATATATTTAATAATAATATAATAATAATAACATCAACATTTAGGCATGACCATTACCATGCATGGTAAACATAGAGCTAGAGAGACATTTCTCTCTAGCTCTGCGATGGTAAACGAAGAAGTATATATATATATATACATACTTATTTACTATATACAATATCTGAATACAAATAGTTAAGTATATATGTATACATAGTTTAAACAGAATTACTTACGATCCAGTGGCAGAAATGGGGCATCGCTACAAACATCGCTACCATGAGAACAATGGAAGGAATCTTACAGGGCTTAGTCAGGTAGGCTAAGGCGTAACTGACAGCTAGGAACATCAACATAAACAATGGTAACTGGTAGCCTACCCATGCTACTGTACAGCATACCGTGTACACCGACTGCATCAAGTATAGGCCCTGTTCGTGTGTAGTATTGTGTAAGTATTGTATTAGTATTAATGAAAGCATATATATATATATATATATACTTTTAAATAAAGCATATATTCTATTGTTATATATATTGTAGATATTCTTCATTCTCTATATTGAATTGCATATAACATATATGTATAACATACTATATATAGTGCCCGTTACACTATAGTGTCTGATTATTGTCAGAAACATTTAAACTTTATTAAATTATTATATATTTTGTAACCTATTACGTCAATCAATACATCAATAATAATAATTATTATAATATTAGTATATTTATAATTATGTATATGCCTTACTTTAATGTTGAATAATTGCATAACCACAGTTACAATTACATATACTGCAAAATATAATCCAATAGATTTAAATGATTCAAAATGTTCATATGTATATGAGCCCAGTACATCCTTATAATTATGATAAATTAGTTATAATATTTAATATATATATATATATATATATTGTTATTGTTATTTTCATTTGGTGGAGTTCTGTTATTATGTATAATATAATAATACTCAGAGTTCGCTTAAAAGCCTAGATGAATGAAAAAGCAAAAGCTTATCTGGTCATTCACCTATTTACGAAATTACGAGAAGTATATTAGGAAACGATAATATATAAATAAAATATATATATATAAAAATATATAAAAATAAGATGTTATTAAAAATGTATTACATAAAGTGTATATAATATAAAATATTACAAACAATCAATCTATAATACTATTAAATTAAATATAAATGAAATAAACATAATTTTTTTAAAAATAAACACAAATTTAAAAAAATTTAAAACAATACTAGATATAAGGCTGCTATTAAGTACAACAAAGGATAATACCATTGCCACCGAGTATACCCAGGATGCGTAGAACATCAACTTTCAGGTAAGGGTGCTCCAAATCCTATATCATTAGGGATTACACCATTGCCAGAGGTGTAAACGCTGATATTCTTATTCCCCGATGCATACTTTACATCCCTAATACACCCAATGACTCAAGCATATCCAATCATGTACCCAAACACACCCACATACACTAATATATACTAATATATGATAAAACAAAAAAACAAAAATTATACATTATAATGATAAATATAAAAATTATATAAATTAAATTAGAAATTAAAAAAAAGAAAATAATTAATATTACACTACAATAATTTTAAAATAATATTAAATAATATTTCTCGTAATCTCTCTCATCATGTATAAAACATAAATATAAATTGTAAAATACTAGATAACTTATAATAACAAATAGTAAGTAACATAATGCATAACTGTAATATATCCTACATATATATAATATTATATAAATTAATATATAATATACATGGAATAAAAATAAATCATAGATATATAGAAAACATATAATATATAGAATAAATCAAGAAAAATATTACCATAATAAAAAAATAATAAAAGAAATATTTTTTTTAAATCAAAAAAAAAAAAAAAAAAGATTATATATTTATCAGTAGAAATATTATAATGCATGCCACCTAAAAAAATCGAATATTATTTAATTATAAAAAATGTAATTAAAAGAAATATTAAAATGTTATAAATAAATTGATATCTTTAGTTATAGTTGTATAAAAGTAAAAGTAAAAGTAAAAGTTCATACGAAAATGATGTAAAAATGTATGTGTAATTATATAAAATATATATCATTAGTCAATTAGATGAAAATGATAATAAAGTAGAATAAAAGTAAGTGTATATACAAAATATAATATAATAATTTTTTAATTTGTAAAATTTAACATTAGTCAATAAAATAAAATTGTTAATAAAAGTATATCATTAGTCTTTATATAAACTTATTAAATATTTTTTATAATTTTTATTAAATTTATTTGGATTATTATTGTATTTCAGATTTATGTTTAGGTTATTCCATAATTGTGGTCCAACATTAGTCAAACAAAAAGCTTTTCGATCTGTTCTGACTTTTATTCTATAAAATAGATTTTTATTATAAGTTTTTATTTTATATAATTTCTGTAAATTTATAGGCAACATTTATTATATATATATATATATATATATATATATACTAACGAAATATTCTCCAGGAATAATGCTATCAGTTAATTTATATTTGTACACTGAAATAAATATAATGTAGTTATATATTTTATAATTAAATCTATATATATATATATAGGACAGGATAGGATAGGATGGTTTATTTATACACCAAATATGGTAAAGAAAGATTACCCTCACTGGTGTTGTGAACGAACAAACAAAACAAAACAATAACATTAAATAAAGTAGCAATATAATATATAAAAATATAGATGGAACCAGATCAACATCAAGGAGGGGTTACTTTAAGTTTAAATTTAAATAGTCTTTGAGACTATTAGCAAATACGTGAGGCGACTTCAATCTTCGTAGGCGGTAAGGCAACATATTCCATGTAGTAGGAGCCATGCTTGTAAAGGAGCGAGAACGCATCACGTTACGAGTAACAGGTAAGTCAAGTAGTGTGGCATCAGACGAGCGCAGATGTGGGAGGATGTTGCGACGAGTGAGCAATGCACATAAGTATGCAGGTCTGCCTAGGAATAGTGTTTTATGTGTTAAGCAGAGAAGCCTAAATTGGCACCGTTTTCTAAACGATAGCCATTTCATATTGCATTGGTGGGTGTCAGTTAAAGCATGATCCCGTCGCTTAAGCCTATGAACTAATCTTACGGATGAGCGAATAATTCGGTCAACTTTAATAACTTCAGAGTTCTTAATTCCATAGAATAGAGAACAGCAATAGTCTAATCGAGATAATACTAGGGCATTGAGAAGGCGCTTAGTGATGTTGGGCGAACAATAGTTTCTAATGTGACGAATTGTTCTCAAATAGATATTAGCGGATTTAGAGATTGCATTTATATGAGCACCGTACGATAGAGTACTATCAATTAAAACACCAAGATTGCGCACAGATTCAGAAGGTTTAATAATTATACCGTCAATTGACAGAGTAGGGAAAGTGACAGGTACCTTCGAGATGTTAAGAAGTTCAGTTTTTGTAGTATTGACTAAGAGGTCATTAGTTAGTAACCAGTAAGTGATCTCAGAGGTACAATCTGACAGCTCAGAGTTAGAGTTCATAGAGTCAATGGGCAGTTTCAGTAGTAGTTGAATGTCATCAGCATATATATGGTAATAGATATTAGGGTATTTTCGAATAATATTAGAGATAGGACGTAAGTATATAGAGAAAAGAAGTAGCACAAGAACTGATCCCTGAGGGACCCAAATAAGAATATTGGTGGGAGGTGATATGAAGTCATTGATTTTAACAGACGAAGTTCGATCAGTGATGAACGACATTAGCCACTTAAGGGGGGAACCTTCAATACCAAGTTCGATGATACGGTTAATTAGGATCGAATGGTTGAGCATGTCAAATGCACTAGAAAGGTCAATTAGGAGTAGTTGTACGCAATGAGACGAGTCAAGCGAGTTATGAATCAGGTCAGTGACATGTGTGAGGGCAGTCTCAATATATATTTAATATATATATATTATATATATTAATTTGTCAAAATGTATTCAATCTAAGTATAAATAAATAATATTTTCCAGTATATATAATTTTTCTAATAATCATATTTATTATAAATTATCATACAGCGATTATAATATGTTAATTATCCCATGGGATACATATACATACATAATGTAATATTTTATATGAATAATTTATGAGATAAAGTAAATTAATAGTGTAAATAATTAGAGATATTTAGATTACTACAAAATGAAGTCAACTATGCCATTAATTGATTCATCATTATTATGGTGACGTTCTTTGAAAATTCTTTGAAATTATATTGTTATTTTTATTGTTACTTTATGTTAACGGAGTCCTTTCATCCCATACAGGAACTTAGATGAAATGTTCACTTAGAACCATATGGCTCTAATGTGCCTTCGAAGCCGCCCTCATGTTAATACAGCCATGGTGTTAAATAGATACGATTATTTATATTATATGAATTGTATATATATATATATATATATAGACAATTATAAAAAATCACTTCTAAATATTATTTTTAGATCTATTTTATTGGTCCAGACATAAACACACGACACTCGGTTTTCCCGTCATGTCCTTTCCCGTCATGTCCTACATATTGTGTGAAGCATTAGCCAAATGAGCAACACAGTTAATATGACTAGAAATATGATATAAATATAACTATATATAGTTATATATAATGTGTACAAATACTGTAATAAATACTAATAAGTGTATGAGTTACAAATATTGTTATAAATATAACAATATAACAAATTGTAAAAGAAGAATTTTATATAAGGAAACTTGATGAATATTTAATTATATTTTTTAGAAATGTTTAATTAATAAATATTAGAAATTATATATAATTGTATATTGTGATAATATAGGTTCTTAGTAAGAACGTCTTACCACAAAATCTGGCCTGACATTAATAGCCATATGTCGATATGTTTCAAATTATGTCTTTCAGATTATTATAATTTGCTTGAAATTACGATATTTAGTAAAGTATCCGATATCTTAAAAATTAATAATTTTTAATTATCCGATATCTGTCTATACAAAATGGGCCAGATTTGTTAGTATAAACGATGATTTAAGATAAATATATATATAAAGAGTATTCTTGTACATCCAGTATAATCATCATTATAATGCTAAATTCATACTATATGCTGAATATAAACGCATACCTGCTAAAGTAAAACTCTATGACTATAATTATATGATAATATTAATAAGAATAATATTAACATCTGTGAATATTTGATTTTTTTTTTAATTCGCGTGTAAAATTTACAAAGAAGTACAGCCAATAGAAACAGAGTGCGGAATACATTATCTTATACGTGATTTGTTCCCATATATTGTGATCTTCCGTTATCCAATGAATATCGTCAATAGTCTTTATTTCTCTTTCCTTTTTATTAAATAATTTTAATAATAAATACATATATAAATTCTTTTATAAATATATATATAATATTTATTTAAATAATTATGTATCATGACGATATATATTTATATATATACGACATAAATTGCAGATACAAATGTACCCTTCAAAAAAGACTCATTTATACAAAAACAAAAATTTTAATATTTAAATATTAATATTTTATTTCTTGTGCGCAAAATCATGTTTTATTATTTAAGTTTTTCAATTTCTTGTTATATAGTAGAAAAAAACAAGAACAATATGTAGTAGTGCTGTAAATGAACTCGGACAGTTCGAACAAGTATCGAACAGTATCGAACTTTGATACTTCGAACTTTGAGAAATAATTCGGTTTCGAACTTTTGATACATCGAACTTATGACTTTCGAACTTTGAACTTTAAATTCAAGTATCGAACTTTCGTAATTCGAACTTTTTATGCAATTATCGAACTTGCGATCATATGTTTGATAATATAATTAATGTAAGTTATCCAAAGTATCGGGTCAGTCTCAGTCTCTGTTATCTAAAGCATTCATGCATCCTAGTCTCAGTTACCCAAAGCATTGATGAGGTCTCAGTATTGGTTACCCAAATAATCGATGTAGATATTAGATAATAAAAACCTAAATTATCCACCTATGGAAATAATAACTTTTATTTATACACAGGTTATGTAAGAGATATATAGACTAATAATTATATCTATAATAAATAATTAAAAATCATGATTAAAATGTAACACAAAAAGCATCGTTTGTGTTCGGTTATATCTAGTAAGAGTCTCAATTTTGTTTGAGCCCATTACGTAATAGTAATGGTTCGTTTGTTTGCTTATAGATTCAATTAGGCATATTTTACCCAAAGGCACGGCTCTATCAAAATACTTGGCGTAATTTATAAAATACCGAATACGGACATCCCCGTTATCTATGGAATTAAAAGATTAAATAAAATTTAAAAATCACACTAATATCTATAATTATGTAATATTAATATATTGTAATGTATGAATAAAAATATTAAGTCATAACATATTAAGACCATTTATTGTTAAAGTGTCCGCATTAGGTTACGTTCCCCTATAGCTATGGGTTAAAGAATATATTGATTTATGGAGTATAGATAGCACACGTAATTTACACCTGAGGGAGAAGGGTATCCACATACGAGATTATTAATGAGATATGGTAGTAGAGATTCAGTCATGTTATACAGTAAGTAGTACTTATTGAGGAACGGATAATCTGATTTAGTGGATCAGTAGCTTTAGTAGGAATTAGATTCAGTAGGGAAGAACAGTAGTAAAGTCGGGAAAATACAAGAGGGTTTATTAGAGTTTTCGTAAGGTTATTGGAATGTGAGATCCGTATTTTTTTAATTCTGAAGATGTGAAAGTTGGAGGATTGCCAGATATGAAGTAAACTATTTTAATGCTAAGCCAGGTATACCCATCAAAGTATGTCGCGAGATTAATATTGTATGGTCCAAGGTGTCAGCAGATGAGAGATCAAGTTGGTTATCTGGCAATACGTGTTGCTATTTAAGTTTGATAATATTGTGTCAGTAATACGGAAGAGAGCTAATTAGGTCGAATGACCCTTATGAAAATCGCTTTGAAACGGGTAGAAAAGATTAGTTATATTTATATGGGTGATAAGTTGTTTGGATACAATTATTTTAATATTTTACTTAATAAGTGTTGGAGATCGGGTGATGATTTCTAAGGGAGTTTGTGTCAAGGTTTTGTTTTTTTTAGAATAGGATAAATATGTCAGTCTTAAGGCAGGGTGAAACATGGCCAGAGTTTAGTGAGTTCTTAATAACATCCAAGAAAACAGGAATAAATAAGGGTAAAAGTGTGTGATTTAATGATAAATGTAGGGGTTTAGTAGGGGAGGTACAGTGAGAGTTTATGAGTAGGACATTTACTTCATACAGTGAAGGGATATTGAATATACTTAATAAGTCAATAGAAAAGGTAATATAGATAGTAGGATTGAGTATAGATGGTGTAGACGCTCAAATAATATTATTAATGCTTGCAATTTTATTTTTAAAGAATTTTTCAAAAAGATATCATAATTGAAAATTTGACGTGTTCGGTAGAATGGGGAGGATTTTTTGTTTGGAGATGAGAGAATTTTATTTGTCATTTTAAATGATTTGCGAGGATTGGAGAGATCAGTGTTATCTCTTTGTTATGATAGATGGATTTTGAACGGGATATAGTAGATTTGTAATTTTGTCTAGCTAGTGATAGAGTTAATTTTGAGTAGAAGGATTTTTAAGAAATTTGCAAACACTCTTCTTGAAGATGAAAAGTTCGTGAGAGAACCAAGGAGAAAAAGGGCGGTCGGTAATTATAAATATCTATATATATATATATATATATATATATATACAGAAATATATATGTGTTTATATATATGAGAAGTGTTTTCTCATAACCAAAGGCTCTAATGTCCCTTCAAACACACTATAATGATAATGAATCAAAGTATATGTGTGTATATATTGGGTATCAACAATAGAAAATATTATATTTTATTTTTGAGCCATTTTGGGCATTATTTTATTACACTTAGATAATTATTTCTACTATTATTGATGTGTCTAAATAAATTATTATTATTATTATTATTATTAATATATTAATATGTTTATATATTACTATTAATCATATTTAATTACTAAAAATAATAAATATAAAACCTTTATTTCTCCTATGGGTTCACAATTATTTAAACATTTTTGCGTATCATTTATATTAACTTTCATTATATTTTTACCCATTGGGTTTTTAGATATTTTCTTATTCTTTTTACCACCCATGTTTAATAAATACTATTTGTAATATTAAATATATTGAATTCAAATTATATTAATTAAAAATAATACTTTGTTATTAAATATATATTTGTTATATAAATATTTAAAATAATATTGTGTATTATTTGTTTATTTTTTATATAACAATTTTTTAAATATTAATTTTTTATATTTATATATATCGTTTTATACTAAAAATAAATACACAACACTATCTAATAATGAAATAATAAAAGCTATCATCATCAATCAATTGAAGTTAAATAATAATATTAATAATAACATCTCTTTGTGTCAAATTGATATAACCCCTGGTAAACAACTAATCGAAGCACCACACCAATATAATAATATAATATGTTAATATATGTATTCTATATAGATTATATAAATTGATTTGTATGTTATTAATATTACTGTATAGTTGGTATATTCACTCCATGAATTATAATTATCAAAGGCATTTACGTAAATGTATCAAGGGGTTGGCTTAATTTCTAAAGTGGGTGTATTTATATATGTTACTATAAATATACTTTAAATGTAGTATTGTAGTATTTAAAATTTTATATGAGTAAATATATTAAACGATACCCTATCACATCTGATGGGGTGCGTAAATTCCTATGCCTACTAGTAATTATATATTATATTATTACTAGTACCCAACAAGTACAATAACTCACCTGATGGAATTTCGAAAAATTTATTAAATATATTATCATTTCAATTATACTATCCTCTTTCAATCTTATATACTAATAATCTTATAACAGGAATATGCCCGGATATATGGAAATGTTCACATATCATCCCAATTTGTTTTAAACTGCGATACAACGAAACCAATTAAGTATCATCTATAAGCATATTAACAAGTATATTAATACTAGTTTAAAACATCCTCTCGCATTATCTTACTTTCTATTTACGTTATAATATATTTATAGATATATTACACAACATCATGGTATTGTTATGTATACAATACCTTGGTATACTGCAGTATGGTTTTCTCAGGGTAATCGACTGGCCTGCAACTAATATCTTTATACATGCATATATATATATATATATATATATATATCTAGAGATTGGTCATCGCTATATGATATTGTTTATATATATTTAGCAAAAGCATTCGATAAAGTATCACACACTAAATTATTGCATAAATTATCTCATTATGTGATTTGTGGTGATGTAATTATTTAGTTTAAATCATACTTAAATAATCGTAAATAACGAGTACAAATTAATAATACGTTTTCTAACCAGATACAGGTTATATCGGTTGTTCCACAATTATCAGTTATTAGTCCATTGTTATTTCTGATCTATATAAATGATCTCCCTAATATAATAAATAATTCGATTAATAACTTTCTATTTGCAGATGATACTAAATTGTCATTTTCGTTCAAACCCAATGATAGTAGTTTCTCTTTCTGCAAAATATCCTCGATAATATAAATAATTTGCTGAAAATAAGGGAACTCGAATTGGCTCCGATGAAATACGTAGAGATGCGATTAGGAAATACGTTTCCCGCTCATATATATAATTTAAATGTTCACACTTCACCAATTAAATCTAGTTTTAAAGATGTATTTATTACATTTAGTAATAATATGAGTTTAAATATTCATATTTCGAGTTTTAATATATATATATATATATATATATATATATATATATATATCATATGTCATACGTCCTTTAGTTGAATCTTATTCTTCTGTTTGGAATCCTGATCCATTGTATATAATTTATTCATACTACATTGAAAATATTCACAAATATTTCACTAGACGATTATTTACTAGATGTAATATTCCCAAATATTCTTACACCGATAGACTTATATTTCTCAATATTAAAGCATTATCACTTCACATGTTGTCAACAAATCTGGAGTTAACGTACAAGATACTTAATGGCTTTGTGATGTCGATCCTGACAAGATATTCTACGTATACAGCAATAGATATAGAGGGCCTGCATAAAAGATAAGAAAGATCCCTTGCATAACTTATGCACGCCTGATTTACTTCAGCAATAGAGTATCTACTGATTGGAATTATCTTACCATCAATATAACATCCAGTAAATCAATAGTCGGTTTGCATGACGCATTGAAACTTACCTCGTTAAAACATCTCGTTTTTAAAACATACCAATATATTATAATATTATATATCTTTATTTTTATTTCATGTTTTCTCATAAATAGGCTGAAATCCCGTATTATAATTGTTGGTTTAGCTCTGTGTTTGTGGCATACTTGTGATAAGTGATTTAGTTCTTTACGATCTGTGATATAACTCGGGGAGTAAGGGTGTCAGTATATATTCTATTGGCTTTAGAATATACATATTACATGTGAATTGGTCGCCCCTTACCATAAAGTTTAGTCATCGAAGATCAAAAACAACTAAATTACATCATATATTATGCATACTAATGCATAACTAAACCTGTATTTTCTATGTTAATATTATGTATATTGTTATACTATTTTACTTATGACATGTGTAAACCATTATTCTTTTTTCGTTTATTAGTTATCATTAAATTACTGTTTCGTGTCATGTTATGTTTATTTTGTGTATATATGAAATATATGTAAAATTTGATTTATAAAATTATATAAAATTAATACGATTGGGTGTATAATTAAATTATTTCATTAAAACCATGTATTGTTAATATATGCAATATTTTATAAATTAAATTTCTGACTCTTTTAGATAAAAATATAACAAGATAAATATATAACAATTGTTAACATCATTTAAAATTGTAATATAATAATATTAACAATTGCTCTTAACAGCAATTAAAATAGAAGCAATATTAATATTCAGTTAAATCCCGATTTGTCGGACTCTAAGAGACCGATAAAATATGTCTGAGATATTCTCATTATTTGCATAGATAAAAACATATTAGCATATATACAATGTTGAGTTAGCGGGAGTTCATGGCACATATATATATATATATATATATATATATATATATATATATGTTGTACGGTCGCCGTATAGACGTGGTAATGTTATCCACAGAAGAAAGAACAACTGTGTTTCTGTTTTAATCAACTTTATTCAGTATCAACCTATATAGGATAGTATGTAATAATAATAATAATAATAACAATAATATAATAATAATAGTTTACCGTGTATGCGGGTTCGTCGATTATATATTCTAGTTAATAAATAAATGACACTATACGTTGTAACAAATAACATAAATGCTGATCACTATTTAGTGAACGCGTTCCACTCCAGTGCATCGGATAGTGGCAGTGTATTTATAGAATACCGATTGCGCTAGCTACAATATACATTCGCAGTTGAGGCGCTCTTGTACAATAATATAAATCTATCATGACTCACTCTATAACATATATATATATATATATATATATATATATATATATATATATATATATATATATATATATATATATATATATATATATATATATATATATATGTAGATGATCATCAAATAGTCATCATATTATTATTGATGACTTTGATTAACGATATTATAAAATCTGAATATGTTTCATATTTTAAAAATAAAATAAACAAAATCTGTTTTGACAAACACATTTTTTTAACATAAATTTATAATTTTATATTGATTTATGTTTCAGTTTGTATCTTAATTATTGCATTATCTCTTCCATTTTTTTTTCTTTGTAGAATATTTGGGTTTTTATATATTTTTTCAAATTTACTATAATATTAATATTTCATTATTATTACAGATTTTAAATTTTGAGGTATTACTTTATTTTTGTTATATCTGTATTATATTTTGTCATATATATATATATATATATATATATATATATATATATATATATGTTTCAAATGTATTATATTATTAAAATACAATATTAATAATTTACTATTATTTCAGATTATAGTGATAAGTATTATATTATTTGTTTCGTAATATTATTGGTTTGTTTTATTATTAACGTGTTCTGTTTGTGTATAGGTATAGGTATAGGTATCATATGAATGAATGAATGAATGAATTCAGTTTATAGACAAAGTCTAAGGAGGATCAGTGAAAGCGATTAGCTTTATTGATTCGAAACCTCCTAACAGTATGTGCAATGTCAAATCATCATTTCCATTCAAATAAAATAATAAAATAGAAATAATGATAAACATAATAATAAAATCATATTAATATAAAAAAAACAATGAAATGATTAAAAGGTTAATCACATACGAAAATAATAAAATTTAAAATTAGAAACAAAGATAAAATATAAAATTACAATAATAAAGGAGATATAAATAAAGTTGATACAGATTATAAAAATAAAAGTTGTGATTCGTGATTCAAAGTTAAATTGTAAAGAAAGAGAAAATTAAATAATTTGTACTATCAATATGACATATAATTTAATACTGTTTAAATAAAAACTAAAATTAAAACTGTTAAAGAAATAATTGATTATTATATAATAAGCATAACAATGTAATAGGTTAATATCGCGATAGTGTAATATGAAAAAAAAGAAAAATGAAGATAAAATAAATTAAATAATTTTTTTAGATTTTGTTTTAATACTGTAATGTAAACATGTTTATAATTTTAATACTGTTTTTTTTTTAAGATTATAATACTTTTATAATTTTTATATTTTTTAATACTTTTTAATTTGTAATAGTTTATTTTGAATACTGTTTATAATTTAAATTTTGTAATACTGTTTATAATAAAAATGTGTAAATTTTGTAATACTGTTTATAATAAATATGTGTAATTGTTTTAGAATGATTAAAAAAAAGATGTTTGCCAAAATTATAATAATTAATATTTATAAAAAAATTAACAATACTGTTTAATAAAAAATGATTTTAATACTTTCTTCAGTTTTAAAGTATGAGTAATTGTATTAGTTTTTAAAATATTATTAAACATTATTAAATTATAAAGTTTAGGTCCTTTGAAAAATATTGTATTTTGGAATCTATTGGTTTTCATAAGTGGTAAAATAAATTTGGTTTTATTTCTATTAAATTTAAAATAATCAGTTATATCGTTAACATATTTATTATTTAAAAGATTATATATAATTAAAATATTTCTAAAAGTTATAAGATCATCAAGTTTTAAAATGTTACTATTATAAAATAAAATTGATGTATGCGATAATCTTATTAATGGTAATTTTGAATTGTCAATAATCTTTTTATTAATTATTCTTATTATTTTTTGTTGTGATAAATTTAATATATTTAAATTAGAATTATAAATATTACCCCATATTTCAATACCATATGTTAAATTAGATAAAAACAAAGAGTTGTATAATAAAATCAAATTTTTAATATTTAAATATGATAACCTTTTAATTAAGTATATTATTTTTGAAAGTTTCATATTTAAATTATCAATATGTATATTAAATGATAATTTTGTATCTAAATACAAACCCAAAAATTTATAGTTATCTACAATATCAATTTTTATATTGTCAATTGTTATATCATTAGTCAATTTAGTATTAAAATATGGAAGTATTTTAGTTTTTTGTATATTAAGTTTTAAATTATTTATATCGAACCAATATTTTAATTTATCCATATATATTTGAAGTAATTTTGTTAGTTCAACATCACTATTAGCGTAAACTGTTAGTGATGTATCGTCAGCATATAAATTTAAATTAATATTATTCACATTTTTAAAAACATTTGGTAGGTCATTTATAAAAATTATAAAAAATAAGGGCCCCAGAACAGAACCTTGAGGAACCCCGTACTTAACATATTTAGTATTCGATAATGAATTATTTATTTTTGTGGTAAATGTTCTGTTATTTAAATAACTTTTTATTAAATTATATATATTTCCTCTTATTCCATATATTTCAAGTTTTTTTAATAATAATACATGATCAACAACATCGAAAGCTTTTTTCAGATCAAGAAAAATTGTTGCAATTTTTTTATGTTCACTATTTTTTTGTAGAATATAATGCTGAATGTTTAAAAGCGATATCGTTGTATTAGATTTTGGAATAAAACCATATTGATTCTTATTTATTATTTTATGTTTAATTATGAAATTGGATAATCTATTATATATAATTTTTTCAAATATTTTACTAATTTGTGGTAAAAGTGCAATTGGGCGGTAATTAATAATATTTTTATTATCATTATTTTTAAATAGTGGTTTTATAATTGATTTTTTCATATCGGTTGGAAATAGTCCAGTTACAATACTATTATTAAATATATGATTTATAGGATATAAAATACAATTAATAATCTGTTTTATCAATGACATATCATAATTATTTACATCCATGGATACTTTAGATTTCATGCTATTAGTAACGTTAATTATTTCACTATTGGTAATAGGTATGAAATAAAAACTATATGGATTATATATTAGTAATTTTAAATCATTGTTACTACTATTATGTATTGTATTCACAATATTTTCACCAATATTAGAAAAATAGTTATTAAAATATTCGCATTGATCTTTTTCATTATGTATTTCAATACCATTGTAAATAAATATATTTGGAAAGTTATTATATTTTTTATTAATTAGTTTATTAATTATTTTCCAATTATCACTTTGATTATTTTTAGAAAATAATTCATTATAATATTTATTTTTTTGAAATTTTAAATGTTTGATTAATTTATTTTTTATTTTTTTATATCTCATTAGCGCAATTTGACATTTATGTTTTTTATAAAATGAAAACAGTTTATTCTTTTTTTTAATGGCATTTTTAAGTTTATTTGTAATCCAAGGATTAATATAATCGTTTTTTATATTTGTATGTATTAAAGGACAATGTTTATCCATTAGAAAATTTAACTTTTTAATAAAACATGAGTAATAATGTAAAGGGTCATTACTTACAATTTCATTTTGCCAATTTATAATATTCAATTCTTTTTTCAAATCATTGATATTTTTTTTATTTCTAATGTATGGTTTAGTATTAGTATTATGTAAATTTGTATGTTTAAAATTAAAAATTAAAAATAAAATAGAGTGATCTGTTATATCAGATTCTATAATACCGCTAGTTAATATATTTTTACTATTAGTTATGATATTATCTATTAATGTATTTGTATTTATTGTTGTACGGGTATATATATTAATAATGGACGAGAGACCTAATTGAGTTAGTATATAATTAAAATTTTGTGTAGTATTTGAATTTTTTGAAAATTCTATATTAAAATCTCCGCATAGAAATATATCTTTATTAATATAATTTGAAAATAAATTAAAAATTAAATCATTGAATACAGTAGTATCACTATCAGGCGAGCGGTATATAGCAGATAAAATATTGTGTTTTTTTGATTTTTCATCTATTATTTGAATAGAAACAATATCAATTGAATCTGTAATTAAAATAGATAGATTATCAATTATTGATGTTTTATACATTTTTTTCACTAAAATAGCTACACCACCACCTCTTTTTTTATTTTTAAATGATCTATTCATTTGGTATATATTATAATTTTTAAAATAAATAATATGATCATCATATTTAGTAAGCCACGTTTCAGTAAAAATTAGTATATCTGGTTCATATGTAAATAAACCTAGAAAAGTTAAAAAGTTATCTATATTTTTGTTAAAACTACGTATATTTAAAATAATTATCGATAAGTTATTTAAAAAGTCATAATTTAATTTATTATATTCATAAAGTGTATATATTTTAGGTTCCATTTTGTGATTCAATTATTGTATGTGAAATTAATTTAAAGTTATTATTAATAAATCTAACTTTAAATATAGTATTATTATTTGTTTTATCTTTAGCTTCAGTTAGTAGTTTTTTTTGTGTTATTAATTGTTCAGTAGTAAATTCATGTGAAATTCCAATTCTGCTATATTTTGTATTTTTTAATTTATATGCCATATTTAATATATGCATTTTATCTAGCTCTGTGTTTAAAGTAATTTTAATAGGCCTAATTGTATTATTTATTATTTCATTGGTTTCACTATCTATATTTATTTTACCAATTATATGTATATTTTGTATGGATATATTTTCAACATCACTAATTTCACTAATAATACTATTAATTGAATCTTTATCATATTTAAATTTATCTATTTTTTTATTAAATTTTTTTTCTTCTATATTATATATTATGAGAGTTTTTTTACGATTACTATCTTCATATATATTTTCAATATTTTTGGTTACAGTACATTTAATTTCATCAAGATTTTTAGTTACCATACTAGAATATAATATTGTATTGCTATCATTATGTTTATTATTATTTTTAATTTGTGTTTGTAACTCTAATATAGTATCTTTTAGATCTATAATAATTGTATTATGTTGTTCAATAATAGCTTTAATATTAGTATCAAACATATCTTTAATATAATTTTTAATAGAGTCAGATAATTCAGAATTTGACATTCTACCATTAGCCATAATTATTATGTAAATTAAATAAATATATAAATAAATATAATTATATATCCATATATATATATACACCTATATAAAATATAAATTATTATATATATATATACAAATGATAGTTAATGTATATTAAATAGTAAATGATTTATAGAGAAATATATAATTGTAATACATACGATTTTATAACAAATTTTAAATTAAATAACTTATCTGAATGTTGATTTGGTTGAATGCACAATATGGTAAAAACACGACCGTTCACTATGAATGCCTAAACACGAATGACATATATATAGTTATTATTAAAAATGTATTATACAATTAAAATATAAAATTAATAATCTATGATAGTATTAATAATATATTATTACAGATTTTGATAAGTATATATACTATATTATTACATTATTTGTTTGTTTCATATATATGTATATATATGTTTCATATTGTATACTATATATATAGTATACTAGTATTGGTTTATTTGATTTTTAACATGTTCTGTTTATAATATATTTAAAATTTATCATTTAAATATTAAACTATATAACCGATAATGTATTACTATTACAGGGTACAAAGATAAGAATAATTCAAATAAGTTCAAATGAAATTGAATATATCGATCCCATTTTCAAAATAATGTATTTTATTTCTATTTTCTATCATTTTTCGTTTATTTTTACAGTAACTATAAAACGTTTAAATTTCTTTAATTTCGTTAATTTCATATTATTCTTTGTTTATTTATATAACGTATGTTATCGTTAGAAAATAGTTATACTTTATACTTACAATTATATATTTAAACCATGTATTTTCTTAAATAAATGATCAATCAATAAATTCAATAAGTTTATTAACTACGTAATTTGGTAAATATTATTTTTAGGGATAAAAAAAGCGTTTTATTTATTATTAGTAATAACTATAATAACTAAATTTAGCAAATTTTATAACTTTAAATTAAATATAATTTATCAATATTAGAAATTATAAAAAATATTATCGTAATTTAAATGTCACTTACAATTATGCCCGTATTTATATTTATTATATTTAATATGTCGTGGCTTGTGCACGGATTACCTATCGTAAACGAAAGCTGCATTCATGATAATGTAGCATATATTAATTGCGTCGAAAATATCAAATTTTCAGTACAAAAATATAGATCATCGAAAGGAGAATACATGGAAATCAAATATTCCGCGTTTAATCAAGAATTCGTTCTAACCCTAAAAAGAAAACCTATTGACGACATCACGATACACTCGCACACGCAGACTACACTCACCGTAACATCGGTATACGTCGGTCATATTCAACATAAACCCGACTCCTATTTCTACGGCAACTACCGGAACGGGCGATTCTCCGGCGAATTGGACGACGGTCACCTGACCTATACCATAGAACATATCGACGAGCGCACGATTAGCGTCCGTCTTAGCAACGCCAACCACTCGACGTGGGCATTCACGTCCGACAACGAACCCCCGCCGCTGCCGGCTAAGAAGCGGCGTTCCAGAAGATCGACCGCCGCGAAACAGAGACCGTACAACGTCTGTAAACTGAACGTCGTGATAAGCAACCACTACTTCCTGGACATCTGCGGCAACGACGTATCGGCGTGCGTCGGCCGCGTCTTGTGGTACGTGAACTTCGTGGACAAGTACTTCCGGCGCGTGGATTTCGACGACGACGGCGTCATCGAAAACATCGGCTTCGTTCTGAAACACCTGACCATATTACCCGACAACGGACCGCTGAAAACGGCGACCGATTCTCACGTGGCCAGCAGCGTTCTCGGTAACTTCACGCGCTTCGACCACCCGAACATATGCCTGAACGTACTGTTCCTGAACAAGGTGTTACGCGACGGCGTGATAGGGTTGGCCTACGTACCCGAGTTCGGACGGGTGAAAACCCCGGGCGGCATATGTTACCGAAGCACGTTTAACTCCGAACACCTGAACTCTTTACTGGTCACCGAAGCCAGTAACGACGGTCGTCTGGTCATGCGCTACGTGGCCTTGACCTTAATGCACGAACTGGGTCACGCGTTCGGCGCCTCGCACGACGAACAGAAGCGTTGCAGCAACGACCGCGGCTTCGGCAACTTCATCATGTACAGCTCGACCGAGAAGCTGATCAACCCGAACGTGGTTCAGTTCTCGATCTGCAGTAAGATGTCGGTGGAGACGGTGGTGCGAGCTATAGGCGCCCAGTGTTTGGTGGAACGTCGCACGCACCGTCACTGCGGCGATTATCAAACGGACGCCGGTGAGGAGTGCGACTGCGGACTAGACGGCGACCTTTGCCTCGAGTTCGACCGCTGTTGCGAGCCTCCCGTCTCCGGTCGCGGCACCTGTCGTATTAACCGAGACATGGGCTTCGTGTGCAGTAGCGTGACGTCGCCGTGTTGCGCCTCCGGCTGTCAGATAGAGGTGCACTCGGTTCGATGTCGACGCGGGGACGAATGTACTAAGGACGTGTACTGCGATGGCACGTCGTACGAGTGTCCGCGCTCGATACCGGAAACGGACGGTACCCGATGCGGTTCCGGAAGTCGCGTGTGCTTCGGTGGGAAGTGTGTTGGTTCGCTGTGTCGACAGTTCGGCTGGTTGGATTGTTTCTGTAACGCCAGCCTGGCGAGTATGTGTTCGCGATGCTGTCGTCGAGACCACGCCTCCGAGTGTAGGCCCGCCCACCGGCTCGACCAATCGGATGAGTTGACCGAGGATATTCGTCTTCAGGAGTCGGATATCTGTTTGTACGGCGAGGGATTCTGTAAATACGACGGCACCTGTCAGATGTTCAGCCACGTGTACGGGGATGAAACCTCTAACTTCGAACACTACGTATTCGATAACGTGAAGTTAATGAACCTAGCGTTGTTGACTGTGTGTTTAATTACTATCTTTTTACAAGTTAGTACTTTATTTATAATATATATTAATATATCGTTATTACTAAATCTATGCGCATATTTACACATACACAATTTTCCTTAGATAAATAAATGTTATAGGGACACGTTGACAAATTTAGCAATTCATACATCGAAACTGGTTATTTATAATATATATATATATATATTTATTTATATATATATTAGAATATTTTAAATAAATCATAAATATTAATATCATATATGATTATTATAAATTAAAAAAGTATATATATATATATTTATAAATAAATCACTCAATATTTATATATTTAATTTAACTTAGATAATATTTACATTTATTTAATGGTATCAACATTTATAAAATATTATATAATAGATAATATATGATATTGAAAAAATGTAAATAAAAAAGCAAATATAACGCCAACTTAATAGACGCTAACTAAAAATTTATAATTTCAGAACGCATTCTTCCAAATAATCGACTCGCAGAAATTTAATTCCTCGGAAGCATTACAACATTTAGAAATGCTAATCTGTAAACATGTCAAGTGTATAGATAGGGCAACTGAGAAGTTAAGTCACATACAAGCCATGGCGAGATTACAGGTTTTATATTTATCATGTTATGCGTATTCGATATTTCGTATTATATTTTAATTAATTTAATTTAAGTATGTAATAAAATTATATGTAAGAATTACATTTCATTATAATACATATTATGATTGCATTATAATTACATCATTTATTTGTTATGTTTTTTGTTATTAATTTAAGATTTTATTAATATTATTAATTTCATTAAAATAATATTATTTAACAAAAAATCCCAGTTAAATTGGTGTTAATTAAAGTTGTTTATAAAATATTCTGTAAAATATATTGTGGAAATCAAAAAATAGTTAATTAAAGAAAAAAATAAAAATAAAAATGTTATATTAATGTAATATGTATTATGTAATAACAACGCCCACTTCCGTAATACTCGTTGGTAAGCGATTTGATAATTTCAAAACATGAAGTCTACTAATGCATATTTTGTTAAACAAATTAATTCAAATTTCATTTTAAACGTAATTATTTATTATATGATATTATTAACATTAAAATATAATTTAATATATATATATATATATATATATATATATATATATATATATATATATATATATATATATATATACAGGATATTATTATGTCGAGGTATATATATATATATATATATATATATTTATTGTAGGTTTTTCTATATATGTAGAAACATATTTTTCAATTCAATACGAATTATAAATAAATTCGTATTTTTAATAATATATAGAGAAATACAAAATTAAAAATATGAATAAATTTATATTTGGCATATAAATAATTATCTCTTATATATATGATTTAAAATTTGAAATAATTAAAATATAATAAATATACCACTGAAAAGTAATTATTTCGTATTAGATAAGTTATCATTGTATATATAGCGAACAGACTCATCAGTCTGATCAATTCAATCCGAGAATTTAGCCATACTGAAATTTAACATTTTCTTTATGATATATGGAGTTATAGATTTTCTAATTGTAAAGTATAGCATATGTATAATAACATAATAAAAGTACAATAGCTCACGCGTGTACCTATAGCATGTCATTGACCACAGCATAAGTAATACTACGATAATATATATCGACTTATTTAACTGACATTTTGTCTATGCTCTTTAAAGATATATGTCAACGAATAGAAATAATAGTTTTCTTATTACATACATATGTATACTATACAAGATTTATAGATCAATTTAAAATATAAATAAAAAAATATACCCCTTTATAATATTGTAATATAAGTATCTAGTATAATATCTAAGCATATATGCAAAGGAAATAAATATCATATTCTGACAATTCGACTTAATAAAATAATTCGTCTTAGTTTAAATAAACTTTTAATAATTATATAGTTTTAAAAATTAATGTGAATATCTTTAATTGGTTTTCCATTATAAATATCTAAAGATACTTCATAATATTAAGATACGTGTATAAGTTATACATAATTTACTTTAAAATAACATTACGAAATTTCAAAGGTTATTTTTTCAAATATATGAATTCAGGATACATTATAAATACCCATAATATGATATACTATATAATATTTATATTTCATATGTGATTTGTATCAGATAATATATATTTAATAAATACATTTCAATTATATTTCTAATAAGTAGATGTAAATGATATAAATATAATAATTATATATTTTCAGATTATATTTCCTAATACCAAGACAGAAAAAATAAGTAATCTCGTTAGAATGAAGTCATCAGAAGAAGAAGTAGTAAGAGAACTTTTAATTAGAGGTTTTTACTTTATCATGTGTTTTACTTTATATTATGTTATAACATATATGTTATAGCATATATATAGGTCTATAACCTATAGTCTATAACCATTTACTGATTAGTACCTATAGATATATCTTAAAATAACAATTATTTATGACTAAATATTATTTTAAAATAAACTAAAATACAATTTATATATATGTATATATATATATATATATATATATAATTTAATAACAATTGTTATTCTTGTTATATCTTAAGATATTGTTAATTTAGTAATCATAATATAATATGCTAAAATATTATGAATACTGATTACATCATTTTAAAAGATATATATATATATATATATATATATATATTACGTATCTACCCACTTTTATTCCATAATTTACTAATATATATATAGGTATTATCTATATATAAAATATAATAAATACATACATTTAATTTAACATATGATTATGAATCGCACTCTCGTCAAGTGAATATTTAGTGAGGTAATGTGTAGGTTCAGTGCATTTCATGACATACTATCTAATATTTATATATATATATATATATATATGACTTTATATTTATATATATAACAAATATGATGACAAATTAGAAATAAGCTATGGCGGTATACAATAATATTCTGCTGTTCAACTTGTAAACAATAATCTATTTCATATGACTTTTAATTTACACGCAATAATTATTTATCTTAATTTTGTAATTTTTTGAATCTCTAAATTATTTATTAAATAATATAATTGTATATAATAAGTTAATATGTTAATGATATTTCAGTGTATTAATATATTGTTATTATACAAGTAGTAGTGTATTCAATTATATAACGTTGTTTTTAGCAATAATATTATATTGTATTCGCTAGGAATAATTAACTGCAATGATAGAATTCTGACTAATGTATGATATAAATTTATGAATTACAATTTCTTATAATAATATATTAATTCTATATTATGAATTGTTCGTGATTATAATTAATATATTATATGTTTTGTAATCTATAGTTTAGTTATTTATCTTTTCCATTATAATTATAATTATTCAGGAATTCCTCAAATATTATACTACCATTTCTATAGATTTCATCATTATGTTGCATTTTATATACATGTATTCATGAAAAAAATATATATTATGTATGTATATATATATATATATATATATGTGTGTGTAAAATATAATATAACTTATACTATATTTAAATCTTATAATAGCTGAACCAATGATGAAAATATTCGAAGAAGGATAGCGTGTAAAGTACAAAGACATATAGTATAGATATAAATAGTGTAATATACCCCATAAATAACTACTAAATAGTTATAAAAATATCATATATTTATAATAAAATATGTAATTAATAATATTATCAAATAAATTAATTGTTTAAATTAATATAATATCTTCTTTGTGTATATAATATTTGTAATAGTGTATTTAATAAAACTGAGTATGTCTATAGACGATCATCCTATCAGATAAACTCCTTATCAAATAGATCTGATCTGATATGGGGCGGAAGTAAATTATATTATTTAGTTCGAAGATATATTAAATAAGTTACCCAGAAGTTATATGAAGTGATACATTACTGATAGTCATAGGTGAATAAGAGTTAAGGTTGTGAAGATAAGTTACAAGAAAGTTTAAATATGGAGTGGAGTGAGAAATTCAGTAACATAATAGAATATGTATATATAAATATGTATTAATACATTTTATAATATTATTTTACTAAAAATAAACTGTATGGGGTAATGATAAGGTTTGATTATGTATTAATGTATTTTCTAAATACACGAGTGGTGCGATAACAACTGCACTTGAACTTTAGATGAATACCAGTAAACTCGGACCACTTTTGAATAAGATTCGGCCCATTTTAAAATAACTATATATAGTATACTTCTATAATATGGGTTAAAGCATAAAAGTGGTCCGAGTTTTCTTCAAAAGTGGTCCGAGTTTATTTCAAAATTGGTAACAGTTTACCTGGTACGAGTTTACCGGTTCCACTCTATATATGTCTATATAGAATCTGCATGCAATATATAACAATTAATTAATATATTAGTTATAAGTACGGATATGTTTAATATCTTTCATATTCTTAAGATTATATATATATATAGGTGTGCATTAATATCTCTATTAGCTATTGATTACTTTACTTTAATCCCGTGACTCTGCAATCGTATACGTATACCTTATAGATGGAACATTAACACTTCTTTTTGCACAATAACATATCCAATCGTCTCGGTCCAGTGTCGTAAACAAGAGTTCGTCAAGATTATTTAATGTCCATTCATAAATATTATGCATCCGATTTAACTTTGGAGCTTTAACTTTCCTGCGATTTAGGATTGTGTTTGATAGATAATTGTAGCGAGTGGTGTGACCTATAGGTTGGCTATAGCCAACTAAGTTGTCGCTTCTTTAATACGGCGAGAATAGAGACCTAATTTCCAACAATTGATTCCTTTATTTCTTTTACGATCACGTTATTTATTCTGTGTCGATATGTTATACCTAAGAGGTGCACCTGAGTGATCACTAGAGTTGTTCTCGAAAGTTTTTATTTTATTATAATAATATATATTTTATTTCCATAGATTCTAGAATTGTCATGACTCACATCCATATACAAATATCGAGATGATGATAATGATGATAGGTATTTATTTAGACACTAAAATAATATTATATTCTTGAGAGTGTCTTATCTAATCTTATTTTTTAAATATTGTCAAGGTCATATCTGAGAGTACTAAGGATTTATATAGGTTGTACTTTAAGGTTAATTTAATCGTTTTGATTGTACAGATCTTATCAAATATTACAAACCATGACTCACGACACTTTCACTAAAAACCGTCTATTTTGAGTATAGCACTTGGCTATTTGAATTGTATTACTTCTTCGAGTTCTACTCAATTCACTATTATCTTAGCATGTATACATGTATATATATATAGTGTTTATTACTATTTACCATGGTTTTGCCTTTTTCACTACTGATTTACATACCTTAATTACCTGCATTTTTGCTAGATTATCGGTTAGTAATTGGAGTTCATAGTTACTTCCGCTGATTAAATCTATATCATCTGCAAATGTTTTATATGTTTCTTCCACCAATATATATATATATATATATATATATATATATATATATATATTGGGATATATATTGAATGGTGATATTTTAATGCATCTAACATCATTTGTCTAGATAAATGTGATAAATGACATCCTGTCGTACACCAAATGTAGTCTTTAAGTAATCACCTATCGTGTTATCTAGGAGAATGTCATTAGTCTAACTTTAATATATATATATATATATCGCTATAGCGATGTTATCAATTACGTTATTCCAATAAATATACAACAATTATACATTGCCTACCAAATACACTGATGCCATACATGATCAAACACTTTTGTGAATTATATGAAATTATGAAATAAATCTATCTATATTTCTATATATTTTCCATTATTATTTTTCAATTTATGGTTTGTTCTACGGTACTTCTATAAGTACTGAAGCCTGCTTGTTCTTCAGCTATAGATGAATACATACTAATAGTATGATACTATAGTATGTATTCAACCTGTAAATTCAATCGATTCAGTAGAATTGTTAACAATATTTTGCTTGCGTAAATTAGACTGGTGGTTCTATAGTTTGAGAATGTCGCTATCTCTTTTTGTTGGTATTGGTATGACGGTCCATAGAGCTAGAGAGAAAGTTGTTTCTCTCTATCTGTGTATAGGCCATTCATTTTTATTCCTTATAATTTGATTTAATGATGTGATTAATTTTAGTAGTTTTTCCCCACCTTGTTTTATTAGTTAACTTGGGATGTTATCGGGTTCTGGAGTTTCCCCATATTTAAGAAATTTGATCGGATATTTAACTTTTGATTATATTTTATTAATAGCAGCAATAAGAATTATGAAAGAAAGATAATGTTCAAAAATAACAACAATATGTGTGAACTATATTGGTTATTTGTAGTAAGCTGTACAAATAGGGAATGAGATAAGAGATTACGATATATAATAATGAGCCTAGAATTGTATCAGGTAGATTCAAGATGCGCTTTGATTCCTGCATTCAATATTTGGTGAATTACAAATATTTAGTAAATATATGCGTTACGATGAAAGGTTCATTCGTAATGTCTACAAAGTTAAATCAACAATAAAATAACGGATATTGATATTTTTCGGATAAACAATGGTTGATTGATAATTTATT
This sequence comes from Osedax fenrisi, assembly GCA_964019155.1. NCBI lineage: Eukaryota > Metazoa > Annelida > Polychaeta > Sabellida > Siboglinidae > Osedax > Osedax fenrisi. The sequence continues at coordinate 32,033,754 of OZ025240.1, read as the reverse complement.
TAAACACATATAATGCCGAAATATATAATCGAAAGCATATTGTATAGATATTTGCTAACGATAACATACGTTATAGAAATAAATAAATAATAATACTAAATTAAAAAATTACAGAAATTCAAATTTTTTAATTATATTCCTATATGATTTTCTCCTCGAAATCTTAAATGGGTTAAATCGATAAGCTCTGCTTCTTCGTTCACCCCAGGCAATTGCCAAATCTGGTTTTATTATTATATATATATATATTATATATCACTCCCACCCTATATTAGATCCATCAAATCGCATAAAAATATTCAATAAATATATACAAAAATTGATCTGAGGTAACCTGTAATACTAATATTTTTTGTCATCATTATTTTATTTATTAATTTCCTTACGGTTTATCTATTTTATTTGATTATTATTAATGGTATTTATTGTTTTACCAACTTTCATTATTTGTATTCTATATATATATTTACACTTTTGAAATATCATTTATGATAGATTTAAGTGTTTAAATAAACTTTAAATTCATTTTAATTTAATATATTTATATATCAATTCAATTAAATACTATATATATATATAATATATATTATATATATATATATATATATTTGTATATACTATAAAAAGTCGACAATATATTTATAGTTTATCCTACTATTTAATAAGATAAATCTAAATTAAATATTATATTAATACCACACTCCCCTACTCTCAACATGTCCGAAACCTTGGCTTCCATATTGATACCACCCTTTCCCTTTACTATCATCTTATACACATGCATAAATCCATCCACTAACACCTACACTGCCTCCGCTTAATCCGACGCTCCATTCCCCTCCCCATCGCTATTACCATTGCCTCCTCATTCCATCATCCCCTTATACGACTATTGCAACTCCCTACACTTTAACCTCCCGAACTACAAACTCATCAGACTACAGCGACTCCAAAACGCTGTAGTTCGCTGTGTCCATTTACTTCCCCGACGTTCCCCTGACTCCATTACTCCTCTCCTAAAACAACTACACTGGCTGCCAGTCCCCTATCGTATAAAGTACAAACTCTCCCTAACCATCCACAAAGCTATTCACGACAATTCTCCTGACTACCTTGCATCCCTCCTACATCTACACACACCCATCACTACACTCCAGACCAGTTCCTCCAACACCTTTATCCTTACCACTCCCCATTTTTTTACAAACTCCATTCTTCAAATATACGTTCCTTAAGGGCACATTTGCCCTCTCTGTCCCTTACCACTGTATCTCCCTACCCAAACACCTACGAATAAACTCATAAACTCCCTCCTTTAAACGCCACCTCAAGACTCATTACTTCTCTCTTGCCTTCCCTCCCACTCAATAATTTCCATCACACGGACGGCCGATTGCTCACGCACTTGCAGTCCATAAACCAACAAAAGTAAAAAGTAAGTAAGTAAGTTAATATTAATTATAAATGTAATAATACATGTAATAATAAATATATTATATGTAATAGTATATGCTCAAGTTGGATTACATTATTATCCTAATTAATATTGGGTGTAAATTTGAGGTATTTCCGTCAGTGATATTCGTCTGAATTATGTATAAGAACATACATAGTTCATACGAAACTTATATTCTCATTCAGGATTCTCATATAGTAAACCATTGACTTGTATTGATCAATACAAGTCAATGTAATAAATATGTTCACCACTCGATGTATATTAACAGCCATAAGTATTACTGTAATTTAAAACTATTTATATTTGAACGGTTTATACATATTATAATCTTATAAGGAGTATAATTATAAACTAATATATTTATTTAAAATATGATTTCTGGATTTATGTATTCCCAATATGTCCTATTTTCTATTTAGGTATATTCTTTGTTTTATTTCTTAAATCTTTGAAATATAATATAAATAAATAAACATTTATTATACGATTTCAAATTCTAATAATTTTAATATTAGATAAATAATATATCAAAATGCAGGAACAAGTCCTTGAGTTGGGCAAACAGGCCAAGATGCCAAAAGCATCTAAGGTATACTTATTAATTATATAAACATGTAATGATTAAAGTGTAATATGAGCGATAAATTATATTTACATTTAAAATATAAAATTTATATTTATAATAAATATAATTTTAATCATTAATTAATATAATTATTATGAGTATAATATTATATTATACTAAATGTATTAATTATTAGGAATATAATAATATTAATTACATAATACTCATCATATTTAATATATTGGTATAACAATGAGATTTTTTATTTGTATTGATGCTGGTATTCAATAATTAGTACCATTGGAAAGAGCATGAAAAAGTAATATAAGAGTCATATATTAATATTTTAATCAGACAAATTAAAAAAAAGTTATAGGTCAAAAAATGAAAATTTATTAGTAAAATATTAGCAAATTTACATGTTAAGTATACGCATTGTTTGGTCATGAAAATAAAATGTAATGTACATCATTTGTTAATTAATATACATCAATGTTGTATACATTGTTCTTTTAAATATATTCTATGATATTTAATTATAAAAATTATATTATTTTTTTCAAAATGGTCAATATTCAACAAGTTATTAATTTTTTAAATATTTTTTAAAATATTTGTTATAAAATTAAAATTATTAAATAGCGCAATACAAATTAAAATATTAATTAATGATAAGTAAAATTTATTAAAAAATGTTTTAATTAAAATTAAAATTAATAAATAAATATAATATTATTAATCTTTATAAAAGATTTTATTATATAAAATAGTTATTTTAATAACCTAACTACTCATTATAATAGTTATATTTAAATATTTATTTATTTTTTAAATAATTATATATTTAAAATACATCTTACCTTGACTTTAAAAAAAGTAAAGGAAGTAACTTTGATTGATTTATTATTATGACGGGATAATAAATCATATTCCACTAATTTTTATTAATTATGATTGGATCAAATATATCAATTATTAAAAGTTATTTTAAAACATTTTAAAATGATAGTTTTTTTTAAATTTAAATAAATAAATGAATGCATATCGGACACCCAATAAGATGCTTTGAACTTTTTTGAATCTCACTGTTATACCTATATATTATATTTATAATATAATATATTAAAATGTTAATCATATCAATAAAATATAATATATTATACTATTAGAATCTAGTACTAGATGTACAGACTAACGACAATTTTATTTTCGAACAAATTTCAATATAATTTTAAAATATATCATATTGTACTACTATAATAGTAACTATGATATTATAGGGAAATACGGACAGTAGGCAACAATTAAATAATTATAAATAGCAAAGTTCACGTGTGGCGCATTATACGCTCTAGTGAACACAAAAATAAAATATGAATTATATAGTAATATATAATAATAATTATTAATGGATTTAAATTTGACTTTCTCCAATTTTATTGATATGAATCATTTCCAGTAACTTTTATTATTACTTTTATTATCATATTTTAATATAGTTTTAAAAGAAAAGAAATTTTCAAAGATAATACATTCATAATTAAAATGTAAGATATTTAATGCATATTCACAGATTTTCTTAAATCATAATTTCCACTATTTATTTATATTTCAATGTCAATTAATTGAACTTAATTCAATTTTTAAATAACATAAAAAGACTACCATTACAATATTTTATAATCTAATTAACTTTTCCAGTAACAGCACCCACTTTCTTACAGCAAAACGCTCGCCCATACACACTTAGTAATGGAAATATATACAAATAAAAGTTTCTGGAGATGATTCCTCGTCTATTATAATAGATTTATAATTATAGATTATAATTATATAGTTATTTAATATAATTATTTTAATTGAGTTAATCAAAATATAAATACAGAATTTAGTTTCTTAATATTTTAGTATAGATTACATTTGTAATATTAACAAAATATATAAATTGTATTATAAGATTTCATGAGAGTTACACAAACATAAATTATATTATAATTGGATCATATATTTACTTATAAAACTTAATTTATATTTGTAAGTTACATAATGTAACATTTATATATTTATATAATATACAATATAATGTTATAACAAATTAATTAATATTAGTATTAATGCGTATAATATATCATATTAAGTTAAGATTTTTAGATGAATATCATAAGCTCATATTTTCAGATTTATATTATTTTTTTTTTTTATATTTATAAAAAGCCCAAAATATATAATACTAATAAATATTGATTTCCTATTAAAATATATATTATTGTAACATATTATGTAAGGTCTCTTGAATTTAATTATATATGAATTATATAATAATGTACCAAATATACATTCGTATATATGTATATGACTAATTAATACTCATTTTTTAGCTATCATTAACCCATAAATTATATTATATTAATTATCCTAATGAAATAAATGCTGATATATAACTAATCGTGGTTTTAGGTTAAAAACAAGACTCCAGCCGCGATGCAGATCACCGCTGAGCAACTGTTGCGTGAGGCTAAGGAACGAGAACTTGAACTTGTTCAACCCGTAAGTCACATGTATAGTACTAATGCATGTTAAACTTTCTAGCACTATTTAAATACGTCAGTATCTTAATTATGTTATCTAAATTGTACTATGTATAAATATATATATTATTTTTAATTAAAAGATAGTCAATAGTTCTGAATATTTTTAATATTTGAGTAGATATTTCCATGTATTACAAATTATAAATTCATTTTTTTTATAACATAAATAAAGAAAATGGCCTTCCTTTATAATGTATGATATTACTGTCAACTATAAACTTCAATTATGTTTGTTATTATATTAATTTCAATATATATCTAATTTTCTAATATATCTTTCATCTACATTATAATTATATATATATATATATATATATATATATATATATATATATATATATAATTAAGTTTATATTATAACTTATTAATTTTAATTTCTACTGGTAATTTATCATACCTTATAAAAATTATAATGTATAAAGAGTAGCTATTTATAGTTATTCTTATAATTAATATACAAAATATGTAAATAACCTAAATCAGTTAGAAATTGTTTTATTGATTATTGAAAGTTTGTTAGTTACGTTATAAAGATCTCAGTAACTTATAATCAATGTTGCATTTGACAGCCTCCCAAGCAAAAGATTGCAGATTCCGAAGAGTTAAAGATGTACAGAATGAGAAAACGTAAAGTTTGTTATTAATGTACAACTAAATGTGGGGTCAAATACTTTTTTCAAAAAAAATGAAATACAAATACAAATATTTTAAATATATACTTTATCTATTACAAATATAAATATATAACAAAATACTATATTATAGTTTATTTCATTTTAAAATAATATTAAATGATTTTATTATAATTAATAAACCCTTGATATTTCCTATATGAAATTATTTATAAGATTTGTGTTCTTGATAATTAATAATTGCTTAGATTTCTAGTTATTCATAATCGAGTACAACAATAAAAAATGTTCTGATTAATTATTCAAACACACCATATTAATATATTTAAATAAAAATCCATATTTGGCCCCATCACCGGTCAGAGTAATGTGAAAACTAGAATATTCTTATTTAGGCTTATTTAAGCATATATTGTTACAAAGAGATTGTGTACTAATTACCGTGATTTACATCATAGTCGTTCGAGGATGAACTCAGGAAGAATCGTACGGTGATGTCGAATTGGATGAAATACGCTATTTGGGAAGAAAGTCAAAAAGAAATACAAAGGTCTTCACTAGCACCGACTAAAATTAGCATACGTTAACCTCGTCCTTGTCCTTCTACAGGTCAAGGTCGGTGTTTGAGAGGGCGTTAGACGTGGATCATCGCAACATCACCGTTTGGCTGAAGTATGCCGAGATGGAAATGAGGTTAGTGTGTGTGTGTGAAAGATACGTACTCGTTTTGCGTACTAGTGGTGTAAATGATGCCGAGCCGAAACTTGTATTTTTGGGAAGAAAAATAACAAGCCCGAGTTAAGTTGAGACTTTAGGTAACTGAGATTAAGACTGCATCGATGCTTTAGATTTGACTGGCATCATTTACATCACTAGTTGTAACCTACTAATCAGTAATATTGCTTTTTTGATGATGATCGATTAAGCATAATACTTTGAATATGTAGAATATGAAGTATTTTAGATCCATATTAGCTATTATTATTATGATCGTATAGTTATGTGGCGGCAACGAGGAAAACACTAAGTCTATATCGATGTGAACTAGCTCGAGTTACTCTAATGTAAACAAAATATATACACACTATTCAAACTTTAAAACTTAATAGATATATTCTATTCTATTCTATAATAAGTCTATGCCGAGATACATCGGGAATTTGATTGTATATGCTCTTGAAATAAGTATCTTGAGTGACTGTATCACCACCCCTACACCTCCACCCCTATAACTCTACCCCATCACCTCCACCCCTATACCTCCACCACTATACCTCCACCCCTATACCTCCACACCTACATCTCCACCCCTACACCTCCACCCCTACACCTCCACCCCCATACCTCCACCCCTACACCTCCACCCCTATACCCCTACACCTCCACCCCATACATAGATCGAGGCAAGTGAATCACGCCCGTAACATATGGGACCGTGCTATTATGTTACTACCCAGGGCTAATCAATTCTGGTATAAGTACACATATATGGAGGAACTACTTAAAAATATTGCAGGTAATGTATTAACTTTATATATAATATTGTTCACTTTATTACATTATTTCTAGTTTTGAGCTATCAAAATATTAATGGATTTTCATATTATTATCTATATAAATAGAATTAATAATTGAAATGAATAAATAAATATATTTATTATTTATGGTAGTAAATATTTTAATATACTATTTATCCATACGGATCTATCTAAAAATATATATATATATATATATATACGTATAATATTGTGTACACACAATTATTTATAATGTATAGAGATGTACAGTGTATAAATAAAGATGTTTAATGTATGTGTAACTGGGATGATTACTTAGGTGCAAGACAAGTGTTCGAGCGCTGGATGGAATGGGAGCCCGAGGAGCAGGCGTGGAGATCTTACGTTAACTTTGAGATGAGGTACAAGGAGCTCGATAGGGCTAGGAAGATCTACGAACGATATATCCTTTATTAAGTGCGTTCGATTAGTGTCGTTGGTAGTCGTGGCGATCAGGCAAAGCTAGAATGCACAATATTCAATGTAATAGTTACAATATAATATTTATAGTAAATATTAACAATTAATTTGAATAAAAGTATTGTGAAAAAAAATGTATACTTATATATATATATGCACACATTTATATTTATATTTAATAACATATTAAAATTAAATACTAAAAGTATTTTTAGTTATATTTATGTGTGCAATCATTAGATTTCACTGACAATGTAACTACTAACTACAGAATCAGATATATAATTTACAATTCTATTTAGAAGTATAATTATCATAATCATATCATTTATTAATAATTATCGTATAATCAATATAAATTCGTAACACATATAGAAACATACATAGAAATTACCTCCGCGTACGTACATAAACTCCATCACACACGCACATATATCTATTCCTCCCCACATACCGCACGATTACCCCTTCCTTAACCACCGTGAACTCGTGATAATCCACTCGACCCCTAAGAACTGGCTAAAGTACAGCAAGTTTGAGGAGCGAGCCGGCTACCTGAAGTCAGCGCGCCGTATCTACGAGCGAGCCATCGAGTACTTCGGCGACGATAACATCGACGAGGATCTGTTCGTGTCCTTCGCTAAGTTTGAGGAACAACAGAGAGAGGTAACGCCGTGATCCAAACACACTTTATTTGTATTCGATATTTAGTTCAATATATTTGTATACCATATTGATTTATATATATACATTTATACGTATATAGAAAAAATATATATTATTAAATAAACTTCTCTTTACCTATCCACCTCGTATCGATTTACACGCGTACATAGAACACGCACACGTATCTATGCTACTTAACTACCCTCTCTCTCTCGCGCCCTGCTCCTAATTGACCTCTGACGCAGCACGACAGAGCCCGCGCAATATACAAGTACGCGCTGGATCGTCTGCCTAAAGACCAATGCAACGTTCTGTACCGGCAGTACATCATTCACGAGAAGAAGTTTGGGGACAGGGTCGGCATCGAGAACGTCGTGATCAGTAAGCGGAGGTATAAATACGAACAGGTCAGTACTAGTAGCGCCACCTATTCTTGGCTCGAGTGGTGTATGTGTTAAACATAGGGAGCATGCGATGATATTGCACATGTATATATATATATCACTGGTTGTGGTAATATTTGAAATATTTCAAAAAATGACTAGAAATATATCAAATATAGTTTGTTATAACATATCCAAAAATTAGAGCTCAAAACCATATATAATACCTTATAATCGAATAAAACTCAACCTATTTATAAAAATATAAATATAATATATTTAAATATCAAAAAATATAAATTATAATTTTATACTATTTTTAAACTTGATTTTCTCAGAATAATTATTTTTGCTAGTGTATTCCTAATATATTCTATAACTCCGAAAATAATGATCATAACTAGATGACATTTTCAGTATTTATTACATATTATGTTTATATTATTAAACTATGCTTATACATTTATTTTCATTATATCATATATATATGATTTTATATTATATATATATAAAATAATTTTAAATAAAAATAAAATGAAATACATTTTTACCATCATCATGATGACTTATATTTCCGAAAATACATAATATTTTCTTATGATTCTATAGTTTCTTATAAACAACATTCCACACTACAATATGCCGTTTACAGAATTAAAATAACTTAAATATTTTTAGACTAATAGACTTTAAAAATAAATAAAAATCCCTATCTTTTTACATTGAATTCTCACAACCAGCGTACCCCCTTAATTAGATTAATATGTAAATCCTAGCATGATTTTTATGAGCTACCATGGGTATATGTTTTATAAGCAGTGTTTAGTAACAAAATTACTTGCCAATTAATGGGAGGCACTATTAATAGTTAATGCGATTAGTAAAATACATATAAAGTTGATATACAATCAAACTATTGAAAATATTATGTCTATGCAATAAAAATATACACTTATTTCCATTTTATATGTCCATTTGTTTGCTATCTGAGCAATTAAGAAGTGTCTGTAATTGTATATACATATAAATTATGTCAAATTTCTGATCACAAAATTATTGATATGATTAATTGTACTATTTAGTAAATGCATTAACGTTTTAACACACTATATATATATATATTTTATTATTAAATAAACTTTTCTAACTAGCAAACTCAATCAATTTGCTATTTAGAACTACTTTAGACTATAACAGAGGTATTATAACATTATTAGCTGTAATTCTCAATCATTAACATTTTAGTTGAAAATAAATAAAAATTTGTTTTAGGAAAATAAATATAACTTATATAATACCATCAATAATAAATTAAATATATTTCATCAGTTTTTAGTAGTATAGTGATCTAACTAATACATTATATACATCATTTAGAAATCAGTTAGAATTAACACTTTTATTTTGTGTTAAATATGATCTGTTAAATTTTGTTCAATTACAACACTAGTTTTTAATAATAATCATTATTAAATAAACGATAATTATATTAACCAATATTTATATTTACTATTATACTAATTCATATTATAATTTATATATTAAGATTCATTATTATTAATTATATGTATTTTATGTCATTATAAGTGTTATTATAAATATATATAAGAAATTATTTTTTAAAAAGTAAACAATTATCATTAATAATCAAGTGTATATATTCATAGAGAATTAATATAATTTTCTAAATAAATATATTTAAATCTATAAATGATAATATATTATCTATTAATTCATGTAATTAATGTAGTTCTGAAGTATACACGCATTACTACATGATTACTATGTTTGTCTAACTTCTATCCTAACCCCTGATCTAACTCCTCACCTAACTCCTCGCCTAACCCCTATCCTAACCATCACCTATGCTATCAGGAGATCAAAGAGATCCCTACTAACCCCTCACTATCCTATCAGGAGATCAAAGAGAATCCTACTAACCCCCTCACTATGCTATCAGGAGATCAAAGAGAACCCTACTAACTACGACGCCTGGTTTGACTACATCAGATTGATGGAGAGCGATGCTGACGTTACAAAGACTAGAGATGTTTACGAGAGAGCTATTTCTAACATTCCACCCAGCAAGGTCAGAGAGCCATAGTGACCTTGAAACAATTACTTCTAGTATATTATGCATACTTGGCACAATTAATAATGATGTATATATATATATATATATCATAATAGTTATAATTAAATTATCTAATAAATGTTTAACAAAATATAATCATAATATTATTTATTTTAATCATCGAATATGCATTAACAATTATAAATATAACAAATATTAACTCGATATAAAAGTTCACATAATTATAATAATGATAATAAATGTATCAAATTTAAATATTAATTTAAACTCAATGGAATCACACACAAATAATTAATTTCAACTATCTTTGTATCATAAATGAGCGTAACATCACTAAAAAGAGCCGCACTATTATATCATAGCTACATTACTTAACATTACATAACACAACGACGATGATGACCAATAGGAGAAGAGACATTGGCGTCGCTACATCTACCTGTGGATAAACTATGCAATCTACGAGGAGTTAGAGGTGCCAAAGATTGAAGAAAGCGACGTGGACTCGATGAGGAGCCGAGTGAGAGCCGTGTACGACGCCTGTCTTCAGATCATACCACATTCCAAGTTCACCTTCGCCAAGGTCAAATTTAATGTCTAGTATACATATATATTGGTTGATTTTCTATGTAAACAAATATATAGTTGAAAATATAAAACTATTTGCTAATAATAATATTGCAGATATTCTATTGTATTGTGTGGGTTATTTTTTATGTAAACAAATATATAGTCAATATAATAGTAATAACTATTTATTAACAATAACATCCTTTAGATTACATATATTAGGTGATCATATAGTTTTACTAAATATAATTGTATTTTTCATTTATTTTAAATATTAAATTATTGAATTTAACTCTACAAATTATATTTATATAATATATAGCGATAATTGAATGAAAATACAATATTTATTTTTTTTAATTCTGAAATACTTTTATACTATATTTGTATTTTTTTATAAATAAATTATTGAATATTGAGGATAAATTATTTATTAAATTTTATAATGATTTTAGATATATTTGATACAAAAATATTTAAAATAAAAAATAATAAAAATTGCTTGGCCCATCTAATCGCAATTTTTTTTTTTTACAATATTTCTTATACTGTATACACACTCTTATATTTAATATAATATATATATAATTATTAAATATCAATTTATAATTTATTGGAATAAAAAATAAACATGTATTTATTATCTATTACCATATGAGGCTTATTCTAGTAATATAGTTTACTTATAATTCACTTGATCTATATATTTTATCAAGCATATGATGTTAAACTTGTGATTAAAGACTGAGGTAACAGGGGCATTATTTATAGGGTAAACTAGGAGTTTTATCTATAATTGTTATCTAAACGCATGATAACTTTAGAATTACACAAAATAATAACTATTATTGTTTGTATCTTTTAGATTACATTTAGAACTATATATATATAACAAACATTTAAAACTATAGGAGCATGATAGTGGGAGGATCTATATATCACCAATTTATAAAATAATAACCATTCCAGAAATGTCAATATATATTATAATATATTATATGTAATTAGGTATTATATTTTAGTTTGTTTGTAATATCTGGAGAGTATCGTAATTTTAATATATTCTGGAAGTTTAATTTTTATTTTGTAGCATAATTTAGATTAAAATGATATATCCGATAAATATATTATATATTAAACTAAAAAATTATATTTACATAATATAATAATTGATTTAATTTATGAGTTTTTTAATTAAAATAATCTAATATAAAATCAGTAATTTTGTAATATACAAATTTATATCTATTAAAAATGCCTGCTTTAAAATGTAATATTCAAGAAATGTTTGCGAACCATATAAATCTAAAAAATGAAATATTTTGTTTGGGTAGTTTTCTTAAAACCTTGAAAGAACAGTTATATATATGTAATTATATATTAATTATTATAATAGATATATTTATAATTTAAACATTGAAATATCATTGTTAACATCCTACTCATTATAACCTTGACATGTGTTACATTTACAGGTATGGTTGTTGTACGCCTATTTTGAAGTCAGACAATACGAACTCGGCAAGGCAAGGAAGATTCTCGTTTGTATTCCGATGTAATAATGTAATCTTTACTCGATGTAACCATGATTATATACAACGTTAAGTAATGATGTAATGCGATGTAACATTATTTAATGCAACATTATGTAATGCCATTATTTAATGCAACATTATGTGATGTCATTAATTAATGCAACATTATGTAGTATAACATTGTAGTGTAGCATCACAAACCTAACATGTAATACAACTTTATTTTACTACGCTGTTATATATTGTAATGTAATGTAACGATGTCATTATATAATGATTCTAGTACTATTTCTTAACAATGGCATAGACCACATGATCGATTGACGAGGCATAACAATTACATCACACTCTCTCTCTCTCGTTCAGGGTATGTCACTGGGAAAGTGCGCTAAAGAGAAACTGTTCCGCGGCTACATCGAGATGGAGATACAGCTGCGAGAGTTTGAGAGGTGTCGTATCCTCTACGATAAACTCATCGGATTCTCACCGGAGAACTGCGGCAACTGGATGAAGGTAATCACCACTGCGCGTGCGCGCGTTGGGTCGTGTTCTTATCGATATCTTCGTTAAGTTACGGCTATGTATGCGTGTGTTTTAACGGAAATTAAACCTAAATTATATTATATATGTTAATCCTTTTTATATTATCGTATTAACGAAATATTATCGAATTACATTTTCTAGAAAATATTAAAAAATATCTTAATGATTAAATAAAATTAGAAATAATATTTTTAATAAATTTTATATACACGAGGAAAGCTAAAATATCACAATTTATGATTTGCAATGTTATGTCTTGATATGTCCTCTCGATATATTATAACTTCCCAATTTTATAAAAAATAACATCAAATTTAAATGTTAAAATATTAGTCACTCTAATCACTCTAATGTCATCTACACACATTACACATTAGTGCTTGTCATGCTTGTCATATGTGTAACCTTCATCCTACCACAAATGTATTGATTAATAGGGTGTTCACACCAATTCCGTTTTCCTTACATTACGTGAAATCCATACAGAAAATGAATCATTTACAGAAAATATTCTGTAATGAGTCATATTCCTATTTTTCTGTAATGAAATAGAAATAATCCTATTTTTCTGTACAGAAAAATGAAATACGTAGAGAAATTAAACTTTTTATTAATAATAGGTGGCTTTATATGATTTCATAGTTGTAAATATAATATTTATTAGAAGAATTTTAATAATAAATTTTTTTTTCTGTTGAATTATAATGATATTTTTATAATATTTTCTTCTATATATTGTATAAAATATATTATAATATTATAATATATATTATATATATCATTATATAATATATATATATATATTATAGTAATATATATATATATATATATATATATATATACTAGGGTGGGTGGCCGGCGTTGCCCGTGAATGATACTATTTTAGGTGTGGGTGTAATGGGTTAGTAGAGACTATTGGGTCTTTTTTAGATTTTTATATAATATTTTCTAGCAGTCAGTGGGCCGTTATTTATCTTTTTTTTATTTTAATGAAAAAAAACAATGATAATTTCATAATGTATTTATTAAAACAAAACTTTAACTACTTTGGTCTACTATTACGAATGAGTAAAAGTATTTAACCCAACCTAACCACAACTGTGAAAATATACTTTTATAGGTTCACTCGGGAAGTAATGCAGCTAAAAAAAACCTACCAATATTTAAACTTAACTCAAACTAACCACAACTGTGAAAATAACAGGCTCACTCGGGAAGTAATGCAGCTAAAAAAAACCTACACAAATTAAAACTTAACCCAACCTATCCACAATTATGAAAATATCATTGTATAGGCTCACTCGGGAAGTAATGCAGCTAAAAAAAACCTACACAAATTATAACTTAACCCAACCTATCCACAACTGTGAAAATAACAATATAAATAAATATGCTTTTATAGGGCTCACTCTGGAAGTAATGCAGCTAAAAAAAACCTTCAACAATTAAAACTGAACCCAACCTAACCACAACTGTTAAAATAACAATATATATAAATATGCTTTTATAGGCTCATTCGGGAAGTAATGCAGCTAAAAAAATCTACATAAATTAAAACCTAACCCAACCTAACCACAACAGTGAAAATATAATTGTATAGGCTAACTCGAGAAGTAATGCAGCTAAAAAAACCTACACAAATTAAAACGTAACCCAACATAACCACAACTGTGAAAATATCCTTGTATAGGCTAACTCGGGAAGTAATGCAGCTAAAAAAAACCTACCAATATTAAAACTTAACCCAACCTAACAACAACTGTGAAAATATCCTTGTATAGGCTCAATCGGGAAGTAATGCAGCTAAAAAAAACCTACACAAATTAAAACTTAACCCAACCTATCCACAATTATGAAAATATCATTGTATAGGCTCACTCGGGAAGTAATGCAGCTAAAAAAAACCTACACAAATTATAACTTAACCCAACCTATCCACAACTGTGAAAATAACAATATAAATAAATATGCTTTTATAGGGCTCACTCTGGAAGTAATGCAGCTAAAAAAAACCTTCAACAATTAAAACTTAACCCAACCTAACCACAACTGTTAAAATAACAATATATATAAATATGCTTTTATAGGCTCATTCGGGAAGTAATGCAGCTAAAAAAATCTACATAAATTAAAACCTAACCCATCCTAACCACAACAGTGAAAATATAATTGTATAGGCTAACTCGAGAAGTAATGCAGCTAAAAAAACCTACACAAATTAAAACGTAACCCAACATAACCACAACTGTGAAAATATCCTTGTATAGGCTAACTCGGGAAGTAATGCAGCTAAAAAAAACCTACCAATATTAAAACTTAACCCAACCTAACAACAACTGTGAAAATATCCTTGTATAGGCTCAATCGGGAAGTAATGCAGCTAAAAAAAACCTACACAAATTAAAACTTAACCCAACCTAACCACAACAGTGAAATATACTTTTATATGTCTATCGGGAAGCAATGCAGCTAAAAAAACCTACACAAATTAAAACTTAACCCAACCTAACCACAAGTGTGAAAATATCCTTGTATAGGCTCACTCGGGAAGTAATGCATCTAAAAAAAACACACAAATTAAAACTTAACCCAACCTAACCATAACTGTGAAAATAACAATATAAATGAATATGCTTTTATAGGCTCACTCGGGAAGTAATGCAGCTAAAAAAACCTACAAAATTAAAACTTAACCCAACCTAACCACAACAGAGAAAATATACTTTTATAGGCTAACTCGGGAAGTAATGCATCTAAAAAAAACCTACACAAATTAAAACTTAACCCAACCTAAACACAACTGTTAAAATAACAATATAAATTAATATGCTTTTATAGGCTAACTCGGGAAGTAATGCATCTAAAAAAAACCTACACAAATTAAAACTTAACCCAACCTAAACACAACTGTTAAAATAACAATATAAATGAATATGATTTATAGGCTCACATGGGAAGTAATGCAGCTAAAAAAAATCTACCAATATTAAAACTTAACCCAACCTAAACACAAAAGTGACAATAAATATAACTAAAAATATCAATATATATATATATATATATATTTGTATAGACTCACTCGGTATGTAATTCATATATAATTATAGAATAGATTTTAGAACAAATATTTTTTTATAAATCTATATTTTTTTCTTTGACCTTTATATATGATGACATTTGGCGAAATATTAAAACAGAGATGGAAACCCTATTATTCATAATTTCATAATTTTTCTGATTTTATTATATGTATTTTCGTACTCCTAATCTGATAAATTCATAATTTATACGACAAATTTACCGGAAGTCGGTCAAATAGACTATTCTAAAATCATGTAATTTTCACTTTTTCGGCCGTAGCTCGAAGAATATTAAACATAAGAAGTCAAAATTTATCAAAGTATATTCTATTTTAATTAACTATTTAATAAAGTTAAAATTATTGAAATAGAATAATTATTGTAGATTTTGATTTTTTACATCACCTATGTTTAATAATTTATGTTTACATGGCGTAGATAGGAAATAATTAATATAAACTCGTAAAAAATATTAACTCAATTTACTCGTTCGTGAACTTTTTCTCAATAATACGGGTAAATAAATTCCGATTTACCAATTGTTATTTCGATATTCAAACCGGAAGTACCATTTCGTAAATCTACGTAATGTATTCGAAATTAAAGAAACTAATTTTTACGAAATTATTTACGATAAAATTCTCCACGATAATGTTTGTTATTAAAAATTTGCGTCAAATTTAAATTTTTCGATTACGTAAATCGATCAAAAAATGACACTATTTAACGATTATTGGTATCGCGTGAATACATATTCAAAAAAGTAAATCATTCATGTTATTCCCGCTGCCCCACTTTATCTCCCGACGTTTTCCTTACGTTTTCCTTACGGCGAATTTTAATTATTTGAATTTATACAAAATATTAAATATTAAATTTTAACGATAAAAACCCAAAATACTACCTGAAATATTGCCCGTAGATGAAAATGAGTGTGCACATACTATGTATTCCTAAATATATTTAGAGTAGCTAACCTCATATGTATACATTGGCAAAAAAAAATTTCAAATCGAGAATTATTTGAATTTAAGAATACACTTTGTTGAGATTTTTGACGGAAAAAGACTTTTATGGGCAAGAGATTTTGAAAAATTTTGAAAAAAAATCACACCTCAATTTAAAAAAATTATTTTCCTATCCGTTAACGTCGAGGTTGGGACGGCTCGGCCTCGGCGTACGAGCCCGCCGCGCACCACCTAATTAAAGTATGTTTAGACGAATATATATATAGATACTATTATATATTACTATATAATATATAACTGTTATATTTATATAGTAATATATATATATATATATATATATATATTTAATATGTATGTGTGTGTTTATGTATATGTATATATGTATATTTTATAATTTAGTTTTTTCATTTTCTGTACGGATTTCACATTACGATAACGTAACAAAAACGGATTTGGTGTGAACACCCTATTACACATAACATGATATATATATGCTCGTATATTATGTATATTGTCCATTTGAATACATAATCTATTTCAATAACACATGCACATAATATTGTAATGAACTTCATTAAATTCATCTTATTTCATATATAGACAACTATTTCATTTATTTAATTTTATTTATTTTAAAATATTAATTTTATATCTATAATTAAAGTTTTCGATTATATTTAATTATTATGATTATTTAGCCTATTATTATGAATGATGATAATTAACAATAGTTATATTATTTTAATAATTTAATTAAGATTTATAATATTAATATTGATCTAAATAAATTATTAATTGTATAATTATAATAGCTAGAATGTTGTTAATTATAAGACTTTATATAATTAATTAATTACACAGTATTAAGTCAATATAAATAGGTAGCTGATAAAATGTTATTTTTCCATGATATAATAGATATCCACCTACTTTATGGATTAATAATATTTGTATCTTAAGCTGTCTTCACACCAAGAATACGTACGGATAACCCGAATGGATTGAAAATCCGAGAATATTAGGTTTGAAGTCAATTTTAAATGTTCGGATAAATCCGTACGGATTTATCTGTACGGATTTATTTACGACATGTTCTATAAAATCCGAGCACTGATTGGAATTATGAGAAATTTGAACGTAATTTTAATGTAATTATAATTAAATTAATTTATTTAAAATATATTTATTCATATTATATTTTTATTTTTACATCAAAGATATTATTAGACTTTTTATGATACGCACGAAACACGGCAGATTTTCTGTCCGGATTTATGAATGCTTTAAATATCTTTTATTTTTAAATATCTATCCATGCGGGATATCCGTACGGATTCTTGGTGTGAACTCAGCTTTAGAAATGTTATACTTATGTAAAAAAATAGTCAATTCCCACTAACTCAAACTTTTTATAAGCAATATTTTGATTTTTTATCTAAGTAATTGAATATTATTATAGTTTTTAATATTACAAATTTATAAAATATATAATATAATATTGAAGATCATTTAATATAATCATTTAAATATTATTTTATTCTAAATATTGTATATATATATATAACAAGGTATAATAAAAAATAGTATTTTTAACTTATAAATCTATTTTTTGAATAATATTTTAAAATATATAAATAACGAATTATTAAGCGGGCACCATTTTGTGAAAATATGCACATACAATAACAATAGATAAAGATTACTATACATTACTATAATTAATATAACTCATTACTTTAATATATATAATCTTATAATTGTATTCATATTTGTATTATATTAACTATTGAATAAATTATTATTATAACGACTATTACAATTAATATATCATTACTTAGTATACACTTATTCTCAACTAACTAACCTAACCATACATATTAAATATGTATATGTATAACAATGATCGGCAATAGATGAATTCACGCACACATCTTTGGTTGTAGTATTGCGAACTGGAGACGATCCTGGGAGACGTGGACAGGGCGAGGTCAATCTACGAGCTGTCAATCAACCAGTCTCGTCTGGACATGCCCGAAGTACTGTGGAAAGCCTACATCGACTTCGAACTCGAACAAGAGGAGTTCTCCAATGTGCGACGGCTTTACTTGCGTCTGCTCGACCGCACTCAACATGTCAAGGTCATTGCCGGGGGGGGGGGGGGGCTTTTAGGCTAAACCAGCGCCGCGCAAAGTAGTACGGGCTTTGTTTAAAATATATATATAAAAAAATGTCTTAGTGGCTCAGTTGGTTAAGGCGTTAAACACACAAGCATAGGATACGGGTTAGAGCCTCGTCCGGACCATTGAAATAGTTCTTAAAATATTATTTAGAAGTGATTTTATATAATTGTGTATAAATAAGTGATCTGCTCTCGTTAAAACTATGGATGCCTTAACATGAGATCGGCTTCAAAGGGATATTGAGCCATATATGGTTATAAGTTAAAACTTCATCTATGTTCCTGGATGGGATGAAAGGACTCCACCAAATATAATAACAATATATATATATTAGATAATATTAATTAAGAATAATAATACAAAATTAATGATTAATATAATGCAATATAATAATAATATTGATCATTTATTAGAAGTTTTTTGTTTATAATGTTATTATAAATATAAATAAAAATTGTGCAATATTCTGTTCTTATAAGTGGCTTAAAATTAAGATTGAAATATTTTCTATTGTCACTCATGATGATGTTATATCATGCAAGTATTTCAAAATTAACAATTATATAATAATTTAATTTGTTATTTAAGTATACACAATTAGTAGTTGAATACCTATACAATAATATTCAATTCAATTTTATATTCATTAAGTCCAATTTTTTATTTATATTTATTGCAAGTTAATAATGTAATATATGTTTAAATATTAGGCCATTAAAATTCAGTTTGACTTAAAATACTTGTCAACAAATCGATTCAATATTATATCAATATAGATATAATATCATATAAAAATAGTATATTTAAATTTGATTATAAACTATTAGATTTATTAATCGCGTAATCATTACATACATATTAAGCATTACTCTCGTATAAAGTAGTAACTTCACTACCCATAATGCTCACGACTTCCACCGTTGATGCCATAACAGGTGTGGATAAGTTACGCCCAGTTCGAACTGTCCGTCGCTAAAGCCGACACGGAATACGCTGGTTGTCGTGACGTTTACAAGAAGGCTAACGGAGAACTTAAACTTTCCGACAGCTCCAAAGATGAAAGAGTTCTGCTGCTGGAGGCGTGGTCTTCGTTTGAGGTTTCGCACATCGTACAGCCCCCTAGTGCCATGATAAATTGTAATCAATATATTACCTTATTCCTGTAGTGATATTCAATACTTTTACTTGTCTGTTCAAGTGGGTTCACTGTTTATTTTATTCAATGTAATTAGATATGAATATATTTATTTTTAAAATTGTATTTCACTGGATATAGTTCATATTTTAATATTATTTAAATTGCATAATATTAATATATATATAATGTTAATGATTATTTAGAATATTATAATAATAGTAATATTGGTTTTAAAAATATTTTATTTAAAAAAAAGGTAATAAAATTTATAATCATATAAATCTAATCACAAACATTTTCAATATATATAATATATACATAATATTAAACAAACTATGAACTTGACTAGAGTAGATTAGTAGATTATTGACCGAGTAATAATACATTTTATAAGATAAACTAATATTATGAGATAATCTATATTAAAAATTAACTACATTATTTATCTGTATTTTTGACTCTATTAAAAAAAATTCCACCTGTCAATCAAATGTATTAATATAATATATAATCACAAGGTGTCGCTAGTTGACATGACAATAACTATTGATAAAAACTCTATAACAGTAATCAACCATTTTTTTCAAATTTTTATTTATTCTATGGTGTTCTAAAAATGAAGTTTTGTATATTTTGTTAACCTATATGTTGAAATTTCATACAGAATATGTAATCTAATTTGTAAATATAAAATGTTTTACGTAATTTATTTTAAACCCCTTATTTGTATACATTATAAATAACAATTAAATTATTTTGTTATATTTATGTAGCTAGATAATTATCAAATATTATTCTGTAGTTAAGAATTATTGTTAACTAATTAAAGAGTATATTATCTAGTATTCTATAAATATAGTTTTTAAATCAGTGTATCTAAAAATAACATTATAATATATATAAAGTTGCTATTGTGGTTTTATTAATTTTATAAAATGTACTGAATTATTCATAATGTATATATAACATATGATTTACATTATAATATAATAAATCTAATACATTGTCATGTATAATTAATGTATATCACTTCAATATGCGTATGTACAGCAAGAACACGGTTCGGATGAGAATCAAGAAACGGTGAAGAAAATGTTACCAGATCGTGTTAAGAGAAGACGAAAGATTCAAACTGAACTCGGAGTTATTATTACAATATTTATAACAACGATTTAGGAATTAATTAAATTGTACAACCTCAAATATTTATCCAGTCATCAATTTCTATTTCATATAGATATCACATAAACTAAATATATAATTATTATCAATAGTATATATATATATTTAATTTACTCTACTATTAATATAATTTAAACTATTTTTTTTATTTCAGATCAAATTTCTATATTAAATTATTTAGTTTTAAATTTTAAACCTTTACCAAAGTTTTTTGATATACATATATATATATATATATATATATATATTGAGTTATTTATCAAATATAATTTTAGTTACAGCAATTATTTAAGATTCAATAATTTTTGTTATCTAGTTTATATTAAATTATTTTATAAACATATTTTCTATTTACATATTTTATTTATTTAGGGGGTTTTTTATTTGTATTCATATGATCAGACAAAATTATAAAACAAAGTTATTTCATTAATTAATTATAATATTATTGATTATTATTAATTTTAATTTATATATTTGCATAATATAATTGTTGTTGTTGATTTAATTCGTTTAATTATTTAGGAAATATAAACTTTCATTATATAAAAATAATATCACTAATAATTAACAATTTATTATACAATTATTTGTAAGCAGTTAATTCAATTTAGTAGTTATATTAATTAATAATCATTATTTAGTATTACTAATAAATATAAAAGCAATCTCTATCAATATTAAATAAAAAAATAATCTCATAAGCTATATTACAAAGGCTAAATTATTTTAAGTTGAATATATAATTAATAATAATTAAAAGTTATCATCATAAACAATAAATCTCGAAGATTCATTTGAATCACCCCCCACCCTCTACATACAAGTAGTGTAACATATACTAGCGTTATCGTGACACCCCTGTCCACAGGAAGATGCCGGGTGGGAGGAATACTACGACTACATCTTCCCTGATGACGACACAGCTAAGCCTAACCTTCGACTGTTGGCCATGGCTAAGATGTGGAAACAGAAGCAGGATAACGATGATAGCACTAGCAGTGAAGAGAGCGATGATGATGATGATGATGTGGATGTGCATTCTCAAGGTTACAGTACGACCTTAAGTAAGGCGCTACTTGTTGATTGGTGATTTTCTATTTAAGAAAATATATAGTAAAAGTTGAAGTTAAAATAATTGCGATTCTGACGTTATTGATATACAAAATGATATGAAATTGAATAATTTAGAACGTTTTATAGTTACAGTAAAAATAGAAATAAAATACGTTGTTTTATAAATGAGAACATCAACATATTTGGCTACTCTATTCTTAACTTTAAATAAATGTAATATTATTAACTTTGTAACCTATAATACTAATACATTATTAATTATATATTTTAATATTTAAATCAAATAAACTTATAATAATGCAAAACAAACAAATATAATGTAATTATAATGAATTATTAATTTTATATTTTATAGTAAATTTGAAAAATATATAAAAACCACTAATACAAAAAACTCATTATATGATAAAATATGTATAGAATATTTGTATTTTGATACTGATTTCTAATATTTAATATTAATATTATAATTATACGGTCTTAATTCAATCTTAATTTAGGCTAAATTTCTCCGATATATTATTCATTTTGAGAAATGACTAAACATTAAAGTTTTATTCCCCATCGGAATTAAGCATACAGTACCACATAGTTTATAGCCACTGACACTAGAAATATACAATAGGGAATGCAGAAAGCGCACTGAAGCGTGATGCCAGTAACGACGGTTCGGGAGTAGAGAACGACACGAAAAGATCAAAGAGAAGTGGTTCCTCATCTTCCACCAGCAGTAGAGGATCATCCTCCTCATCAGACTCCGGTAGTTCATCTTCATCGGATAGCAACGATGATGATAAAGAACAAGAAGAAGATAAGAAATGAGACCTATCACTATTTATATCTACGCGCGTGTATCCGCATTTTCATAATCTATTTAAAACTATTATTTTTTATAAATAACTGTAAATAATATTATACTCGTTAGTTATTATATAATAAAATGTATAACTATATTTAAAATACTATAATATTTAAATACTTTAAAAATTAAATATGTAATACCTAAATTTAAATATTAAATGATATTATTTCGTAAGTAAATTCTGATTAAATCTTTATGATGTAGATCTATATTTTTTTTAATATATTTAATCATTTATAATATTAAGTTTATTAATAAATATCCATTTTAACAATTATTTTACTAATAATCTATCATATATATATTCACTTTATAGTAATATAATATATATTTTAATATATGAAATTGTTTTTGAATTTCAATCGATAATAATAGTATACAAAATATAACTTATGAATCATTAATTATATCATAAGTAATGATACAATAACTAAATTATAGATGTTTTATGATTGATTTATAATTTATTTAAGTAAATGCATAGTCGAAAGTATACATATTTTCTAACGATACCATGCGTTATAGAAATAAACAAAGAATATTACAAAATTAAACGTTTTACAATTACCGTAAAAATAAATAAATAATAATCTAAAATAGAAATAAATTATATAGTAAAAATTATCGAAAATAGAAATAAAATACATTGTTATTTTAAATGGCATCGAATTATTAAATTTTATGTAAATATAGTTCAAACGTCTAACGTGATAACTTCATCGTATTGTAATATTATTTAAATATGATTAATAAATACTTATAACAAAAATATGAAATATAAAACATAATTTAATAGTTACATTTTTCTCTACAATTCTATACTATGATAAGATGGGAACCAAATTTAATTTTATAAAATTATTAATTTATGTGTTAATATCTCTTGTCTATATACATATATATTAATTCTAGATAATTTACTATAATGTATCACCTCTTAATAACTCGTGATAAAATATATTATGCCACACAAACCTATAGAAATTAAATATAATGTAAAATTTCATTATTTAATTGGAATATACAAGTATATTGAATGATGTGAGTATAATTTAAAATTAATATTAACATCACGTAAACTGATATATTATTTTATAAAGAGAAAATATCGAGAAATGATAATACATATAAAAATATACAATAATTGATAGATTCCGTATTGAATCTTATTTTTCTCTCGTCGTATTTTATTAATTTTTACATTTCAATCTAATTTATAAAATAATATGAATAAAAATATTCAATAACATATATTATACAAAAAGTAATATCGAATACAAATACTATATGTAATATGTATGTGTATGTGTTTGATGTTTTAATAGTAGATTGATATATCATGATATAATAAAAATCAGAAATGAAACTTCACCAACATATGGATATGTATTTATAATTAAATACTCGCATATCATTTTAATGTATACATTAGTTTTAGTATAACTATGTAATTATAATTACATAATTATAACTATAATATTAACTAGCTCTAAACAATTCGTATAAATATATATATATAAATAATATAATAAGTTTTTAAATTATAAAATATAGTGGAATTATCAAACTTAAACACAATAACATAATGAATAAGAGTAGATCACTTGCGTACTATTTATATCTAATTTATATCTTACATAAATATATCACCATTACGAATTATATGGAACAGGTATATATGGATATTATCATATTAACAATTCTATAATATAGTTAAATTATATATTATTCATGATAATTAAAAATGTATGTATATACATAATTATTATTTTAAAGGATAAGTTATATAGTTATTTTTGTAAATCTTATTTTGAATAAAATATTGTAGTATTAGTTTAAATATATTTGTTATGGATAAAATAAATGTATGATATAAATAATTTTATACTACATAATATTGTTAACACATGGTGTAACCCTACTACAGGCATATAGAGCAATCCACCACGACTCTCCTGACTACCTAGCATCTATAATCAATTACTTAAATTATCAATCAATATCACTACACGATCATACAATACGTTTCGTATTCAACTTCCTCCTAGATATAACGTACATTCAACTAAAATTCGCACATGGGTAATATCAGTCCCATACTCCTGGAACATTCTCCCTACATCCATCCGTACTACACCATCAACTCCAAACTACTGAAAACGCATTTATTCAATCTAAAACATTAATTTCACAAATGTATAGATTGCTTTATAAGTATATTTTGCATTCCAAAATTGTATGTAAATTGATTAATATTATTTCAGTTAATTATTGTCAGTTTATTAGTGTGGTTCCTATTTATATTTAAGTGGATTAAATAATATTGTTTATATCGAATTATACAATTCATTACAAAAATAATTAATATTATGTAGAAAGTATGGCATTATAAAATATATTTTGTTCAATATGTGCTATTTTGACTTCTTAATAATTATAGAATCAACGTATGTAAAGATCTTGGGAAGCATCCTTCTTTAATCCTTCATAAAAATTTTGGTATGTATATTATTTAGCATAACATAGCATGTTATTATAATATAGAAAAGTGGGGAGATTAATTATTACAGATAATATATATAATATTATCCCACTACTAAACATTGGGGGGGGAAATATCCCATCTACAATTTAAACATGCACACATAAATATATATATATATATATATTATATATTGATCCTCATTATACTTTGTATATAAATTGATTTTATTCATATATATATATTATTATATATATATAATGTGTGTGTATGTATTTTTTAATACGTAGCAAAATTTGTTTCAATTTGACATAATTATAAAATCAATTTATAATTATAACATAATTTTAATATTATTAGAAATAAAATTTCACATTGGTAAATAATATTTACTTAATATATATTATATTTACATGATATTATTTTTTTTTAAATCTATTAAATTAATGAAATTTGTTTAATTAATAATATAATGTTATACTTATAAAATAAATTATATAATGTATATTTATGTAAGATATTACAATAATCTATACAAATAAATATATGTATTGATTAACATTAATATAACTGAGTAAAATTAATATTAACAACAAAATAGTGTTAATATTAATTTATATTAAAAATAACGCGAAAAAATGAGGAACGCTTCACGAATTTGCGTGTCATCCTTGCGCAGGGGCCATGCTAATCTTCTCTGTATCGTTCCAATTTTAGAATATGTAGAGCCGAAGCTACTACATTTTATATTGAAAGCATTAGGTTTATATAATCTAAATTGTATTATTATAAGAAAAAATATTTTTTTTAATATCATAAATTAAAAAAAAAATAATTAATATATTTATCATATACTTATACTATTTTATAAGTAATATTTATATCAATATATCAATATAGTTATTTTATTATAAATATAATTATTAAAGACTTTGCAGTGATTATTTATTAAAAATAACTGAATTTCAAATTCAGTTATTTTTCAATTTGAAAATGAATGTTTTTACTTTTTAATTGTTTACTTTGTATTATTTATATCTGAAATATTTACTGTAATTAATATAATTTAAATTAATTAATACTATATTAGTATAGATAAATGTATTATTATACTTTATTAATAAATCATCATGTTAACATCATCGATATAAAGAAACCCTTTATTTATATCGATGGTTAACATGCATATTTCAATTATTTATAATATATAATTTCAAAAAATTATTTCAATAATTCAGTAATTTGTTTACCTAATTTTAAGTTAATTATATTTATGTTATAGCTGTAATCTTTATTAATTTATTTAATGGTATATACCATAACATATGTCATACGACGCCCGACCATCGATGTAAATAAAAGTTGTATTTACATCAATGCGCCCGACACGTATGTATCGAGATATAAATGGGTCTACACTAAACTATATAGTGCCTATAGGCGCGCAGAATTAATTGAATCAATCTGTTTTTTTGTATTGTATTTATAATATATGCCTGAATACCCGAATATACATATATTTATCTGATATTTATAAAATAAATTTATTATATATAAAATATCCTATTGTGTATATATATATATAAGTTACCATTTTTAATTGTTATTTATTCAATATAAGTTTTATTTTAATGTTAATATTATATTAAATATATATAAAATATATATAAATATATATATACAGATATTATTTATATAATACAAACAATAATAACATGTCTGATTTTTATATAAATATCCTTTATAGATTCACATTTTGAGAAAAAAACATTTGAATATATATGAACACATTATATATAAACTTTTTATTTAATTTCAAGACTGTTTTAATGAATAATGTAGTTTTCAACGATACAGTTGTAGTAGTAGCAAAGCCCTTTGGTAGTACGTATTGCCTACTCCCTAATACTACGACCACTACATATACTCCACTACTAGGGAATACTACAATTGCAACCAATACTATTATAATGTTACAAGAGTTTAAACACATGTTGATGTGGAAACTATTTACGTTCAAATGAATTATTGAAGAATGATCACAATTATATAAAAACAACTAGTAGACAGTTCGCAGGTGTTAAATTGAGCAGAATATAACAATAAATAAGGTCATTTAAAATAAATATACATTAATTATTTTAAAAATTAGTAAATGATCAATTATGTTTTATTTTAATTCAGGACTAAAATTATCATTCAATTTCTAAAAAACTAATTGATTAGAAAATAAATACTTACTTTAATTACTAAATAAGTAAAAAAGTATTATATTAATTATGATATTCATCAAAGTATTTCAGTTGTATATTAAATTGTACAAAATAAATAAGTTTTTATTGACATTAGATATTCATAAGTATTTCAAGTTTATTAATTAATAATTATTTCTATTTCATAAAATATTAGTTTATATATTTATAATTATATTAAATATGAACTAGATTATTTCAAAGTATATTTATGTACTACTAAATTAATGTATACATTGTATTTATTTCTGAAATAACATTGATATATTAAAAATATATTTCTAAATTTTACAATTGATGTAAGAGTTTCTCTGTGTATTTACTTTTGTTTAGAAATATAATGGTGGTAATCAATAACTATTAATGAAGATGAAATAAAAAATCTTATTAAATTAAATACAGTATATGACTATGTTTAATATTAAAAATAACTAATTTGATATATATATTTATGAAATAAATAATAAAAATTAAATATTTAACATTTTTAATAAAAATGATGAACGGTCTGAATAAAATAAAGAGTATAAAAAATGAGATGATAAAATTAAGTCGGTATGAATAAAATAATGAGTATAAAAAATGAGATTATAAAAAAAGTATATGAAGAGTATCAAAATATATCAAATTAAATAAATTACAAATAAAACAATTTATCTGCTAATTCTGGTCTGGCATCGGCATGCAGACTTTGCCCAGTAAGGAACGCCAGTTTGTGTGCATATTGACACGGAGCAGGAACCCTGACAGTTCCAGGCCAATTGTAATACAAATGACATAATTTGTAAGTAATACGCTGAATGTGATCAGCCTTTAGTCCAGTTGTGTCATGAATCACATTATATGAGGTCGGAGTGACTGTGCCTTGACGTACGGATTGTGATACAATAAAGAAATCATACCATTCACTTCGGGTGATATCATCATCGATGATTGTTCCAGGTGGGGGGTTAACAAGGTTATTTCCTTGTTTAGAAAAGAAACGATGGTTTATTCTTTTTTTCACAATTATAAATGCTAATCTCGGGCTGTAAATTAAATTAGGTAAATTAATGATTCAAATATTTATTTGAAATTTATAAAATACATACTTGTAATTATTTCCTAATTTCTTGAAGGCTTCAATGAATTGAGGAATTTCATGACTCTTTACAATATCAATTTGTCCATCTCCTACTCCATCTCTATAAATCATTATTCTATCAGGTAACTTCTTATTTACGCGACTATACTCCTTCAATGCTCCTACAAAATAGAAGAAAATATATTTGTATAACCAATAAACAATTATTATACCAACCAATCATGCATATAATCAACTGGTCAAGCAACTCTTGACTGTTGTGTTGGAAGGTGCATTTAGAATAATATTTCGTCAGGCTATTATTCAAAGAAGCAACGAAACCTCCAACACTCATCCCTTTCTTTAGGGAATCGTGATAGCTGTCATATCCGACAACCATTAAATCTTTAAGCTGTCATAAATAATTTAGAATATTAATGCAGGTAAAGGTGATCATAGGAAAAAAAAAATTAGTTAAACTAGATACATCAAAGTTAAAATATTATAGTGAATAAAATAAAAAGAAGTCAAAAAAAATGATCAAGAATTTGGATAACTCTAAAATTCAAATATAATTTTCATTGAAAAAGATACAATATTCACTGTTTAAAAAAAATATGAAATCATTGAAATTAAACACATGGATATAATTTTATGAATCTAACATATTGTTTATTTTATAGATATATAATTAAATAGTACTTAAGCAATCATATTTTTAAGAATAAAATACAACACATTTCGATGCATTTTCTAGAATTGTAAAAATAAATTTTGTTTAAATTTAAAAAATATATATATGCAAAATATAAATATGTTATTACAAATAAATAAACTAATTTACAGCACAAAATATTAGGTTTTTCTTAATGATAATTTTTTCGAAAAAATTACTTTTTTGATTAAATTTTTTATTATTTTTATTTAAAAAATTAAATAATAGTTTTAGCATTCACATATATGTAGTGATTACTTTCAAATCGATAGTAATTATTTTATTAAATTAAACTAGTTAAAAATAAAGTCACAAATTAATTGCATTCACTATTATATGAAATACAAATATTGTATAGTATTATACCTAGGTTTTAAAGGAAAATAACTACTACTTTAATATCATTTTTACACTATTTTAATTCTATTTTTCATATTTATCAAATTTATATCAATATAAAATCTAAATTTCAATATGTTGCTTCCCCAGGGATACGAAACCGGTATCTTACAATTATAACACTCCTACTAATATTATATATTAGGAATATATTAATAAGAATAATAATAGAAACAGTATATATGAAGAATACATTTATTAGAATAATAATAGAAACATTAGTATGAATTTATAAATGTATTTATTGTATTATATAAAATTAATATATTTATATTTAAATACATACATATATAGATAATAGTATATTTATAGAAAATTAATAGATATATATTGTAGAAGTTATATAATATATACGAATAATAAATAGTTATAAATAGTATATATACTATTCTATAGAATCAGTATAAATAATACATCATATAATTATTTGTTCTTTATAGTTGTTTTAAAATGCTTATTTTTATCAGTTTTATTTTACGTAAATAAACCATTTTAAAGATAATATTACAAATAAATAATACATTTTTGTTCTCATGATTTTACCCGTGCCCTTAAAACTTATAATTTGGATATAAAAAATGTATTTACATTATTATTTTATAAAATGTGTTTTATTTAAATAATAATAAAATATATTTTGAGAGCTGTATTTGATCAAATACAACAAAACAAATAGACATTTGATTCATTATTTAAGTATAAATACGTATTTAACCCCATTCCTGATGTTGGTTACTAATTGTAATATATATATATTAACCGGTACATCGACAGTCCATGCTTCTCCTCCTAATTTGCAATTTAACTGGATACATATTTTAGTTGTAACTGACATCAGCATGGGTGGTTTTGATATTGTTCCAACAAAAATAACTTGGCTAGGTACTATAAAATATTATATTAATAATAGTATATTACAAGTTTATAATACACAAACCTCCAACAGTTATACAGCAATGTTTTTTAATAGCATCATATCTATCCTTAACTCTGGAAGACACAATACATATGACTAATTGTAGTCCGGGAATACAGCTATTTCTTAGAGCATTTATATATGTATCCGTCCTATCTACATTTATCGGAATTCTGTACAGAATTGTTTAGAAATAGAATAATTATAGAATAGAATTATATAATAATCATATTATTGATTTACTAACAATTTAGGATTGCCAACAACAAATCCCATCGGTTTTGCAACTTTATGTAATGTTTGGATGAAATTTTTTGCAACGCTTTCATGTTTTGATGCATATATAATTGTCCATCTATCCATTCTAACAGTAGATGTCAACTGATTTCCACGAATAAGTGAATTCCACTCCGCTTCATGAGGCTTGTAGAAAAACTATAAAATAGAGTTATATTTGATTATAATTGTATTGATATAAAATAATATTTTCCCGAATTATTATTAAAAACATAATATACAATATTAATATACATAATAACCGATTTATTATTTCCCTGGTTAATCTTTTCTGGTTGCATAGTTCTTGCAGTTATATCCATTAAATTTTTCGAAAATTCAATACCCCATCCTTTTAACTCTGATACTACCTCTTCATTGCTAATATAATATTTGTATTTAATAATTTAATAATAATTTTTTAATAAAATAATTAACTATATTTACCTCTGTATAGAAGCCATAAAATCTCCGAGAGTTTTAACACGTTGTTGTGGAGGTATTCTAGTAAAGACGGCAATATCTTTCATGACGTTAAAATCAGCTACTGCTTCATCAGACAAGCCAGTAATATGGCAAAGTTCAGGAATCAATAATATTGGACCTTGCATTCCAGCCCTTTCATCTTTTTTCTTAATATTAGATACTAGAAGTGGCTGATTGTTATCCTTGATATCAATTTTGTATTGGTTTTTATAATAATCTATAAAAGATATTTCTTCTCCCCTTTTGGTGAACTTTTTCATAGGTGTGCTATCCCAATTAATATCATCAATTTTATAGGTTTTATTATTGTACCTGAATTACATAAATATATGATGTCATAAATGTATATATTATATTTCTGATATAATAAATGTATACCTTGTTAGAACAATTTGTCCGATGAATTTTTTCTCTGCACTTGCTTTGAAGTTACCCCTATTGGACTCATATAACTGGTATAGAGTTGATAGGACAGTGTCACTTCTTAAAATTTTATGACTGATGTCAGCTTGAAGCAGTATGCTCCTCTCAAATAAGTTAATAGATGTACTGAATCCTGGCCATATATCCAAACTAAATCAAATTTGATAAATTATATATATATATATGAAATATTATATATAATAAAATGTCATTAAATATATATTATATTATTATTAGTACAACATTATAAGCATTATGATAACATAATTTATTTTTCCATATATAAGAATTACATTCTCATAGTATATAAAATTTATCTACATTAAATATACAATGATATAGAATAATTCAATGTAAATAATCTTGTTTTTTATTTTTTTAAATCATCAAAATATAAGTTATAAAACATGATAAAATAAAATATAATAATCGGTATAATAAATAAATTAAATATTGATTATTTTATTTTTTTTAATAGTCAAAAAACTACTTTTTTTAAAATATCCCCTTAATATATAGGATATTATGATATAATTTGTAAATTTTTTAATATATAATACATAATATTGTATATATCGAATTATACAATTAATTACAAAAATAATTAATATTATGTAGAAAGTATGGCATTATAATATGTATTTTGTTCAATGTGTTATTTTGATTTCTTAATAATTATAGAATCAACATATATGTTGATATCATATAAGCATATGTTTTATCATAACATATAGCATGTTATTATAATATAGAAAAGTGGGGAGATTAATTGTTACAGATAATATATATAATATTCTCCCACTACTAACATTGGGGGGGGGGGGGAATATCCCATCTTCAATTTAAACATACAAACATATATATAAAGTGTTGTTAAAAAGTACGGAGTGTAAAAAATATAAAATTTATAAATTTAAAATTATAAAAAACAAGAAAATATTAGTTTTTTAAATTTTACAGTAATATCAAAGATTTTGCGAAGCAAAGATATAACACTCCCTATGCATGCAACGTAATTTAGTAATATCCCCAACCGCTGCTAGCAGTAGTATCGAAATCACTGAAATAGATTAAGGTCGGCTCTGTTTGCATACAACAATGTTTTCATTGCTCTATTAAATGACATGCAATATAAATTAGCTTTTACTCACTAAATATATACTTATAGCATTTAAAACATAAATATCATATTTGTTTGTTATATATTAGTAATGAACACTTAGTTTTCATCATATAAATATTAATTTAAAGCATATTATTTAACATTTTAAAAGTGTATAGTTTAATACGAATTTACATTATAAACAACGCTTAGTTCCTAAAAGTAACCCGCTATAGGTGGCACCAGGGTATTTTGTATACAAATTCGAATTACACGATTTCGCGTAAGTGTTATATCTTTCCTTCGGAAAATCTTTGGTAATATTATATTTTGTATGTATTACTATATCAAACTTACTTGTGCCTTTTAACTTGACTTCCTTTTTCTGGGCTATAATAATTCCTCCCAATTAGTGACATTCCCAAAATATGGAGGATCCTGATAACATTAACATTTTAGTATATGAATATTTTTATTGTAAATAATACCTCTTCATTATGACATTGTAAATTTGTAGCATAGTAGGACTATTTCTTGGTACGATCGAGGTAAATTTAAGTGATATTTTAATAACATCTCCACATTTCAATTTACTTTGTACTTCGGTTGTCTGTATTGTTAACATTATTATTTCATATTAATTATTTAATACAAGGATGTAATATTATTTACAATCGTAATAAAACACATATAATATAGAATTTATCTCATACAATTTGTTAGTTCGTTGTAAAAAATAAAATATTAAATGAGATATAAATTAGAATATTTTATTGACATTCTATAATTGTAATCAATACTGCGTAATATAATTGTTGTTGAAAAATAACAAATAAATTATTATTATACTTTATTAATAAAATTCTATATTAATTATACAAATTTATTTTGTTATCTAAATACGTTTATTTATAAAAATTAATATATTTTCAATTAATTATTTTGTATAGGAATAGTATATTTTATAAATGAAATATTGAAATTACTATTAATTCTGTATATTTCTCTATAATTCCAAATAAAATTATCTTAATTTAATTATTGTTCATAACATATAATTAATATATATATATATATTAATTAGTAATTACAATTAATATTATAATATTTAGCTTACAACTTCATTATCTAAAATCATGAAATAATATATATATAATAAATAACCGTTTTTTCAAACTTCCGACTACAAAATAACACCATTCCGTCGAATGCTTTAACGGGACCAATCAATTCCTTATGTTGTTTTAATAAAAATTTTCTCATATGTATACTATCAATAGACGGTTGGAAATCGACATGATATTGATACAGCGAAAAATTTTTAGATTGGCTCATTGCAAAAAAGTTTGTTATTAAATTTATTTTACTACCATTTGTACCTGTATGAATAAGAATTTAATAAAAAATAATATCTATAGGAAATGTATCTAAATTATTAACCTTGTTTAATGAAACCAGTATTTATACATGACACTGTTTCCATAGACATCCTTGACATGGCACTAATTAATCTTGTATCACCAGATTTATCAATATTTTCACCTGAAGCTCCTCTGTTACTATGACTTACTGCAGGATTTGAAGGTTGAGGAGCTGATTGAGGTGGCGCAGGTCTAGGTTGTTCCGAGTGAATGGGTGGTGTTGATTGATTCGGTGCAGACTGTGGTCCTTTATTAAATTGTTGTGGTGGCCTATTTTGATTATTTGGCCCATCACCCTGTAATTAATTTAATAATATATAATGATCATTTATAATTTTCAACTTGATAAATATTATAAAACATTTATAAAATAATCTAAAGATGTTCACATACGCATCTATTCCAGTAATCGGCTGGAATAATTGCGCAAGTAACAATATTTTAATTATAATATGTACATAGTAAGGAAAACACATTCACGAATATTCAAACAAGTATAAATGCATACGCAATAAATACGTGTCAATCAATTTATAAACTATTAAAAAGATAAACTAATGAACAAAATTTTAATTTATATTCTCTTCTAAGTTTTATCGATTAAACATAATTATAATTAACGTAACTTAATTTTGAAATATATGTTATATAAATATTCTAAATATTATTAACTAAGTATACTGATCTTAAAAATATAATAAATTACGTAAATCTATGAATAAATGTTATATTTTATCATAAAGCCTATATTATTATATTTAACATATAAGTTTATGTAAATATATAAATTTATATTAGTTATATATGTATAATATAATAATTCATATAATTAGGTGTATTATCCTATTTATTTATAATATTATAAGTTTTATATAAATAATGTATGTACGTCGAATATTATGTAATAATGAATGTATGCATAAATTATATAAAAATATATCATAGTTCATAAAATTTATGTATTTCTCGTGTGATAGCACTTAAGGGCAGGGTAACCTTCAATTTTATTTTTTAGGAATTTTTTTTATATTAAAATATTAAAATGTATATATCATATACAATTATATAATATAATTATATATCATATACAATTAAACATAAGTGTCTCAAATACCAAGCTCAATCATACACCTATTCAAGATTGTGGGATTTAATAATTAGAAAACATGCAAGTAAAACAGTAGATGCCTATATTTCTGCTGTTTTTTGAACTTTTGAACTCTTTTATGAATCTTTATACAATTTTCTGAGTATATACATAATATATGGTTACTATTATATAGGTATGTAAGATAACGTAAATATAATTATTTTAAAAATAATAAAAAAAATTGTTAATAAATTTATTTTAAAATAATTTTTATTTAATAATACATTTATTATTTTATGATGTACCTATATAACTAGAGAAGAATTTATTTAGATAATTAAAAAAAATTAGAAAAAATACTCGTAAAAAAAAATATAACCTGTTAAAAAATATCTATTTTCTCCTATATTTTACAGGCAAGGTTACGCCAACCCTTAAAGGGATTTATAATTTTTTTAAATTGGATTATTGTATAAAAATACAAAATGTATTAAAAAAAAGATTTTATTTAAAAATTAGATTTGTACATGTCAAGGTACCATTATTTTTATCGAGAAAAAATGTCAAAACCTATCTTTATATTAATTTATTGTAAAAACTGGTAATAACCGGGAAAATCTAATACCCACAAAATATAAAAACTTTTAAATTGTTGTTATTAAATTTAAAGTAATATTGATTAATTTATCTATATATATATATATATATATATATACATTTTTTGAACTTATTTGCTTTAATTATGCCATTTATAGTAACTTTATTAAAAAAATCACATAGTTTTAGGTCTACAACCCTTATTCATATTGTACAATAAACAAGTTCATGTAATGTGATACATTTCATAAATAAAATAAAATCATAATGTGATATATATATTCATAAAATTACATTACAATGAAAATATTACTATTGTAAAAACACATGTTTTTTTAACTATATTTATTTTGTACTATATAATAAATATTCTATTCAGTATTTTATATATAATTAAAAATATCTTATAATAAATATTGAATGGTATAAAATCAAACAATGAAAATATTATTAGTTCTATTGTATTATATTATTATTAATATATATATATTTTTTTTACAATATTACATTTTACTAATATAAAAATAAATATATATATATATAAATTATTATTAATAATTATTGACTTATTTACTTTATGACTAATAGGGTGTTCACACGATGCGTTTTTGCTTGTCGTACGAACAAATGCTGGACCGAATTCTTCAAAATCATAGATTCGGTCCAGCATTTACTCGGATTCCTATTTTTCTCGTCGTACAGCAAAAATAGAATATATCCTATTTTTTGCTGGACCGAAATAAATGCTGGACCGAAATATCTTACTATATTTGGTAATGTTTACAATATTTTATAAAATTGTTATACTGAATAATTTTTATATAATTAATCGTATTACTACAATATAAAATACAATATAAACATGAATTATATAGAATATACAAAATTAAATAATTCAAGTAAAGATATAATAAAAAGTAGTTTAATTAATGCTTTAAAGAAGGAGAATCCTTGTAAATAATTATGCGCCCATATAGTTCTCGTTCTTCTCTTTTCTAACGAATTAATCAAATTAAATCTACGACATTTTTCCAATTATTAAACATAATAAATTATTTAAATAAGTATCCAAATAAGTATCCATACTTATAATAAATGTAATTATAATAGATAAATTAAAATATTATTTTAATTTGAAATTGTTGTTTATTTACATTATTTTTTATTTCCGCTTTCAGTTGTTGGTAAATATAGTCGTATACGATAATTTAAACCCACGTTGTGTGAACACTCGTGATTTTTAAATGCTGGACCGAAAAATGTCGGTCCAGCATTTGTTCGTACGACAAGCAAAACACGCATCGTGTGAACACCCTATTACTAAGTATTTAAATTTCAATATCATACTATTTTTAAAAAAAATGTATCTTTAATAAATTCAAAATAAATAAATATTGTTTCTAAAAAAAATATGAAAAATATTATAATTATGCTTTTAATGTATATTTTAAGTTCATTTGTATATTATCACATAAAAATATATAAATAATATATAATTATACATTATATAGATAATATTGGGTTTAATAATATAGATAATATTAGATTTAATTATAGATAAAAATAGGTTTTTACCATCACAAAAACATGTTTTACCGCGGTTATTTTAAACATGGTACAGTCAACTCCCGATAAGTCGGACTCGCAAGGGACCGGGAAAAGTGTACGACTTAGCGAGATGTCCGACTTATCCAAGATTCAGAATATCATGCAAATAAGACATGAAATGCGCAGCGCGAGTTAAATGGTTACCGAAATGTGGAATTGTGCAACAATCAACAACATAAAATGTTGTATTCATTAATATTACTTACTAAAATTATAATATACATTATTTAAAGTAAACATTTCTGACAATTTATAAAAAGTCCGACTTATCCAGTATAAAAATCATAAAAATTACTATAATATGTGTCCGACTTATAGAAAAGTCCGACTTATCCAACCAACTTATCCGACTTATCCGATTAATTTAACATGGAACTAGATACAAATCCAACCAAACCAACTATATGTGTCCGACTTATCGAGAATTCCGACTTATCCGTAGTCCGACTTACCGAGAGTTGACTGTACATGTATAATATATGATATATCATATATATGTTAATATAGATTAAAAACATATATAACGTATAAAAAACATAATTTTAGAACACTACTTATTACTGTTTACATATATTATCAATAATATATTTATTTTCGTGTAAACTAGTGACGCCTATTGGTTTTATTATATAAATTCTATAGATTATCGGCCATTTGCGATATTCTTGAATAATACCATAGCGTCATTTCATTATAAATAATAGTCAATTTTTAACATATGTTATCTAAGAATATTTGTTTTTCATGAAATTTACTATTTCTTAGTCAATAATTAATTAAACTAAGTCAAATGTTCATAGTATGTTTAATATTATATGTATATTGTATCTTTAGGAAATATGTGTTGATTAGATTGAGATATAGTTATAATAAAATTAAAAAAACAATTATTCATTTTGATTCACATCTTTTACTTTTTTTTAAATGATAATATTCTTATTACTTGAAAATTATATAGAATAGTTAACATAGTATATATTAATGTTATGCAATTTAAATTAGGTAAAAATCTTAATTATTTCATGAGATTTTGAATTTCAAAAAAATAATAATATATAATTACATTGAAATTTAAAGACCATGAATCAACTTGAATCATGAATAAGAATTATGTTTAAATTAAATGTTGGTATAATTTTATTAAATAAATAAAATATTATATAAAAGTTTTTATAAATAAATTATTTTATCTGAATGGATATATAATTATATTTGAATGGGTACCAGTAATTTCATACAAAGTAATTTTGTATGGTACAAATAACTGATATTCTTTGAATATCATAGTATATACTAATATATATACTAATAGAATATATTCAACTAAATTAATTATTAAATTGTAGGATAAGCAAAAGAAATGTATTATATACCTTTAATTTAATCCTTATACAAAATTATAAAATTTAAATGATGAATATAATTTGTTGTTCTTTAAACTTTAAATTAAAGCATCATCATTTTTATTAGTAATTAAGGAATTACGGCAAAAACAATTAAAGCAAGCGAGTTAAATTAATATTATATGAGATAATATAATGATATGAATCATATCATATGATATAATATGAGTCATTGTGATGACTTAAATATACCTATAAGTATGTAGCTCAATATTTTAATTAATATCTAATATATGTATAATTTATTAACTTCATAGAATCTATGATAGATAATATAATAATTATATTAATTTTGTACAAATTATACTATTTTATCATCTTTAAGATGATCTTATTTTAATTATAATAAAGTAAAAATATTAATATTCAAAACCTGATTTCCAGGACGCTGGGGTTCCCTGTTATTATTACCTCTAGCTTTTGCTCGTGCTCTTGTTCTACCAGACATCTTTATATGTATAATAAATATAATTAAAAAATATAAAGTGAACAATTTATATTAAATAGTTTAAACAGTAGGATTTATACATATATAATATACATTTAATATTCATACATTTTTATAACTAGTAATAATATAATGATTATATTTGTAACATTGAATTATTCAATAATTGACTGTAACAATTTTACATTGTTATTACCGTAAATCTCAAATCAGGCCGCCTATTATTATTATTGTTTATTATTAAGTCTAATAATTAGATTTCTATTTTTATTTTTGGGATGTGTGATTTCTCTGGTTTGATTTTATTTTAATGTTTTTTTTAGCTGCCTTATCTCCAAGTGTGCCTATAACATATTGTGTTACTATACAATATCTAATAATATAATAGTATAATATGCAGTATTGCATATATAATTAATATCGCCCATAATATAATATAATATCGCCCACCTATAATAAAAATCGGCGGCCTGGTCTGAGATAATTCGTTAAACACTTTAAAAAACAAATGCCATTTAATGCAGTTTTTTATTTAACAGATCAATATTTATAATATATTACATATATTTATTCGTGTATTATAATTATAATATATATCTTAATATGTACATAATTTAATTAATATAATTAATAATTAAAATAATGAGCATCATGATGATCATATTATTATGATGCAATATTTATTTTCTGAGTTATATTATATAAAGTCGATATATTTAAAGGAATTAGTATATTTAAATAGATATTATAAATACATAAATAAAGTATATGTAACTAAATAATATAATACAAGATTTAACAAAACTTGTGTTTAAATACCTTATAATCGAAATTTTAACTAAAAACAAATATATCACTGAGTACAAATTATCACAATAAAAATTAAAAGACAGCTGTCAAATGAAGATCCGTTTTTAAAGAGAAAACGTGTATTTTAATAAATAGTATTTATATAATTAAGGTTAAAAATATCATATATATTATATATATATATATATATATATATATATATATATATATATATATATATATATATATATTATAAAAACATAAATTAATGATTTTGATATAAATAATTTTTAAATGTCATAGTTATTTTTACTGGGTTATAAACACAGAGCTAGAGAGACATTTCTCTCTTGTTCTATGGTTATAAACCCTAAAGCCTCATAATAGCAGCATAACAGCATATGTACTAGCCTCAAATTTTACATGTACTATTATGCTGCTATTAATTGTTCATGCTATTATGCTGCTGTTATGATGCTATTTAATTTCTATTATGCTATTATTATGCTGCTATTAATTTTAAAAGTATATTATGCTGCTCTTATGTTGCTATTCTAATAATAGCAGCATAATAATAGCATAATAAATATTAAATAGCAACACAACAGCAGCATAATAGCATGAACAATTAGTAGCAGCATAATAGACATTTAATGGCAACATAATATCAGTATAATAGCACAATGTAAACATGTGAGGCTATTAAATATGCTGTTATGCTGCTATTATCATATATAATAATTATGTGGGATAATATCACGTGACCATGGACATCGTATTGCGCCTTTGTAGCATAGAT
The DNA here is from genome assembly GCA_964019155.1 of Osedax fenrisi. NCBI lineage: Eukaryota > Metazoa > Annelida > Polychaeta > Sabellida > Siboglinidae > Osedax > Osedax fenrisi. Next base: position 31,991,983 of record OZ025240.1, on the reverse strand, counting down.
TTAGAGTACCAGTACTGGTACTCTATATCTATGTTTTGTAGTAACAATTAAATGCATTTGATTAGTTAATTTTTAAACAAATTGTATAAAGTTATATCAAGGACGTCCTTTGCCCTACATGTAGGTCTAAGGTAATATATAAATAATTATTTTAATTTTAATTTGGCATTTTTAACTATTTTTAATTATTGTTTTAATTTTAAATTAAATTTACTTTATTTGATATATAGGTTTCCTATACAACATGGATACAAGGTAATAATGTTTACTATATATTTATTGTTTTAATTTGATACTATATATATTTAAAAAATATTAAATATAGGTTTTATATATATATCTTTAAATATTATTATATATCTTTAACATTTATATTTAAATGAAACAAATAATTTTTTTTTTTAATTTTGAAATTAATTATTATTAATATTTCAATATTAAGTGTATGAATTCTAGAAATTTACTAATTACATATATAGCTATTACCTTATTATTAAAATACCTACTTATATTATAATTATAATACTTATATTAATAATATAAATATAATTATTAAAATAATACCTATAAAATTAAAAATGATCATAAGATTTAATATTATTTTAAATTTATTAAATTTATAATATTAAAAAATGTAATATTATCATAATAATAGTGATCATTTTTAATGTTATACTTTACATTATAAATCTAGGTCAGCTAAATTAAAATTATATAATAATTGTTAGCTGGATAATATCTAGTTTATTATATAATTAATTTATTATAATAAGTTTTAAAATAATATTTTATTTAGAATACATATTTAATATATATACACAGAGGATGAAGTCATTGAATTATCTATGAAATACTGCATTATTATAAATATCTAATATATCATTAAAGAATTAAATTTACCTCCGTATATATATACCTTACTATATATATATATATATATATATTATCACACTGTGGTTATATATTGACAAACACACCAGTAAACACACAAGATACTAAATAAACCCTATTACCAAAGGGATTTTCTATTACTAATTATAATATTGTGAGATTATTTTACTATTACTTTAATAGATACTCTTATTATGGATACAAGTGATCTCGTGCACGATGTTATTTCAATAATTATTTATAAATAGTAATATTTACATTACACACAAAATCACCAAACCAAATTAAAAGACTCTGCTCGATATTACTGGTTAGCCTTAATATATATTATTACGATCATTATTATTAAGTGTATTACAAATGTAGTACTATACTATACTGAGTTCTATTGTTATAAACATTTGATACTAATGATCATTTTATTGCTAATATAATCAATGATAATCATATATATTATAAATATTTTGATTGAATTTTAAGTGTATACAATTGTAGATATTAAAATATATCTACTAGATATTTTAGAAAAACAGACAAAATAACTGCATTGTAAATAAATATTTCTATTTATATTAAATATATATTTATATCGCTTAGGAACACATACTTATTAAATACAATTTCATAATAAAGTTCATAATAAATAAATTACTAAATTTTAAGTTTTTCATTTCTTAGTTAATTATTTAATTACTATATTATATTAATCAAGTTAGTTTCAGAATGAAGAAATGCTCTTTAATAATATGGGATGCAGTGTATCCGGCATTAGCCTACCATGGCTCGTAACATTATGTCAAGGATCACATGTAGGACCTATCAGAAGAAGACAATATCAATCGTAGACATCACGAATGCGAGAATTGCAATATCGTAGTCATTTGGATTTCTAAAGTGAAGATGGCGGATATTATTAAAACGTAATGATACCGAGTTCCATAATCTATACTATTGCATTGCTGCTTGAAATAATAATTAAGATGAAATGTTCCATTATGGGATGTAAGATCTAATAATGATATTATATATGATATAATCTATATACACGAAGGACATTAATGAAATAGGTGTATTAATATATGAGATTTTATTTTTAATAAATAATACAAAATATAATATATAATTTATAGAAAATAAAATATAAAATTATAAAATTATATATAAAAATTAACTATATATCAATATATAGTATATATTATATACTAATTCAATACATAATCAGTAATTGTTGAGTAATAGTAGCCTATATGCATAATATACATTTTTCCTTCAAATGGTGTGATACTTTCAACTAATGTATTATAATATATTATAATACATTTATATATTAAATCGTTTTCTTTAACTAAGCTTTTCCACAATTCTTTCAATATGTTATACATATATTATAAAAAAAAAGAATATGTAAGAAATCAAATATGATAATTTTCTTTCTATTAAATAAATATAAATGAAATATAGGGAACCTACTTTAATTACCTTTCTAATTGCGAGGGAGTTATTAGTTTTAACTTCTAGTTATAGGGATTGATAGTGGGGGGTTGTTGTGGAAGAGTAGCTGGATTTAATAATGATTTAGATATATCAGGGTGGTAAGGGAACAGTTATAGGGATTGGTAGTTTGGGATTTTATATAGTAGCAGTAGTGAATAGATAAGGGTAAATGTCGTTAAATTTAAAACGTTAAATCTTCGTTAAATTTATGTCATTTAAATAATAATTAAAATTTACTGTTATCTAGTGTTAATTATAGATTGTTATTTAATTTAAATAAATAAATTTAAAATATTGGAGTTATATTTAAATAAATATTAGTACTTAATGATAATATTACCTTTAAATGATAATTTATGTTGTTTGTTTTTCTTTGTTTTTACAAGTAAATAGTTCCAAGAAATCCACCTATTCTTTCATAATAACCCAGTTAACCACATTTGAAAATAATTTGCAAAAGTTTAATTTTAAATATCTGAAAATCATTCGCAAATAGCGCAAATAATTTTCAGATATTTTCATAAATTTTTCGACACAATTTCTAAACTTGGCACATAATTTTTATAATTTAATAAATATTTAATCTAAATTAGACACATTTGTAAATAAAAAATAAATGATCTGGAGAATATAATAAAAATAAAAGATAAGGTTATATATTTAAAAAAATATATATATATAAGCCTAGAATAAATATATTATATATAAAATAATGATTTATTTTACTAATTAATTTATATTAATATAGGATTTTCTAGATAATAAAAAGATTTGCAAAATTCGTGTTTTATTTTCAAAAAAATTACATACTTTGAATATTATTTGCAAATTATTTTCATAACATTTTCGAAAACCATTTTCGTATATTATTTTCAAATATTTTACAAAATTCGTATTTTATTCGTGTTTTATTTTCAAAAAATTGGAAACTTTGTATATTATTAACAATAATTTTAAAAATTCGTAAATAAATTACAAATATTTTTGAACATTTTTCTAATGTTGTTTACTGGGTAGTTCCAATTTTAAAAAATGTAGAGCTGAAACTATTACAATTAATATTGAAAGGGTTAGTTTTATATAATATAAATTTTATAATGTTAAGAACAAAAATTAATATATATATAAATTTTAAAAAAGTACCTATTAATTTTTAATAATATATATATAAATATTTATAACAATATATTAATATAATTATTTTATTAGAAATATCGTTAACAATACTTATAACAATATTAATGAATACATTTTGTAAACAAATTAAATTTAATATGTATATTATATAGGACTATGTAATATTAAATAGGACATTAAAATATATTAAAATATAAATACATTAAAAAATACAAAATATAACAGAATTGGAATTTCACATGAATTCACTACTGAACAATTAATAACACAAAAAAAACTATTGACTGATAAAACTGATAAAACAAATAATAATACTATTTATAAAGTTAGATTTATTAATAATAACTTTAAATTAATTTACATACAATAATTGAATCACAAAATGGAACCTAAAATATATACATTCTATGAATATAATACATTAAATTGTGACTTCTTATTAAATAACTTATCAATAATTATTTTAAATATACATGGTTTTTTTACAAAAAATATAGATAACTTTTTAACTTTTCTGGGTTTATTTATAAAAGAACGAGATATACTAATTGTTACCAAAACTCAGCTTACTAAATTTGATGATCCTATTATTTATTTACAAAATTATAATATACACTATACGAATAGATCATTTAAAAATAAAAAAGAAGTGGTGGTGTAGCTATTTTTGTGAACATTTTTTATAAAATATTAATAATTGATAATCTATCGATTCAATTACGTATTCAATTGATATTGTTTCTATACAAATAATAGATGAAAAATCAAAAAAGCTCAATATTTTATCTGATATTTACCGCTCGCCTGATAGTGATACTACTGTATTTAATGATTTAATTTTCAAATTATATTTATAAAGATATATTTTTATGCGGAGATTTTAAAATAGACTTTTCAAAAAATTCCAACAGCATAAACAATTTAATATACTAACGAAATTAGATCTCTCGACCATTATTAATATATATATATATACCCGTACAATATTAAATACAAATAGATTAATAGATAATATCATAACTAATAGTAACAATAAATAAACCTGCAGTTTTATAGAATCTGATATAACAGATCACTCTATTTAATTTTTAATTTTAAACATACACATTTACATAATACTAATACTAAACCATTCATTAGAAATAAATAAAATATCAATGATTTGAAAAAGGAATTGAATATTATAAATTGGCAAAATGAAATTGAAAGTAATGATCCTTTAAATTACTAACCTGGATTTATTAAAAGTCAAATTTTCTAATGGATAAACATTGTCCTTTAAAACATACAAATAAAAAAAAGATTATATTAATCCTTGGATTACAAATAAAATTAAAAATGCCATTAAAAAAAATAATAAAATTTTCATATTATATATAATAAACAATAAATTTATTAAAATATTAAAATTTCAGAAAAATAAATATCATAATGAATAATTTTATATAAATAATCAAAGTGATAACTGGAAAATAATTAATAAACTAATTAATAAAAAAGATAATAACTTTCCAAATATATTTATTTACAATGGTATTGAATACATAATGAAAAAGATCAATGCGAATACTTTAATAACTATTTTTCTAGTATTGGTGAACATATTCGGAATACAATAAATAATAGTAGTAACAATGATTTAAAATTACTAATATATAATCCATATAGTTTGTATTTCATACCTATTACCAATAGTGAAATAATTAACGTTACATATAACATGACATCTAAAGTAACCATGGATGTAAATAATTATTGACAAAGCAGATTATTAATTTTATTTTATATCCTATAAATCATATATTTAATAATAGTATTGTAACTAGAATATTTCCAAAAGATATGAAAAAATCATTTATAAATCTACTATTTAAAATTTATGACAATAAAAATATTATTAATTACCGCCCAATTGCACTTTTACCACAAAGTAGTACAATATTTGAAAAAATTATATATAATAGATTATCCAATTTTATAATTAAACATCTAATAATAAATAAAAATCAATATGGTTTTATTCCAAAATCAAATACATCAATGTCTCTTTTGAACATTTAGAATTTTATTCTACAAAAAAATAAAAAAATAAAAAAATAAAAAAATTGCAACAATTTTTCTAGATCTGAAAAAAGCTTTTGATGTTATTGATCATGTAATATTATTAAAATACTTGAAATATATGGAATAATAGGAAATATATATATATAATATAATAAAAGTTATTTAAATAACAGAACATTTACTACAAAAATAAATAATTAATTATTGAATACTAAATATGTTAAGTACGGGGTTTCTTGAGGTTCTGTTCTGGGGCCCTTATTTTTTATAATTTAAAAAAATGACCTACCAAATGTTTTTAAAAATGTGAATAATATTAATTTAAATTTATATGTAGACAATACATCACTAACAGTTTAAACTAATAGTGAAGTTGAACTAAAAAAATTACTTCAAATATATATAGATAAATTAAAATATTGCTTCGATATAAATAATGTATAACTTAATATACAAAAAACTAAAATACTTCCATATTTTAATACTAAACTGACTAATGATATAACAATTGACAATATACTCATTGATATTTATATTAACTATACATTTTTGGGTTTGTATTTAGATATACAATTATCATTTAATATAAATATTGATAATTTAAAAATTAAATTTTAAATATCAAACATTCAAAAATAATATACATAATTAAAAAGTTATCAATTTTAAATATTACAAATTTGATTTTATTATACAACTCTTTGTTTTTATATAAATTTATCATATGGTATTGAAATATAGGGTAATATTTATAATTCGAATTTAAATATATTAAATTTATCACATAAAAAACTAATAAGAATAATTAATAAAAAGATTATTGACGATTCAAAATTACCATTATTAAGATTATTGCATATATCAATTTTATTTTATAATAGTAACTTTTTAAAACATGATGATCTAATAAATTTTAGAAATATTTGTATAATATATAATCTTTTAAATAATAAATATGTTAATGATATAACTGATTATTTTAAATTTAATAGAAATAAAACACAATTTAAACTACCACTAATGAAAACCCATAAATTTCAAAATACAATATTTGTCAAAGGACCTAAGCTTTATAATTCAATAATGTTTAATAATAATTTAAAAACTATTTCACTTACTAATACTCTAAAACTGAAGAAAGTATTACAATTATTTTTTATTAAACATTATTGTAATAATTAATTATATTAATAAATATAAATTATTGTAAATATGGTAAATATCTTTTTTTAATCATTTTAAAACATTTAAACATTTTTATTATAAATAGTATTACAAAATGTACACATTTTTATTATAAACAGTATTACAAAATAAAATATTAAGCAGTATTACATATTATTTAAACTATAAATAGGATTATAATCTTTAAAAAAACAGTATTCAAATTATAAAAATGTTTGCACTACAGTATTAAAACAAAATCTAAAAAACATGATTTATTTTTTTGTATATTATTTTATATTGTTTCATTTTCATTTTTCTTTATTATTCATATTACAATATTATGATATTATCCTATTGCATTTGTATGCATTTGTATATATAATAATCAATATCCGATAAATAATTTCTCACATAAACTCCGTTTTAATATCCTAATTTATCCTTATAACACACTGAACAGTATATATTTACAGTGATGATACTTAAAATGATGTTTACAGTAATTTTATAAATATAGACCAAATAAAAATGCAAAACTTTACTTAAATTTTCCTGTAAATACCCTGATCAATAGTATAATATAATACTGAGCAGGACATTTACAGTAACATTTTCATAAATAAAATGAAAAACTTTACTAAAATTGTCCTATTAATACCCTGATCAGTAGTATAATATGGTACTGAGCAGGATATTTACAGTAACATTTTCATAAATATAAATAAAATGCAAAATATTACTTACATTTCCTGTAGATACCCTGATCAGTAGTATAATATGGTACTGAGCAGGATATTTACAGTAACATTTTCATAAATATAAATAAAATGCAAAATATTACTTAAATTTCCTGTAGATACCCTGATTAGTAGTATAATATGGTACTGAGCAGGATATTTACAGTAACATTTTCATAAATATAAATAAAATGCAAAACTTTACTTAAATTGTCCTGTAGATACCCTGATCAGTAGTATAATATGGTACTGAGCAGGACATTTACAGTTACATTTTCATAAATATAAATAAAATCCAAACTTTACTTAAATTGTCCTGTAGATACCCTGATCAGTAGTATAATATGGTACTGAGCAGGATATTTACAGTAACATTTTCATAAATATAAATAAATTGCAAAACTTTACTTAAATTGTCCTATTAATACCCTGATCAGTAGTATAATATGTTACATAGCAGGACTTTTACAGTAACATTTTCATAAATATAAATAAAATGCAAAACTTTACTTAAATTGTCCTGTAGATACCCTGATTAGTAGTATAATATGGTACTGAGCATGACTTTTACAGTAACATTTTCATAAATATAAATAAAATGCAAAACTTTACTTAAATTGTCCTATTAATACCCTGATCAGTAGTATAATATGGTACTGAGCATGACTTTTACAGTAACATTTTCATAAATATAAATAAAATGCAAAACTTTACTTAAATTGTCCTGTAGATACCCTGATTAGTAGTATAATATGGTACTAAGCATGACTTTTACAGTAACATTTTCATAAATATAAATAAAATGCAAAATATTACTTAAATTGTCCTGTAGATACCCTGATCAGTAGTATAATATGGTACTGAGCAGGATATTTACAGTAACATTTTCATAAATATAAATAAAATGCAAAATATTACTTAAATTTCCTGTAGATACCCTGATTAGTAGTATAATATGGTACTGAGCAGGATATTTACAGTAACATTTTCATAAATATAAATAAATTGCAAAACTTTACTTAAATTGTCCTATTAATACCCTGATCAGTAGTATAATATGTTACATAGCAGGACTTTTACAGTAACATTTTCATAAATATAAATAAAATGCAAAACTTTACTTAAATTGTCCTGTAGATACCCTGATTAGTAGTATAATATGGTACTGAGCATGACTTTTACAGTAACATTTTCATAAATATAAATAAAATGCAAAACTTTACTTAAATTGTCCTATTAATACCCTGATCAGTAGTATAATATGGTACTGAGCATGACTTTTACAGTAACATTTTCATAAATATAAATAAAATGCAAAACTTTACTTAAATTGTCCTGTAGATACCCTGATTAGTAGTATAATATGGTACTGAGCATGACTTTTACAGTAACATTTTCATAAATATAAATAAAATGCAAAACTTTACTTAAATTGTCCTATTAATACCCTGATCAGTAGTATAATATGTTACATAGCAGGACTTTTACAGTAACATTTTCATAAATATAAATAAAATGCAAAACTTTACTTAAATTGTCCTGTAGATACCCTGATTAGTAGTATAATATGGTACTGAGCATGACTTTTACAGTAACATTTTCATAAATATAAATAAAATGCAAAACTTTACTTAAATTGTCCTATTAATACCCTGATCAGTAGTATAATATGGTACTGAGCATGACTTTTACAGTAACATTTTCATAAATATAAATAAAATGCAAAACTTTACTTAAATTGTCCTGTAGATACCCTGGTCAGTAGTATAATATGGTACTGAGCATGACTTTTACAGTAACATTTTCATAAATATAAATAAAATGCAAAACTTTACTTAAATTGTCCTATTAATACCCTGATTAGTAGTATAATATGTTACATAGCAGGACTTTTACAGTAACATTTTCATAAATATAAATAAAATGCAAAACTTTACTTAAATTGTCCTATTAATACCCTGATTAGTAGTATAATATGGTACTGAGCATGACTTTTACAGTAATATTTCATAAATATAAATAAAATGCAAAACTTTACTTAAATTGTCCTGTAGATACCCTGGTCAGTAGTATAATATGGTACTGAGCAGGATATTTACAGTAACATTTTCATAAATATAAATAAAATGCAAAATATTACTTAAATTTCCTGTAGATACCCTGATTAGTAGTATAATATGGTACTGAGCAGGATATTTACAGTAACATTTTCATAAATATAAATAAAATGCAAAACTTTACTTAAATTGTCCTATTAATACCCTGATTAGTAGTATAATATGTTACATAGCAGGACTTTTACAGTAACATTTTCATAAATATAAATAAAATGCAAAACTTTACTTAAATTGTCCTATTAATACCCTGATTAGTAGTATAATATGGTACTGAGCATGACTTTTACAGTAACATTTTCATAAATATAAATAAAATGCAAAACTTTACTTAAATTGTCCTGTAGATACCCTGATCAGTAGTATAATATTGTACTAAGCAGGATATTTACAGTAACATTTTCATAAATATAAATAAAATGCAAAACTTTACTTAAATTGTCCTATTAATACCCTGATTAGTAGTATAATATGTTACAGAGCAGGACTTTTACAGTAATATTTTCATAAATATAAATAAAATGCAAAACTTTACTTAAATTGTCCTGTAGATACCCTGATCAGTAGTATAATATTGTACTAAGCAGGATATTTACAGTAACATTTTCATAAATATAAATAAAATGCAAAATATTACTTAAATTTCCTGTAGATACCCTGATTAGTAGTATAATATGTTACATAGCAGGACTTTTACAGTAACATTTTCATAAATATAAATAAAATGCAAAACTTTACTTAAATTGTCCTGTAGATACCCTGATTAGTAGTATAATATGGTACTGAGCATGACTTTTACAGTAACATTTTCATAAATATAAATAAAATGCAAAACTTTACTTAAATTGTCCTGTAGATACCCTGATTAGTAGTATAATATGGTACTGAGCATGACTTTTACAGTAACATTTTCATAAATATAAATAAAATGCAAAACTTTACTTAAATTGTCCTTTAGATATCCTGATCAATAGTATAATATGATACTGAGCAGGACATTTACAGTAACATTTTCATAAATATAAATAAAATGCAAAACTTTACTTAAATTGTCCTATTAATACCCTGATCAATAGTATAATATGTTACATAGCAGGACTTTTACAGTAACATTTTCATAAATATAAATAAAATGCAAAACTTTACTTAAATTGTCCTGTAGATACCCTGATTAGTAGTATAATATGGTACTGAGCATGACTTTTACAGTAACATTTTCATAAATATAAATAAAATGCAAAACTTTACTTAAATTGTCCTATTAATACCCTGATCAGTAGTATAATATGGTACTGAGCATGACTTTTACAGTAACATTTTCATAAATATAAATAAAATGCAAAACTTTACTTAAATTGTCCTGTAGATACCCTGATTAGTAGTATAATATGGTACTGAGCATGACTTTTACAGTAACATTTTCATAAATATAAATAAAATGCAAAACTTTACTTAAATTGTCCTATTAATACCCTGATCAGTAGTATAATATGTTACATAGCAGGACTTTTACAGTAACATTTTCATAAATATAAATAAAATGCAAAACTTTACTTAAATTGTCCTGTAGATACCCTGATTAGTAGTATAATATGGTACTGAGCAGGACATTTACAGTAACATTTTCATAAATATAAATAAAATGCAAAACTTTACTTAAATTGTCCTTTAGATACCCTGATCAATAGTATAATATGGTACTGAGCAGGATATTTACAGTAACATTTTCATAAATATAAATAAAATGCAAAACTTTACTTAAATTGTCCTGTAGATACCCTGATTAGTAGTATAATATGGTACTGAGCATGACTTTTACAGTAACATTTTCATAAATATAAATAAAATGCAAAACTTTACTTAAATTGTCCTATTAATACCCTGATCAGTAGTATAATATGGTACTGAGCATGACTTTTACAGTAACATTTTCATAAATATAAATAAAATGCAAAACTTTACTTAAATTGTCCTGTAGATACCCTGATTAGTAGTATAATATGGTACTGAGCATGACTTTTACAGTAACATTTTCATAAATATAAATAAAATGCAAAACTTTACTTAAATTGTCCTATTAATACCCTGATCAGTAGTATAATATGTTACATAGCAGGACTTTTACAGTAACATTTTCATAAATATAAATAAAATGCAAAACTTTACTTAAATTGTCCTGTAGATACCCTGATTAGTAGTATAATATGGTACTGAGCATGACTTTTACAGTAACATTTTCATAAATATAAATAAAATGCAAAACTTTACTTAAATTGTCCTATTAATACCCTGATCAGTAGTATAATATGGTACTGAGCATGACTTTTACAGTAACATTTTCATAAATATAAATAAAATGCAAAACTTTACTTAAATTGTCCTGTAGATACCCTGGTCAGTAGTATAATATGGTACTGAGCATGACTTTTACAGTAACATTTTCATAAATATAAATAAAATGCAAAACTTTACTTAAATTGTCCTATTAATACCCTGATTAGTAGTATAATATGTTACATAGCAGGACTTTTACAGTAACATTTTCATAAATATAAATAAAATGCAAAACTTTACTTAAATTGTCCTATTAATACCCTGATTAGTAGTATAATATGGTACTGAGCAGGATATTTACAGTAACATTTTCATAAATATAAATAAAATGCAAAACTTTACTTAAATTGTCCTATTAATACCCTGATTAGTAGTATAATATGTTACAGAGCAGGACTTTTACAGTAATATTTTCATAAATATAAATAAAATGCAAAACTTTACTTAAATTGTCCTGTAGATACCCTGATCAGTAGTATAATATTGTACTAAGCAGGATATTTACAGTAACATTTTCATAAATATAAATAAAATGCAAAATATTACTTAAATTTCCTGTAGATACCCTGATTAGTAGTATAATATGTTACATAGCAGGACTTTTACAGTAACATTTTCATAAATATAAATAAAATGCAAAACTTTACTTAAATTGTCCTGTAGATACCCTGATTAGTAGTATAATATGGTACTGAGCATGACTTTTACAGTAACATTTTCATAAATATAAATAAAATGCAAAACTTTACTTAAATTGTCCTGTAGATACCCTGATTAGTAGTATAATATGGTACTGAGCATGACTTTTACAGTAACATTTTCATAAATATAAATAAAATGCAAAACTTTACTTAAATTGTCCTTTAGATACCCTGTTCAATAGTATAATATGATACTGAGCAGGACATTTACAGTAACATTTTCATAAATATAAATAAAATGCAAAACTTTACTTAAATTGTCCTATTAATACCCTGATCAATAGTATAATATGTTACATAGCAGGACTTTTACAGTAACATTTTCATAAATATAAATAAAATGCAAAACTTTACTTAAATTGTCCTATTAATACCCTGATTAGTAGTATAATATTGTACTGAGCATGACTTTTACAGTAACATTTTCATAAATATAAATAAAATGCAAAACTTTACTTAAATTGTCCTATTAATACCCTGATCAATAGTATAATATGTTACATAGCAGGACTTTTACAGTAACATTTTCATAAATATAAATAAAATGCAAAACTTTACTTAAATTGTCCTATTAATACCCTGATTAGTAGTATAATATGGTACTGAGCATGACTTTTACAGTAACATTTTCATAAATATAAATAAAATGCAAAACTTTACTTAAATTGTCCTATTAATACCCTGATCAGTAGTATAATATGTTACATAGCATGACTTTTACAGTAACATTTTCATAAATATAAACAAAATGCAAAACTTTACTTAAATTGTCCTGTAGATACCCTGATCAGTAGTATAATATTGTACTAAGCAAGATATTTATAGTAACATTTTTATAAATATAAATAAAATGCAAAACTTTACTTAAATTGTCCTTTAGATACCCTGATCAATAGTATAATATGATACTGAGCAGGACATTTACAGTAACATTTTCATAAATATAAATAAAATGCAAAACTTTACTTAAATTGTCCTTTAGATACCCTGATCAGTAGTATAATATTGTACTAAGCAAGATATTTACAGTAACATTTTTATAAATATAAATAAAATGCAAAACTTTACTTAAATTGTCCTTTAGATACCCTGATCAGTAGTATAATATGGTACTGAGCAGGATATTTACAGTAACATTTTCATAAATATAAATAAAATGCAAAATATTACTTAAATTGTCCTGTAGATACCCTGATTAGTAGTATAATATGGTACTGAGCAGGATATTTACAGTAACATTTTCATAAATATAAATAAAATGCAAAACTTTACTTAAATTGTCCTATTAATACCCTGATTAGTAGTATAATATGTTACATAGCAGGACTTTTACAGTAACATTTTCATAAATATAAATAAAATGCAAAACTTTACTTAAATTGTCCTATTAATACCCTGATCAGTAGTATAATATGTTACATAGCAGGACTTTTACAGTAACATTTTCATAAATATAAATAAAATGCAAAACTTTACTTAAATTGTCCTGTAGATACCCTGATTAGTAGTATAATATGGTACTGAGCATGACTTTTACAGTAACATTTTCATAAATATAAATAAAATGCAAAACTTTACTTAAATTGTCCTATTAATACCCTGATTAGTAGTATAATATGTTACATAGCAGGATTTTTACAGTAACATTTTCATAAATATAAATAAAATGCAAAACTTTACTTAAATTGTCCTATTAATACCCTGATCAGTAGTATAATATGTTACATAGCAGGACTTTTACAGTAACATTTTCATAAATATAAATAAAATGCAAAACTTTACTTAAATTGAACTGTAGATACCCTGATTAGTAGTATAATATGGTACTGAGCATGACTTTTACAGTAACATTTTCATAAATATAAATAAAATGCAAAACTTTACTTAAATTGTCCTATTAATACCCTGATTAGTAGTATAATATGTTACATAGCAGGATTTTTACAGTAACATTTTCATAAATATAAATAAAATGCAAAACTTTACTTAAATTGTCCTATTAATACCCTGATCAGTAGTATAATATGTTACATAGCAGGACTTTTACAGTAACATTTTCATAAATATAAATAAAATGCAAAACTTTACTTAAATTGAACTGTAGATACCCTGATTAGTAGTATAATATGGTACTGAGCATGACTTTTACAGTAACATTTTCATAAATATAAATAATATGCAAAACTTTACTTAAATTGTCCTATTAATACCCTGATTAGTAGTATAATATGGTACTGAGCATGACTTTTACAGTAACATTTTCATAAATATAAATAAAATGCAAAACTTTACTTAAATTGTCCTGTAGATACCCTGATCAGTAGTATAATATTGTACTAAGCAAGATATTTACAGTAACATTTTTATAAATATAAATAAAATGCAAAACTTTACTCAAATTGTCCTGTAGATACCCTGATCAGTAGTATAATATTGTACTAAGCAAGATATTTATAGTAACATTTTTATAAATATAAATAAAATGCAAAACTTTACTTAAATTGTCCTTTAGATACCCTGATCAATAGTATAATATGATACTGAGCAGGACATTTACAGTAACATTTTCATAAATATAAATAAAATGCAAAACTTTACTTAAATTGTCCTGTAGATACCCTGATCAGTAGTATAATATTGTACTAAGCAAGATATTTACAGTAACATTTTTATAAATATAAATAAAATGCAAAACTTTACTTAAATTGTCCTTTAGATACCCTGATCAATAGTATAATATGGTACTGAGCAGGATATTTACAGTAACATTTTCATAAATATAAATAAAATGCAAAATATTACTTAAATTGTCCTGTAGATACCCTGATTAGTAGTATAATATGGTACTGAGCAGGATATTTACAGTAACATTTTCATAAATATAAATAAAATGCAAAACTTTACTTAAATTGTCCTATTAATACCCTGATTAGTAGTATAATATGTTACATAGCAGGACTTTTACAGTAACATTTTCATAAATATAAATAAAATGCAAAACTTTACTTAAATTGTCCTATTAATACCCTGATCAGTAGTATAATATGTTACATAGCAGGACTTTTACAGTAACATTTTCATAAATATAAATAAAATGCAAAACTTTACTTAAATTGTCCTGTAGATACCCTGATTAGTAGTATAATATGGTACTGAGCATGACTTTTACAGTAACATTTTCATAAATATAAATAAAATGCAAAACTTTACTTAAATTGTCCTATTAATACCCTGATTAGTAGTATAATATGTTACATAGCAGGATTTTTACAGTAACATTTTCATAAATATAAATAAAATGCAAAACTTTACTTAAATTGTCCTATTAATACCCTGATCAGTAGTATAATATGTTACATAGCAGGACTTTTACAGTAACATTTTCATAAATATAAATAAAATGCAAAACTTTACTTAAATTGAACTGTAGATACCCTGATTAGTAGTATAATATGGTACTGAGCAGGATATTTACAGTAACATTTTCATAAATATAAATAAAATGCAAAACTTTACTTAAATTGTCCTATTAATACCCTGATTAATAGTATAATATGTTACATAGCAGGACTTTTACAGTAACATTTTCATAAATATAAATAAAATGCAAAACTTTACTTAAATTTTCCTATTAATACCCTGATCAGTAGTATAATATGTTACATAGCAGGACTTTTACAGTAACATTTTCATAAATATAAATAAAATGCAAAACTTTACTTAAATTGTCCTGTAGATACCCTGATTAGTAGTATAATATGGTACTGAGCATGACTTTTACAGTAACATTTTCATAAATATAAATAAAATGCAAAACTTTACTTAAATTGTCCTATTAATACCCTGATTAGTAGTATAATATGTTACATAGCAGGATTTTTACAGTAACATTTTCATAAATATAAATAAAATGCAAAACTTTACTTAAATTGTCCTATTAATACCCTGATCAGTAGTATAATATGTTACATAGCAGGACTTTTACAGTAACATTTTCATAAATATAAATAAAATGCAAAACTTTACTTAAATTGAACTGTAGATACCCTGATTAGTAGTATAATATGGTACTGAGCATGACTTTTACAGTAACATTTTCATAAATATAAATAAAATGCAAAACTTTACTTAAATTGTCCTGTAGATACCCTGATCAGTAGTATAATATTGTACTAAGCAAGATATTTACAGTAACATTTTTATAAATATAAATAAAATGCAAAACTTTACTTAAATTGTCCTTTAGATACCCTTATCAATAGTATAATATGGTACTGAGCAGGATATTTACAGTAACATTTTCATAAATATAAATAAAATGCAAAATATTACTTAAATTTCCTGTAGATACCCTGATTAGTAGTATAATATGGTACTGAGCAGGACATTTACAGTAACATTTTCATAAATATAAATAAAATGCAAAACTTTACTTAAATTGTCCTATTAATACCCTGATTAGTAGTATAATATGGTACTGAGCAGGACATTTACAGTAACATTTTCATAAATATAAATAAAATGCAAAACTTTACTTAAATTGTCCTGTAGATACCCTGATCAGTAGTATAATATTGTACTAAGCAAGATATTTACAGTAACATTTTTATAAATATAAATAAAATGCAAAACTTTACTTAAATTGTCCTTTAGATACCCTGATCAATAGTATAATATGGTACTGAGCAGGATATTTACAGTAACATTTTCATAAATATAAATAAAATGCAAAATATTACTTAAATTGTCCTGTAGATACCCTGATTAGTAGTATAATATGGTACTGAGCAGGATACTTACAGTAACATTTTCATAAATATAAATAAAATGCAAAACTTTACTTAAATTGTCCTTTAGATACCCTGATCAATAGTATAATATGGTACTGAGCAGGATATTTACAGTAACATTTTCATAAATATAAATAAAATGCAAAACTTTACTTAAATTGTCCTGTAGATACCCTGATTAGTAGTATAATATGCTACTGAGCATGACTTTTACAGTAACATTTTCATAAATATAAATAAAATGCAAAACTTTACTTAAATTGTCCTATTATACCCTGATCAGTAGTATAATATGTTACAGAGCAGGACTTTTTCAGTAACATTTTCATAAATATAAATAAAATGCAAAACTTTACTTAAATTGTCCTGTAGATACCCTGATCAGTAGTATAATATTGTACTAAGCAAGATATTTATAGTAACATTTTTATAAATATAAATAAAAATGCAAAACTTTACTTAAATTGTCCTTTAGATACCCTGATCAATAGTATAATATGATACTGAGCAGGACATTTACAGTAACATTTTCATAAATATAAATAAAATGCAAAACTTTACTTAAATTGTCCTGTAGATACCCTGATCAGTAGTATAATATTGTACTAAGCAAGATATTTACAGTAACATTTTTATAAATATAAATAAAATGCAAAACTTTACTTAAATTGTCCTTTAGATACCCTGATCAATAGTATAATATGGTACTGAGCATGACTTTTACAGTAACATTTTCATAAATATAAATAAAATGCAAAACTTTACTTAAATTGTCCTATTAATACCCTGATCAGTAGTATAATATGTTACAGAGCAGGACTTTTACAGTAACATTTTCATAAATATAAATAAAATGCAAAACTTTACTTAAATTGTCCTGTAGATACCCTGATCAGTAGTATAATATTGTACTAAGCAAGATATTTACAGTAACATTTTTATAAATATAAATAAAATGCAAAACTTTACTTAAATTGTCCTTTAGATACCCTGATCAATAGTATAATATGATACTGAGCAGGACATTTACAGTAACATTTTCATAAATATAAATAAAATGCAAAACTTTACTTAAATTGTCCTGTAGATACCCTGATCAGTAGTATAATATTGTACTAAGCAAGATATTTACAGTAACATTTTTATAAATATAAATAAAATGCAAAACTTTACTTAAATTGTCCTTTAGATACCCTGATCAATAGTATAATATGGTACTGAGCAGGATATTTACAGTAACATTTTCATAAATATAAATAAAATGCAAAATATTACTTAAATTTCCTGTAGATACCCTGATTAGTAGTATAATATGGTACTGAGCAGGACATTTACAGTAACATTTTCATAAATATAAATAAAATGCAAAACTTTACTTAAATTGTCCTATTAATACCCTGATTAGTAGTATAATATGGTACTGAGCAGGACATTTACAGTAACATTTTCATAAATATAAATAAAATGCAAAACTTTACTTAAATTGTCCTGTAGATACCCTGATCAGTAGTATAATATTGTACTAAGCAAGATATTTACAGTAACATTTTTATAAATATAAATAAAATGCAAAACTTTACTTAAATTGTCCTGTAGATACCCTGATCAGTAGTATAATATGGTACTGAGCATGACTTTTACAGTAACATTTTCATAAATATAAATAAAATGCAAAACTTTACTTAAATTGTCCTATTAATACCCTGATCAGTAGTATAATATGTTACAGAGCAGGACTTTTACAGTAACATTTTCATAAATATAAATAAAATGCAAAACTTTACTTAAATTGTCCTATTAATACCCTGATCAGTAGTATAATATGTTACAGAGCAGGACTTTTACAGTAACATTTTCACAAATATAAATAAAATGCAAAACTTTATTTAAATTGTCCTGTAGATACCCTGATTAGTAGTATAATATGTTACAGAGCAGGACTTTTACAGTAACATTTTCATAAATATAAATAAAATGCAAAACTTTACTTAAATTGTCCTGTAGATACCCTGATCAGTAGTATAATATGGTACTAAGCAAGATATTTACAGTAACATTTTTATAAATATAAATAAAATGCAAAACTTTACTTAAATTGTCCTTTAGATACCCTGATCAGTAGTATAATATGGTATTGAGCAGGACATTTACAGTAACATTTTCATAACTATAAATATAATGCAAAACTTTACTTAAATTGTCCTGTAGATACCCTGATCAGTAGTATAATATGGTAATCAACATGATATTTACAGTAACATTTTCATATCTATAAATAAAATGCAAAACTTTACTTAAATTGTCCTGTAGATACCCTGATCAGTAGTATAATATGGTAATCAACATGACATAATTAATAAGTATATATATACTTTTTTAATATAGAAAGAATAACATATTATACCTTTTAATTGTTTTAATATATTAATTTAATTTTTATTTGTGCAAATTAATTATTAATTATTATTTTAATTTTATATTTAATTTAATATACTACGGTTTTAATAATATCATTCAAGTGACACATTGACTAAAATGTTAATCATAATTATATTGATAATATAATTGGAAATCATGTCAAACTAATTGCCCAATATTGAATATATAGCAATTGATGCATTATTAAATGCATATAAAATTTATTGCAGACCAATTTTAGAATATGCATCAATAATTTGGTCACCTTTTTCAAAGGTTAGTAAATTTCGTAGTCTCATAGACCAAATTGAAAGAGTGCAAAGATTATTTACTAGAAGATTAATTACAATATGCGTAGGATATACAAATTCATATGATATTAATTATAAATTATATATAGAGAGATTGGTATATTTTAAATTAGAATCACTTGAACTTAGAAGATTAAAAATAGATCTAACTACAATTTTTAAAATTTCAAATAATTATACAGATATAAATATATCTGATATTCTTAACATTTCGAATAATTGTAGAACTAGAGGTAATTGTAAAAAATTAAATGTAATACATAATTCTGATAATACAATTACAAATTTAATTAATAATAGATCAGTTAATATATGGAATTCATTAAATAATGATATAATAAAATCTATATCTGTTTCATCTTTTAAAAATAAAATAAACAAAATCTGTTTTGACAAACAACTTTTTTTTAACAGAAATTTTAAATTTTATATTGATTTATGTTTCATTTTGTATCTTAATTATTGCATTATCTCTTCGGGTTTTTTTTTTAATGTGTTTTTTATAGAAAATTTGGGTTTTTATATCTATATATCAAATATATTATAATATAAGATTAATAATTCATTATTATTACAGATAAAGTGGAAAGTATTATTTTATTTTTGTTTGTTCTGTATTATATTTTGTTAAAAATTTATATTTATTATAGAAAATTAGAGTTTTTTATATCTATATTTCAAATATACTATAATATAAAATTAATAATTCATTATTATTACAGCTAAAGTGGGAAGTATTATTTTATTTTGTTTGTTTGTTCGGTATTATATGTTTGTTTTATATATATTTTGTATATATCTTTCAAATATATTATATTAATAAAATACAATATTAATCATTTTCTAATATTTCAGATTATAGTGATAGTATTATATTGTTTGTTTCGTAATATTATTGGTATGTTTTGTTATTAACTGTTTTTGTATAGGTATATTGGTTTATTTTATTTGTAACGTGTTCTGTTGTATATATATATGTTTCTAATTTATTATACAATTAAAATATAAAATTAATAAAGTACTACCTAGTAGGTAGTACCTACTATTATTACAGATTTTGGTAAGTATTACATTATTTGTTTGTTTCATTCTAGTATTGGTTTAATTGATTTTTAACATGTTCTGTTTATAATATATTTAAAATTTAACATTTAAATATAAAACTATATAACTAATAATGTATTACTAAAACAGGGTACAAAGATAAGAAGAATTCTATAAAGTTAAAGTAGAAATTGAATATTTCGATGCCACATACAAAATAATGTATTTTATTTCTATTTTAGATTATTTTTACGCTATCTTTTATTTCTATTTTGATAATTTTTCGTTTATTTTTACTATATGATTTATTTCTACTTTCGATTGTTTTTCGTTTATTTTTACGGTAACTGTAAAACGTTTTAATTTCTTTAATTTTTTAATTTCGTATTATTCTTTGTTTATTTCTATAACGTATGTTATCGTTAGCAAATATTTATACTTTATATTTTCGATTATATTTTCGGCTATGTATTTGCTTAAATAAATTATCAATCAATCAATTGAATATTGAATACAATTTTACAATATTAAAATGTTATTATTATTGAATTTAGAATTTAGTTTAGAACTTAAGTTCTTAACTAAACTTAATTAAGTTGAACTTAAGTTAATTAGTTACCATTGACTAAATTGAACTTAAATTTTGAACTTAAGTTTTTGATGTAAGTTGAATTCTGGGTTATTCTATATAGGAATAGAAAATATTTTATATGTCCCTTATTTGTAGAAATGATAACACAAGACAAAAATAACGAATATAAAATTAATAAGTTGGATGATTTAGTGATTAGAGATAACAATAATATATATTATACTTTTACATTCACCTAGGATTTTAAGCCAACTCTGTATATTATATATATATATATATATATATATATATATATATATATATACTTCTACCCTTAGATACATATGATTATATCCGGGATTATATAATACATAAATATATAATGCCTATATATATATTATATATATATATATATATAGGTAAACACTATATATTTATACACTATTTATTAAATAGTATTTATTCGCTATAGTATATTAAACTATAACTACACTACTTATTAATACACTAGTATACTGGTCCATTAATACATAGTTATAAGTTATAACTTATAACATGTATTATATAGCTGATCTCCTTCATATGAACATCGATCCAAGTAACACGCTGTAATTACCCTCCTATAGGGGATCTACGGGGTACACTGTACAGAAATAAGTATACTTGTAGTTACCTATAGGTATATATATACACCGGAGTAAGTAATACTATACATAGTATTAGGGGTTTGGTATCAATGGCTTTGGTATTACTACCTATAGGTAGGATTAGTTACGAAAGGTGTATCGTCACAAGCAATGTCCTATAGGACATTGATCGTGACCACACACACGCACACATTAGCGCGGTTAGCCTACACCTCATCACCTCCTACACCCGAGGTAGTCTGGGTATGTCTAGTATACAGTGTATACATTGTGTACAATAGGGCTGGATGACCTCCGCAGGTGGGCATTATTATCCGGTTCTCTTATCTCTTCACTAAGCTTATCTTAATTCCTCATTACCTACGGGGGAATGAGAAATAACTCTTAGAAAATACCACCTAGGGTTATATAGGAAAGCCAGCACTCGGAATAGCAGTATCTAGACTCTGCTGTAGATCTACGTGGGTTCTTCGAAGTATCCATAACCCGTGCAATGCATCACTAAAAGGTGAATATCTGAAAAATATACTTTTATACTTTTATATATATGCATATTTTAAGATATTCCTATAGACCTATATATGGGACTTAGATATGTTAAAGCGGAATTAAATAATTAACACTTATCTCATAGATACATCCACAACAGTACTTCACAACTAAATCCATTATAAGTTGTTTTCTATACTGTATTTTTAAACGATATATATATATATATATAAAATAAATATCCATTACATATCTTATATAATATTATATATATATATATATATAGTATATAGGGTAAATATAATAAACCTATATACGATAAATAAAATCTTAAGTTCTTTGTCATTTAGGGGAAAGTCCCCGATTACCGACCCCCTCTCGTATCTCAGTAACTATAAGAGATATCAAAAAATAATATATATACGAACTGTTAGTAATTTAATGATACATATGAATAAGTATTTTGTTTTAACAAATATTTAATCCTACAATTGTTATTTGATCAAATGTAATATTCTGTTTTTACTTTTTAAATATTTGAATAATAACTTTTTTTAAATCATTGTAAATACTTTATTAATTAAAAGAAAACTTAATACTGTACATAATATTGTAGATCAATAAAATGTTTATAACTATTATAAAAAATAATTCAATTTGAATAACTATTAACTAAAATATCTTAATTATAGCAACCCATATTATGTTCCTATTACCGACCCCCTAAATTACCCTAATATGACCCCATGTGATTTATAATATCCAATCAAAATAGATCAGTATTTTAATTTAAAATATGTCATAAGTTGTTTGTGTATCATTGATATAGATTAAGGATTCATGATTCCATTCGATTATATACATACTGATTAATAACTAAATATTAAATAATAATATACACTGCCTGTGTGGCTCAGTGGTTAAGGCGTCAGACACACAAGCAGTAGGACACGGGTTCGACCCTCGTCCGGACCATTAATTAATTTTATAAAATGGGTCTTAAAATATTATTTAGAATTTATCTTATATAATTGTGTATAAATAAATGATCGGCTCTCGTTAAAACCATGGATGCCTTAACATGAGAGCGGCTTCGAAGGGACATTAGAGCCATATATGATTATAAGTGAAAACTTCATCTAAGTTCCTGGATGGGATGAAAGGACTCCACCAAATAAAAATAACAATAACAATAACACTATTTTAATATAATTACTATAAAGTTTAAATTTAAATTTAATATTTCTATTAAAACATAAATTCAATAAAAAATAATTGCGTGCATGTTATAATTAATTATATTTATGAATATCTACTATGTTGATTGGATATTATAATATTAAAAGTATGTATACCACGATTATTTTAGGGGGTCGGTAATAGGGGAAGGGGGTCGGTATTGGGAACAGGTATCCGATTACCGACCCCCCTGTTTATTCTTGTAATTATAATTATATCAAAAATTTAAAATAGCCACATTATCCATTACCATACTATTACCCTATTTACAAAATTTCAAATAAATATATTTAATATTGAATAAGTTATTACAAATAGTCATTTAGGGGTCGGTAATCGGAGACTTTCCCCTACTTCAATTATGACTTCTTGTAAACTAAGCTATACAAAATAAACAGTTATATGTCTTATTTTTATTAAATACCCTATAGGGAAGTTGTTTATGTTCGAATACAGAGCTAATGTAATAAATAACAATATTTGTATCTATTATGAATATATATAATTTGAGATAATTCTTATAAAATTGAAAAATTAATTAATTTATCTATTACCTATATAAGTTAAGTATTTAATATATCAATACTCTATTACATATATGTAAATAAGGTGGTCTACCGTCGGTGTTAACAAAACCTTTTCATGGTCTGGCTTTGGTGGTACCATGATAAACCTAGCCTCGGGTATACCTACATGTTTCCCTTTCTCAGAAATATCTAATTTATTTCCCTCTATAGAGGTATATAATGTATACGTTATCCAATATATAATTACAGGATGCGATATGCATACTATAGGTATACCTATAGTCGTGGATCATCCTTACAATAGCCTCAAATAGTAATCCTCTGTTATGTTGAACATAATTCAAGTTTAATCAATTTCAGAGGTGTGCTCTATCTATCACTTAATATTAATTAATAGAACTATTTCGCTCATTAAAATCGCCCATAAAATCAAAATTATTATTATTATAATTAATGTACTACTATAGTAGTATATACCATATACTACAGGGTATAAACTATATGTTACTATTTTTTATTATTAAATTATTCTATTATTACTAGTTAATATTATTTTAGCCGTTTTCGTGCACGAGAAAAAGGATCCGAAAACATATTTTATTATCCTCCTTAAATATATAAAAATAAACTTTTTAATATTTGTTAGGTTACCTATTACCTATATCAGCTATATTTTATAATAGTATAAATCATATAAATATTATTATTTAAAAATAATATTTTAACTTGTATACATTGCCTTATATACATTTAAATGTAATTACCTAGGTAATTATCAAGGAATAATATAATAATTAATAAATATATATATATATATATATATATATATATATGTAAAATAAAATAGGATGGTTGATTAATAAACGTGAACAAAATAAAATAAAAATATACGAATATTAAAAATGACCAATAATAAAATCTTTGACTTTACTTCTGAAACATTCTACGGATGTCACAAGTCCTAACTCTCGAGGTCGACCATTCTATAATGCAGCTGCCGAATGCCGAAAATATCTTTTGTCATATCTAGCCAGCCTGGACTTATGGTAACTAAGAATTTTGCTGTTAAACGATCTAGAGGTGCTCGACTCAATCCGCTATGTCAGCAAAAGTATATATATATATATATGAACTGCCTGTGTGGCTCAGTGGCTAAGGTGTCAGACACACAAGCAGTAGGACACGGGTTCGAGCCTCGTCCGGACCATTAATTAATTTTATAAAATGGGTCTTAAAATATTATTTAGAAGTGATCTTATATAATTGTGTATAAATAAATGATCGGCTCTCGTTAAAACCATGGATGCCCTAACACGAGAGCGGCTTCGAAGGGACATTAGAGCCATATATGGTTATAAGTGAAAACTTCATCTAAGTTCCTGGATGGGATGAAAGGACTCCACCAAATAAAAATAACAATAACAATATATATATATATATATATATAATTGAAATTATTGCACATATTTTAATTAAGATTCAACTTGTATATCTAATATTTTAATAGACACATCAACTAGTGCGTTCTAAGGGGATCCGCGGCCTTTTAAATGCGTTAAAAATAATTTTTTTTTTTTATTTGATAAAAGTATAATTTAATATATATTTAATATTCTCTGAAACTTGTAGAGCAAATAAAGACTTATACATGATATAATTTGATAGTTTAGTACAATACCTAATTGGTAAAAAAAAAAATTGTAAAAAATGGCGTAAATAATAGCAAAATACTTATATTTTAAACTTATATTATATCTATTTTTAAATAATTTTAAATGCAGTATTATATACGATCTATTATATAATATGATGTCAACTAGCGACATCTATAATTAACTGATTTATATCAAATGAACGCATTGCATTGGGTGTAAAATTCGAATTATAAACAAAGTAATTGAGATTGTGTCATTTAATTATTTTATTTCAAAATGCCATAGATAAAGACATAGCAGAAAATCGATTATATGTAATTATTGATAATATAATATTATATAAATATTATAAGTACAACCTTATGGGTATATTAGTGTGGTATTCTGTTATATTATAATATTATAAATAAATAAATATACTAAAAAAAATAATTTTCTTGTAAACATTTTTTTTTAAATGTCATAAATAAATATTATGTGTAATTATTGGTAATATAATATACATATTATAATAATAACTCTATGGATATATTAGTGTGGTATTCTATAATAGTATAATACTATAAATGTTGTCAAAGATAGAAATAATAACAAAATATTACCATAAAATAAAAAATAAATCTAGTCAAACTTTAAACTCGTTTTACTCAGAATATTGAATTTAATTTATTTTGAATCTTAGAAATTTTTCAGCCCACTCAATAATTATCTAAATTTATGAATTTGTCACAGTATCTACATTCTTATATGTATAATAAAACTTGCTTAAAAGAAATGTAATAGACATAGTATAACATATACCAAATTATAACAATTAAAAAAAAAATTAATTTAGCATCATATTTTGTCTTAAAATATTTGGGGTTTTCAGTGAACCATTTTTTTTTATAAATAAGCAAGTTTTATTAACAGTATATTGGTTAACAATATGCAATTTACATAATTGAAATCGGATCAAAACCCTAGGTGCTGACAAAATTTTAAAATTGTTTTAAATACATTAAAAAAAAAGATCTCGTATCTTAATACATTGTATACATAAAATGCCGCGAATCCCCTTAAATACAATCATAAATAAATATAAAATGTATCATGTCATATTATAAAACATAATGTTGTATTAAGTATTTAAAATTCGATACTTAAAATAATAACAGATATATCTATATTAATAAGAATTACTTCAAATGTTGATTACCATGAAGTTTTTAGAAATACTTTTACTCATTAGTAATAGTAGACAAAAGTAGTTAAAGTTTTGTTTTAATAAATACATTATGAAATTATCATTGTTTTTTTTCATTAAAATAAAAAAAAGATAAATAACGGCCCACTGACTGCTAGAAAAGATTATATAAAAATCTAAAAAAGACCCAATGGTCTCAACTAACCCATTACACCCACACCTAAAATAGTCTCATTCACGGGAAACGCCGGCCACCCACACTAGTATATATATAAATATAATTATATTTATATACTTTTTAAATATATTATATTATAGTAATATACCAATTAATTATTATTATTATTATTATTATTATTATTATTATTATTATTATTATTATTATTATTATTATTATTATTATTATTATTATTATTATTATTATTATTATTATTATTATTATTATTATTATTATTATTATTATTATTATTATTATTATTATTATTATTATTATTATTATTATTATTATTATTATTATTATTATTATTATTATTATTATTAGTATTATTATTATATATATATATATATATATATATATATATATATATATATATATATATCTATGGATACACATGCATATTATACTAATACTAATATCAGACATTTCATAGATTTTATTTAATGTGTCCTTATTAAGGATTGATATTGTTCATATATATACGTAGGTAATACGTTGTAATTTAGTACATAGGATTTATGTATATTTACCTACATTCATTATTGCATTACATCGTTATGCAGACATATAATTAAAACAAATCAGATAATGCCTTCTACGGATATGTGTACTCATTAAAATATCGCCTTTACTAAACATTAAATATGTTAATTATATGTTTTGATGTTGATGTTTAATTATATTCTCACGATGTTATCAGTGTATATACCCTATTTTACCCTATATAGTATATGACCTTTTATGGTTCACAAAACTAGTGATTAAATATACTAAATATTTGTTTTAATAATCACAACTTAACTTATATACAGTCAACTCTCGGTAAGTCGGACTACGGATAAGTCTGACGTCTCGATAAGTCGGACACATTTAGTTGGTTTGGTTGGATTTGTATCTAGTTCCATGTAAAATTAATCGGATAAGTCGTATAATTTTGATTGGATTAGTCGGACTTCTCTATAATTCGGACACATATTATAGTCATTTTTATGATTTTTATACTGGATAAGTCGGAATTTTTATAAATTGTCAGAAATTTTTACTTTAAATAATGAATATTATAATTTTAGTAAGTAATATTATTGAATACAACATTTTATGTTGTTGATTTTTGCATAATTCCACATTTCGGTAACCCTTTTACTCACGCTGCGCGGCGCACGACGTCTCAATTGCATGATATTCTGAATCTCGGATAAGTCGGACAACTCGCTAAGTCGGACACTTTTCCAGGTCCCTTGCGAGTCCGACTTATCGGGAGTTGACTGTACTACATAATATATATTACATAATTTATTAATATCGCTAGATTCCTCTTTGCATTATATTATATTACAATATACAATATACATATAGGTTATATATATAATAATAATAATAATAATAATAATAATAATAATATCAGAATTTAGGCATGAACAAGGTAATCGAAGAAGCGCAATGCTTATCTAGTCGTTTACCTGAAACATATTCCCAATTAACAATTATGAGGAGAAAAAAAAATAAAAGTAAAATTTATATAATATAGAAGTAAAATATGTAATTTTATAAATCTTATAAGAATCATGAGAATATAAAATTATAAATCATATACAAATATAAATAACTTTAAAAATAATATTAAAAGTAAATAATTATAAATAAAAAAATTAATAGTATAAGAAATTAAAAGTATAATTGGAGTATATATATATATATATATATGTTAGTTTTGAATGCTGTAGTTAAAGATTACTAATAAATTAGATCCAGAGTTGCCAATATTATGTTGAAATTAATGATGGTATATGATGTATCAATTTCAAGGATATGGGTACGCCAGTTCCAATGCCTTAGGGATCTTAATATCGCCAATAATAAGAACACTGACAATACTTGCCCACTCCACAAGTATATCCCATCCCCCGATACGTATCATAATCATATCAAGTCCAAACATATTAGCCACTCCGGTCATAGAAAAAATATAATGAAAAAAAAAAAAAAAAACTAATATATATATATATATACTACAATAATTAAAAACTCCTCATAATGTCATTCATCATATAATCATAAAATGTAAAGAAGAAAAATAAATTAATATAAAAATCTAGGAATATAAATATAAAATAATTATAAAATTAAAAATTAAAAGACAAATCCTATTGAATAAAACAATTAAAAATAACTAAAAATAACTAAAAAAATAAATAAAAATAAATAAATAGCTATATTATAAACAAAAATTAAAAAAAAAAGTAAGTAAATTTATAGTAAGTCGAACACTGTAAACACATTTTTTTTTAATATTATAATAAGTCAAGAAAAAGTCAAGATTAAAACAAACAAATAATATTTTGTAATTTTATATTATGTCAAAGTTATATAAATAATAAAAAAATTATATAAATATTAAAAATAAAAATAAAAATAAAAAATAAAAATTTAAAATTATAAAAAACATCAGAAATGTATGTTAAATTTATATTATGTCAGAAATAAAAATTAAAATAAAACAATAAAAAAATAATTATTTAGACAAATTTTCCTTTTTAAGTCATTTTCAATTCAAGAATATATTTTTTAACACGTCTTCCAAACGATTTAATACACCTATTTTTTGTAAGTTGAATGGGAAGTAAGTTCCACTGTCTAGAGGACACATTTCTCACTCTAAACAGATCTCTGCTAGTTCTTGACTTGAATCTTACAAATTTATCCGTGTTTTTATTAATCAAAAAAAATTTTTGAATGTTACTCGGTAATTTATGATAATATGCTCTGTGAGCAACTTTAATCGAACTTAATTTTACAATATGATCAAAATTCAAAATTTTATTTTCTCTCAAAAATACATTATACGATGAACTTGTGATTAGTTTTAGTATTCGCTTTTGTAATCTATTTATATAATCAGTTAATGAGGAAAAAGTATTTCCCCATATATGGGCACAGTAGTATAAGTGAGGAACAAATAAAGCATTATATATAGATAGTAAAGTATATTTGTTTGCCATTGGTCTAACTTTCCTTATAATTCCGGTTATCCTAGATAACTTTTTGGAAATGTAATTATACTGTTCTTTCCAGTCTAGTTTGTCATCAATGAATACTCCAAGAAACTTATAGTTTTTAACCTTTTCGATCTTGGTATTATTTATTCTGATATCAAATATAGAGTTAGTATGTATATTTCTAACATTGAAAAGGATAAAATTAGATTTTTTCAGGTTTAAAGTTAACTTGTTTGCGCAAAGCCATTTATTCAATTTTTCAAGTTCCTTATTCATTTTAACATTTAATTTACCTAGTGAATCACTATTAAAAATAATATTAGTGTCATCTGCAAATAAAATTGTTTTGAAGTCATTGGAAATATTCTGTAAATCATTAATATATATTACAAATAAAAGTGGCCCAAGAACCGAGCCCTGCGGAACACCATATTTCATA
Source organism: Osedax fenrisi (assembly GCA_964019155.1). Taxonomy (NCBI): domain Eukaryota; kingdom Metazoa; phylum Annelida; class Polychaeta; order Sabellida; family Siboglinidae; genus Osedax; species Osedax fenrisi. The sequence continues at coordinate 31,960,815 of OZ025240.1, read as the reverse complement.
ATCTCAGTAGTTGAGTATTCATCTTTATAGTGAACAAATTGTAGTCTATTATGTAGATAACTTTTAAGTAATGAAAGTGCTGACCCCCGTATACCATAATGCTCTAGTTTAACAAATAATATGTCATGGTGTATAGTATCGAACGCTTTTTTTAGGTCAATTGATACAACTGCACATTTTTCCAATCGTTCAAGACTTTCAGATATTGATTCAGTTAGATCCATTAATGCATCCGAAGATGAAATACCTTCTCTGAATCCATATTGTGAGTCACTCAATATATCATTTTTTGTTAAAAATACATTTAATCTTGTTTTTATTATCTTTTCAAATAATTTTGATATTTGTGGTAACATTGATATTGGTCTATAGTTGGATAACTCATTTTTAGCACCAGATTTATATATAGGAATTATTTTAGAAATTTTTAAATCATCTGGAAATAAACCAACATGTAAACATTTATTAAAAATTATTGCAAGAATTGGACTTATCTCATCCTTTATTTGTTTAATTATATGCATATTAAAACCTAAGGTATCAATGCTGTACTTATTATCACAATTTTCGATAATTTTTTTAATTTCATTAACGCTAGTAGGAAATAAAAATAATGAATTTTTGTTTTTATTAGTTAATGTCTTATAGATTGACTGCAAATTATTATCACAAAATTCCTTAGCTAAATTTGGGCCTACATTTATGAAATGATCATTAAACTTATTTGCAATTTCACTATTAGATTTATCACTAATAAAAGTAGTATCCTTAGATTTACTAGTATATCCAATTAGCTGTTTTATCGCTTTCCACATTTGTTTTGGGTTATTACTATGAGTTTTAAATTTGTCATTATAATATTTATTTTCTACATACCTAAGAATTGTTGTTAACATATTTTTATAACTGGTATAGCTCAGTTTGTTGAGAACAGTTTTATTTTTTATATATCTTTTATAAAGTTTATTTTTTTTAAATATACATTTTCTAATTGTATTCCATATCCACGGTTTGTTTAGAAAACGTTTTTTGGATAGTTTATTTGTTATTAATGGACAAGTTTTATTATATAACTTAGAAAGGTCTTTTAAAATTTTTGTAAAAGTATCATTTATACACATTTCAGTGTCATATTTGAGTAAATTCCAATTAAAATTAGTTATTGCGAGTTTGAAATTAAAAATGTTATTTTCTTTGAGCATACGTGACTTTTTAATTATACTTATATTATCTCTTTTAGATGCTATTTTAAAATTTATAAAAATGGGTAAGTGGTCACTTATGTCTGAGTAGACTATACCAGATATTAAAGTATCTTGAAAGTTTGTAAAAAAATTATCTATGAGTGAATTTGTGCTTGAAATTCTTGTTGGTTTAGTTATTGTTGGGTATAAATTAAGTGAATATATGCTATCGTAGAAATATTTAGTATTATTAGAATCATTATAATTAAGCAAATTTATATTTACATCACCACCAATACATATTACATAATCTGATATATAGTTTTCAAATTTATTTGTAAACATATCAGTGAAATCAATAATGTTACTATTAGGTGGTCTATATATACCACTAATTAAATATTTTATGTTTGAGTTTTTTAATTTAAACTTAATTGTACACATGTCACATATTTCTTTATTAGTATAACACAATTCATCTATATTTTCAAAGTCAATATAATTACTAACATATAATAAAACACCACCACCTCTACACGAAGATCTATTTATACCTGTTAAGTAATAATTTGATAAATTATATAGTTTATTATTTGAATCATTCAACCATGTTTCTGTGATTATAATAATAGAGAATTGTTTATGAATAGAATCTATAAAATGTATAATATTATTATAATTTGCACTAATACTGCGTGCATTTATATGAAGTATAGACAAATCATTTATATTACTTGTATCACAATTGAATGCATTTTGTATATTTGTATAATCATAATACTTGCAATCAATACTATTAGAATTATTAATTGATTTGTCAAAATCAGAAATAAATGTATTCATAGTGAATTAATTAAAATAAAAAAGTATAAAATAAAAGTATAAAATAAAATAAAAGTATTAGATAAAATATGAACTTATGTATTTGAAATCACTTCAGTATAATACGTTAATTGTGTTGTATCTGTAATCACTATTTTATTTTTTTTGTCAGTGCTGATATAAACTTTATTATTAAAAACCCAGGTATTAGTAATTTTCTTTGATTTTACCAACTGTCTGGTTTTGTAGAATATATTATTAATATTATTTGGGTGTTTTTTGTTTAAATAATAGTTTGTATTTATTAAAAATAGTTTTTTTTTAAGAATATTTACCATAGACTTATGATTATCTAACGTTATAAAATATTTATCTGATTGTACAGTGTCTGATGATTTGATATTTGTATCTTCCTTATTTGATTTAGTTATATTAATAATAGTTCCTTTTTCTAATTCTATATCTAGCTTTGATTTTAGAAATTTAATTATATTATCTTCACTTTCATATGATGTAGTATCCTCTTTATTGTTGTTTGTGAGTATTATAGTATTACTGGTATTATCGTTTATATTGTTATCTAATTTTATTAATGAATTAGTTATTTGTTTTAACGGTAATTTCTGTATTGTTTCACTATATATATATACACATATATATATATATATATATATATATATATATATAGGTTTCCTATAATGTGTTATGTTATTATATTACTATAAAAACAAAAACATATTATTTATCATATGTAACTATATTTAATTCGTAAAAAGACCTTATCTCAAGTACATATTGAATATATATTGAATATTTAACATATCTGAGCGTAATTATTATATTATTATTATTATATTATTATATTATTATATTATTATATTCGTTTAATAATAATTTATTATTAATAAACACATCCGTGCGAATATATTCATGTATGCGTATGTCTATGTGTGTATGTGTATTTTTGTATATGTATGTAATGTTTTCGTATGTATTTTCATGTCAGTATACATATTCATATATATATATATATATGCATATGTGTATATATCTTGCACTGTGTGTGTATTACCAATACCTCGTATAACACTGGTTTATAGGAGGTTATAGGAGGTTATATGAGGTATTGATATTACAAGTGCTATATTGACTATTCCGAATTACACCAGATCACACGTATATATCATCACACATATATATATATATGTCACACTATTTAACGAACACGAGTAATGTCCCTGTTTACCTATACGATGTTATCGTATTGTATACTATAGCAGTGTAATACACTGTAATATTATGCGGTATGGTACTATAGTATATATATATAATATATATATATATATATATATATACTGTACGGCGTACACTATACTGTATGTAGTATAGTCAAGTATAGTAAATACAGTGTACGGTGTGAAGCTGTGACTTTGTCAAGGATTTGAAAGCGGCGGGGGAATTCTAAAATTATAAATATTGACGTTACTAAAGAGTTCATAAGCCTAACCTTATAGCCCAGTCTAAAATGTTTGTCATTCCATATTACTTTAAGGTTACTTCATACTTGATTTTCTTGTGCTGCTATAGCTAGGATTTCTTTTTTGAAACCTTGTTCATCAATTATGGAACCTAGATATTTGAAGTGATTAACGATCTCGATTTGTTCATTCTGGATAGTGATGTGAGGATTGCAGGTATTATCATTTAACAATAATGTGGTCTTAGTTGGATTCATTTCCATACCAAATGTACTTGCTTCCAGTGATATATTCTTTGATAGATATACCAATGCTTCTTCAGAACCAGCAAGACCGTCAATGTCACCAGCAAACTTTAGGCCAGTGATGATTCTTCCATTAATTTTGATATTTTCATTAGGACTATGCAGTGCGTTGTCCATTATGTCTTCCAGGAAAATGTTAAAAAGAGTATGCGAGAGTAAGCAACCTTGTCTTACACTAGTTTTTTGTTGGAAACCACTCGCAAATTGCTCCTTTCCTTATACGGATAATACTATAGTATTGCACCGCTTGATTTATCGTACAGATTTTTTATAATATTAATTAACTTACTGTCAATAGTAATGTTGTTAATTATAAACCAAAGTCCCTTTTACCAAACTCTCTCAAAGGCTTTCCGGAAGTCGATCAATATATGATACAGCTTTTTTTGTTTAAGATTATGTTTTTCGCAAAGTGAGACGTAAATTGAAAATTTGTTAGGAAAATTTGCCTATATTGTATTTCGATTTTTCCTAAATCCAGCTTGTTCTTCAGATATTATTTTCTCTGATCGTGGGTCCAGACGGTTTTTAACTATTTTTATCATACTTTTATTAGCGTGGTTTATACTATTGTATACAATACGAAATACAGCGCGGGAACCTATTTGGGATTCATATTATAACGTTTTATATCACGAATTATATAAATTAAATACTTATTGTTAATTACAATTATATAAATAATTGTCTTGAATTCTATTACAATTTATTATAAATCTTTGATTTCGTTATCTCCAATCACTACAAATATAATGGGAATGGTCATAAATGATGACTCATAAGTGAAATTAGTTCGGTCGTTGATAACATGCAAACTGATATAATGATCATTGCGCAGGTATGCGATATGTTAACGTTATTTAGGAAATATATTGTAGGTATATGTGAGTTAATGCCTGTGAGAGATTATAGCGTATACGCATACATTATAATGTGAATAGACATTAACATTATATATATATATATGATAAATATATGATACATATAGAATATAGTACATCAAAATAAACAGTACCCTACAGGGTGTGTATATATCATAGAGCTAGAGAGAAAGTTCTTTCTAGCTATGTGGTATATATATACATATCGTACGCATACACACGCGAGCATACAATAACTAAGGCGCGCGCGAACCTAAACTTAAATGCCGTAATTAATTATATATTAGCTGTCATGCAGCAGTCACATTGCCGATATGAGTTATTCACCTCGGGCACTGTCTCGGGGGTTCTAACGATAACTGACTGACACTTGATCACCGGTAACCAGATTAACGATCTCGATCTAGAAACGCCCGCCCGCCCGCCCTCCCGCCGAGTCCATTTCGACGCTTCTCCGTATCCGTTTCTGTGATCGTTCTCGGCCTATCAACGAGCGCCGACATTCCCGCGGTTCATTCAACTAACGGGACGTTCGAGACGAGCATGCGTATATAGATACACGCGTACGCACATATAGATATATTACATTATATCTTCTAGTAGTGATATCAAGTAACTAAGCTATGCACCGTTAACATACCCGGACTACGTAATACACACCTCAACCCCGGCGGGATGAAGTCCTTCTACCCCCACAACCCTGTACTGATGCGCTCTCTACTGGCCGGCGTTCTATTGTTACTACTGACCGCATCGGACGGAGCCGGCTCCAAGGGGGAACGTAACTGTAGACCGTGCGACGTACGCACTTGTCTGTCGGTCAGCGCTTATACTTGTAATGGTCACGTGGTCAAGGACAGATGCGGATGTTGTCCGGTATGCGTCACCGGCTTGATGAGCGACTCCACTAATACCGCAATAGGTTTGTGTGTCCCATAGCTTTGTTACGCTCACATATATGTATTATAATATATATATATATATATATATATATATATATATATATATAATATTAATATTACTATTATATTATACTATAATTATATTATTATAATTATAATTATGTTAATTCAATATATATATATATATATATATATATATATATTCATAAATTTAAGTGAGTTTAAAAGTGAATGCCCTTAACTCAAGAGATATCACAATACAAATAATGTTAACAATATATTTACATCATAAATGAGAATAGCAATCCTAATATAGTTCTTGATATTTTGAAAAGCGCAGTTTAAGTATTTGTATGTATAATATATCAAATACATTATTTTATCACAAATAATATTATCTATTATGTTACATTCATTCCATAAAATATATATTAATCTCATAAATCATCTGTAATATATTAATATTTCAAAGTTTACATAGTCTGTACTATATATAGTATATAATAGTAGTATAGACTATAGTATATAAACACCATATGTTATCTATTAAAATAAGTAATAAGTTCTATAAATAATATTTTATTATACAACCTAATATATATATTTAAAGAAAGTATACATTATTTGTATTTCACCTAAATCTACAATTACATATAGGAACTAATTATTATAACATTAGGAAATCACTAGGACACCAGTATAACCTTATTATGACATCATTAGAACATCAGTAGGACATAATTATACTTATTGGAGACCTGTAGGATATCAGTAGGAACATGCACTATTGTCAATGTGACAATGTGACAATATATTATGCCTGTATATTTAAAATATGATAAATTGTCTAAGTCATAACTTATCTAACCTATCATATATTGTTAACGTTAATATCACCTGCGATTTACCGAATAACTTATGTAATCACCTAGACATGCGTAGTGGAATGTACTCAGCATACGTGCTATTCGTAGAGTGATACACGTCGTGTATACACGATGTGTATCACTATATAGAGTGATATGTGATCACTCTATATAGAGTGATCTAATACATATATGTATGCCTATAGGGAAATACCAATGGGTTAACGAAATGTATTCTTCGGGATGTTAACTAATATGCATGTATAAACAAACGTTATAACGTGCATATCATGCATATATATACATGCATGTATATATATATATATATATATATATATATATATATATATATATATGAGCATCAACATATATAGGTAACACTGTGTGTAGGTCAGTAAGGTTATATACATATTCATATTCTTAATGGTAAGATCATTTTTGTATTCTTAATATATCGTCCTATATTATACAAATAATAATCTATTTTTGTATCTTCAAAGTCTGATTATCTATTTATATTATATATAATAATAAGTATATATATATGGCACGTGTTACGACTCAGATTATTTTAATCTTTTGTATTTATATTTATTTGTAAAAAACTTGTTTTATACATGCCAAGTATATTATATTGCAGATATATTTTAAATCTTAGTATTATCAAAGATTGTGCGAAACATCCTTAGTAAAATCTTTGATAGGGGAAAGTAACCTAATACGGACATTTTAACAATGAATTGTCTTAATATTTTAGGACTCATTATATTTATTCAAAAATTACAATATATTAATATTATATGATTATAGATATTATTGTGATTTTAAAATTGTATTTAATCTTTTAATTCCACAGATAACGGGGGTGTCCGTATTCGGTACCCATGTCCGAATACGGACACCTTGTGTTATAATACGGAAAATGTCCGTCGGACACCATATATACCACTAGATAAACTATATATTATTGATGAATCAATCAGACAAATTACAATTACATATTTATAATTAATTTTATGAACAATTTATTCTAATTTAATTTGTTAATAATTAATTGATTTTTATTATTTTTTTAATTAATAATACAAGTTAAGTATATACATAATAACATTTTTAGATGTAGCTTAATTAGTGATATTAATATTATAACGCACGCGATTTTTATGAAAATCAGAATAATTCATACGCTGCGCGCTGATTGGTTATAGTGTGTCCATGGACAAAATATGCATATTAAGACATCTAGAGTATCCGACGGACACTGTCCATATTAGGGATTTATATGACCTTTATATATATATGCTCATAACTTAATGAATATTTGATAACAAATGTAGAATATATATAATTTTAGAATGCTTTATTTTTTAATAATATAAATGTGTTATATTTTATATCGATTTGTACATTCTTGAGAAGGTTTTAAGTTTTAAGTTTAAGTTCGTGCATTGTCCGTATTCCGTTACTTTCCCCTATTATAATATTCACAATACAAGTATACTTGTATACTTATATATGTATATACAAACTAAAATAACGTAACTTTTACTGGGTAAATAGTAATTTTAACATTTAACATGTATTGTTCTAATAATTATGATATTTATATTAAAAATATAATTTATGAAAAAATAATGTTATATATACACATATGTTTACATAATTATTATCTATAACCATGTACTAAATAATATACACGTACAATTTATGATAACATATATAAAAACCTGTAGGCTTAATGTATACATCCATATAGGGTAAAGTATATTATGATAATACGCAAAGTTATTATATTAGTTGCGTCATATTTCGGAATGCATTACGTCATGTTTAGGAATGTATTACGTAATAATAAATATGTATGAACACTATGCAAACAACAAATATATTCTCTACTCTTTTATTTTATTTTAGAAATGACTTCTCGTCTGCTATAACTGTATTACATATATATATATATATATACATATATATATACATATATAATGAAGTTAAGTAAACATACCCGCATTCATGTTTTTCTACGTTGTTATTCCCCTATTTAATAGAGCATTGTTAATCGAACGTTTTTACATAAGAACACTTCGTATATCTTTTGTATTCTCTGTTTTGTAATACGCTATCTATACGATAACCTATATTTAAAATAATACGTTATATCAGGGAGGTTATATTCTTGGTTATATTTAATAAATACACAACTATAGTTCATATATGAATGTAAATATTTAGCCGTCTCTAAAGCAGCGAGTCCTTGATCTAGGTTATGTTTAACTTCGATATCAAAATGGATATCGAATTTCATCAGTGTTGGAACGCGGTTGGCACATGATAAGATTGATCGATACGTATTGATAATAATGTAGTCGTGAGTACACTTTCGATGACGTAATGATTATATAAGATTTAATATAATACTCAGGGAAAATGTTGGCAATTAAATAAATCAAATCAAAGTCATAATAAATCTATGAATCATAGATGAAACGGTACAAGTGCGTAGATATATATTCCGTGTATATCATGTTATATATCATATTATACGTCGTGTAGATCCTTATAATCGTATATTTTACGACGTACACTGTACATGCTTGTATGAATGCACACACACCATCTCACGGACAGATTCGTATACGATATATAGTCACATTATAAAGTGTTCATTATCCGCTTGACTATAGCCACTGCACTGTGTACACATACTCTGGCGACGCGTATACGCGTACATATATATATATACGGCATACATCCATTTAAAAGTAATACGTGTAGTGTATGTAGACTATAGGCATATATATGTCAATAATATATTATTATTATTATCAGATTTAGGCAATACCATGGTAATTATATATATATATATATATATATATAAGCAGTGTTTCAACATGCATGCTTATGGAGACAATTACCCCTGCAATATGTGCATTTAGAGTGATAATGTAATGGTTACGTTTTGCGTTACGTTATATATGTATTGTTAACGACGAATTTGTAAACATACCATACAAAAAGTGTACAATATTAAAACTCTTAAGCTGAGGACATACCTGCGAATACTTGCGAATACTTGCGAATAGTCACGCGAAATTGCGAATAATAATAGCGGTCTAATGAAGACAAAACATGCATGTTAGATGTTTGCGGATATTCGCAAATGCGGTTTTTCTAATGAATATTCGCGATTATGACCTAGTCTATAAACTATTGTGATTTAGTGGTATACGACCTATGTATGCTATGCATGTACCTATACGCTTATGCCTATACCTGTTATAATAGAGAAGTAGTGTTACTACCAAGGTTACTCCTACACATACATTACTGAATACACGCGTGTTAATAGTTGTATGGTACGTTACACTATAGTGTGGTATATACACCATATATGGTGTATATACACTATATATAGTATGTATCATTACTTGTATTCAAGCTTGTATTATTACTAGTATACTATAGTACAGATGTATTATCCAGATTAATTTACATGATTTTAAGTTTAATTTACAACTGCTATCGCATATATTTTCTACGCGCTATATTTCTGCGGCATATAAACATATTTTCTGGGAATGTTTAGATATCTACATAAGTATAGATATTTAGTCGATTCTCTAAATGATTTATAATTCTCAAAGTTGTTCGCAATCGATACACGTACACAACGGTTATATAACTACACGCGCACACATAGGTGCCCACGTAGATGCGCACGTAGATGTATATCTAGATGCGTAGACTACACGCACCGGAACTATTACGTAATAAACGCGCATGCGTGTTGGATTCTGCCACCTAGCGGTACGGGCGTACACTCGTGCTATAGTATCTTCTACTCTTGTCTCCCCAGTACATCGTTATCTACACTCCTAACTAACTCGGCGCTTACAGACGCCGTCTCGTGATAAGTGTCTAGTCACGTGCGAACAACAGTATTAGTCACGTGACCGGGCTTTAATTACACGTTACGACCGTCGAGGTGTTAACCGGAGAAAAACTAGCGTCGCACAGTGAACGCATTACGCGATATGCGTGGTGATGTTTATTAGAAAACTAATAATCAATAATATCAATAAATCAATAATATAATTAAAATTCTAATGTTTTGTATATATATATATGACGTGTCATGATGTAGGTTTATATGCTTATATATGTGTGTTTATTTGATCCTAAGTGAATTATACGAGATTACATCAGAACAACAACTAAACACAGTAGTTGTAAGCATGAGTCACGCTCTACACGTCGCGGCTCTGGCTGTACGGTGTATGCAGGTGTCGTATATGTATACGCTATATCATCTACACATTCTATGCACCATAATATATATATATAGCACTATTGGTAGCACTTATAAGCATATGATGCATATTAGCTGTAGATTCATCACATTTGATTGAAATATAACATAGGCGAAGAACATAAGCATCTTATCACAACAGTTTCACAACAATATAGAATTAGTAGTGTTGTATATAATGTATTAAGGTTTATTACATAGCCATATAGGGCTACTTACTCTATAGAGTATCCTTGGAGGCCTTTCACATATGCATTTAACTAAATAATATAATATGATATATAAACAATATATGAACAAATGATAAAATTAAAATAAATAAATAAATAATACATATAAACAAACAATAAAAACAAAACAATACACAAACCAGTTGTTTGACCGAAATATGAAAAACAAATATGTGATTAATAATTGAATAATTGAAGTAAGGATTATATTTGGTTTATGAGATTATAATGGGAACTAATAGAATGGACTTGAGGCGGTAGGGAGTTCCAGAGAGGGAGGGAATTGATCGAAAGTTCTGGTATACCACCATTGTAGTAGCATATACGCTTATAACACCTATATCGTATATAGGTGTATATGTATATAGTATATACCTATAGGTGTTATTTCTATTATTGCGTTAAAAGACAACCTAACCATAAGTATACTATAGTACACCTCTGTCAGGGTGCAGCGTGCATTGTCCATTATACAGTTTACATTATACACTTTATTATACAATATACACTGTCATTTGTCGGTCAATGTACATTGTACAATATGATGTACAATATAGATATATATATATATATATATATATATATATATATATATATATATATAACGTACTGGGTAGATCACCAGGTTAGGCAGTAAGACACGAGTTAAATCCTTGTCCTGACCATTAATAAGATATAGATATTAAAGCCTATATATATTAAAATAATATTTATATAAAAACTTATAAGTGATCTTATATAATGATAGATAATAATTACCGGCTCTCGTTAAAACCACGGATGCATTAACGCAATATCGGCTTCGAAGGGACATTAGAGCCTTATATGGTTCTAATTGTACGTCGGGTTTATTGTAATAACTATCGCCTTAGTTCCTCCACGGATAAGATGAAATGACTCCACAACAATAACAATAACAAGCGCTATACATGATATACATTATATCGGTAGTGACCACAGGTCATTGACCTTGACCACAGTGCATTGACCTTGACCACAGTGACCACTGGTCAATGCGCATATCACATTAAGAATAACGCGCTTTATTCTACTATAGTAGTAGCAGTGTTATTACACGAGTTGTATTATGTCCTAATTACCATCAGTATGATGGTGGTAGAAGAGCTATCGATGATGGTATTAACGGTTGCTACTTCTAGTATACCAGATAGAAGCGAATCGATCGAAATCAATACGATGTATCGATGTGAAATCGTTAATCTATTTCGATTTGGATGATCACCTCTATAGAGCAACTGTAGGAACGATCTCATTGTAGTTGTTCGTATCATTATTCGGCTATTCTGTAGAGGTCGTATAGGTCGTGGTCGTATAGCAGTGATAATGCATAACGCACTCGGTATAAATTAATACGGTTAGAAGGGCGCTATAGCGGGATAATATATATATATATATATATATATATAGGATATAACAATGCTCCTGGCCAGGCACGGGTCAATGCTAATGACCCGTCGTTAATAAGAAGCTTGCAAGCTTCTATTATCATAGTACATGTACTATGATACACTCTGAGTCACGTGGTCTACTTAGATCACGTGATACATCCGTAGCCGTGGAATGGCTACTAACTTTTAGATAACTATACGAGTGAATGGATATTATGTGTTAACCGTGTATTTCTCTATATAGCGCCTATTGTATAACATAGATAGTTAATAACTAATCTTAGTTATGTAATCGTATATTACATTGATTCTACTGATAAATCTTCTCCTATTATCTTTTTATATGTATACATACTATATAATGTATACATACACATATAATCTATAGGTTATGTATACAATGTAACTTAAGTAGACCCAGATGACACAAGTATACAATATATACTATATACTGTAACACATAATATATTAGCTAAGTATATAATCTATTGATAATATACTCTAACGATAGATACAAACTTGTCAGCGATGTGTCAATCAAAACTCATGCCCTGTCAATTATAGTTCAATAATATTTGTCATGCTAATATAGTAGCAACTATAACAACTATAGTTGTATATATTACTAATATATTAGTATATAATATATACTCTATATATATATATATATATATATATATATATATATATATACTAATAGTTGTTTTTGCCATTCATTAAATTGAAATTATCTCATACGTATGTCAATTAGATTAATTTAAGTTTTGCTTAATGATATATCGTATAAATATCTAAATATAGATTTAATGACTCATCGATATAAGTGCTCTGTATAGAGTGTATAGTTTCCCAGGCTCACACAGTGATTAAAACTAGTGAGCGAGTCTGTCGCTAGATTCGTCTGGGGTGTATGCATGTGTTTGCGCGTGTGTGTGAGAGAGAGAGAGAGAGTTTGTGTGTATGTGTGTGTGAGAGAGAGAGAGTTTGTGTACACACACACACACACACGAATTTACACAAGTATACCTACCTTACGTATTGCTGTTGTCCTTGTATGATAGTAATGCATGTATCGTTATAAGGATATATATGTATACTTATAAGGATATATATGTATCCTTATAATGACATATATGTATCCTTATAATGACATATATGTATCCTTATAATGACATATATGTATCCTTATAATGACATATATGTATCCTTATAATGACATATATGTATCCTTATAATGACATATATGTATCCTTATAATGACATATATGTATACGCAGTATGGTTACAGTGCACTGCGCATGCGGCGTATCGTGCGGCGTAGTTAGTAGCGTGTGTATGTTGTAGTGTACGGCATACACTGTGGGTGCGTGTGTTGATGCTCTCGTGCATGCCTACGTGTTCGCGTGTGTGTATGTGTGTGTGTGCGCGTGTCCCGCACATATATGTGCGCAGTAAGTGCGCAACGAGGGTAATCGTAATTACCTCGCGGGTGTTAATTACTTTACAATAAACACACACATTCACATACACATCCACTCATACACACACATACATACACACAAACTCACACACTATTAAACACATAAACACATACAAAAACATATGTATATATATATATATATATATATATATATATATATATATTGCATAATAACATATTACAGATAACATTGTAGTCGACTATATACGCCTATACTAATGCTAATAATAATATAATAGATACGAAAACACAACAACTGAAGGCGTATAGATAAAGAAGATCTATTCATATAATCATACGTTATGTTTATGAGCTGCAATATATCAGAGTGTGCACGTTAATTAAGCTGTAGATAGTGTAATATTAACACTGTAGGTTACACACACTATACATGTACAGTGTATACACTATATGTACAGTGTATAACGTATGTACAGTGTATAACGTATGTACAGTGTATAACGTATGTACAGTGTATAACGTATGTTAACCATACTAACAACGCACACACATATTAAACTAATTAGTTTACTAATTAATTGAACAAATACATTTTGTAATAGTAAACATCATTAAGTATACTTATATATGACCTCGCGAATATTCGTCGCACTACAATGCTAACAATACCCATGTTCAGTTATCCCTAATAATGGTATAGGTATTTACAACAATAATATATATATATGTGTGTATACAAGTATTTGCGTGTGTGTATATATGTGTTTATGTGTATGCGAGCGCGAATGTGTACACACGCCCCTATACATATATATATATATATATATATATATATATATGTGTGTGTGTATACATACATTTATCCTGTACGTGAATAAGTATTTACTTCCCTTGACTTGTATTCACTTGTACGGTACAAGTTTTACCTAATACAAATCAATTATACTGTGATTATATATAATGGAAATACCAGATTAGATGTTTTGTATTACTAATTATTGAGAAATATTTACCGTTAATATAGGATAGTAGTAGGATCTGTTATAACTCCTTATATGGTGATTATTGTGTATACATTAAAGTTAATTAATCTCTAGTGTAAATGTATTTTAACCCGATGCTACTTCACTCTTGTACAGTACATCTATAGATTAGTATATACTTCAAGTTAAACCTATCTAGTTAGTTGTTATATTACATAATATGTTGATATCACTATAGCATATAGTATATAGTTATACATGATTAGTAATTATGTTATACTTCTATAACCATGGTTTAGAGTATCCTATTAGTCAAAGATATTCCGGAGATAATTATCAAAATATTACCTTTAGTGTTAATTCCATATTGATAGCAAGATCACTATACTGTATACAATATACTGTGTATATTACATTATATATAAGGTATACCTTACAAGTATATACATACGTTATCCATACGTATATTCATACATTATTGATGATTAAACATCATACCTTCAATTAGTTTATAACCTGGCACTTTAATGCCGCACCCCGTGGGGTTAATTTGGAGCTTATTTACAATTCGTATAACTTTGGAATTATAACACGAATAAAGAAAATTACTACCATATAATAATCATATTATATATATATATATATATATATATATATATATATATATATATATGTTTGTTCCATTGAATATATATATAGGTAGATATAGTTCCTATATATAACTGCACACATTTAATTTATTTAATGTTTAATATATTATATATATAGAACACTTAATTGAATATTGCATTCACGGATATGAATACCCCGTCATATTGGGTGGTAAGCAGTACTTGTAACCGTTTAACACAATCATATACGATGCTTATTCTAACAGTAAACATATTTATATTCTTTAAAATAATGTGTCTATAGGTATACCTCCAAAATAGTTAGTTTTTAATTAATAATAATAACTTATAAATAATTAATATTTAACGTTTGTTGTAAATAGTATACTATATAGGTAATATTTTAATTGTATTGATAATGAATTATTTATCATCTACACATTGTTAGTATAAGGGGCTGTATATTACTCCATTTTAGTGAATGTTTTAAACTATAACATGACCTATAACATGACCTATAAAGAGCTACGTATACGTAGTATAGGTACTGTATATAGTATACAGTATACTGTATATAGTATAACTGTAGTTATACTTTTACTATAAGGCGGTGTTTAGTTAATATGTTGATTATTCTTATTTATTTGTATTATTCAACGTGATTGCGTTTTTCCATCGTCAATGTATACAAGTAACCACACAAGTAACTAAATACATATATAATCACGCGATCGTGTGTGTGTGTGTGCGGGTGCAAATGAATCAAATAATAGTTGAGGTATTCGAGCTCGTGAGTTATTCAGACACGTGACTGCCGAAGGTGTGAAGTGCGGCGCTGCATTGTAGTGCGGCGGTGGCGGTTCAGGTATCTAGTCACCACCTATAGGCTATAGGCTATAGCTAGTACTGCGGTAACGTTGTAGGGGGCGGTAACGTTGTAGGGGGCGCTACCGACGACTCACTGATGAATCACCACTTCGGTTACCATCACCCACAGAGCTAGAAAGAAAGAGCCACAGAGCTAGAGAGAAAGAGCCACAGAGCTAGAGAGAAAGAGACACAGAGCCACATAGCTAGATTTCTCTCTAGCTCTGTGGCTAGCCCCCACCCCCACCATTGATTGTTATACGTTACGAGTAAGCGACATCCACAACTACTACTACTACTACCGATATCGCTACTAGAGTATCTATCACGCGTGCGCTGTGTGTGTTTCCACGGTTACATAACAAGTGAACGTCTATGTTACGTACTGTAATTATTAGAAATGTAGGTCATCGAGTAAGTCAACTATAACTATAGTGACGTCACTGTATTGCTATGTATGACGTCACTTCTTATTTACGTTTTCGCTGCATCTATATATGGTCATACATATATATGTATATATATATATATATATATATATATATATATATATATATGTATATATATATATATATATATATATAGATATTGATGATAATATAGATATGTATAAATAGGAAGTGACGTCATAAATAGTGATAACAGTGCGGTAATATTCCGTAGCGAGGCGTTTCCTGCTGCGTGATAGATACGCGCATGTGTAAACGAGCTATCTATAGAGAGAACTAGAGTTTGTAACTCTCTACGCATACCTATCTTAGGAGGAGTAGTTCGAACGTTACTCGTCAGGGCGTATTTACTACTATAGTATTGACTACCTACGGGTGCTAGTAGTGTTAGTAAACAGTAGTGATTAATGGCCGTATAACTGGCGATCACCCGAACACCCTACCTCCATTCCACGCTCCGTAATTTATTAATCGCATATGTATGCGTTTCTAAATATACGATTTCGTTCTATTTTGCGCGATAGCATACATCGTATGCCTTCTATGTGCACGCGTGTACGCATTCGTGCGTGCCTGTGTTTTACTTAAGAAAGCGAACCTAATTAATTATAAATAAGCCTTTCCTCAAAAATTTCAAATTAGTACTCATTTTATTAATCTTTTAATTTTTTTTCAAAATTCAAGATACAATTTATAAGGTATTAATATTATCTACGAATATATGTCATTATAATCACTAATAATATAAATTTTCTCGATATATTGCAAATGTTCTCGCTTGTTTGTAAATGTACTCATTAGAGTATAATAATATGAATTAAGTTAAAATTAAGTTAACAATTGTTGTAATACCGTGGAGTGATATTAGAATAGTATACTATAGATGTAGACAATTACAATTATGTATTATTATTTGTCCTACATTTATGTATATATTTGTAGTAAATGTATTTAATATTTAGTAAACATACCCTCTATTATATACTATATCGGATCTATCTGATGAAATAACATAATATTATGTTTACACTACATTATAAATATTATTATTACATTTTTTATATTTCCTATGGGAAATACGTGCACGTACAACTAATATAACTTGACACTTATTACCAAGGCATTAGTGTCCTTGTTAATAATAAATAACAAGTTGTTATTGTTTTTGTTATATCACACCGATGTTTAACTTTTTAGTTATTAATTCCAATCTTAATTGGAACGCATACAAACTATATTATAGGACTGGTACGACGTTTTGGATTCATTTCGTGAACTTCGATGATATGAATCCTTAAGGATTATTATGTAATATATATATATTACATACCTATAGGTATACAATAATAATAATAATAATAATAGTATATTATATTGAAGAATAATTGTGATTTGGTACTAACTATATTATAAATATACATTAATATAAATAGAGTATAATTAGTTATCATCGATTACGTATATATCATAATGGTGCTTATATAAAAAGTGAAATACTAATACGTTAACTTTAAAACTAAAAATAAAACTATTTATAAATAAAGGTAAATTCCTTAAAATGTATTTATGGACATAATAACTCATCACTATCTTCACCAATTATTTACTATATAGTATAATATATATATATATATATATATATATATATATATATATATATATATATATATACACATATATGTATACATATAAACTATTATATAACCACTAAAGTAAGTTTTCACTTATAACCATATGACTCTATAGACATTATAATGTCTATTCGAAGCAACTATCATGTCAAGATATCCATGGTTTTAACAAGAGCCGATCATTTATTTATACACAGTTTTATAAGATCACTTTTAAATATTAATTTTTAAACATATTTAAAATGTACGGACAAGATTGAACTGCATTGACCTATAGGTATTAACCTAGCTATAGTACACTATATATAGTGCGCTACCCGATCATTTACAACACACATACATGTACAGTGTATAACATTAGCGGCTCTCGTTAAAACCACGGATGCCTTGATACGAAAGTTGCTTCGAAGGGACATTAGAGCCGTTTGGTTAAAGTGATACTTAATCTATGTACCGTATTATATTAAAGGACTCCAACAAAATAATATATATATATATATATATATATATACTTATTACGATTGCTCTGTATATAATAATACTATGAAAAATAAATACAATATATAAATTCTGATAAATTATGTAATATCTAAGTAATTTGTTATATTTTGTATATGTATACGTGTGAATACGTATAACAAGTTATTATATCAATTATCAGATTAAATTACCTAATTAAAACTTATTAATTTTTATTAATTAATGAATGAATGAATGAAATCAGTTTATAGGCAATTGTCTAAGGAGGATCATTGAAAGCTATAAGTAGCTTTATTAAGTCAATACCTCCATATAATATAGTATATGAATATAATAGCTTTGGGACATGTATACAATAACAATAAGACTTGTGTACTATAATTCAATATAATAAGAGTAAAGAAATATATATAAAGAGAATAATAATAATAATAAAAATAATGTCCCTCAGCGTATTTCATCATACTAATTTATAATTAAGTGTCATTAGTTGAACTATAAGTTATGCGTGTATATATTTGTATCCGCGGATATATATATATATATATATATATATATATAGGGGAAAGTAACCGAATACGGACAGTGCCGAATACGGACACTCTCGGTATCTCAGAAACCATAAATCCTACAAAAAAATATTAATGAATAAAATATTCATAATTATAAAAATTGTCTAAAAAAGTATTTTTTATTTTTGAATTATACAAAATATTGTTAATATATCCAATAAACTGATTTTTTTATTACGTTTTTAAATTTATGAAAAAAAATGTCAACTTAAAACCTTCTCAAGATTATACAAATTTATCGATATAAAATATAACATTATATTATTACAAAATATAACATTCTAAAAATGTTATTTTTAATTTCTATATTTTTTATCAAATATTCATTAAGTTATAAGCATATATCTAGAGGTCATATAAGTTCCTAATACGGACACTCTAAATGTCTTAATACGGACACCCTACAACCAATCAGCGCGCAGCATATGAACAATTCTGATTTTCATAAAAAACGCGTGCGTTAAAATATTAATACCACCAATAAAGCTAATTCTACAAAAATTATTATTTAGATACTTAAATTATATTATTAATTAAAAAATAATAAAAATAAATAAATTATTAACTAATTAAATTACAATATATTTTTTATAAAATTAATTATAAATAATATAATTGTAATTTGTCTGATTGATTCATCAATAATATATAGCTTATCTAGTGGTATATAGGGTGTCCGTATCATAACATAGGGTGTCCGTATTCGGACATGGGTACCGAATACAGACACCCCCGTTATCTATGGAATTAAAAGATCAAATAAAATTTTAAAATTACAATAATATCTATAATCATATAATATTAATATATTGTAATTTTTGAATACAAATAATGAGTCATATAAAGTTAAGACCATGTATTGTTAAAGTGTCCATATTAGGTTACTTTCCCCTATATATATATATATATATATATATATATATATATATAGATTATATATAATCTATAGATTATCATATTTGTATACAATATATGTGTACGTAATGCATATATTATTCATAAAGAAACTTTCTTTATATCGATGATATTATTATGTAATATAATTTTGAATTACTTATATCCATACGAGAAACATCGACTATAGTCATCAGTATACTGGTTATTAATAATTTGAGGTCACGGTCGATTGGTTTTATAGTATACTTATATACGTATTGATATACTTATATATGTATACTGCAGAGTATCTATTATAAGATCATAATTATAACAATTTTGAATTAAAATGTTGTATTAAATAAATTTTGATACGCATATGATGGTTCTTAATTCTTCTAAAGGCTTTACATTATATAATACAACTGCATACAATGTTCTCTTCTAATAGTATCGCATTACATATATGGTATACATATAGGTATGCTATACCTGTATACCTATTGTTAATAC